>PVHT020000166.1:10747805-10826420 GCA_004024745.2 Catagonus wagneri
GGTTGCGGGTTCGATCCCTGGCCTTGCTCAGTGGGTTAAGGATCCGGCGTTGCCGTGAGCTGTGGTGTAGGTTGCAGACGCGGCTCGGATCCCGCGTTGCTGTGGCTGTGGCGAAGGCCGGCAGCTACAGCTCCTGTTAGACCCCTAGCCTGGGAACCTCCATATGCCGTGGGTGCGGCTATACATAAAACGCAAAAAGACAAAAAAAAAAAAAAAATGACTTGGGTATTCCATTTCTGTCTGCTTCATATTTCAAGAAAAAGTATTTTTAAGAGTGGTTAAAAAGATTCCTGAGCCCTCTTCAACAATGATTAGTTCATCAGTTTCCTGATAAGAAAAAAAATGGTATAAGTGATCATGACCAAGAGAAAGACATGATAACTGGCAAAAGGATACCATGGGTGATTAGGAAATTTTAGAATTCCTCCCTATACATCCTCAAACAAAGGCCTAATATTATTTTGGGCTAAACCATAATAGAAGACATTTGAAAATTATTCATATGTTCCAAAGACAGTATAACGTGATTATGGAAACTAGTCACGGCTTTGAGAGAAATTAAAGCCTTTCCACTTTTATTGACATTGATAAATGATATCAGTCAGCGCATTGACAACACAAGGCTTTGAAATATCTTTTGTTTGGGGGAAAGATAGAACTGATTCACCTAATTAGGCACATATCTACATTTTAGAAATAAAATAATTTGCATTTATTTTTCTTTGTAATTATATCTGAAAAAACCATAGAACTGGGAAAAGAGGCTTTAATCGCTTGAGAAAAAAGTTATGAATATAAAATTATGTTAAATGTTGACTACAGTTGTATTTGTTTGGAATAACTATATGATCCTTATTAAGTCTTGGCAAGAAATGTGTTTTATGTTGTTTCAAATATATATTGCTTTTTCTTAAGGTTTACACTTTATTTTATTTTTATTTTTTTTATCTTTTTGTCCTTTTAGGGCTGCACTTGGGGCATATGGAGGTTCCCAGGCTAGAGGTCTAGTCGTAGCTGTAGCTGCCAGCCTACACCACAGCCACAGCAACGCCGAATCCTCAACCCACTGAGCAAGGCCAGGGATCGAACCTGCAACCTCATGGTTCCTAGTCGGATTCATTTCCACTGTGCCACGACTGGAACTCCTAAGGTTTACATTTTAATCAATAAAGACTCTTAGCATACCTAAGTGAAAAAGAATGATTTGTATTTAGCAAAATGATTGAAAATGTTTGTCTTTCCATTTGTTTAAATGATTAGTTTGTGTGTCGTGAAGACACGTTTTACTCAGCCATACGTAGACTCTGCCTAGATTCTCATAATCCTCAGTTACTATAAACCAAATTTACTAAGTGCATGATACTTAGTTCTTGATTCACAGCATCATTAGAAAACAGTGATAATTTTATTACATTAGTTATATTTGTTCTCATTAAAAATAATTTTAAAATGCACAGATCTAAATAGACATTTCAACAAGGATGACATACAGATAGAGAAAAAGCACATGAAAAGATGCTCAACAATGCTAATTATTAGGGAAATGTAAATCAAACTTACAGTGAGGTATCACCTCTTGTGGTCAGAATGGCCATCATCAAAAAGTCTATAAACAGTTAATGCTGGAGAGGGTGTGGAGAAAAGGGAACCCCCCTACACTGTTGGTGGGAATGTAAATTGGTACAACCACCGTGGAAAAGAGTATGGAGATACCTCGAAAACTAAAAATAGAAATTACCATATGATCCAGAAATCCAACTCCTAGACATATATCCAGAGAGAACCATAATTCAAAAAGATACATACACCCCACTGTTTATTGCAGCACTATTTACAGTAGCTTAGGCATGGAAGCAACTAAGTCCGTCAACCAAGGAATGGGATAAAGAAGATATGGTACCTATATACAATGGAATGTTATTTAGCCATAGAAAAGAATGAAATAATGCCATTTGTAGCAACACAGATGGACCTTGAGGTTATCATACTAAGTGAAGTCAGACAAAGACAAATATATATCATTTATATGTGGTATCTTAAAAAAATGATACAAATGAACTTATTTACAAAATGGAAACATACTCACAGACTTTGAAAACAAACTTATGGTTACCAAAGGGGAAAGGTAGAGGGTGTGTGGATTGGGAGTGAGGGATTGGCATATGCACACTTTTGTATATAGAATGGATGGTTAATGGCAACCCGCTGTATAGCACAGGGAAATCTAATCAGTGTTCGGTGGTAACCTATATGGGAAAATAATCTGAAAAAGAATGGATATGTGTATATGTATAACTGAATTACTTTGTACAGTAGAACTTAATCTTATAAATCAATTATACTTCAGTAAAATTTTTAAAAATGAAAAAAATATCTTTATAGAGGTAGTTGTTTCGGTTTGTAGTTTTCTATGTGTATGCATAGAATGGACATAAATACACACACACACACTCATAGAGTTTGACATCCTACTAGTGCAAAATGTTGAATCCTTCTTTTCTAATTAGCAGTTTATTATAAACATTTTCCCGTATAATATAAACCCTAAATGGTATATTTGTATACTATGAATATATCATAATTTACTTAATTCTTTCATTGTTGGACATTTCCTTGTATGATATATGAATTTTCTAGGAAACATTTTTGTACATACTTTATATTTACATTTGGGATTATTATCATAGATTCTCAGCTGTGGAACTTCCAGCTCAAAAACTTTCCAAATTGCTTTCTGTAAAGACAGTTATTCTGTACTAGAGATACATGTAAGCATGCTTGTTTCATTGTTCACTTGCCAGACTTAGATATTACAGTTTTTATTTTCGGTATTTACAGATGGAATGTCATTATTTAAGTTTACATTTCTTAGATGACTAATAAGATTGAAATGTGAACAGTTTGTCCTCCATACATTCGTCTTTTAGGACTTTAGGATTTCCTTCATGATTAACATTCTCTCTTTCTCTCCTAAGAATCTTATTCTTATCCATCATGTTTTAACATGTTTTTATGTTTGGGTATTTCCCTTTAATTAAGTTTTTGATTTTTAATTCAGAGAAGTAATTTTTTTAGAGAAGTAAAATTTTTTTAATGTACTCAAAATGATATCCTTTGACACTAACGATTTTGTGCAAAGAATACTATGAGAAAATGGAATCATAGGCTTATGTTACCTGAATTGTAGATATCATTAACAGTTTGATTTTTAATCTGTGATATATAGTTAGCTGTATAGTTAGTCTGTTTTTTGGGGGGAGTGTATTGTTGCTTTAAAATCACAGCTAAAGGAAGGCAGATGGTTAACTTGTTTTCCACTTCTCTGAAAATATCTGAGACAGGAACCAATATCATCAGTCTCTAATGGAAGCTGGCAATGTCAAGATGTTTTGTGGCCATGTCAAGATGTTGAGTCAGTGTCCAGGTCATTGCTCATTAAAGATACTGCTCTTTGGACCAGCAGGAGAGCCAGCAACAGGATCCTAACAACTTCTGATGCTACCTCACATCCTTCAGCATAGTGCAGAACATTTTGTTCTTTAGAAAATATTCAGGCCCCTTTCTTCTGTTACAGCACTTACCATTTGTCTGGTTGTGTTATTGGACTGTATTTTTTTTTTTTGGTAATAATGAATACGTAGAGGAAAGAACATTAAAAAAAATCATTATGCCTTTGCTTTATCTGTGTCTACATACTCCCTTATTAGTTATTATTTATATATTTTTCATATGAATATATAGCTTTTTTCAAAGATGGATCCTATTTATTCAGTTGATACTAATATTAATAAGCATGCCAATAATAGGTCTCTACTCTTGCACGGTCATTCTTATTAGGTGTGTTGTTTCTTAATTTTTAGCAATCATTAATTTCTTCTTTTCCTTCCTCATACTTTGTCTCCCTGAGATCTTCAGCGTGACTCAGTCTCCATTTGGTTATGATGTACAGTCACCTGCTGCTCATATGATTTGCTCTTTGGTGCCTCATGCCTTCTGATACGCTCTTATTGCCATTGGTCTGCTGTTTTAATTTGACTTCCTCCCACCCACCCCCACCATCAGCCTCTGTCGTAAGAAATGGCTGGCCGTGTGAAGCATCACATCCTACTGAAGTAGACATCAGTCCTACTCACATGAATGAGACTGGCAAATACCGATCTCTTGGTAATTCAGCAATCAGCTCTAAACAAACCTGGAGATATATTTCTTCCACACTAGTAAATTACTGTATCAAGTGACCTTAATCTTTCCCAAAATACCCCAGAGAGTTTTGCTACATCAACCCACTGAATCTAACAGTTCAGAAAAAAATCAATTTCATAACATGACATTAAAAGATGCACTGCCAAAATTGTGGTCTCTAAAGTGGCATTTTGGGGATCAGACTGGAAACCTAATCTGGCCCTGTTTTAAAGGGGTTTCCTGATTCCTTTGTAGGCCATAGAATTTTTTTTTTATAAAGTTGAAATAACTGCACATTTAATTACGATTCCCAAAATTTGCATTTTTGGATGAAACTGGCTTTTACTCTTGTCATGCTATAGCCATAATTGCTACGTTGTCTGGTGTTAATTTGCATTTTAATTGAGCTTTAAACATTTAACCAGAGGGTAGTCCAATAGGAGGTTCTATAACCATCTCAGTAATTGGTAGGTAAGAGTTGTTTTTTATTGCTATTTTAGGAGTAGGGAAGTCTGTTCTACAAGAGTGGAGAAAGAGCTGATAACCTTCAAAGCAGGCTCTTTACTTTGGGGCTGTGGTGAGAAAAACAGAACAGAAGTTAGGAATGGAGAAATTAGAAGAGACAGATGGTGAGAGATTATAATGATTTCTAGGATCACCCAAATTGTCTGAGATTTATGCCAGAATTTTTTTTTTTAATCTGTTAGGGCAACATGTCATGCTTATTTTGAGTTCCTGCAGACATAGTTAATGCAGTTATACTGGACCTTACATTCCGTTATGTTTCTTTGGGTTTTCAAGGAGTTTAGAAGAAGCCCGCACTGGACTTCATCACTGTTTCTAGCCGCTAACAAATTTGAATGTTTTAATTGATTTCTAAAACATTTTCTCTGAAACCACTCTGGGGAAAGATGTGAAAGACTACTGATTCTTAGATTTTCTGCGTTTAGAACCACTTTCTTTTAGTGCAGAAACGTAGTGACTGTGTCTTCAATGTGAGACAGGGAGAAGATTTTATTTGGTATAGAGCTGTTGATTCAAACATAACTATACACGTTCCTTCTCTGTTTTCTCTTAAGTGAACTAGCAGCTCTAGTTCATTATGAGCATTTGCAATGTAAAAGATGATTCTGTAGAATGAGTTCTCAAATACATGTCATAATATGGTGCATATGAAATGCTCCTGTGAAATACCTATATCGCATTGTGATCCTCAGTGTTCTTTTACAGTTATGATCATAGTGTGAAGAATAAAACCACTTTGACATGTGACTGAAAGTAACAAAAAATTGTTTATGTTCTCTAGAGAAAATATGAATGATTCCTTGTAAACGAGAAACTTCAAAATGAAAGCACATAAAATACCAGCCACAGATTGCTCAGTATGACTCAAACTTTTTAAAATAAACTTTTCTGAGGGTTGAGTTTTGAATTCTCTGACTACTTGAGATTTTGTCTGTGAAACAAAGTATGCAATTCCATACCAGAGTCTTTATAGTTAGAAAACTTCTTTTGCATATTTTGTTAGTCAATTAATTTCACCCAGTCTTTCCTCTGTGCATTTAATGTGCTTTTTATTTTATTTTTGCTTTGTTTTATTTTGCTGAGTGGGAAATAAGAGGGACTAAATAAAGAGATCTGAAACTTTCGGAGGAAGGAGTAGCACTTTTGTATTTTTAATCCAGGAATCTTCTACCCAAGGAGAGTCTCCTACTCATAAATGTATAGCAGAGTTTTGGAGGTCAAAGGCAGAAGCTGCTTGCCATTTGGGGGTAAAAGATCAATTTGACGTTTTACTCTATTCATGTAAGATAAGACATTGAGAGAGGGTGATCAATAAATGTCATCTGTGATAGTATCCAGGAGGAAGATGAATTAGAGGAAAACAGTGGTTGAAGGCTTGAAAGAAAAAAATACATGGAGTAGTTACTGTTGGGACAGTCCTGGGTGTCAAGAGTCCTTGAGCAAACACAGCAGTGTTAGATCACACAAAGGCTGCAGAGGTTAAGAAGACCCCTGTTCCACTGGAATATCTCAATCACGTCTAGAAATATGGTTTCACTTAAAATTTTGTATAGTTTCAAGCCCACTGCTGATCCTAAATAAGTTCTCGGACAACCAATAAATGGATCCTCTCTTGGGATGCTGAGGGCATCACAAAGGAGGTGTTAGAGTCAGCTCCTTCTCCCTAGGAGCTTACACGGAAAAGCAGCATACCAATAGCAATAACCACATAAACTGTTTAGAGGGAATGGCAAAGGAGGGCTGTGGAGAATCACTGATTTAAGAATTTAGCCATTCAAAACCATCTTTGAAGTTTAAGGGGTATAAATTACAGAAAAATCCAGGGCAAGGATATCTGCCTCAGGTGGGAAAAGGAAGCAAGATTAACCATTGCTGTAAGGAAGAAGTGGCATTTTATATTCTGAAATGTGACAATGTGTGGAGAGAAAAGGGTTAGTGGCCCACTGTTTTGAATGAATTGTTTATTTTTATATTCTACATTTATTGATTACCCCCTATGTACTAGACCCTAAACTCAGTTCTAAGAACACAGGATAAGTAAGAAATTTAGTTCTCAGAAGAGCAGCCTGCAGGTGGAGAAGCATTTGAGTACGTACGTAAGCACGGATGTCCAGTGTGTGCTAAAGGCCAGCCCTTGGTGCTCTAAGGTCTGACTGGAGCGCTTCTTCCGGGCTGCACCAGGGTGGGTGGGGTGCATCCTCCAGGCGCCTCAGGCCCGCTGACAGCTAGGTGAGCTGGGTCATCCAGCAGAGGGCGCAGTTTTGTCCGGGTAGCCCTTGCCCTCTGTTTTGAACTAAAGTTTCTCATGTATTCATCCTCCCTCTAGACTTTGTTTGTGGAGACCACAAATTAAGTTTCGAGGTATTTGTGTTCCTTAGCGGTTTCTGGAACAGGGCCTTGCACACACACAGGGCGTTAGAAAGATTTGGGATGTAGTTAAGTTTTGTATTTATTGGAAAATAAACCATATCTGGTAGAAGGCATGCCTATGAAATAAGGTGCCTTATTCCTACGCTTTGTCAGCCTCACTAACTCAGCCTTTTACATGTTTTGCAGCTGAGGCCAATGATGGTGTTGTGTTCAAGCCACCTTTGACTCTTGACGCTATTTTTTGAACTGGGAGGACTTTTCAGGGATTTTAAAGTTCACATCCCTTTACAGCTAAGCTTCTTCTTATTGGCGGGGGGGGGGGTAATCTGGACATCAGCAAGCCATTCTGCTCATTTTTTGTAAAGTACTTGTTAAAAAATCACCTCTTATCCTAATTTCACATTCAGTTTAAGTTCAGCCCTACCTGCAAGACACTAAGTCAGTATTCTGAGACTGTTTAGGAGGCTTCTTATTTTTTCTCAGCTATAGACTCAATTACCTTTCAAGTGATTTTATAGCTGAGAGTAAATGGTCCACGAAGTATTTCAATAAAAACGAGGACAAACATTTCATGCTTAAATAGCTGTAATGGCAGTCAGTGTAATGGACTGGAGTTTCAAAAATAATCAGTGAAAAAAAATCACTTACTGGCTGCATGATATTATGCTATTTTTTCTACAAAGATATCGTTTGCGGTATTCTGAGACACATCTTACCCTAGTTGCTAATTCAGAGTGTTTTATTTTATGTAAACAAGTATCTGTATATCTTTAGAGTATGAATGTCTATGGAGAGCAAATATAAGAAAAAAACTATGATAGTTCCTCATCATCATCATAAATGGCCTTTGAAAATGTTTTTTTCTTTGGAAAAATATTACTTAAATATTGGCTTGTCACAGTTAATGGAAATGTGTATAACCATATAACTTATTTTAGGATGTGTGTTTGTCTCCTTTGTCTCTGTGGAAACATTAATTCTACTAGTTCTTAAAAAATTCCTTAAGACAGTTTCAAGAATTATCATGTCTTCTAAATTGTTGTGACATAGATTAACTATAGCAGTATCTGAACTCATGGTGAAGGGAATGAACTGGTGTCAAATGGGCATCCTGTTAACCTGAAGTTATCTGACCAAAATGTCTTCATTGACACTAGCTAATTCTTCAAAGCTCTATATTTGGTCAGAGACACTGAAAATACTGTCTCTTTTACATGTGCACTATGAGATGTTTCAAAATGCTTTTCAAACCCTGGAATCTGCTGATTGCAGTGAAATAGTTTTATAAGCCTGCAAAGCCTGTCATGTGATCTGCTCGCCTTTATTTATAATAAGTGCCATCCACTTTTCAAAATTTGTACACCTATGTACTTCAGATAACCCTTGCAGTGATGTAGGTCACCAAGAGGCCCACATCTGTGGATGACAGTTGCACAGATGCTATTTTATTATATAATGGGATTAATTATTCTGTAAGCAAAATGTAATATCCAACAAGAGAAATGTTTATATGAAAGATGAAATAGACTGCTAGTCAATTTTCCAAAGCAAAATTATTGAATTAGCTGTTGCTGAGCCAGTCATTAAAGAGTGGGAAAAATTTGAGTGACGAAGATTCTTAATTCAGATTGTTTCTCAAATGTCTTTAATTTTCTTGCTGTATTATAAAAAAAGAAAACTTGAAATCATAGATGATGAGTAATGAAAATGCCTTATGTAAGATATAGAAACCTAACGAGCATATCTTCACATAAAGCAAAGGCCTTGGCCTTCCGTTCAAAGAGTAGCAAACTGTGCATGTCAGTGTTTTTATGAAGAATGTTTGAGGCATAATTTTTAAAGACTCTTGACTTTAATGTATTTATTTGACAAACTGGCCAACTACCTATTCCAAATATGTCAGATAAGAAGACTTCTAACCAGAGGATAAGTTGAAAGCCACCAGCTACTCTCTCCTGTACTTTGGGGAAGAAAGGCGAGTGAAGTGTCAGAAGAGTCTCTTGACTCTGGTGTCTTCATGGTGGAAAGGCATCTCTAAGTAAACCTGTCTAGTCTGGGCCCATAAGAAAACTTTTCCATGCATTGACCTCCACTGGTGCAAGAGCAATGGTGTAGATGAGGAGGGGGTTTTATTGCCTTAGGTTATCTTGTAGAAATGCAACTAAAACCTCCCTTTTCTGACATAGTTCATGCCAAAGTAAACTGTCATTCTAAACCTTTAGCTAAAAGATCGCACACTTATTTTTCATAGATTCCATTTGTATCTAATTCAAACTTTAATATTATAATTCAGGCCTATATGCATTGACTCTTTTAGGGAACAGTGTGGTGACTAAAGGAAGCATCCCTGAGAAGTATCACTTCTTGGCAGTTCAAAGCTCTAGGTAGGAGATTGTCTCAGTGACCTCTGACCCAGACGATATCCCTATCATTGAGAGATTTTATAATAAGCAAAAATAATTTTTTATCATCAACTAATTTTTAATTTATGTGAAGTCAGATAATAGTCACATGAATAGCTCCCTATACTACCTAGCATAACACCTGAAGTACATACTGAATAGAGGTAGAAACAATAATCAAGTTCCTGAACTGAGATATTCTGTACTTTTGCATTAACTTAAATGGAAATTTGTCTCCTATGACAAATTGCAATTTGTTAGATCTTATCTCCTCTTTCCATTCATTGTTATAGTACTTATAGGTGATACTGTATATTTTAATGTTGATATGTGACTACATTGTATTCATTCAGCTGATTTCTTAGAACTGGCCGAATATGAGACAGATTTTTTTTCTCCAGTATTGAGCTTGACTGCTTATGAAATTTATGCTGTCCTGGCCTGCCTTTTCCTCTTCTACAGATGGTCACTTATAGGCCTTTGGGTGCCTCCCTCAAGTATAACAACAACTGAGAGGTGAATTATTCAGACAGTGTGGCCACCCTGGGAGACCTGGCATGTTTTGCAGGCCCTGCTGTGATACAGACCAAACAACCCAGGTCTTTTATGTCTGCTTTCCATATTGTAACTCCCATGAGGTAAAGCATTAAGCTGCACCTAGCCTTATAAAGAGAAATTTGAGTCTATGATATGTAACTTCTCGGTAATGGTAATTAGTATGATCTGCTTTTTGAATTTTCTAACTGATATTTGAAAAAAATGTTTCTAATCTTCTCATTTTTGTTTAAATATTTAAGACAAAAAGGTTTTTAGTGGAGCACTTGGTACCTTTCACAAAACTTCATAAGTTGCTTTTATTGTATTCAGAATTATCATGTACATGTGATAAGGAGCAGACAGCTCATAAAACTAGGACATAAACATAATTTACAGCATTTATAGGAAAATTATATTTTGAATTTAAAGTATGAATAAAAACTGAAGTTAAATATTTTTGCAGTCAAATATCTCCTAAATGTTAACTGAAATTTGTGGAAATATATAAAATAGGAAAAAGGATGAGCAGGACTTCTAATAAAAGAGAGGGAGAATATGTTAGGAAGAGTCCATTGGTATCTGTAAACCTATGGGCACAAGATGAAAATAATGTTAGAAAACATACTCCTCATAATTATAGTCAGAAATGCCACTATTCTTATCATTAATATCAATTATAAGATAATAAGACAGGGATAGTCAGAAAAACAGTAAGGAGATAGAAGACTTGAAAAACACAGTTAACTTGACCTGTTGACATTTTTAGAGCATCTCATCGCCACCAGTAGAATATACATTCTTTTCAAATGTATACAGAACATTTGCCAAGATAAATTCTATTTGGGGCCATAAAAATAAATCTCAATAGATTTAAAGGCATCGCAGAGTTCTCTAGCCACAATAAAGTTAAATGAGAAATCAGTAACAAAAATGGAAAGCCCCCAAAGATCTGGGCACCAAATGACATACTTCTGAATAAATCCCTGTGTAGTGGATTGATCTCTGTTTGACAAAATTATATGTCCACGCCTTAATCCCTAGAACCTGTGAATATGACTTCCTTTGGGAAAAGGGTCTTTGCAGATGTGATTAAGTTAAGGGTTTTGAGATGAGATAATTCTGGACTATCCATGTGGGTCCTAAGCTCAATGAAAGATATCCTTAAAGGAGAAAACAAGAACACACAGA
This sequence comes from Catagonus wagneri, assembly GCA_004024745.2. Classification (NCBI taxonomy): domain Eukaryota; kingdom Metazoa; phylum Chordata; class Mammalia; order Artiodactyla; family Tayassuidae; genus Catagonus; species Catagonus wagneri. Next base: position 10,759,010 of record PVHT020000166.1, read on the forward strand.
TAAAGAAGAGAAGCACATATGAAAGCAGTGGCGGATACTGGAGTGTTATAGAACCACAAACCACATAGCACAGAGAGCCAACAAAAGCAGGAAGAGACAAGGAATGAAATCTCCCCCATAACCATCAGAAGTGTGGCCTTGTCAACACTCTAATTTTGGACTCCTGGCCTTCAGAATTATGGGAAAATAATTTTTTTTTGTTAAGCTCCACGGTTTGTAATAATACGTTGAGGCAGCCATAGGAAACTAATACATGCTGAGTCAAAAATAAATGTTAAGGGAAAGCAGAAAATATTTCAAATGAAATGAAAGTGTACATACAACATATCAAAATTTGTTGCATGCTTATGAAGCAGTATTTAGGGAAGAATCTATAGCACTCTATGCCTATATTAAAAAAGAAGAGTCTCAAAACTATGACCTCAGCTTCTATCTTAAGAAACTAGAAAAGAGTAAATGAAATCCAAAATAAGGAACAGAAAAGAAGTAATAAAGATCAAATAGAAACCAAGAGGATGGAAAACAAGCAAACAAATAACAAAAACAGAAAAAATGATTGAATGAAAACAAAAACCGATTCTTTGAGAAGCTCAGTAGTTTCGATGAACCTAGCTAGGATGGATCAGGGAATAGAAGAGAAGACACAAACTACCAGTTGTGTCTTCAGACTACAGTAACGTCACTATAGATTCAACCGTTATTATAAGGAGAATAAGGAGATAAGAAAGAATAATGAAGAAGTCAGTTATTTCTTGGCTGTCCTTGCCTGTCCTCAGTTCTCAGCTCCTGCCTTTCAGGGAAAATCTATGCATCCCTGAGTCAGGGCTGCAGCTTCCTCTGTGAATGGGGTTTTGTGGGGTCTAATTCATCGCACCAGCCCACATGTAGTGGTTTTTAGTTTTACAGGTTAAGCTGCTTTCTCCTTACTCTGGTTAATAGCAGATTTGCTTGTCTTCCCATTCAACCAGGAGTGAAAACAGGGTCTCTTTGCTGGGAAGGATTTCTTACTTCCTGGAATTCAGTTCATTTAGTTAGCTTTCTTTCTATTCCCAGTTCTCTGGGGATTACAATAAGCAAACAAGCAAACATGGTTTTGGAACTTGTTTGGCTTGTTCCTGCTGTGGAGTTAGGCGTGGGCAGCCAAAAAAAAAAAAAAAAAAAAAAAAAAAGCACCAACCAACCAACCAAACAAAAAAATCCGAAACAGGAGATAACAAACAAAAAAACCACACACACTGCTGCTTAAACCACAGAAATTTTAGAGGCTGGAAATTCAAGATCAAGGTTTGCTTTCTTTTAAGGCCTCTCTCCTTCGCTTGAAGAGGGTTGCTTTCTCACTCTATCCTCACGTCTCTGCTTCCTAACCTCCTCCTCTTGTAAGGACAGCAGTCATATTAGGTTAGGACCCCAGTTGTGATTTTGTTGTGAGCCACAAGGGAAGTCCTCCAGTCGTCATTTTGCATTACCTCTTTAAAGGCACTATCTCTAAACACAGTCACATTCTGAGGTACTGGATGTTAGGGAGAGCTAAAACATAGAAATTGTTTGGGACTCTATTTAGCCCATAGAATTATACATGATCTGGCCCTTCCACAGGTCCCTGCCCTCAAATCCTATTATTGCAGCCCCTTAACTATTGGGCCACACCAGCCTTGCTGCTGATCTTAGGACATGCCAGGCATGTTCCCATTCAAGGCTGTTTTCTCCGGCTGTAAGTCTGAATGGGGTAGTTTTCTCAAGATATCCAATTTATTATGATTACTTTCATGTGGTTTCTAGACCAGAGCCCTCATTATTTCTATGAGATGCTGCAATTTAATTTAATTTAATTTACTCTTTTGCCTAGCACTTTTGTTATGAAAATTTGCAAACATAACAAAATCGAAGGAATTTTTCAGTATGCATCTTTGCACCTATTACTAACTGTACCATTCACATTTTACTAGACTTTATCACATATAGGTAACCCTCCATGCACTAATCCATTTCATTTTTGATGCTTTCAGAGTAAATTATAGACCTAACTATGCTTTCCCTTACATACTTTAGCATGCACGTCATTAACTAGCATTCATTAATCACAGTTTTTCTTCTTTATATAAAATTTAAATGAAATGCCTTGCTTGTAAGCGAACATTTGCTAAGCTTTGACAAATGATTACGTTTTTGTACCTCGAACACTTATCAAGACACTGAGGTTCCCATCACCCCAGAAATTCCCTCCTTATCCTTCACAATTAACCCTCACTTTCACTCAGAGGCAACCACTGAGTATCCTGCCTAGTGATCCTGGAGCCTAAACCAAAAGGAAAAAAAATGGTTAATTTTTTTTTCCAGAACATCAAAGTAGGTGACAAACCACTGGAAAAAAAAAAGTTGGTGTATTAAAACTCAAAATTGCTTGTTTATTTTATTTTTACAGAATCCAGTTGACAATTTTACTTTCCTAGTTTCAATGGAAAAAAACTCACCAGTAAGATTTCCGAAGTGTATCACATATATGAGATGCTACTGTAAAGAAAAAGAATGATTCCACTGCCAATGAAAACTTGGAAGCTCCATATTGGACCAAATTAAACAAGTTAGTACTTCCAACCTAGAATATGCTAATATGATCTTCAATCTCTATTGGCAAAGCACAGATCAAGTGTAGCAAATCCTAGCTGGTTTTTGATTTTGTTTTTTTTTTTATACATGTAATTTTTTTTTTTTTCCTGAATCATATTGTGTGACTGTTTCTTAGCACTCATTTTGGGAAGTAAATTTTTTAGGTCTCTCCCTTCCCGTCTTTTTAAGAGAATCATTGCTTTATCATATGAATTTAATTTAGAGTCATCTCTTCAGGAATGATAATGACGTCTTCATTTCGTATGCTAAAGAATATTATTTAAAGCAATGTTACTTCTATTACAATATAATGTCTTTTCTTTGTATTCTTTCCTATTATTTTTCCTTTTGTTTATCTTTTCTGAGTTTTGGTTGTGTTAAACTGTCGTGAGTGGGATCTATTCTCCTTGAAAATGAATTCTCCCCACAGAATTTATCATGTGGAATAATTCATGCTAAAGATTTCTCAGCATTCAGAGCTGGTGTTTTTGGTGACATTTAGTGAGGAGGGGTTCAGTGCAGTGTTGGTGTGCATGTATAGTGAGTGGAAGAAATTCTTTGAAATACATTTTTGAGTCGAATGAGGATATAAGAGGAGACTGAGCTGGAGTAAAGAAAAAGCTAAGAGAGGAAGTAGAAGAAGTGTAGAAATTATTGAAAAATATTTGTTTAAAAGCTAGAGGGGAAAGAAAACAGAAAAACAGAGAAAGGGCTTTGAAAATAAAAAAACAATAAAATGAGGATAAATAGAACTAACATTTGTGGAGTGCCATGTCCCAGACTTTGTACTATTTGGGCCTTGTAACGTGTAAATCCTTCCAACGATCCTCTGAATCAAGCATTATCTTCAGTAATTTTCATATGTATAAACAGGTCAGTTAAGTAATTCCATGCTTCCCAAACTTTTTAGTCTTATTACACACAGAAATGGTACTAGTATTTGAAAGGCACTTGAGATTAATCACAGCCCACTAACTTAATATATTTTGTGGCTCTGTGTCCCCTATCTATTTTGAGGGTTGACAGCATCAACATCTCTGCAAACTCTATTTTCAGTCGGATTAGTTGACAAGATATAAAGTAAACTACCCAAGGTCACACACCCTTGAGAAGTGACAAAGCTAAAGTTCAAATTCAAGCTCGTAGCCCATCTTTTTCAACAGCCCTAAGACCAAAAAGATGAAAAATACTTGACCCTGCCCTTGAGGAATTCACAACCTTGTGGGAGAAGATAATAATAGTAGAAAACAAAATCTAGATCTAGAGTTATTAGGAAAAAATGAAGAGAAAAGCATTATTCAGCTTGGGTTTCAGGAATGAATAGGAGTTTGCAGGTAGGATATAAAGGGAAGAGGGAGAGGGCATTCTAGGCAGTGGGAAACAGATGTGCAAAGGCATTGATCTGGGGCAATGCTGCGAGGTTAGGGGAATAGCAAACCACTTAATCTGGCTGCACTCCTGAGCTAGGTGGCAAGGGAAAGGGGCAGAAGGAGGCTGGACAGAAGGACTGGATCAGGTGGGAGGGTGGGGCTGGTAGCTATACTACAGAAATGGCAGTGGGGAGAGACGAGAGCAACAACGTCAAAGTTATTTTGTGATAAAAAATCAGTTAATTTAGTGACTTTTTAGGAATATTGAATAAAGGATGACTGTAATTTCTGTCTTGGTTTCCTTGGAGTTCATTAGGGAACTCCCGAGGAAGAGCAGGTTTCAATGAGAAGCAAGAAGTTGGATACTGGACTTGGTGAGTTGAAGGTACTTTGTAGGACATTTGGGGAATGTTAGTATCTAGAAGACGTGTGGAAGTCTGAGTGGTCACAGAGTAGGTGAGTGGGGGAAGAATTAGTTCCGGCCTCCCCGTGTGTACCTCTCTTTAAAATATTTCTTTCTAATCTGCATTAACAGTGCTGCCTGTGAACTTAAGCAGGTGCCTTGAAGTAGGTAAAAGTCCTCGAAACTGGCAGTTTGTTCACCATGTTAAGTTAGTGATGATTTCCACAGTGCCCTCTTTAACACTGGCCTCCATGCCTTGGAGGATTTGGGCTAAGAATTGTATGGAGGAGTTCCCGTCGTGGCGCAGCAGAAATGAATCCGACTGGGAACCCATGAGGTTGTGGGTTCGATCCCTGGCCTTGCTCAGTGGGTTAAGGATCCGGAGTTGCCGTGAGCTGTGGTGTAGGTTGCAGATGCGGCTCGGATCCCGCGTTGCTGTGGCTGGGGCGAAGGCCGGCAGCTACAGCTCCTGTTAGACCCCTAGCCTGGGAACCTCCACATGCCGTGGGTGCGGCCCTAAAAAGACAAAAAAAAAAAAAAAGGATTACATGGAGACACTTCTCTTATCTCAGGAAGCTCTTATTTTAGATGATAGACATAATTTTTTAGTTGGCAACATTAATAATTAACACTTAAAGAGTCCTTAACATTAGCCAGGCACCTTTATAGATTATTTTTATAATTATTTTTATTAGTTCATTCAGTTCTCACAGTAAGGACATTTAGTGAGGAGGCGTTTGGTAGCTTCCCTGGGTCCGTGATATATCCAGTTCTCAGGGACTGGTTGCTAAGGTTCCAGTGATTTCTAATATTTGGTCATGTGAACCTGAGGCCATGATGTATTGCTCTCCCTGCCTCAGATTATGTCTAGAACTTTATTTTACACCAGTCCCTGACTTGTTTCTTGAAAAATTTCTCACCCTCTTACTCTGTTTTAGCCATTGTTAGTGACTTGGTAGTGTTTTTGGATAATATCTATTCTCTAAAGGATAGCTTTTCTTCATATTCATTAGTTCATTTATCACATTAAAAAACGGAGAGTTCTGTTTCCAGGAAGATGGAGTACATACTTTCCCTCGCTCTTCCTGTTAAGTACAACTAAAAAACATATATATGTACAATAAAAATATTCTGAAAGGTAGAGATAAGAAGATAGAAGTCAGGCTGATTAGGGACTTGGGACCCAAAGAACAACATGATGGTGAATTGGTAAGTTCCCTGGTATTTTCTTTTTGCCTCTTGTGTCCCAGACTTAGAACTGAAGAGGTCAGTAACCCAGAGATGACAGTGGGGACAGACAAAAAGAAATCCTCAAAGAGAAAACAAAAACAAAAAACCCCCTCTCTCTCTTATCAAAGGACCAGGAAAGGGATACCGTAGCAAAAGGGAAAACTTTTAGACAGTAACTGCTCTAACTTTAGGCAAATAATAGAGAAACAAACTAGAGCCCCCACCTATACTCATGCCAACAAAGTTCAAGTGGGAAGCCAAAATTTTTGTCTTTGTGAGGTTTTAACGAGGAACCACTGGACCCTACTGCGATAACATCAGGAAAAGCCAAGTAGTGTCTCAGAACTTTTACTTCTGCTTTAGTCCCCTGGCCTCCCACTGTGTCTGTGGAGACCACATGGGAAGTGTGGCCTTCTAAACCCACCTTGCAAAATAAGGTCCTCTTCCCTCTTTCCACTGGGCTGATGTGACATTCTTAATGAAAACAAAGGAATTTGTTACCAGCAGACTCACCCTAAAAGAATAGCTTAAGGAAATCCTCTAGACAGAAAGGAAATAATGAAAACTTAGAACATTAGGAAGGAAAAAAGAACACGATAAGCAAAAATATATACTAATAAAATAGATTTCCTTTCTCTACTTGAGTTTCCTAATTATATTTGATCATTGACAATATTTAAAACACTTTATGTTGTGGTTCTAAAGTGTAGAAGAAATATTCAAGACAGTTGTAACTACAGGAGGGTAAAAAGATGTTAAGGGAGGTGAGATTCCTATAATTCACTTGAACTGGTAAAATGACACCACCAGTGACTGTGATAGGTTACATACGTATGATGTAATACCTAATGTAACTGTTAAAAAGCTGTAAAAAATACATTCAAAAGTACTATAGATAAATCACAATGGAATTCTAAAAATTAAATCACAAGAAGACAGGATTAAGAAAACAGAAAAATGAAAAGCAAAACAAATCGAACAGAAAACAAAACACAAAATGATAGACTTAAGCCCTTACATATTGTTACATTACATGTAAATGATCCAAATGCATTAATTAAAAGAGAGAAAGAGATTGGCATTAAGGAATAAAAAATATGACCTAGTTAATATGCTCTTACAGGAAACTCACTTCAGATATACTGATACAGGCAGGTTGAAAAAAAAGGAATATATATATATATAAACATGTTATATAAACATAAACAGTAATCAGAGACATATATATATGTGAATAAATACATGTATTTATATAAACATTAGTCAGAGAAAAGCAAGGTGGTTATATTAATGTCAGAAAAAAGTGGACTTCAGAGCAAAGAATTACCAGAGACAGAAGTGTAATTATGTAAAAGGGTCATTTCATCAAGAAGACATTCGTATTTATAAATATATATGAAATAAATGACAGCTGAAAATATGGAAGCAAAATCTGTTAGAACTAAACAAGAAATAGATAAACCCTCAACTGTAGTTGAAGGCTTCAACACCTTTCTCTCAATAATTGACAGAACAACTTGTTAGAAAATCATCAAGCACTTGGAAGACCTTAACAATACCATCAGCCAACAGGATCTTAAAAATATTTAGAGAGCATTCTACCCAACAACAATCAAATGCAATTTTTTCAGCTTCTACAGAACTTATTTACAGATCATATCTGAAGACATAATAAAAAACTGTAACTAATTTAAAAATAATAGCAATTAGATGTGGTTCTCTGACCAGAGGTAATTAAACTAAAAATGAATAATGTAAGGAAAACAGGAAAATACCTAAACACTTGAAAACCAAACAATATACCTTTAAATGATCCATTGGTCAAAGAGGAACTTTCCTAGAAAGTTAAAAAGAATACATTGAACCAAGTAAAAGTAAAATGCAACAAATTACTGTGTGCTAAAACAATTCTGAGAGGGAAATTTATAGCACTAATTGTATACATTAGAAAAGAGGAAATGCCTTAAATCAGTAATTTAAAGAACCTTAAGAACCTAGAGAAAGAAGGTACAAATACACCTAAAGCAAACAGAAGGACAGGAAGAATTGATTTTGCTTACTGATTGGAGAAAAATTTTTCCAGTATTGCTTCTATTAAAAAAATGATGAAAAGAAACATACTCTGGCCTTCAAAATGCCATTACCCAATTAAATAAGAACAATCAGAAAATGAAGTTAGTAAATTGAGTTGATTGTTACTGTGATGATTAAGGTAATCATTACTTAAGGTGAATTTTTTTTTTTCAATAATAACCAAACATGCCTGTGGAAATGAGTCATTTAGGATGAAGCAGCATTTTTTCTTCCTCCTTTGATTAATCAAAATTTATCTTATATTTAAGTGTATTTTAGTCATGAGTCTGAGCTAGTGTTTAGAGGATAGCTAAGTTGTTTCTCATGTTCATTTACTTGTTTGTGTAATCAGGAGCAGAAAAATATTTTTCCTGGTGGTTCTCAACATTGACTGCGAATTAGTCATCGAGAGAGCTTTAAAATACAGTAATGTTGGAGTTCCTGCCCTGGCACCATGGGTTAAGAATCAGACTTCAGTGGCTTGAGTCACTGTGGATGCATGGGTTCGATCCATGGCCTATCACTTTGGATTAAAGGACCTAGCCTTAGTTGCACTTGGGCTTGTATTCAGACCCCGCCCTAGGAACTTCCATTTGCCATGGGTGCAGCTATTAATGCCTGGATCCCATGTAGGGAGTTGCTGATTTAATTCGTCTATGGCACAAGTTCTCAAAATATGGTTTCAGAACTGCAGCAGTAGCAGCAGCACTTGGGAACTTGTTAGAAATGCAAATTCACAATCCCACCACTGACTTAGCAGTCTGTTTTAACAAGCCTTTCCAGTGATTCTGAGGCAGTGTTTCCCAAACTTAAAGTACATTTAAATCTCCTGGGGAATCTTATATAGATACAGATTTTGATTCATGGTCTGGTATGGGGCTTTTATCATTATTAACACACTCCCATGGGAATCTAAAGATACTGGCAATTGACCACAATTTGAATAACAAGGGTCATAGGACATCTGGACCTTCGCATTTCTAAAAATTTCCTGAGTTAGACTGCAGCCAAACTTGAGAACAACCTGTCTAGGTAGCTCTACCTGAGATTTCCAATAACCCATGAAACTTGAATAATCTTTCCTATTTCCTAGGCTTTTTGGTTTCCAAATTTGTGGAGTTATTGAAGAGCATACACTTACTGTTTTTAAAGTGATAATCACTGACTTTAAGTTAATCCTCAGTTGCCTAAGAAAGCCAGTTTGTGAATGTTTTATCCCTTATTTTCTAAAACCGATGTTGAACACCCCGATTTCTGTCTTCATCTGGTATCATTACAGCCCCACGATCAACATTTGCCTGAGACCCCGTCTTTCAAGGTTCTCCTCTTCATTACCAGTTAAAAATTAGCTAGGAGGATAAGCTAATCATTCCCGTATATTGAGACAGGGTTAAACCTCTCCTCTTAAAGGTAACATGGATCTTATAACCATCTTCTGAGGAAATGCCCTGAAACCTATGTCTTGATAGATCATTTCACACGTGCTGACTGGTAACGCTCATCTAGTACTCTGATGTTATCAAGAAACACCCATGTGCTGAGAACCAAGTCTTCATGTGGCCAAGTCAGGTCAGATCTAGAGGGCATATTTCCTTAGATTTCTCAAAATTGCCTTAAGCTCAGCATGCTCAAAATAGGACTCTTCCCCACTCTATCTCCATTTCTCCCTGAATTCCCAATTTCAGTGATAGGTAACTAGCTGGGAAGTCATCTTGGACATTTTCCCCTTTGTTCCACTCAAAATGGAACTTACTGTCAGGGTCTGTGGATTCTACCATTCTTGAATCCATGTGCTTTTACCCATTATGACTGCCATTACTCTGGTTCAGATCTTCTCATCTCTTGAATTGCAGTGTCCCCATTTATTTCTGTGCCTTCAGACTGGCCTTCTTGTATCAAATTTCTTTCTTCCTTTCTCTCTCTCTTTCTTTTTTCTTTCTTTCCTTCCTTCCTTTTTTCCTTTTTTTTTTTTTTTTAATTAGGGCCACATCCACAGCATATGGAGGTTCCCAAGCTAGGGGTCCAATTGGAGCTGTATCTGCCGATTTACACCACAGCCACAGCAACATGGGATCCTAGCCACGTCTGCAATCTACACCACAGCTCACAACAATGCTGGATCCTTAACGCACTGAGCACTGCCAGGAATCAAACCCGCATCCTCACAGATTCTAGTTGGATTCATTAACCACTGAGCTGCGATGGGAACTCTCTCGTATCAATTGTCTATATAGCATCCAGAGTGTTTATTCTTGCCACTTCTCTAAAATTCTTTGGTGACTCTCCAACTGCTCTCAGAATTAAGTATAAAGTCCATAATAATATTAAGCATCATTCAGTGCTTTGCTCACCTTTTCTGGAATTCTTTCAATTTTGAACTAGATGCATTTTTCCACAGGAGCGTTTTCTGTGTAGGTTCCAAGACTTTGAGCAGACGGTAGCTCTACTTAGACTGTCTTTGCATTTTTCTGCATGGCCCACCATTACTCTCCTTTTTGCTAAGATTCTACTTCTGAATAGATGCTTTCCTTGATCCCACCTTTCTCAAGGCTGAGATACGTACCCTTTTATTATCCTTGGTATTACAATTATCACACTGAACTTCAATACCCTCCTTTCTGGTTTGTCTTCCTCAACAGTTTCTTAAAAGTAGGGCTTATTGGAGTTCCTGCTGTGGCGCAGAAGGTTAAAAATCAGCATTTTTTTCTGAGGTGGTGCAGATTCAACCCCTGGCCCGGCTCAGCGGATTAAGGAACCACACTTGCTGCAGCTGCTGTATAGGTTGCAGCTGAGGCCCGGATTTGGTTCCTGGCCTGTGAACATCCATATGCTCTGGGTGTGGCTGGAAAAAAAAAAGTAGGGCTTATCTCATTCACCATCGTGTCCTTAGCATCAAGCCCAATGTCTGTTTTAGAGTCTATGCTCAATAAATATTAATAAACAAACTTCCCAGTGGTGTGAAGAAAGGAGCTTGTCATGGCAAATCAGTGAAAGAGAGGTAGGTGGAACTATTGTTAGAAAGACACAGTCACTTTATAGATGGCAGCTTCTCAGCTTTGTATAGCAGGGCATCTGGGAAAAAAAAGTGTACCTAAAATAAATGGAGAAGGAGTATTCTCTTTAGGCTGAGAATACTATTTCTTTTTCTAAGATATCATAGTAAAGTGTTTTTTTAGACCTTACATTACTTGCAGCAGTTTTTTCCCTGTAGGTTCCATTTTCTTCTACTACCCAATGGAGGATTCTGTTTTAACTGACATAATTCTGTATTCTGAGTTCTCACCCTTTTTTCTACTTCAGTTCCTGGTTTGTATGTAAGTAAGTTGTCCAGTGTATACCTCCTCAGCAGCAGTGAGAGAAGAAGGAAATTCCTTCAGGTTATGAAGCTGGCACTCTTCTCTGGTAAATGACGAGCGCCCTCCATTCTAAAAGATCTGCGCATCCGTGCAATCCTTTTTTCCAGGGAGCTCTACTGCCAAACCTTGAAGGAGATGCCAGGTTTAAAAGACTGCAATTCATTTCCTACATGCATATGTGCCTAGGGAAATTTTGTAACATAAACCAACATTTAGAAAATAAGCAGAGAATGAAGAAGCATATGGATTGGCAACTAATGCGCCAGCTCAGCATCTCCAGGGCCTTCTGTCAGTGTTCCATCAGAATTCTGCATCCAAGAGGCCATCTGGGCTTCGCAACATCTTCTCCCAGTTTTTCGTTTCATCAGGTCATCTGCTTTAGCAGTCTGCAGGGCACAGTTTTGATGCTGATGCATGCGGAGTCTTGAGGGTCCCCTTCTAGACCGTATTGCCGTGTAAATTAACGTCAGATTAGGAACTAGGCATGCTTATTCTTGGTCCTGTGCCTTTTCTTGCTCTTATGCATGTTCACCCAGGAATTGCCCTCAAATCCAGCTCCTCATTCCACATCTCCTCTGCTTCTCTAAATCTTACTTTTCAGGAGTCAGCTCATTTCATTTTGCACTGCAGTCAGGGCAGAGATGATGGTCTCTTGGTTCTTTGCCATTCTGTGTGCCATCCCCTCAAGTTATTGCATGTTCTTCTACTTTATATGTAAAAGTCTGGCCTTGTACAGCTTATAACTCAGTGTGTGGGCCATTTGAGTGCCATGCTTCATTTGAAATGATACGTAGAGCTGTTCTTATCACATCTCCCACTGTCTTATTAGAGAACCAGGTTGGGACAGGCAAGGCTCGGGGCTATCAGAACATTCTCCTGGTGTCTTCTCTGGCTTTTAGAATTATTATAGAGGGTATTTTCTCTTGTAGGGATTAGGCTGCTCTGGCTCTCATAGTCAGTTTTCCTCTCACGCAGTATGGGACTGTGAAAGGAGGGATTAGAAGGTGAAATTAGAGGATTAGAGGTTAGAAGAAACTGGCTGGCTTCTTTGTTCCTTGAATTCCCAGTTACAAGAAAGGAACTGGATCAATTACACTTCACAAAGCTTGAGTCTCAATGCTCTGCAGCCTCATACCATCAGCACCAAGTACCAGTGCCAGGCACGTGAAAAAGGCCTTCCAGCAATACCTGTTGGAGAGATGTGTCACACTAGGAAGGGTGGCTATAGAAAATAAAAGTAACCTCATATTAAAATGGAAATAACATTAATAGCCTCCATGCCAAGTGTTCACTACATCTTTGATTCTCTTTGGAATTTGAAATCAATAAAAGATGATGTTTTCAAAGAATCTTATCAGAAGTGCATCTATATTCTTGCTTGGCTATCTGAAGTTTCAGGTGAGAATATATTCCTGTAATAAAGAATGCTGTAGAAATTTTGTATGGTAAATATTTAAATAGAAGATGTCATTTTAAACCTAAGTCCAGTTACTATTTCAGAACTGTACTTGGGTACCTGAATGATAAGCAGAGACCCCATTGAGAAAAATCTCCACTTGTCATTGCTAATGGCTTCACTATGTCGATGAGAAAGCCAAAAATATCTTCACTGAATTAGAATCCTAGGTGACCTTCTCCTAGAAATAGAGCTCTAAGCCCATGACATCTGTTAGCATTTTACATACTAGTGACCTTAATTTCTGAGTTTTTTTTTTTTCCCCTCTAGCACTTAACTCACATGACTAAAGTAGGCTGGTTAAATGAGTCAATCAAATGAAAAAGTGAAATAAAAGAATAAAATCGAAAAATGTGATATCACTTTAAAAATCTGATTATCTAGTTGTGATTATGAAATATTATTCTGATCTGAATGAAGCGAATTGTTAAGCTTCTGTGCTTCAAATGATGTTGATTACTGATATGCAATTACTCAAATTTGAATATTCAAGAGCTAAGAGACCATATACCAGTGAGTTCGTTTTCTTGGCTTGTGCTTCCCATTTTATGTTGTTATAACTTGGTTTCCTACAGTTTGTCATTTTTAAAACATTTTTCTTTATGACAAAAAAACAAGGTAGCTCAATAATTATATCTTTTCAAATTGCAGTGACCTTCTGGAGATATGATTCCTCATTTTCCTGTCTCCAAACCTGCTTCTCAGTCTTACTCCTTTATCGTGGTTAATGGTATACTTGACCTCCAGGTCATGCAGGCTAGAAACCTCAGCTGGATCTTGGACTCTCCTCTTTCCTTGTGAACCACGGACTCATGGTCATTTCCCATGGGTATGTGTCTTGCAGCTAGACCTTGTGTCTTGTTTCACTACTCTCTCCTCGGTACAGGTTCTCAGATAATAACCTTCTACCCCGTCACCAAACCTCTAGTCTTTCTCACTTCAACTCCTCTCCTTTCATGTCATAATACACACATACTCATTTTGCTATTTTCTTTCTCAAAAACTTCTAGTAGCTCCCTAGTACCTCCAAAAGAATAATGAGCAAAATCCAACTCGGGAAGGTCCATGCAGTGTTGCTGATGCTGGCAAAACACTAGAATCAGCATAGAGGTCTGACAACAGGGAAATTGTTAAACAAGATATAATTTAAAGCTTATGATGAAATGCTGTTCGGCCCGAAGATACTGTTTTTGAAGAACTTTTGGAAGACTTTTTAATGTGTGAAAATGTGGAATAAAGCAGAGTGTGGCAATGACTATACGTATACATCATCAGAATATGCCTGTATATGTAGATGTTACCAGTGGTTATCTCTGGAGGGCCCAGCTACAGAAAATTTTCTTTTTGGCTACATTTAAATTTTTTTTCTGCAATGAATATATATTGTTTTTAGAATCAAGAATATTTCCTGTAACTGTCAGGATCTGGAAGGGAACTTGTGACTTATTTAGCTTAGTTGTTCTTAATATATTTTGGACCACAGGACTCTTTGAGGATCTGAACGATAGGGAAGTTTTCTCTGAAAAATTAGTATCTGACCATAGACAAAAAGTTTGCTGTATCATTTTGGGAAATTCTTAGACCTCAGATTCAGAGCCTTTTTATCAGTATGACTGTCTTATTTAGGAGATATTGAAAGACCCAGGGGATTTGCCTTCTCTCTCCTAGGGGGTTGGAGGAAGAGCTAGAGCAAGATCTTGAGTTTTTAGCTTTTGCCCTGAGACTCAGGATGACAGTGCAAGCATCCCTCCAGTTACGTGAAACTTATGGGCGCTCATGTCTGACAAAGTTCCCCTTGCCCTCTGCGGAGAGATCTCATCTGTGGTGGCAGCTTCTGTTGTTTGTGGGTGTGGCTCCCTCCTACTTCCTTGTGAAGATAATGTTTTGTTAGACTTGAAGGAACAGCTGCTAGGTCATTGAAAACCCCTAGAAATAAGTGAATATAATGTATGTCTGAGAGCACTGCATTTCCCCCCCTGCTTGATCATTTCATTGTGTACAGGGGTGACAGAGACTTTGCCTTGAGAATGGTTTCTTCCATTACCTGGCAGTTTCCTTCATATCATCTGGATCATGGTGATGAAAGTGGGGCCGGGCGGTGGCTTCCCTCTGTGCTTGGATCATTCAGTGGACCGCGTGCCACAGCAGTTCCCTGGCTGGTGCCTGAATGGCCTGCACAGCGTGTGGCTGGGAAACCTCCCTTTCCCTGGCTGTGGGTGACTCTGTCTTCTTACAGCCTCACCTTAGGCAGTAAGCAAGGGAAAAAAAAAAGCCACCACACGCACTAGAGCCAGTCCTTCAATGAGGAATGAAGGAGAGGTGCCCTTACTTGGTCAGAAAGCCCTGCACGCCCTGGTAAATCTTGCCACAGACCACAGACCTTAGAGATAAAGGAGGAGTGTTTTCCCTGGTGCAACAAAGCTGCAAACACAGATCTCTAAACAGCCCTCAGATAATTTTTTGCAGGTTAAGCCTTTTACAGTCTAATCTCTGCAGAAAGACTTGCATCAAAATAGAGGAGGGAACCCCTGCCTTGAACAGAGCAGTTGTGTAAAAGGTAAGGAGATGAATATTTTTGAGTACTTCCAAGTACCAGTACTGGGCGAGATGCATTCATGAATGTCATAATCTCATTCACAGATGTTATAGCATTGAATGCCTAGAAAAGGGTGTGGGGTAGCTGATTTAATCCTTATTTTTATAGGTGAGGAAACTGAGGTCCCCAGGGTTAGTGTTTCACCTACAGACGCAGAGTTAGCAGGAGACTAAGCTGGGTGAGTCTGCTTCCAATGCAAGCTCTTTCTCCTGCATAATATGCTTATATGATGGCATATTTTGATGTGCTCTAACTCTTTTATGTGCATGTATGTCTTAAATATTTTGATTGATGTACTATAATCTCATTAATAAAAACTGGAAAAAAAAGAAAGGTATAAACACATACATGCATGCACACAAAAAACAACTCTGTCCTAACCCCAGCCACATAGAACCTGATCTATTGGTTATGACCCTGATAAAGATTACCTCTCTTCCCTTTGTCTATTTGTCTCTTTGTTAATGTACTGTTATTTTTTTCCAGTCCTTTACCCCTGCTCCCACAAGCGTATTTCTAATGTAACTATAATCAAAATCTATATACAATTTAAACATTTTTTCCATAGTGCTTCATTCTGTCGCCTAGTTTAGTGCTCCTAAGGTTGTCATTAAAAAAAATTATTGGCGTATAGTTGATTTACAATGTTGTGTTAATTTCAGGTGTAAGTTTATCATTTTAATAACATCTGTCTGATGAAATGAGGCACAGAAAGAGTAAAGCAGTCCCCGAGGTCTGGGTGGAAACCATAGGCAAGGACGATGACACTCATATGCTTTTCTTCAGTTCTCTTTTTCTGATCCAAAGGAAAGTGATTGGGATGTTATCCTTCGGTCTGAATCGCAAACGAAGAAAGGTGTGATTTTTGACTTAATGTGGAAAGCAGGAGAGAGTGTTTCTGTGGACTTCCTATTTCCACTTCATCTGTAGCTTTAAGGAGACAGTCAGATGGGTGTGACTTTCAGACGTCTTCCTTCTGCCTACTTAGACATAAATGGTTCTTTTTATTGAGTTGGGTTGTGTATCCTGGGTTGTGTATCCTGGTAGAACTGGCCGGGGTCAGAAAGAAAGGACTGATGGCCATGGGACGTATACCCGTGTGCGGACACTGGCAGAGCTCAGAAAGCAGAAGTCTGGAGGTCGCCCAACTCCTACCCCTCCCACACTGCCCGCAAGCATCCTCCCAGCCACGTGCTGCCCGGAGGAGAGCCTGCACCAACCTGCGGATGCCGCTGAGGATGCAGGGTGCAGAGGAAGGAAGAGGAGTAAATTAGACAGACACCAGCTAGCAATTTTCCATTTGGAAGCTGGCCTTTTTCATCTACAAAACTTTTATATGGCCAGACTCTTGTACTACAGCATTTCCTTCTTTATATAAAGTCTAATGAAAATGTACACTGATTCTCTGATTTTCTGTGTCTCTCAAGAGTCTGCTTTCAGGGGCTTTCCAATAGCCTGCAGTAAGGAAACAAACAACCCTCTTTACAGGCAAGAGATTTAACGTCTCTGAACACACACTCTCTCTTTCTCATTTCCCTCTTACATTCACCGAGGTTATGACTGTGTTTAGGGCAGGAACATATCCTCCTGTTTGAGTGCCAACAGTGGGCTCAGTCTTGAAAGCATCTGCCTGTTCTTCCTGTTGCATCTGGCTTCCCACTTCCTGCCTCTGCTGCTGCTCAGCGAGTCCTGTTCAGCCAGGCCCCTTCCTCCTTTGTCTGCGTATAGCCGATTCTACCCAGCTGTCTGCTCTCTCCAGAGGAACCCCTGACCCTAAACCTCTGTAACTTCAACTCTGTTCCTGCGAACTTGCTTATGTTTGCTCGCATAAGTGGAATGTTCTGTCTTTATTAACTGTAGTAAATACAATTGCGACAGAGGCTGCTTCAAAGACCCCCTTGCCTTTGTCTTCCCCGCCTAGCCCTCAGCTTGTGGTGGTATCTCAGAAAGAATGTGGTGCCTTTTTTGAGGAGCAGGGTGTTAGTGCTGTACCTGAGACACACACAGATGTGTGGCCACCAGGACCCTTTACGTACCTGTGCTATTTTGCCATGTAGGGAGGAGGAAGGAATGAAGAGAAAACAGGGTTTTTCTGGCTCTAGATTTCCACCAACTAAGGCTTTCTGGTTGAATTTTAAGTGACCCTCGGGCTTGGACATTGGACTGTTTTACATCTCCCACTTTGTGATAAGGTTCAAGATCATGTGCTGCCTTGACCTCGTAAAATGGCAAGGGCCTCACCTGGCCTTACCATAGGTTCCCCTTCCCACTGTGCGCCTGTGTGGTGCTTGGCCTCATCACCGGGGGCCAAGCACAGGGCTCTCTACACCTTTGTTCTCTGCTAGCCCGGGGGATTATTCAAACCAGCCAGTCACGTCCTCCTGTGGCAACTAGGGGTCACCCCACCCTCTTATTTCTATAAAATCCTGTGGCCTCTGCTTGTTCACTCTGTTCCTGAGTGCCACCCCCACGTGGCCCCGTTTGACGTGCAGTGTCCTCCGGCACTGTGAGTGTATGTGACTAATGAACTGCTGGAGATCTCAGCCGTCCTGCGTTGGGTTTCATGTGTTCAGCCGTCTCTATAGTCCTGGGGTAGTAATCCTCCATCACCAGTGGGCTGAAGAGGTGTTCAAAACACACTGCCCCCAATTTTTCTATTCTTAGTATGCATCAGGTATATTTACGCTTTCAATTATGTGTCCTCTCTTCTGTAATCCAGAGCAGGAAACATGCCTGCAATTTTCATGACTACATCCTTGCTGTCTAGCACAGTCATGCTTGGCACTTAGCAGTTGATAAATATTTGTTGAATAAATGAATGAGAGAATTCTAAGGGCCCTTTCTGGGTGAGGATTACAGTATATGTTCTTTACTTCCAGCTCTAGAACTGTGTTATTCCACGGCTGGGGATGGAGTGAGGTGTGTGAACAGAGAGCACAGTCATCTTCCAGCTTCTTCTGCTCTCAGGGGGATCCCGGGGAAGCTCAAGGCGAGGGATGGATCCTGAAGACTTAACCCACATCCTCTGTTCGCAGCCTGGTGTCAGACTGATGCACTTCTGTTGAGGCAAACCTTGCCAAATATTGCTGAATTTGGCCACCCGCTGTATTTCATACCCGGTCCATTTGCCTAAAGAACTTGAAAAGAGTTTAGTGCTTGTCTCTCTGTTTTGTTTTGCCTGGACTCTAATTTGTTCATGGAAAAGGCTGCTGCCTGACACAGAGAGAGGAGAGGAGTAGAGTGGAGAGCCTCGCTGCTGCTGTTTTTGTGATTTCTTTAGCTGTCGATAGGCCAGGTACCATCCTATTCTGTTTGTACCGAGATCTAATTAATCACAGCCACTTATCTGAGCCACAAAGATGGAATCATGTCAGGGAGAATTTGGCCTATGCAAAACTTAGGAACTCTATCTGTGATTTCCCTTTGATTGTTTTCATAAAGATTTGAGCTTGAGGGGATTCTGAGTATCTTTTTGATCATTGGGTCTTCCAAATTTTTTTAAAATTAAAAAAAAATTTTTAGGAGTTCCCGTCGTGGTGCAGTAGGAAACAAATCTGACTAGGAACCATGAGGTTGCGGGTTCGATCCCTGCCCTCGCTGGGAGGGAGGATCCGGCATTGCCGTGAGCTGTGGTGTAGGTCGCAGACGCGGCTCGGATCCCGCGTTGCTGTGGCTATAGTGTAGGCCGGCAGCTACAGCTCCGGTTAGACCCCTAGCCTGGGAACCTCCATATGCCATGGGTGCGGCCCTAAAAAGACAAAAAAAAGTTTTTTTAATTAACATTTTTTTTAATTAAAAAAAAATTAAAAAAAAATTATGGTTGCACCCACAGCATGGAGAAGTTTCTGGGCCAGAGACTGAATCTGAGTCACAGTGAATTCTTTAACCCACTGCACTGGGATTGAACCTGTGCCTCCACAGCAACCTGAGCCACAGCGGGAACCCTGATCGTTGGGTCTTCTAGTTTAGGACTTGCCGTTTCGTGCATTCTCACTTCTAAAGTTTTGCTTTACGCATCCTTCCAACCTAAGTCTCATGACTTAAACAATTAAACTCATACCTGATCTTATCTGGGGGAGACATTCTTGCATTTATCTCTTAGTTTCCTTTTCAGAGCTCCTTAACATTTTTAGGCTTTTTTTTTTTTTTTTTTTTTTTTTAATTTAATGGCTATACCTGCGGCCCTTGGAATTTCCCAGGCTAAGGCTTGAACTGGAGCCGCAGCTGAGGACTACACTACAGCCACAGCAATGCCTGATCTGAGCTGCATCCGCAACCTCCGCCACAGCTTGTGGCAGTGCAGGGTCTTTAACCCACTGAGTGAGGTCAAGGACCTAACCTGCGTCCTCACAGAGTCAACATCAGGTCTTTAACCCACTGAGCTATAGCAGAAACTCCTAGGCTTATTATTTTTCACGTGTAATATCACTCAATATGTTAACCTTGTTCATTTTTGCTTTTTGAAACCGAGGCATTTTCTTTTCTTTCCAGAGTTCCTTCTACAGTGCTCTGCTCATCATGGATGTTTGTTAACTCTTGCTGATTGTTTTATAGTAGGAACCACGAGGATGAGTGTCATTTCTCAGACCAGACAACCAGACTGGTGTCAGTTTTTCTGAGTTACGCTGAATGGATTTGCAGGGCACCCTGAGCCCTGCATATTGAAAAAAGCCCTGCTTTAACTATTCTGTGGGGCTCTTCTTAACTGTCTCTCTCTGCTCCTGCAAACAGTGACCGTAGAGGTAGGACTAATTCTTGTCATTTGTTCTTTGCCTGGATTTATAACCTGCTCCTTGCCGTGTTGCTTCTCCCACTTATAAAAACAGTGGAGCACAGCAGGTGGAACAATGGGTTAGAAGAGAATTTACTGGGGTGTATGGTCACTACTGCCTCAGGTAATAAGGAGTAAAGGAAAAGAGGAGTGGAAAGAATGAGCCAAATCATTATTTCAAAGTGTTTGGTTCCCAGTAAGACAGTAGATTGTTAGGGAGTTTCCCTGCCAGTTTCTCTTAAGGCACCTGCAGGAGCGCCCTTACTGAGACTCCCTCTGTGGACGGCTGGCCCTGAAGCTCATTAACGGAGGCTTTGTTGCCTTACAGGAAGGAGGTGGGTGTACAGCCGGTCAGCGTCAGCACAGAGGTTCGTGTGACCAAACCCACTTCAGCAACTGGCACTAATTGGCTCCCTCGGGAAGTTCCAGGAGAAGTTGTCAATCACAAAGATGGAGTTTTTGTTTATAATTTGTAGTGATTTCTCTTCTGCCTTCCCGCCATCCGCATCCAGACTGGCTCTTCTTCTTGCACATATAACAAATCGTCATCCCAAAGTATAAGAAATTCGAGTCCAGGCACATCTTGCTTGATTCCAGCTGCTTTTGTGCTCCACTTTCTGACCTTCCCAGGGGGTTATCTTGCAGAAGATGTGCATGCGATCCTCCTCTCTATCACTCTCCCCCCATCACTGCTGTTAGTGTGAACCCAGGCCTTATCCTATTGGGCGGGCGGGGGGTGGGGGTTTCTTGCCAAAGTTTAGCTGACAAAACTAGAAAGTATTATTGAAAAGTAAGGGTACAGGGTCAGTGTGTTTTAGAAGGTGATTTCTGGTTTCTATAATATGATGTTCATTTTCCTCTGCTGAAAACCGGAGATGATCTTAGCCTCGTTACATATCTTCATGAAATCATTATATTTTGAAATTAAATCTCAGGATAAGGAAAGCTTCCCATCAGCAGGATATTCAGTGTGAAATAAAAGAGAAGCTTTCTGCGGTCCAGGGACTCTTCTGCTAAGAAGATGATGGTCATAGTAGCTCCCATTTAATAAGCACTTACGTGTAGGGAACTACCACGATCCCAACTTTAGAAGAAGAAATCCAGGGTAAGGCTTAAGGTCCCAAAACATGTGTCAGTGTCAGCATTAGGACTTGAATTTCCCCAGATCCAGAAGCCTGCGCTCCTAACGCACCATGCTCTGCCACCCTTCTGCTGTAGCTTTGTCCTCTGAAAGACAGCCCCACTTACAAGTCATTTAAATTAGTTATCAGACCACATGTTTGCCCCAGTGTTTGAGGAACCAACTCGGATGTAATTGACTGTCTATTCTAGAATGGTGTTATTTTGTGCAGTGTGTTTAGGGCCATGGTGCAATCAACATTCTTGCTAAGTCTAGGTGATGATAAGCTTTCTGGGTAATGATGACAGATCAGATGGACCTGAGCTTATTTATCTTCGCTTTGTCTTACACCGAGGTGGAAGGTTGGTGAAGAGACTAGAAAGACTTGGGGAGTAATTCGCTGTGCATGAAGTACACAGAAGGCACTGAAGTAGTGTCAGTCGTCTAGTTAGAGGACTCGATTAATGCCCAGAAGACACAGGGAAACCAGGTCTGGTGAAGATGAGGCCAGATGCAGGGTTGGGAGGAATTCAAAAGAATAACAAACAGCAGGCTGTTTTATGCATGCTTGGAACCCAGGAAATTGTCAATTTCTTTTTTTCTTATTATGTTCCTAAGAGGTTTTTCTTCTAGGTAGTGCTTCTAGGAGTATATTATAAACTTGATCAATACACATAAGGTTTTTTTAAAAAAATCACTAAATTCTTTAAAGCCTGGACGTTGTCCTCAGGCCGTTAAATGTTAAACTGAGTCTACCCCCTTGTTTTATGATGAGCAAAATTATTCTGGAGACCACTGGTGCTAATTTATTCGGATATGCCCAAAGCATACATATTCCTATTTTAAATGGAGGGATTTTACTGTTGGGGGTGTTTATATATCGCTTTAACTTAAAGTTAAATTGAATTG
Source organism: Catagonus wagneri (assembly GCA_004024745.2). Lineage (NCBI taxonomy): Eukaryota > Metazoa > Chordata > Mammalia > Artiodactyla > Tayassuidae > Catagonus > Catagonus wagneri. Next base: position 10,780,901 of record PVHT020000166.1, read on the forward strand.
AAAGAGAGTTAATTTAGTTGCACATTGCAACTCCTCTAAAGCCTTCTCAGAATCATTTCCTTTTAGCAGTAGTTTATAAAAAGAGGTGTAGGGGAAAATATATGGGAGAAAGAGATTGGTTCAAACCTTCATAGCTTTTTTGGAGTGGAAAAATTGGTTCTGAAAAATCCAAGTTTGGAACATTAATTAGAGCAACTTCTCTAACGTAGCTTGCTCAGTAATGACTGCCAACATTCAGGCTGTTTCTACTTGATCAAGATACACCAAGGCACCTGTAACCCAAAACACATTTTAGCCATAATTTTTATCTTCTTCTATTGTTTCTTATGTTCAAAAAAAATATCTCTCGGAAGGAATTCAATTTAATAATGTGTTTCCAGTCTTCTTTCATTTTCATGTTTCCCCAAAGGGTAGACAAAGTTGCCAGTAAACAATAAAATGAGCAACAGGTGAGGCAAAGAATTAGAATGGGAGGCAGAGTCTCCCGATAGCACACAGACAGGATGGCCAGCCTCTGACTCATAGGCTGGCTCCAAAGGTTAACAATGACTTTGAAATTGTATCAAGTCCATCTCTTTTCTTGAGGCGGGACTGTTCTTACACCTTTCCCAGTAGACAATAATCTATCTTTTTCATTTCTTGTTTGTTTGTTTTTTTTAAATGAAACTTCCAGTGTAGAGGATACCAGCTCCCTCAGGAAGTCACTGTGCAGTTAGATGGTTTTCAGAGAAGGATAAGGATGATCAGTTTTTGTTGTTCATCCACTCCACTGGGATGATCCACTTTATGGAAATGGAGTTGCATCTGCGTCCTGTCATCGTTGGGGTTACAGGTACAGATTGGCAGTTCGAGAACATGTCTACCCTGGAGACAGCTATTCCGATTCCTTTACTGTGACTAGTTTAAGGCTTTTCCTCATCTTGATTGAGAATACTGGCTTGTCTAATTTAAATTCATCTTGCGTTGTTGACTTATGCTCACCTAGACCATCACTTTTTGTTTCTTTTCTTTTCCCCAGCTCTATGCGTTGCTAGAATTTCTCTGCTCAGTGCTAAAATCATGCCGGTTCTGTCAGTCAGTATCCAAAATGTGTAATTCTATAAAAAATGTGGCATTGGTACAATACAATCTATAGGATATAAGGTTAGCATTGGAATGACTTAATGTTTTTAACTCTGTTTCTGCCACAGTGACCAGTATGATTTTAGGTGCATGACTTACTAAGTGTCTCTGAGCCTTAGTTTACCACCATTAAATGTGGGGCCAGATTAGAGCAGCTTTTCCCCATGGGTTTTCCATGAGATGTTAACAGGTATAAGACGAAAAATGATGTTCTTTAAAAAATAGGTGGTGGGGGCGGGTGCACAAGGTTAAATGAATCTAAACAGAGTTCTTTACTGAAGGACTCGAGCCTTTAAAAAAAAATATGCATTGTAGATCTTCACATCTTCAAGGGAAGTTTCCTGAAGTTATCCAACTGTGGTCCCTTTTTTTCCTTTTAATACAAACTTAATTCCACCCGCTCTTGACCAGGCTTATCTGCAAAGCAGACAGAGGAAGCCAGTCTTTCCTCAGTGCCCATTCTAGAAATGCAGTAAAACTGCAATCAAAAAACTCAGAGCCCTGTAGATAAACTGTAGATAATAGTTTACCTGTTCCACGGTTTCCCTTTTGCCTCATTTTCTGAAGGCAGGGGCCATTTCTTTTTCATCTTGTGTGAAGAGGCTCTAGTTCAGTGCTTGACACCGAAAAGATATTTAATAAATGCATTGAATCGAGTCAAACAATTCAAAAATGGAAGACAGTGCCTTGAAAATTTTTGAGCTGTGTATTATTATAAAGTGGATTTTTGAAATGGGTGGAATTTGTCATTAGAGATGTTATCTAAGATCAGGATTTATGAGTTTCTTACAGTTATAAAGATAACATCAGAATGAAACTGCAGAAAACTGCAGGGGGATTAGAGAAGGGCTGAGTACAGCTTTGCAGGCAGTTTTTAACTGGCATCTTTCTTTCATCTGGATACACCTTCTGGATTGCCTGGAGTGCAGGATCTGCCTTAGAATGTGGGATTGTTCATTGGGGATGTTTGTCCAGACCACAAATACGTAAGGAAGGGACAAGACCACCCGCAAAATGTGCTTCATCTTTTCCTCTTGTATTTATGAATTCAGTTTATTAAATTTATGATGAAGTCTGTCTGCTTTGCTATTCCATCACCCTGTTATGTGTCTTATAAGCTTTTAGAGATCATGAAATATATCTCATATGCCTTTATCCTCCTTTAATGCCAAGTGTTTTATGATCATAGGAAGGACTCAACAAATATATGTTGAAAAAATAAACAGATGAAATTGGTGGTTCTGACATTTTTCCAATTTAGCATCTAAAGTTTGAGATATGGTGAGAATATATTTAGCAGAAGTTAAATAACCTTATGAAAATAGAAAAAAAATCAGAAAAAAGTTACCTATTATTTCACTTCTAAAGAATAACCACTGATAAGAGTTCAGATTATTTCCTCTAGACATATTTTATGCAAACGGAATTTTTACGTGAAGCTGTGATCATATTTTATTTATAATTTTATGTCCTGGTTTTTTCACTTGAAATTTTATAAGGTGTTTATAATCATTTATATGCTATTTTGTATGTAAGAAATATTGCACAATAAAATTTTAAAAACTACACAAGTCCCAGGTGACATAGTTTTCACAAATAGAATATTTATCTTGTTCCTGCATGGTTTTCTTAGATACTTAATCTTTTATTATCATGTTTCTTATTAGGCTTTTTTTTCTCATTTTATCTTTATTTTGCTTTATAAAAGAGCTGAAGTAAACATTTTTGGACATGAATTTCTTTCCTGTTTTTTCCTTTGGGTATTTTCAAAGCATAATGTGCCTGTTGGTAAGCTACTTTTCAGAAGTTTGTGTCAGTATTTGCTATTCATGACAATGTATGGACATTCTAAAGTCACTGCAGATTCCTTAGCAATGAATATTTTTCAATTTGAAAAATATCGACCTATTTTAATGTGAAAATGGTTCCCTGTTTTGTTTCATTTTTGTCATCTTAGTATCAAATCAAACCTTTTTGTACATATATTTACACATTATATGCATATTAAAATCATTTTTTTATAAATTGTCCATTCATGTCTATTTACTTATTGAATTGTATGAATGCCTCATTCTGTCATGTGAGCTAATTCCTGCAGGTGTAGTCACACACCATTGCTTTTGCTGATGCCAAGGCAAGTGGATGAGGCAGAGCAATGCCGCCATCAGCATGGGCAGCCAGAGCAGACGTTCTACGGACTATTTTGTAATATGGCAATGGGGAGGGAGCAAGTTACTAAACGGTCCCCTCTTTCCGTTGGTTCAGCATTGCCCAAGCAAGGCCTGGCTCGCGATGTGTGTGTGTGACAGGCTTCATTTTCCCCTTTGTCTCAGCTATTATTAGATGGGTCCAGAAATTGCTGGTCAGCTGAGGGCTGTGGGCACATTCTGCTTCTGCTGCTCTTGGAGATCTGAAGTGTTGCAACTACTCAATATGGTTTGCTCTTCACTTGAGCGCATTGCCAACAGCTTGTGTGACTCCTTAAGAATAATGAGAACCGACCTCATTTTAGGAGAGGGGACAGATTGTGTCTGTATTTGGCAACCACAACCCTCTGCTGCTGGGATTGCTCAAGACACTCCGTGTAGGTGAGGGGCCCACATTGATGGAGAAATGTCCATTTTGTCTGAGAAGCTGCTGGATTCTGTCAGAATATACTGGCAGTGATGCTTTCTCTAACATAGCTTCACTCCCCAAACCACTGGACGTGATGGAAGTTAATGTAAGTTCCCTGCAGTCTCTTTCAGTCCATGTCATTTTATCAGGGAACTAAATGCTAAATGCCTTCAGACACACTGTAAGCTAAGGACTCTGCTTAAAACAGCACAGAAGCTTTAAAAAGTAAATTAAAACGTATGCAGGTTGTCTTTTTTTAAAGTACTAATTGTGTTATCTTGCATGAAAAACTCAGATAGTTTGGGAATTGCTAGAGCTGCAAAATTTGTCATATAGCAAAGAAGAAAAAAAAATTCCTTAAAAGTAAACATTTTGTGAGGAACTGCTGAGAATATGTAGGACTGACTGGAGGTTGGTCTTTCCTGAATACTATTTTCATCATTTTCTTTTCTTCTAAAGATTGTATAAAGCCTTCAAGTTGCATGTAGTATTAAATCCAGATTCTCCTTGGCCATTTTTTCTGTGTGAATTTTAGGTCTTTATAGTTTTCTTAAGTAATTTAAAAGCTTTCTTATTTCTACCCCAGTGTCTTCCCCAAGAAGAAAGCCCACCCCTTTCCCCATCAGTGTGGTTACTACTTCTTCAGACATCTTTCTCCTCATCTCCTTCCCATTCTGCCTCGTCTATGCTGTGTCAGCTCACATCTTCTAAATGTGTTGCGTATCAGTCCTCTTGGTTAGGGGTGTGTATTATTATTTCCTTGTGTGAGAAATCAGTTATATTTCACTTATACTTCCCAAGGTGTTGGCTAGAAAGCCTTTTTTTTTTTTTTTAATAGAACATGTACTTAGTGAATGTAGTTATCTAACCTGTATTCTAAAACTTTCATGAGATTCAAACTGTGAGCACATTTCTAGGTGGTTGGGGACATATGTGTTTAGGGTTACTGATTTCATGTTTTTAATAAAACCATAATTTAAACATTTGTGAAATAAAGTAGGTTCTGATTTTTTGTCTTAGTCTTTTAAATAAATGATTAAAAAAAACGAAAACTCATAAAAAATGTGCTCATATCTCCAATGAGGCCATGTTAAAGATAAATTATAGGAGTCATGGGCCAGCTGATGGTGAAGTTTGTAATGATATTGTGTTGATTATGTGATTTTGGACCCTACACATGGAGTTGATTCTGGCAGCAGTTTAGAATAGAGAGAACTCCTTTGGCTAATTGTAGTGACATAATCAGAAGGCATTAATTTTTCAGTGATTCCATATAATTTAGGCTTGGTAAAGATGCATAGAAGAACCACTTTGATGTTTATCCACTAAACTTAAATTCTAAAATCTCAAACGTAGTACTGAAATCATGAGCTGCTTCTTTGACGGTGCATGTCATGTGTCTAGACAGATGATGAACTTGTTAAACATCAGGATTATAATTCAAAATGACACGATCAATTTGGAGAAATGTAAAAAGGCATACAAAAGCAAAGTTTGAGGAATCACTTGCTGAGGTTAGGTAGGAAAATATATTGTTAATATAGGCTACTTTTTGGACACGAGTAAATCATGGCCAAAAGCAAGCTTTTGCTTGAGAAACTTAACGTTGATGAAGAGCAATGAACTGTGAATTTAAATTATTTAATACTTATAACAACTTCCTGTGTTATAATTGTGCTCATTTATAAGTGAGAAGATTGAGGTTCATGGAGAAGACATGAGTTGCCCAGGTCACACAGCAAGTAAGCAGCAGAGTTCGGATTTGAGCCCATTTCTCATTGACTGCAAGGACCAATATCTAGAGATACTGGAATGTTTTTCAGGAAATAGAAAATTCATCATGAATCATTATCATGACATATAAAGGAGAGATTCCTTGTGGATGCTGAGTTGTTCCTGTGAGTTATTGTTGGTAGAGTTGAGGTAAATGTGGTCTTTCCAATCTTGGCTGATGTGGTTGAGATAACCTGACATGAAGAGATAATCACTAAACTTGCAGAAAGGAGAAATGGTGAATATGACACTGTTCTGCGGAAGCAAAGTTTAAATTCAGGAGTAAGTCTCTTCTTCCAGGAAGTGTTGGGACCATGCTGTTACTTTTCAGTGTATTTTCTATGACTGAAACAATGCTCATTAATAAATACTCTCATTGTATATTAATAGCTGTACTAATTGAGCATTTACTATGCGCCAGGTACTACATTAAGTACTTAATGTGTGTTTTCTCATTTAATCTCTTTAATGACTCTGTGATGTGGATACTATTAATATTCCCATTTCACATACTAAGAACCCGAGGCACAAAATGTTTATTGACTTTTCTAAGACCTCACATCTGCTACTGGCTGACTCAGATTATGTCTAAACATTATGATGACATAGTCTATATTGTTAACAACCCTCTCTATTTTTTTTTTGGACTTTAAGGAGTCTACCTAATTTACACATGATTTTGCATGTGGCTCTCCTAGATAATTTTGAAGTTCAGTCAAGTTATAGCTACAAGATTATATTAAAGGACACCAGAGAAACTCTGTGTACTGTCACTAATTATTATTATTTTTTATTTAGTTGGAAGGACAGGTAAATTCTGGCAGCAGAAATGCTCTGGGAATCCCTTCCTTCATCTGTAAAATGGAATCAGTAATGCTTCAAGGGCCTAAAGGCAGGAGCTGGACCCAGATAACATCTTTGACTGAATATCCACAGAGTACATTTCCAGTTGTGTTCTCTGGAGGAATAGGAATTCTGACATATGTATGAATGACCCGGACAGCTTACTAGTATAACAAAGGCATGATGGGAAGACTCTCTTCTTGCCTTCTAGTGTAACATTAATATTTCTGGTTAGACCCTGGACTCTGTAATGATCAAGGGATTTTAGACAAAGAACAAGGGGTCATATTTAGGCTCCCACATAAGAATGTTCTCCTTTGAGAAACATCAGTCTTTACTTTGACAATTGTATGTTATTTTCTGCTTATGATCCCTAGCCAAAATACAGTTTAAGAAGAGTGTAGAAAGAAAAGTTATATCTACTATATGCTCTTCTAAGAATCAAGGTTGATAGATGATTCTTTTCAGAAGCATGAAATGTTCTGAAGGTGTGATATATATATTTTTTAATTTTTAAAATTAAAGTATTGTTCATTTACAATGTTGTGTCAATTTCTACTATATAGCAAAGTGACTCGGTTATACATATATAAAAGAATATTTTATATATGTATTATATAAGAAATATATATAATGCATTCTATTTTGTGTTCTTTTCTATCATGGTCTATCCTAGGAGACTGGATATAGTTTCCTGTGCTATACAGTGGGATCTTGTATTACTATTTTAAACGTATTAGTTTACATCTACTAACCCCAAACTCCCAGCCCACCCCACTCCCTCCCCCAACTCCTTGGCAACCACAAATCTCTTCTCTATGTCTGTGAGTCTGTTTCTGTTTAGAAGATAGTTTCATTTTTGCCATATTTTAGATTCTATGAAGGTGTGTTATGCTGATGGCTTTCTTGAATTAGCAGTTTATCATACCATGCGTCCTGTGAGTAATTTATCATCGAGTCAGTTTCCTTTTTACACTGTCCCATGATTACAGGTTAATCTGGACATATCATTTCTGAAGTATTGATATGCATGTTTTGAATTATCATTCTGGAAGCCATCAAGACATTCGGCTCCTTTTGGTTTAGAACCCTTGAATGTAGGACTAATTCCAGGCATGTCAGATGTGTGTTATTATCTGAGCCTCTGTAAAGATAAGTGAATGATATGAATTAAGATGGTGTGACTTTTCTCCTCTAATCAAATTCTTTTGCTAGAATGATAATAATAATGTTTTCAGAAAAACACCACCTGAGGTTTTTCTTCTTTTCTCATAGGATAGCTCTTTACTATAAAATTGAGACGTCACTCAACTCTGAAGCACCTCCAGTTTATCACAAAGGACCAGCCTAATATTCCAGAGCAGACTCTGTCCTTTTAATGCTTACCCATTTAGGGCCAAGGCAAGTGCCTTGTTCTGCAGGAAAACATTTCTTAGCTTACATTTTAAATGCTGCAAGAAACCACAGAGTAAGAGAGAAGAGATAGCAACAACTCCTAGTATGTCTGAAGAGCTTATTCTTTCATATTTGTGGAACCCTGTGTCAAGAGAGGAAACATCTAAAAATAAAATACATTTACGCAGGATTTCTGGGGCAAGGTGCAAAGAGCCTGTGCTATAGTATCCTAGATTAAAAATTAAACGGTTGAGGAGTTCCCTTTGTGGTGCAGTAGGTTAAAAATCCATCTGCAGCAGGTTGGGTCACGGTGAAGGTATACGTTCGATCTCTGGCCTGTCACAGTAGGTTAAGGATCCAGCATTGCTGTATCTGCAGCACAGGTTGCGGCTGTGGCTCATATTCAGCCCCTGGCAGGAAATTCTATATGCAGCAGGTATGACCATAAAAGAAAAATTGAATGGTTGAAACCTTAGAAAATGTTAATCAGCAGAACCATGGACACTTTATTAGTTGCAATAAATGGGCTTGGGTACTAATATCTTTTGGCCTTTTATTTTTTTTTTAATTTATTTCGGCCACACCTGTGGCAAGTGGAAGTTCCTGGCCAGGGATTGAACCCTTACCACAGCAGTGATCTGAGCCACTGCAGTGACAAAGTTGGATCCTGTATCCTTAACCCACTAAGCCATAGCAGAACTCCCCTTTGGCCTTTTAGTTGCTGTCCATAACTCATGGTGACTCATTTGCTGGTGAGTTGTTTCTTCATGGTCCAGTGATCAGCCCTTGGAAGCATTGACTTAATCCACTAATGTGTATAGTTTCCAAAATTCAGTCTAGTCTATTCAACACTCTCATCAAGTTCCAACTGGTAGAAGTCAAAATCTTACTCTAGTGTGTATGTATGTATATGTACTTAAAATTTACAGATAGGATCTGTGAGACCAGACAGACCAAGTAGACTGCCTGGTATACTACTTTTATTTCAGGTGGTTCCTTCTCTCCTAGGTATTTCTCCAATTGTCCACCCCTTCCATAGGAATCAAATCTTAAAACTGAGAGATTGAAAGCTGTAGCATCCTGCATTTCTACATGTCTCATTATCAGTCATACCCCTGCCATTACCACTCCAGATTTTCAAAGCTCTTTCAACTGTCTCCAAAGCCTAATGACCTGTTTATCATAAATTTCAAGGATTCTCCTTTTTTTCAGAGGAACAGTCAGCTATTTTGAAACATCATTAGAAAGAATCTAAACCAGCTGTAGCTGATGTCTGACACACATAACACCACCACCACCCCCGCCGCCAAAAAAAGTACTGAAAATTAAGCTGTGAATTTGGGGAGTATTGGTTTTGCAAATTGGAGTGGATTTTTTTTGTAAAGAAGATTTATAAGTGAGAAAAGTATCTTTCTTTGTTTAAAAGGTATGTTAATGCCATGTTCTCCGTTCCTCCGTATATTTTTAGCTTTGGTATTCATTTCATCTCAATATTTGAAAATAATCAAAGTTATTAGATTGAGGAAGCCCAGGAACACAGGGTCACTTCTATAAAAATCTTTGCTTCTTTGAGCCCAGCCAGACCCAGACTATGCCTGCTTGATGACACTTCCCAGCCCGCCTCTAGAGATGCTTATCCTCACTGCTCAGTGACTGGGGACCTGACACAGGTACATCAGAAGAGCATGCTTTTATGTGTAACAAACTTTCAAACTAAAAAAAGTTTCCCTCAGTGTTGTTATGTAATTTGTGTAGTATTAGGAAAAGTGAATAATGATTTATAATGGAAAAAATATCCAGGCTGTGAAGAGCTCTTAAAGTTGACTCCAATTTGCAGTGGAATCAATGCGTCTGATGATAAAGTCAGTATCGGTAGAAAAGGCAGGTTTTCAGTGAGCGTAGTCAGCTAGGAAATGTTGAAGCACTGTAAGAGACCTTAAGTATTGGCAGAAGAGGATTATCAGCAGTGAAATTCAAGGAAAGCTTTTTCAGTGGACTTCTAGATAATTATTTCAAATTTATTTTACATTATCTGGCATCATAAGTGCTTTTGATAGCAGATTGAAATCAAGCTGTAATTTTCAGCCTTGGTAGTCTTAAATATCTATCCTTTCATATTTACCTTAATTTTTTCAAATACTCAGATGGGTAGTTTCTGTTTTGTTTGCAAGTAGAAGAGGGACCAGTGTGATGAATACATTTTGAGTTCCGTTTTCTCATTCATTTCATAGTGCAAATGAAGATTTTTTTAAGTTACGTCTAAATTGTATCTTTGCGAAATTCCTTTTCAGAAAATAAGTTTTGAATATTTTAGTGCTAATACTTGTGACGTTCTGTAAGCTCTGCTCTATTAAATCTTGTGTGTGAGTTTTATAGCTGAGCAGTAATTTTAGTTTATTTTAAAGTCAGATCCTCTCCTTAGTAGGCTGTTCGCATATTGCATGCAAGCTATATTTTAGGATTTTTAAACTGAAGATGTGTTGCTAAATGATTCTGACACAAGTTATTCCCTTGGATAAATTATATTTTATAAACATTGTCATGCTTTACTCTTGAATGATACATGACACTGAGAGACAGAAACTGTGTTTCTGACATGCCATGGTGACCTGGTATTGACCTTGCTCAGGTAGCTATTTATCAGTTTGTCCTAAAGTAATAAACTACACCTAGACCTAAGTGGGTATGAGGGGAAATGGGGCCAGAAGTTGCATGCACATGCCATTAAGCTGTGGTCAGCTTCTCCCTAAAGGACTGTAACTCCTTTAAGGCAACTTCCTTTCTAGGGAGTTGCAAAGCATAGAAACTTCTGAGATAGGGGCCCAGCTGCAGGGATAGGGTAGGGTTTTCTTGCTCAGAGGAGAGACCTTGCATCACAGTGGGCCATGAATGGCCCTTTCCTGCTGTGGTTCAGCCCAGTCTACCCATCAGTTATAATCTTTGGGAAGAGACAGAAGCTCAGTGGTGGCCTTTGGAGGCACATGCTCATTCTGTGGTGATGCTTCTTGCAGAGTGAATGCCATCGCCTTCTTGATCAGGTATGGTGCCATTGTCTTGGGAGTAATTAGAAACAAAAGTGGTGATGCAGATGTGTTAGCCTATGCTAACAAATGCAGATTTTGTAGCAAACAAATGTAGATTTTGAGGACTTAGAATGATCTATAAGTTTCCTGCTGGAATTAGACAGTAGGCAAGCAAGGTGATTTTTTTATCAACCAAAGTCAGGCTATGAAAACGTAATGATATACTTTTTGGGATAAAATGTTGGTGAGACATATATGTCTTAAAAAAGAAAGATTAGATGAGTCTTGAGAGAATTATGAGAATCCAGCCTCTTTTCACTATTTCCTTTGCTACCACTCACATCTAAGTTACCATGTTTTCACCCCTGGGCTAATGCCATAGCCTCCTCGCTGTCTCCCTATGTCCATCCAGCCCCCTGGAGGCTGGCCCCACATCGCTGAAAATCCAAGTCCGGTTTTGCCTCTCCTCTGTCCAGACTTTCCAAGGGCTTCACGTCTCAGCAGCAGTGAGATAGGAAGTTTTTACTGTGGCTGACGTGGCATATCTGGCTCTGCCCCTTACCCGCTCTTTGCCCTCATCTTGCACCACTCTCATTTTCATTTACTCCACTTGGGTCCCTCTGCTTTCATCACTGTTCCTTGAATACGACATCCACCCTCCCTTCTCAGCACCTTTCCACAAGCATATCCCTCTGACTGGAGTGTTCTTCCTCTAGGTAGCCACATCACTCACTTCTGCGTTGCACGCCCATCTCTTTTCAAACAGCACATTCTGAGAGAGGCTCTAGGGGCCATGCTATCCAAAAGAGCACACTCACCCCACCCCGTCACTCAATCCATTTACCCTGCTTTCTTCTTCATAGCACGTATCACCACCTGTCATAGTCTGTTAAGTCAAATGCTATGAAATTGCCTCTTTCGTGGGTCAAGAACATTCGCAAATATTGGCCATTTCATACGGTTCAAACTCAAATATATTTATTAATTTATACTTTTTATTTCAATCTAGAATATATTTATTATTTTGTTTATTATTTTTTTTCCCTTGCACTGAGATTTGAATTCTGTGAGTCCAAGGGTTAGATTTGTTTGGGGCAATGTCCCCTGTGTCTAGAATAAAGTAAGCATGTGGAAAAGCCCTATTCAATGAATGGAAAGAAAAAAGAAAAGCCAATGAAATTTGTTTGTAGTGAGCAGAAAAAAGTTATATGGAGAGTGATCTGTGTGTAGACATTCTAGAAAAATATGATTGGAAAAGCTTCTGAGAGAGTCCAGAAAAACTGAAGGACCTATTTGGATCCATGTGGAAGAAAGTGCAAATTTTCTAAAAATTGGAGTTCTGGGCTATGCATGAATCTTAATTATATATTTTAATATGGCTTCTTCAAACTGGGACTAAGAGGGATGAAACAGGCCTTGGATATAACACTTTTGCACTTAAAAAGTTTTACAGTGGGTATGTTACAAGGATTTAGTTTGTCAATTGTGGTAGAGTTGATTTTTACTACAGAAAAGAAGTTGTTTTTTTAACTTTCAGGTCTAGAAACATAGTTGAAACTTTTAATACTGTGCCCTGTGCGAACTCTTAAAACTGCTAGGTAAAATAGATGACCTCTTTCATTCATATCTGATCTTGAAAGGAAATAACCATGAGTTAGAAATAAAGATGGAATTGAAAACCTCAGGGACAAACATGTAAATCATTCTGTGGTCGCTCTTGGGAAGTGCTATATTTAGTTTCCCTAAACCAAGGGTTTAGGTTTTAGCAGCCATGTGGAGATGTGAAATGAAAAATTGAGACTGTGGGTTAGGACAGAGATCTTCAGTGCAAAGTTGTGAGTTTTGAATGAAGGCTCTAGGCAAACAAACAAACAAAAACCCACCGTTAGCATAGAAGAGACAAAGTTATGTCTTAGAAAATAATATTTCTTCTGATCACATATCACTTTTGATTTGGATTTGGGATTTGAATTTGTACTCCTTGTATGATATGGAAAAGAGTTACAACTTGAGAAATTAACTCAACAGATCCTAGATCACTGATAACTTTGAAACATCTCTCAGAATCAGTTGTAAGCCTCTTGGGAAGAAGATTACCATTAAAAGAAGCTTTATAGGAGTTCCTGTCGTGGCTCAGTGGTTAACATATCCCACTAGGAGCGATGAGGTTGCGGGTTTGATCACTGGCCTTGCTCAGTGGGTTCAGGATCCGGGGTTGCTTTGAGCTGTGGTGTAGTTTGCAGATGCGGCTCGGATCCTGCTTTGCTGCGGCTGTGGCATAGGCCAGTGCCTACAGTTCCAATTAGACCCCTAGCCTGGGAACCTCCATGTGCTGTGAGTACGGCCCTAGGAAAAGACAAAAAGACTAAATAAATAAATAAATAAATAAAATTAAATAAAACAAGCTTTATAGGTTTCCTACAGATAAATTCCTTGTAAAGATTAATTTATAACCTAAAGTTATAAAACATAGGAAAAAACTCCCCGTAAGTTAGAAAACACAGCAAAGAGCAGTGTTAAAATCTAACATCTTCAAACTGATCTAACTGATCTAATAAGACAGTGTAAAAATGATTAAGACATAAAACATATTATAAATACAAGAAAAATTAGATTTATAAAACAGTTCTTTTTTAAAAACTTTTTTATTATAGTTGATTAAAAATGTTCAGTCAATTTCTACTGCACAGAAAACTGATCCAGTTATACATATATATACATTCTTTTTTTTCACATTATCCTCCACCATGTTCCATCACAAGTGATTAAAAAAATAAAATCCTAACAGTGAAAAAAATAGAAATTAGAATAAAAATTATCAAATTTGTTAAACAACAAATTAAACACAACTGGAGAGAATTAATAACTTTAATGTAATTTGATAAAGTGAATCAGAATACACTGAAGAGAAAAAGAAAATATGAAAGTTAGAGATATGTTGAAGAGAAAGAGAAAACTAACTGTATAATAGACATTCTAGAGGGATAGAATAGGGAGAATTGGGAAGAGGTAGTATCTGACTGTTATGCAATTAAATTACAAATTTAAACAAAAAGGCAAAAAAATCTCAGATTTGAAAATTAATAAACACACTTCTAAGCAACACTGTAGTCAAGGCAGAAACCATAATAAAAATTAGAAACTACTTAAAACTGAATGTTAATGCAAGAATGTAGAGAAAAGGAACCTTCATACACTGTTGGTGGAAATATAAATTGGAACAGCTGCTATTGAAGGCGGTATAGCAGTTTCTCAAAAAACTAAAAATAGAACTACCATATGATCCAGTAATTCTTGATCCTGGGTATATATCTGAAAAAAATGAAAACACCAGTTCAAGAAGACACATGCACCCAATGTTCATAGCATCATTATTTCCAATAGCAACCTAAGCATCCAGCAACAGATGAATCAATAAAGAATTCACATACACATATACGCACACATAACACATGTACACACAATGGAATATTACTCAGCCATAAAAAAAATGGATTGGCATTGCCTAAGAGGCATCATAAGTTGCAGACGTGGCTTGGATCTGATGTTGCCCTGGCTGTGGTATAGGCTACAGCTGCAGCTCCAGTTCAACCCCTAGTCTGGACACTTCCGTATGATACAGGTGCAGCCCTAAAAAAATAAAATAAAATGAAATTTTGCCATTTATAGCAACATGGATGGACTCGGAGGGTATTATGCTTAGTCAAATAAATCAGACAAAGACAAATAGCGTATAATATCACTCCCAAGTGAAATCTAAAACATACAATAAACTAGTAAATAGAACAAAAAAGAAACAGGCTCATAGGCATAGAAAACTAACACTGGGGTGAGGGAATGAGGGAAAGGTAAGATGGGGTGAGAGATTAAGGGGTACAAATTACTGTGTATAAAATAAAGCTACAAGGATATATTGTACAGCATAAGGAACATAGCCAATTTTTATAGTAACTGTACATGAAGTACCATCTTTAAAAACTGTGAATTACTGGAGTTTCCATTGTGGCTCAGCGGTTAATGATCCTAACTAGCATTCATGAGGATGTGGGTTGGATCCCTGGCCTTGCTCAGTGAGCTAAGAATCCAGCATTGCCGTGAGCTGTGGCGTAGGTCGCAGATGCGGCTGGGATCCTGCTTGCTGTGGCTCTGGTGCAGGCCAGTGGCTACAGCTCTGATTAGACTGCTAGCCTGGAAACCTCCGTATGCTGGGGGTATGGCCCTAAAAAAAAAAATACAAAAAATAAATATTATGAATTACTGTGTTGTATACCTGAAACTGATATATTTTAAATCAACTCTACCTCAGTTAAAACATTTAAAAACTGGAGTTCCTGTTTGGGTTGCTGCAGAGGCATGGGTTTGATCACTGGCTGATGCAGTGAGTTAAGGATCAGGTATTGCTGCAGCTGTGGTATAAGTCGTAGCTGTGGCTCAGATTGAATCTCTAGCCCAGGATCTTCCATATGGCACAGGTGCAGTAAAAAAAAAAAAAAAAAAAATTAAAAAACTAAAATAACTGAATGCTAATGTTAATTAAAAATAATACATAACAAAACTTATGGAAGAAACAAAAATGTATTTAAAGCTAAAACAAAAAAGTTTCATCCTTAAATGCCTGTATTAGAGAACAAGAGAAGGATAAAAGTTAATATGGTCAGGGAGTTCCCTGGTGGCTCAGCAGTTTAAAGATCCAGCATTGTCACTGCTGTGGCTAGGGTTGCTGCTATGGCGCAGGTTCAGTCCCTGGCCTGACAACTTCTGCATGCCCAAGGCATAGCCAAAAAATTAATAAAGTCAGCATCCAGTTCAAGAATTTAAAAAGCAAGTGTTCCCGTCATGGCTCAGTGGTTAACAAATCCGACTAGAAACCATGAGGTTGTGGGTTCGATCCCTGACCTTGCTCAGTGGGTTAAGGATCCCGTGAGCTGTGGTGTAGGTTGCAGACATGGCTTGGATCCCTTGTTGCTGTGGCTGTGGTGAAGGCCGGCAGCTACAGCTCCTGTTACACCCCTAGCCTGGGAACCTCCATATGCCGTGGGTGTGGCCCTAGATAAGGTAAAAAGAAAAGAAAAGAATTTAAAAAGCAAATATAAAGTCTGATAAGGGAAATGATATGTAAAAAGTATATATTAGTAAAATATAAACCAGAAGCAAAAGCTGGTCCTTTGAAAAGACTAATAAATAGGGTAAATATTGCAGACTTGGGGAAGGAAACAAAGTCCTTAAAAATACTGGAAACACTGTAGCTACTGGCCATATATTAGAAATAAACTCTTTATATCTAGAATAAGAGAAAAATGACTTCTACTTCTGTTTATACCCAACTGGTGGTCCTAGCCAGTGCAGTAAGTGAAGAAAAGAAATAAAGGTAGGAGGAAAGAAAAAGGAGAAGTGAAATGTCATTAAATGGAGATAACATCAAAAAAACTTTAGAAATAATACAAAGTTTCTGGAAGATTGCTGTATATAAAATGAACCACTTTTGTAGGGAAGGATTCCTTAAACACATTAAAACACAAACTATAAAGAAAAATAATGTTCAATTGATTATATTAAAACAAAAAAATTGTGTACACAAGACACCAATAATGTGAAAGTAAAGATATTTCAAACTATCAGAAGGAATTCGTAATACATGTAACCTACAAAAAATTAGTATATGCTTTAGATAATGGTATCCTACAAATAAATATATTCAATCCAATAAAGAAATAAGGAAAAGATGTGAGCAATTCACAGAAGAGGAAATAGGAATGGCTGATAAAACAAATACTTGTTCTACCTCACTAGTAATCAGGTAAATGCAAATTAGAGATTCTATTTCATACTCATCAGTTTGGTTGAATACTGAAGTCTAAAACTACCAACTATTGGCAATATTGTGGAGGAATAAATTGGTACAACCAACCCGGAAAGCAGTTTGACATTTTTTTTTTTTTTAGTTTTTTTTTGTCTTTTTACTTTATCTAGAGCCACACCCGCCGCATACGGAGGTTCCCAGGCTAGGAGTCTTAACGGGAACTGTAGCTGCCGGCCTTCGCCACAGGCACAGCAACGCAGGATCCGAGCCGCGTCTGCGACCTACACCACAGCTCACGGCAACGCCAGATCCTTAACCCACTGAGCAAGGCCAGGGATCAAACCTGCAACCTCATGGTTCCTAGTAGGATTCGTTAACCACTGAGCCACGAAGGGAACTCCAGCAGTTTGACATTATTTAATTGAGTTAAAAACATACAAATTCTGAAGGAAAAATTCTGCTTCCAGGCCTATGTCATTGAAACATGCTTTATGTGTTCACTAAGAGACATGCACTGAGCATTTATTTTGGAATTATTTTGTAATTGCATAATACTGGAAAAAATTCTATATGTCCAACAATAGAAGAGAGTACAGATGAAAAGTGATATATTCATATAGTGGATTATAGTACAACATAGTAAAATGCATAAACTCTATGAGATTTATTAACAGGGATAGGTTTCAACAACAAAACAAAGCAAACCAAAATAAACTGAGGAAGGATGAATATATCATTTATAGAAAGTTTTAGAACATGTAAAACAGTATACTGTTTTTCAAAGAATATATTTTTAGGTAGTAAAATAATCAAAAGAGGATGGAATTTCTAAACTCTAATTTTAAAATATTTCTGTGAAGGGAGGTAGGGTCGGAAGGAACTGGGATCAGAGAGGAAGGGATATAATGAGGCTTCAAATCTGTCTGAAATTTAACTCTGATAATAGTTAGTAATCTACAGAAAGTAGTCTATCTGCAAAGACAACACAGAGCTGTCCTATTTACCCTTTAATGAATTTCCCCCAGTGATTACACTTAACATAACTTAAGTACAATATCAAAACCAAAAGTTTGAGATTAGAGCAATAGGTTTATATAGTTTTTTGTCATTTTATCACACATGTGGATTTGTGTAATCACCACCTCAGTCAAGATCAGAACAACTCCACCACTACAAAGATCTTTCTTGTGCTATTTTTTCATTTGTTTTTTTGTAGTTACAAACGTTCCCTTTCTGTTACGGTACAGACCTCTTGTTCTTGGGTTTCCATTTGTATGACCTCTTGAGATTTCATCAGGCCCACTTCAGAAATCCAGGATAATTGCTCTAATTTAGTGTTGCTGAACATTTAATTCCATCTGCAGCCTTAATTCTCATTTGTCATGTGATGTAACACATTCCCAGTTCTGAGGATTAGACAAGAACATCTTCAGGGGTGGAGTGTGGGGGTATTAGTCTGCCTATCAGAGCTGATGATGATGAACATTTTTTCATGTTCTTATTTTCCATCCTCTAGATACACTATTCAGTGAGGTGACTGTCTTTTGACCATTTTCTTTCTTTTTAAATTTTTTATTAAAGTATATCTGATTAACAACTGTTGTATCATTTTTCTCTGAAAAGCAAAGTGACTTGGTCATACATATACATACATTCTCTTTATATTATGAAAAGCAAAGTGACTTGGTCATACATATACATACATTCTCTTTATATTATCTTATATTCTCCTATCTTCCATCATAGTGTATCCCAAGAGATGGATATAGTTCCATTCGAAATGTAATAGTATGCCTCTACTAACCCCAAACAAATTGTTTTATTACTAGAGTTTTGAAAGGGATGTGTTTGTGTTTTTTAAAATTGTAGATGCAAGTCTTCTAATATTCATTTGACATTTTTTTCTCAGTTTATACTTTGTCTTTTCAATGACGTCTTTACAGGGTCATTTACAGAACAAGTTTTTAATTTTGATGAAGTGCAACTTATTTTTTTTTTAAATGAATCATGCTTTTAGTGTCATTTTGTACTTCACTCAGCCCTAAGTACTGAAGATTTTATCCTGTTATCTTCTAAAAGTTTTATGGCGTTGTATTTTATGTCTAAATCTACCATCTATTTTGAGTTAATTTTTAATAGATGATAAGGTTTAGGTCAAGGTTTATTTGTTTATTTTTTTGTCTATGGATATCTGTATGGATTGCTCCAGCACCATACATTGAAAAGACTGTATTGCTTGTACTGAATTACTCTTCCACCTTTCACAATAGGCTATATTTGTATGAGAATGAATTGATTTATTCCTTAAAACGGGAGAAATATAATAAACTGTTAATATTTAATAATTCTAAGGGCATACTAGGATGTTGATGTTTATGTTTTTCTATTGCATTGAAGTAGTTTATAATAGCAACCTATAAAGGAGGCAATTGGATTCTCAAAATCTGAAGATATTGGGAGAGGTGGAGATGATGTGGTGAGGTGAGAATCAGAGCAGACTGGACACTAATAGCTAGCTATGTGACTTTCATCAAGGCCATGTCCCTCTCTGGGATTCAGTGTCACTCTCTGTGAACTGAGAGTGCTGGACTATATGGTCTAGAGCTCTGTGTTTTGCTAACGCTCAGAGTGTGGGATGACCACTGTGAACTGGAGTTTGGCACTTGCCATCTGCCTCTATATGTATTAAAACGTGAGCCACTGCAGTTGCCTATCAGGAGTGAATTCTGCACAGTAAATTCTGTGCTCTGGGAAAACTGGAAGAGCCATTCTTCAGATAATTAGATGTTTTTAGGGGAAGAATTTATGAGCCCACTTCTTGTATCTCCTCATATCTAGAAAAACCCTAAAACGCTTCATGGTGATGTCTACTCCTTGTGACTAGTGGTGACTAACCTTCATGAGACCAGCAGCAAACTCCTGTAAAATGTGTGCATGGCTGTATGAACCTCCCCCTTCAGCTTTATGACTTCAATCTTGATATTCCCCGTTTTCTTAGTTGAGTGGACAAAAAATGTCATGGTCATTTGTGAGACTAGCTAATCCCAAGGGTGGGCCAGTGAGCCCTGAGGGAACTCAGGAAAGAAACAAAGAAGACTGGCCCACAGCTGAGGTGCATGTCAAAGGACTGATTCCAGTAAGCCCAGGCCTTTACAGCTTCCCATAGAAACTGGTTTTCTGTAAATCTTTTGTTTCTGCTAACTACTACTTTGTTGCGAAAGCTCACATACCCTAACTCCACCCTTTACCTCAACTTTCAGGTTGTGCATTTTTTTTAAGTCAACACTTCTTACCATTACTTTAGATGAGGAGAGGGATCCAGGCTGTCATTATAGCTCATGGTCTTATGAAGAGAGACTGCTTCTTTCCCCAGGCAGAGGCTGCATAATTAATGAGAGGTTCATGGAGGGGAAAATGCTATCTCTTTCCAAGTATTCTGGGAAATTTCAGTATACTTGTAACTAACCAGAATAATATAGAAAATAATCATTATATAATGCAGAATTTATATTTTGTATTTGTAATTTGTAATGAGTCTGTTCTAAATGCAATGTGGTATCCTGAAACAGAAAAAGGATTAGTGGAGAAACTGAAGAAATCCAGGAAAAACTTCAGTTTAGTGAATAACATTATAATGATGTTAATTTCTTAGTTTTGGCAACTTACCCTGGTTATGTAAGATGTAAACATTAGGGAAGCTTGATAAGGGGTATATAAGAATTCTCTGTACTATCTTTGCAACTACTTTGTAAATTTTAAAATATTCCAAAATAAAAATCATATTAAGAAATATCCCAGATAGGTGATTCATTGGTACATTAAATTTTGGAAGGCACTTCCAGGGTACTCTTTAAAAGTACAGTTTATCTGGTTTGCCCTAGATATCATAAAAAAGAATTTCTGGGCTGGAGATGGGATTCTGAACTTAAAAAAAAAAAAACACTCTCCTGGTGATTGTCATGCACACTAAAATGTGAGATAATATTTTATAGCTTTCTTTAGGGTGCTGCCTTTCTTTGGAAAATGTAATGGAACTTGTTTAGGCTGTGGTTCATAAATGTCAGTCTATAGACTGATACAGAGCTATTACAAAATTTTCACCAGTCTGTAGCACAATGAGGAAAAAAGACTAGGGATCAACTTCTGAAATAGCAGCATGAGTAACTCTGTGGACTGACTCCTCAGTGAAGCAACCATAACTGGTGAAAATTATATTAAAAACTTAGCCATTTAAGTCTCTGGAAATTGTCCCAAGGGCATTCAGCAAACAGAAACAACTGAAGAAAATCTACTAAATTGAGGCTCCAACAGCCAGGGTTTACAGCTTTTAAACCGTTATGCACTGCCCCTCCCTCTGTCCCTACCAGCCCATAGTAATAGAACTTACACTCCAGGTGGTTGTACTCAAGAACATGGAGCTTCCTCTGCCCCAGGCTGCCAGTCTAGGGTTACAATATCTCCCCTGGAGGGGCTGACTGCAAGCATTTTGAATCCTTCTTCCTAGTTCTTTATTGTAGATCTCTATTCCAGGTAAGGAAACTTCAAATTCAGGGGCTCCCATCCCCATCTTGTAGGATAAAAGCTTAATCCTAGGCATGGCAGACCAAGAACATGGACTCCAATCACCCTCATCCCAGCTTGCTGAGAGGACAGAGGTTATATAGAGGAGGTAGGTCTAGAAGACCAGATGCTTAGTACTCTGCTTGTAAAGCAGGGGTTACTCTGAGAGAACCAGGCCACTATCCTCTCCCCCAGATCTAGAGCAGTGGTGCAGAGATTTTTCCCAGGGGGAGAGCAAGCCTTAAGACAGAGAACCTCCATAGTTTTCCCCAAAGGAAACTGACTTTATTGGGATCAGAATGTGAAAATATTCAAGGCTTAGAGTACTGTAGAGAAAAGTGGAGATTTAGGTCACAAGCAATTAAGAGGCTGCTAGCTCAATGATAACAAAAAGATAAATTGTAGGCCAGCTGGAAGTTTAACAGAGAGTACCAGAGAAAGAGCAACCTAAGAAAAGTCCTCTGGGATTGCAACAGGCTTCAAAACTCCCAGAAGGGCCCTGGGTTGAATTGAATTCAACCGTGGAGCAATTTATCTCCCGGGGAATTGTTGAAAACAATAGAACAGCCAACAATTAATAAAAGCTAATGGTCTAGTATTTTACTGGTAGAGGAAATAGCTGACTGAGATCAGGGAAAGAGGCAGTCAAGGAGTGCCATGCTAAAATCACTGTCATTTCAGGGTGATCGTCAACATACCCAAGGCTGTGCCTCTGAAGAATGACATCAGAGGCTGCAAACTGCAGGGATAGACTGCACTGAAATAGGCCAGTCAAATCACTAAACAATTAAGCAAAAACAATGACAAGTCCCATGGTGTAGGACTCCATTGCTGAAATACAGTGTCTAAAATGTTCCATTTTCCAGCAACAAAAAAATTATAAGACATACGAAAAAAACAGAAAAGTGTGATTCATAAACAGGAAAAGTAGGCAAGAGAAACTGTGTTTGAGAGGACAGAGATGTCAGACTTAGCAGACAAAGATGTTATAACAACTATTAAAAATATGTTCAAGTAGAAAAGAACAGAAAACACTAATTTGAAATGTTACATGTATCCCAGTGTTCATAGCAGCATTATTTACAATAGCCAAGATAATGGAAGCAACCTAAGTGTCCATCAAAAAATGAATGAATAAAGAAGTTACGGTGGGAGTTCCCATTGTGGTGCATTGGAAACAGATCTGACTAGTATCCGTGAGGAAATAGTTTCAATTCCTGGCCTTACTCAGTGGGATCTTGCATTGCCATGAGCTGTGGTGTGGTTCACAGATGCAGCTTGGATCCTGCATTGCTATGGCTGTGGTGCAGGTTGGCAGCTACAATTCAGTTTTACCCCTAGTCTGGGAACTTCTATATGCTGTAGGTGTGGCCCCAACAACAAAAAGCAAAAAAAAACAAAAAAACAAATTTATGGTATATATATATATATATATATATATATATATATGCAAAGGAATACTACTCAGCCGTAAAAAGAATGGTATTTTTGCCATTTGCAGCAACACAGATGGACTTAGCGTTATGCTCGGTGAAATGAGTCAGCTAGATAAAGACAAATACTGTATGATATCACATGTGGAATCCAAAAAATAAAACTAATGAATATAATAAAAAGCAGACTCAAAGATACAGAGAATAAACTAGTGGTTACCATTGGGGTGCGGGCACTATCAGGGTAGGAGAGGAAGGAGTAAAACTATTAGGTTTATAATAAGCTACAAAGATATATTGCACAGCACAGGGAATATAGCCAATAACTCATAATAACTAAATAGATTACAACCTTTAAAAAGTGTTAATTGCTACATTTACACTTGTAATTTACATAGTATTGTACAGGAACTATACTTCAATAAAATAAGAATTAAAGGATATCAAATTTAAAAGGCAAAGAAAGATATGACAGTATTTCATCAGAGAATGTCAATTAAAAGAAATTATTTTAAAAGAACCAAATAGAAACTCTGCAGTTGAAACTTAAAGTAACTTAGAAGAAAAACTTACTAGAGAGGTTTAACAGAAGATTTGACCTGGCAGTAGAAAGAATTAGTAAAGATATATTAATAAAGATAATGCAATCTAAATAACTGAGAGAAAAGTTATGAAGAAAAATAAAACCTCAAAGAAATGTGACACACCATTAAATACAGCAACATCTGTATAATTAGAGTACCAGAAAGTAATAGAATGGACCAGAGAAGTGTTTGGAGACCATAATATTTGTTCCTTGAGAAATTGCCCTTCTTTTGAGTGTCTGGCTTTCCTATTTTATGTTGGTAAAATTTCCCTCTGTAAAAAAAAAAAAAATGTTACTTGTAGGAGATGGCAATTATTTTGCAGTGTCTTTAATTTGCAAAATAAAATGTTGGCACTCCTATATTGATCTAAAATTATTTTTTATGTCAAAATTTTATTGTTCCATAAAATCCTAAATTTTGGAAACACTGATTTAAGAGCTATGTCTATTCAATGGCCCTTTGAACCTGACAGTTTTAAGAAAAATAATAATGTTTTATCATGAGAAGGGTATTATACGTCTTCAGATGCCTAGCAAAATACTTATTACACAGTAGATTTAATGAATATGTCCTTGGAATGAACGGCAATTAGACTACAAGTGTGTGACTTGCTCTTGGAATGTGTGTGGTGGGGCGTGGCTTGGGAGCCTCTTAGGCCTTATATGTATGAATTTACACATTTCTTGATAATCTTATTCCCCTGAGATTTTCCTTTGAGGTATTTATATGGGTTCTGAACTTTTAGTTGAGTTTCAGCAGTCCTCTAAGTATTAAGGAATGGGTGGAGTTATTTAATACCCCCTCCTCCAATTTTCAGGAATATTTTCTATCAGTGGTATGGCTGCTGTTGCATTTGCACATGTTTACTGTTTTCAGTACATTTCCGTGTTTCTTCGCCGTCTCTGAAGACCTCTTAAATAATCTTATTTGTTCTCTCTCAGTGTCTACACAGGCACTCTTGGTATCTTGGAGAAGAACTGGGAAATATATTAGCTCCTTAGAGGTTTCAGGTTACCTTTTCTCTTCCACAGGCTGAGTCAAAATCTTCTTCATGTGTTGTGAACAGTTAGTGCCAGGCCAACCACTGTGAAAATGCTCAGTAATAATTATGCTTCTTGGACCTTTGTGAAATAACCTGCTTTACCCAATTAGCTCCCAAGTGGTTGAGAAATACCTGTAGCCTTAGCCTTTGTTGTTGGAAATATGTCTGTAGAAGGAGGCAGTGGCTGACAGCCATCCAGAGCATTGACTCTGAGGCACAGTCTCATCTCTGTTGATGTCTCAAGGGGACACTTTTGACATGGCTTCCCAAGTTTGAATTTCCCAACACATGAGACTAAAAACTAGAACTGCAGTATTTTGGACCATTGTGTGTGACAAAGGCAAAACAGAATGCCAAGAAAATTATTGCTGATCCTCTTGGTAACCCAGGAAGAATTAATGTGGGACCTACAAGGTTTAAAGTTGCGAGAAAGTAGAATTATTCCTGACTCAGAAGACTTAGTGCTCAAAAGGCAAGAACTGCTTGCACTTCTGTCAGCAGCTAAGTTATTGTCTTAAGAGAACAGAATCATAGTGATAACCAGAGTATTGCTTAATATCTGCTGCTATTTTAAAGGATTTCCCACAGTATTTCATTGTGTCTTAATGTTACTAAACATTATATTGCAAGAGCTAAAACTTCCTTTAATTGAATCCATTTAAATTTACATATCCTACTGAGCCATTTTGTGCATAAAGCATTAAAATGTGGAAGTGGTTCTTTTTGATAGATAACAAAGATAGAACAGTTGGTTATAAATCTTATTTGTGAAAAACCAGCATTGAACATGGCTAACAAGAGAGTAATTAGAGGGAATGTACTAAACAATTAATTGACTGAAAAGGGTTCCCCTTCCCCCATACAGTGTCAGCTCTCTGCGGGGTCTCCAATCTTTGCTGTTACTCATTTTTTTTTTTTTTTTTGGCACATAATCACTTGAACTATTGTGCAGCTGCTTAAATTATGAATATCTCCTCTTTACAACCTGAACTGCAATCTTGATTTTACACTGGCCCTCAGAGAGCCAGAGATAGATAGAGCTGGCAGTTTTGTAGGGGCTCAGGACAGAAGCATTTGGAGTCATCATTCTGAGAAGTCATGGCTGGTCTCACAGAAGAGAATGGTTGAATAGGATTATTATCGTCTCATCTGAATGATTTACTGTGAGCCTTTGGGGTGTGTATTTTTTCCATACAGTTATTGGTTACTTTATCTCTTCGATGTGTTACCATGTATTGTTCCGGACATGCATTTTGTTGGAGATACTAGTGGCAAATGATGATGATTTATGTTAAGTGGATCAGCTCATTAATAAGCCCAGGGGTAGGTCTCGATCCAGGAATCCAGAGTTATCATCAGGACCACTTCTCTATCATACAGCTTACTTTTCTCTTTCTAGCATCATCCAAGCGGACTCTTCACATGTAGCCTTACCACCAAGGTACATACTTTGCCACGAAGGTTTATAACCTATTGGCTCAGCAACTTCAGTGGAACCACAGCTTCTCTATTCTGATAGTTTTAAGAAAAGTCTTAGGATTGAGTCTCACTGGACTCATGTAGGTAATACAAACATCACTGAACCAATCATGGTGACCAGGGGGAGGGTCACGTAGCAAGACTGCCTGAAATGAGGAAGTATGGTTTCTCAAAGTTAAATCACGATGTCACTATTGGAAAATTGGAGAATAAAATCCACCCCCCCCCAACCCCGGCTACAAATTATGTACTTTGAACTTGTGCCTACCCTTACTATTCACAATATTACCTGCTTTCCTTTTCTACTTGAACAGTGTAAATCTCTTTCCTCTATAACAAACCTCTGCCTTTTAGCCTCCCCCAGGTCTTCACTACATGCTCCATGACAACAGGTGGGAGTAGAGTGACCAGTGAAAAGAACAGCTGTAAACCCTGTTCATACCAGAACCCAGGGTTTTATCTGACACTTTCCAGAGCCCATGACAAAGCCTACCTATGTCTGATGGATGATGTTGACCATTCTATTACTTTCCAAACCTCAGTTCACTTTAGGCTGCCAAGTGAGATTTTGGAAAACTCCTCCAGGAAGGTTTTATAAACAGTGGAGCCTGAGACCCTTCCTTGTGCTAATGTACTCATGTCATCCAACATTTTCTTCTCTGTGTTGACTCAAAATTCTCTTTAGTCAAATGTTGTTAGAGTCAAATATGAAGTAATACTTTTGTAATATTGAAAAGTTCCCAATTACTCCTGTTCTTACATCAACTGGAGTTGAAATTAGTGGTCTGCACTATCGTTTTTACACGAATGAGATTAAGTTACGGCTGTGGTCAGAATGCCCCTTCTAATGGCAAAATAAGATCTAGAGTGATTCACCTACTCAGGATATGGGTGACTTTCAAAGAATGAGAAACACAGCAGTAAATTTCCCTATTGCAAAAGACACTATGCTGTCCCATTTTAATCCAGACAGCGGTACTCAAGAATAGGGTTTGTTTTTTCTTCAAAAGCTTTCTTGTGGTAAGTTTATTGAATGATGTATGAAAGAAAAAAATCCATGGTTTCAAAATAGTTAAAAACTTATTTGAAAATGAGTAAAGACCTCAAGAAAATTTGTATTTCTGTATTCACATTTTAGTATTTTGCTTTAAAATCATTTTTCTTTTTTTTTCTTAGGTTTAGCCCTTTCATAGTTTGTCAATAGTTAAACACAAATCAACAGTGAGCACAACATCTAAACTGTAGCCATCACAGACTCCCATGATGCTTATTACCCTGACTATTCTGATGTGTTCTGTTCTCTGAAGAGCCGAGTGTTATGTGGTCAGCACTATCCAAACAATTAATGTAATAGAGTGAAATATCCCTTCAGCAGAAATAGCTCCTTCTGGGAAGAGGATAACCTGCCTTTAGATTGAAGAAGAGTTATGTAAGACTGTTTCTGTCCAAAATGATTGGGCTGAATTCCAGATTTCCCTAATGAAACTGTGCTAAATAACTGCTATGCTTGCAGCTGTGGAAGTATTCAATATCAAGTGTTGATTGTTGCCACTTGAGCAACTACTTTAAAACCGCAGTTCTAGAAGCTAAGCCCAAGTGATTGTTAAGGAAGTTGATTGTATAGGAATTTATTTTTGATGACAGTAAATGGGCTATAATCTGGGATGCAAGTCTTTTTTTTAGTTGTTATGACTTTTTTGTTGAAGGAGATCTCTGTGAGAGAATATTGGCCTTTGGTAAATAATGGTGTCTTTCAGAACTTAGAATATCATTTATAAATTACGGATAATGATATTTTTATTTTAACTCTCTGAAGTGTTCTGAACACTTCAAGATCTAAATGTTTTTCTTTTCAGCTTTTACAGTAAAATTTATTTTATCAATCTTTAAAAACTTTGCAATCATGCAACTTTGATGTAGAACGTATTATGACCGATAAAAACAGTACTTCATAAGAAAAATAAATTTGTTAACCTTGTGAGAGGAATGATTTGATTTTGTGGTTTTCATTTCTGAATGCAAAGGACACATCTTAAACTTAAAAAAAAAGCATTAGATAAATATTAGTATTAAAAGAGGACTAAAGTTGCAAAATGGATATATCCAACATGCCAGAATGTGTTTTATTTTTGAGTGGTGAAATGCATAGACTTCTACTACTAAATTATAATCCTCTAGTGTCTTGAAATTCTCATTTTAAGATTATTTCCTTTTTGTTTTAAACAGAAAAAATGAAAATATTGATATGAAAAATCTAGATGTATCAGGAAACTTACATAAAAATTCTTTTAAATTGATACCTAATTATTCTTAGTTTTTAGCTGTTCCACTCTAACTGCATTCAAACTACCCTAGAACTTAATGGCTTAACAGTAACTAATTTTACTGTTTATCTTGATTCTTACACCTAGGCTGGGTTCTGCAGGCAGTTATTTCCCTGGCGGTCACTCCTGTGCCTGTCTTTAGCTGGTGGGCCTGCAGTGGGAGGGGTTAAGCTTGGTTGGGATGCCGGGATGACTGGGCTTCTCTCTCTGTAGTTTCAGAGCCTTACCTTTTTTACAGAAAGGGTGTAATACAAAAAACTAAGGGAAGAGTGACGTGAAATGGGGCTGAAATGGAAAATGGGAGCCAAATCACATATGGCCTTGTCAGCCATGATAAGAATTTTGTCAGAGCAATAGAATACCACTGAAGGATTTAAGGGATTAGGTGGGAAGGATGGAAATAGGTTGATAGATTGACAGTTTGTAAAACTAAATCTAGTCTTTGTGTAGAGAATGAATTTAAGAGTATGAGACAGATTTGGAGGTAGTCACAGGAGTCTAGGTGAGATATGATGATGAAGAGATGTGGAGATTAAGTGACAAATTGGGATCTTTAGCAGGCAAAATAGACAGTACCTGGTTTGCTGTGGTATGGGAGGAAAAAGGGAGAAAAAAATAAGTTTTCATGGGTTTCTTGTTTGCAGAACTGCATGAATGATAGTACCTTTTATAGCTATAGCTATGTCATCTATGTATGTGTGTGTGTATACGTATCTTTTGTCTGTCTGTCCATCTCTGCAAGAAATTCAGAGGTACTGTTGCGGAAAAAGGGAGAGGCAATCAAGAGCTTGGATATGGGGAGTTGCTGTTGTGGTGCAGTAGAAATGAATCTGACTAGTATCCATGAGGATGTGGGGAGCCAGAGTTGCTGTGAACTATGATGTAGGTTGCAGATGCGGTTCAGATCCCAAGTTGCTGTGGTGTAGGCTGGCAGCTGTAGCTCTGATCTGACCCCTAGCCTGGGAACTACCATATGGTATGGCCCTAAAAAGCAAAAAAAAAAAAAGAAAAGAAAAGAACTTGGATTTTTATATATGTAATTTGGGATGCTTTTAAGAAATTCAAGAAGAGATGCTGACATATCTAGGAATTTGGATCTCAGAGAAGTCCAGTTTAGGGATTAAATTTGTGATTGATTGTTGATGATTGAACCTGGGGTCACAAATGAGATCACTGAGGGAGAGATAATACACTTGGAAGAGATGGGGACATCAGATTGAACCTGGAGGAACTGATCTTTTTAAAGCTTTTATAGAAGAGCTTGAGCAAGAGGACTGAGAATATGGGGAAATCCAGAAGAATGTGATGTCAGACAACAGAGAGTTTTGAAAAAGGTAGCATTAAATAGCATATAAGAGGAGGAATAATAAATGCCCATTGCATTTAATGATAAAGTTGTATCTGAAAATGTTTTGGTAGAGATGGTGAGACAAGTTGTATTGAGGTAGATTAACAAGTGTGAAAACTGAGGAAAGGAAGACAGGTAATTAATACAACACTTAAAGGAGATTGGGCTGTGAGTGGGAGATAGATGTAAGACCGTTGTATTGTGATGTGCAGTTTGGAGGCATCAGAAATAAGAGATAATGGGTAGACTAGAGAGTATGGGAGCATAGCTGGAAAGTTAGTTTTAGGAGAACATACAGTGTATCTTTAATAACTGACTTACTAGTAAGCACTCATTTCAAAATGAGCTATACTTTCCAAGTTTTTATTTTTAAATTACTTTTTCATGCTCGTATTTTCCAAAGAGTGGGAATAAAGGTAACACATAATAATGATAGTCAAGAACTGTGAAAGATCTTAGTTTTACCTGCTTGTCAGCTAAGGAGCTCTCTAGTGGCTCTGTTGTTGTCACTGCTATGGTGTGGGTTCAATCCCTGGCCCTGGAAGTTCCATATGCTGTGGACACCCCCCAACCGCCCCCCCCAAAAAAAAAAAAACAAACGAAACTAACTCGTCAGCTAAGATGGTAGCCTGATGTGGCTTAAGAATGCTGTCATAAGATAGAGATAAAGGACTTTATAATTCATGGCACTATGAGCTATGTTAGCTTTATGTTTGTGTCTGTTACTCTTTTCTCCAAGTTTGATGGTGGCAAAATGAAGCAGCCAAGTTGGATGCTGCAGATACAGCGGGCTTGTGTCATAGCTGAGGAACTCTGAGCTTAGGGAACCTGAATCTTTTATAAATAGGCAACAGCAAACCTGACCAATCTTTGCCCTGGAGGGATACATGACCTTTATTATACTGGTAAATGGACAATAAGCAAAACTTTGCTCTGGTCCATAGGAAAACACTATCCATCTCTATCTTGTAAGGCTGTTTGCTATACAAACATCCTTGAAAAGATAGTTCTGAGCCCGCATTTTCAGAGTCTCTGCTAAGAAGATGTGCAGAAACATGGGAGACTAATGGAGAACTGTCTCCTAACAATTGTGAGTAAAATTTATAGTCATTAGCTGTGTGTCAATCACTAGTATCACATTTCTATTCTAGTCCAGTGCTCACAATAGCCCTTTGAGATACTTTATTGGTTGGCTTGGGCTTTCAAGACAAAATATCGTGGACTGGGTATCTCAAACAAGAGAAAGTTATTTCTCACAGTTCTGGAGGCTGTAAATCTAATTTCAAGTCGTTAGCAGAATTGGTTTCTATTGAGACATTTCCTCCTAGCTTGTAGATGGCTGCCTTTTCACTGTGTTTCACTTTCTTCTGTGTGCTGGTTCTCCTGGTGTATCTTTATCTTCTTAGAAGGATTCCAGTCCTATTGGATTAGAACCCCATTCTTAGGATTTTATTTTACATGTTTAAAAGCCATGTTTCCAAATACAACCACTTTGTGAGTAAGGCTTCAACATAAGAATTTTAGGGGAACACAATTCAGTCCGTAACAGGTAGTAAATGCAACTGTTTTACAGATGAGAAAACTGAGGCTTAGAGAAATCAAGCAACTTTAACAACCCCACATGAGTCAGAATGATAGAAATTTGAACTGAGCTCCAGTCTGACTTCCCACCCTTCTAGCGAGAATGAATATGTTGTATTTTCAGTATTTCGGGGGGTGGGATTGATTTATTAGCTTTCGGATTAGAGTCACTGGTCTTGTGAAAGAATGTAACAGTATGTTATGTTACAGTTATGTTACAGTTTATTAGCCAGGTTGATTGACTTCCTTTCTTTTTCCTTCCTTCTTTTCACACAATTATTTATTCAGATGTTTAATATATGTTTGTTGAATTCTCCTTTGGCTAGTCACTAGTCTAGGTGCTAGGGATCCACCAATAAACAAAATAAACTCGATCTCATGAAAGGTACACCCTTGATATTGTGTGAAAGATTTCTCACCATCTCCCTTAACACAGTCCCAGTTCTTTAAAATTTATATTTTTTGCGCAACTGAAAGAGAAAGGGAAGTAATATTTACCAAATGTCAACCATATATTAAGCATACCTACCCACTTATATCATCTCATTTAATAACCGATGGATAGCCTATTAGCAAGGGTGATTGTGCCATTTAAAATATTTAATTCTGGGAGTTCCACTTATGGCTCAATGGGTTACAAATCTGAGATAGTGTCCATGAGGATGCAAGTTCTATTCCTGGCCTCACTCAGTGGGCTAAGGATCCGGCGTTGCTGCAAGCTGTGGTATAGGTTCCAGATGTGACTCAGATTTGGTGTTGCTGTGGTTGTGGAATAGATCAGCAGCTGCAGCTCCCATTGGACCTCTAGCCTGGGAACTTCCATATGCCACAGGGGGTTAAAAGAAAAAAGAAAGTATTTAGTTCTGATTGTGGAAACGTATTTTCCTTGCGATTGATCAGAGAAACTTTGCAAGGTCAAGTGTTTAGTTGTAACGATGTGTTTTTGAATAATGCATACATGCATATTAATGTATATCTATATATTTTTATGTTTTTCCCTCCTTGTGTCAAAAAATAGGTGATCACTCCCAAGAATGATTAGACGTTATTGTAACACAGATTGCTTTCTTCAAGTTTCCAGGTTTGGTTGATGAGGTTGGGATTAATCAGTTTATCACAGCAGAAAAGTCCAAGTATCTAGGAAGAATGTCTTGGGATTAAGAGGTGTCAGATAGTATTGATGCCAAAGAGAGTCTGTGTTAAAATGAAAACAGAACCAAAGTCTGTACTATTCCTAAAGTTATATTAAAGTTTTGAGGAGCCCATCCAATCTTATTTCTTCTGATTCCAGCCTGCTAGAATTTCTTCTAGCTGCTGGTGTCTCTCTAGGTTTTGTGTATATATGATTTTCTTGCAGCATAAAAAAGGATTATTTAAAGTATACTTAAAAGAAGAGACAGCTTTTCTCAATTGAAAAATTAAATGGTTGCATTTAAAGGTATCTTTTGACCTTTATAAAACTGTTTGGAGTCAAGGCATAGTGTATTAAGGCTAACATTTTTGTGAAGGTTGATTCCAACTGGGCCTTTCCTTTGAGTTTTCTGGGGCACCATATTTTATTTATTTGAGCTACTGTGATTTGAGATGCATGATTCACTATTATTTTATTATTATAGTGCTTCTCTCTTGAAGTCTAATACTTTGTTTTTATAGTCCAGACTTGGGGATTAGCAAGTTAACCTTCGCTGTCATCAGATGTGACAGGGATATAAAGAAAGAGATTTCTTAGCACAGATACTTTAAAGAACTCTTTTTACATCAGTAAAACACAGCGTAATAATAGTCAATCCATAGGTTATTTTTTCTTTTTAAAAAATAATCAACTGCTTTGACTTACTAAAAAATTTTTTGAGGTTTATATTCAAACAAGTAAAATTTACATTTAGTCTATTTTACCTTTATACATTTTATTGTATTTTAAAAATTTACCACTGTGAAATTATTATTTAAAGCTATTTGCAATTTTGATATCCTTGTATCTAATTCATTAAAGTTCCTGGTGTGTATGTTGCAAGAGACTTTTGACAAATAGATGTTGAAAATAGAACCTCACTTAACATACATGACAACGGCCAAAATTTAGTAGAATAAAAGTTTTGTCAGAAAATAGTTACAACTATAGAATTGTATTTTGTTGCAGTTCTAGAGAAAAAAAACATCGAAGAGTTAATAGCACAGTGATTATGAGCATGAACTCTAAAGCCAGATTACCTAGATTGGATTACTTCTTTCTCTATGTGACCTGCAAATTGTTTAATCTCTCTGTGCCTCATTTTCTTCATCTGTAAAATGGAAATAATAATATGACCTATTTTAAAGGGTTTTAAGTAAAGTGATATATGTAAGGCACTTAGGACAGTTTTAGGTATCAACATTAGATGAAAGGTGGCCATTAATTATTATTTTTATGAAGTAGAGCCCCAGAGTGTCCCTGTTTGAATTCAGTGAAACGGGGAGTTGGATACTCAGCTTTGCAGGCCTAGTAATTCACTTTTATCACTGTTCCCAGATTTAATCAGCTCAAGTCTCTGAGAGAAGGAATTAAATTCATGAGTGACTAATGTTACAGCCAGAAGTACTATTTACATAAGTGACAGAAAAATTATTTTG
Organism: Catagonus wagneri; assembly: GCA_004024745.2. Classification (NCBI taxonomy): domain Eukaryota; kingdom Metazoa; phylum Chordata; class Mammalia; order Artiodactyla; family Tayassuidae; genus Catagonus; species Catagonus wagneri. The sequence continues at coordinate 10,814,437 of PVHT020000166.1, forward strand.
AAGCCACTGCTGAGGTGATTTTTTTCCCCCTCGTGCAGTGCCTTTTACCTGTAATTCTATTGGCCTCTTTGATCTAGACCTTGGTCTCTGTGACTCAGAGAAGGGAGGCTTCAACAGAAGAAAAAAAGAGTTTATCAGTAGTCTTTGAGGTTGGAAAGCCTTAGCGTAAATATGAGACAAGCAAGAAAATTCATTCAGTCAAGCCCTGTTTGCCCTGGTTGCTGGATGAAGATCCTCCTGCCTTTGGTAGAACAAAAGAGCTAGAGAAGATGGCAGTGGAGTAAATATAGGTGTTGTTCCCTGAAAAGAAGTTCTCTGCTCTGCAGACTATTCTGAAGCTGAGCCCTGAAGAGGTGGTGATACAAGTCCAAAATTAACTTGGGATGCCAAGAGCAGTGAGGATACAGGCAGGATTTCCTCACATGCTGTGATGGCATGACACCAGTTGAGTAGGGGTGAGGATATAGCATGACATGATGTGGTGTGTCAAGGTGATGAGAGTTTCCTAGAGTTTTTTATGACCCCCAGAGTGGCTTGGAAAAACCTTTCTGTTTTCCTCTCCCACCCACTTACAATTGGCCACAATGAGTTCCTTTGTTGCTCAGCAGGTTAAGGATCCAGCATTGTCACTGCAGCAGCTTAGGCACTGCTATGGCACAGGATCAGTCCCTGGCCAGGGAACTTTCACATGCCTCAGGCACAGCCAAAAAAAAGTGGCCACAAATTTTGTGCTACTTCCTGTTAAGAAGCAGAGACTAAACCCCTTCTCCTTGAGTGTGGCCTCACCTAGCGGCTTGGCTGACCAATGGGATGCACCAGAGGTGAGTTTCTGTGAGTTCCAGGGCCAGGTAATAAGACGTTTTGCAACTTTCACTTGGATCTCTTAGAATGTTCCTTCAGGGGAAAGCCAGTTGCATGAAAGAAGTCTGACCATTTTACTGGAAAACCTATTTAGAGAACAGCTAAGACTACTTGGATAGGGACAGGGGCCCAGCTAAGCCCAGCCTGTCATGTCTTTCCACCAAGACAACAGATGTGCAAGTGAAACCATCTTGGATTTCCAAACCAGTCCAGCCAACAGCCACCAAATGATCCTAGGGAAGGAAGAAGAAACACTGAGCCCAGCCCTTGAAGATCTGACCATACATCATGAACATAATAAAGCGATTACTGTTGTAAGTCATTAAGTTTTGGGCAGTTTGTTTTACCGCAATAGATAACCAAACCAGTACATATCGTCACATGACCTTAGAATTGCTCAGAAGCAGGTGGATGAATTGTCCAACTTTGACCTGAAGAAGTATTTTGGTCAGGGAGTGATTTATAGGCTGATCTGGGGGCGATGATTATGCAATCCCTACCTTCAAGGGATCTCACAGGGAGGGACTTCTCTTCCTAAGTACTGACAGAAAAAACCCACTCATTTTCTCATTAACAGTGAACATTAGCAGGGTCAATGACTGACCAAAAATAAATAGCAATACTGCCATGATTGTGTTTTTGGAGTTATACAACCTCGTGGGCCCGCCAGTCATCCACTCTCTAAGTCTTGGAAACTGCTTATGGAGATGGAGGGGAGGAATGCGATGGACCTTGATTCCACCAGGAAAACCCACACATGACAGAGCAACCCATGATTTGACTGAAAAATATCTTGAAGTGATTAAGTTGGTTATTTGCCACTCAGAGAAATGGGGATTAAAATAGGAATTAGGTAGTCATAGAAAGATGAAAAGAGTGATATTTTTTAGCACAACTGCAGCTTGGGAAATCAACATCTGTCGTATTAGTTAAATACGTGAAACACAAGTGTAAGCCAGCTAGAATATGCTCATTATCCCATCAGCACATCTCTTCCTGGGTCCATTTATTCTTCTACAGTGGGAACTGTTTCTTTTGTTGCGATCAGAACACTGGAGTCTGCTCCAGTGCATAGTCTTGCTGAGAAGCTAAATTAGTCATCAGGCTATTTGGTTATCATGGGTTTGAACAAAGGTAAAAGGAGAACTTCTGTTACTTAGGCCATGGTAACAGAACTGTTGACCCATTCTGCCCTTCAGTTGAGAACACCCCTAATCTACTTAGTGATTAGAATTCTTGGCCTATCCTGTCCCTTATTCAGCATTGCTCTCTTCTATACATACTAAATAAACTATAGAGAATTCTGTCTCCTTGGTTGCCTTTTACCTCTTTCTAATGTGACCATTCTACCAGTAATGGTAAATTTAATCTATAGATGTCTATAGATATGTTTAGGTTATGCTTAAGGCCTGCCTGCTTTTGGCTTTGTAGAATAATGTCTCTTAAGGGCTATATCCTCATATAGCAGACTTAATTTATCATGTGTTTATTTTACTAACATTTGCTGCCTTAATGTTCTGCCTGAGTGTCACTCTATACCATCTAATGCCAAGGACACTGAGCAAGAAAAATCCCAATAAATAAGAAAAGGAGAAGTATGACATCGTTTTTTTTTTTTTAGGAGGTTAAAGGAAGGGAAGCTTTTAATAGCTTATTATGGATTCTACTGCCAGGTATACATTATCTTGTGCAATTTACAATTTCTGTATTTAAAAAAAGTTCAAGGATACCCCTATTTATAAGTTTTGACAGGAGAACCCTGATGATTTGTTCGTTCATTTTTTAATTAATTTTTGCTTTTTAGGGCTGCACTCATGGCATATGGAGATTCCCAGGCTGGGGGTTCAATCAGAGCTACAGCTGCCAGCCTACGCCATAGTCACAGCAATGCCAGGTCTGAGCTGCGTCTGTGACCTACACCACAGCTCACGGCAATGCCGGATACTCAAACCCACCCCCCACCCCGAGCAAGGCCAGGGATCAAACTCTTAACCTCATGGATCCTAGATGAGTTCTTTAACCACTGAGCCGTGAAGGGAACGCCTGTTCATTAATTTATTAATCAAAGATTGTATTAACCCCTGATAGAATTATGCTCCTTGGCAGATGACTCTCCAGTCTTGTGAAGGGAGGATAAACAACACATAAAGTGATATTCTTTTCTTTTATATCTGTATGAGTTATGTATGCTCACGAAACTTATTGTGATAATCATTTCATGATATATGTAAGTCGAATCATTATGCTATTCACCTTTATCTTATATAGCACTATATGTCAAATAAATCTCAATAAAACTGGGAGAAAAAAATGCATAGAATATAACGCACACAATGAAGTACATGAATTGCTCAACATAATTAGATATGAGTGAAATCTATGTTAAACCACCAATGAAATGCCACTGCATACTTAATAGAATGGCTAAACCAAAAAAGACGGATGATAACAAGTACTGGCAAAATATGGAACGATTATTACTCGGCAAGTGCAAAATGGCATAACCACCTTGGAAAACTCTCAGTATCCCTAAAAAGTTGAACAGAAATTTATTCTGTGATTCAGAAATTCCACTCCTAGATTGTATTCATTATCTAGATCACAAATTGCCACAATTTAACAGCTTAAACAGCAATAATACTTAGCATCTCATACAGTTTCTGGGGGTCAGGAATTCAGAGCAGGCTTAGCTACGGGGTTTGCCTCAGGATCTCTCATGAGGTTTCAGTTAATATGGTGGCCGGACCACAGTCACCTGAAGGCTAGATGGGGCTGCAGGCTCTGCTTCAGAGGTGGCAGACTCACATGACTGACAAGTTGAGGATGGCGGTTGGCAAGGGGCTTCAGCTCCTTGCCACTTGGATCCTGCCATATTTCTGTTTACATGTCCTCTTAGCGGCTGCTGTCCCCCCCGGAGTGAATGATTCTTGAGAGAGCAAGGTGGCAGCTTTATAACCTAGCCTTAAAAGCCATAGTCCATACTTTTTCAATATCTTACTGATTGCAGAGAGTAGCCCTTTTCAGTGCATGGTGTGTATGTATGTATGGGACTGTGGAAGAGGCTGAATACAAGGAAGCAGGGATCATTGGCTACCATCTTGGAGGCTGTCTACCACGCAGATGTTTATCACAGAGAAATAGAAACAAATGTCCCGAAAAACATTGTACAGGAATGTTCACAGGAGTTTATTTATGATACTCAAACTGGAAACTGCCCAGATGATCACAACAGCCAGTATGAATAAATAAACCAGTATGTTCACACAGTGGACAGGACTCAGTAATAAAAGGAACTAACTGCACACAAATAAATATATTTAATGCAAAAATAAATGCAAAAATATTAATAAATCTCAAAAATATTATTCTAACTAAAAGAGAAAACAAGTGTGCAAAGTATCCCATTTTTATGCAATTCTAGAATAGGCAAAACTCACCTAAGGTGATATAAGTCAGATAAAATGTTGCTTCTCACAGGGGTGGAAGGTAGACTGACTAGGGATGGCCATAAAAAAGCTTTCTGGGTAATGGAACTCTTTTGTCAAATTTGTAAAAAGCAATTCAGCAGCACATTTATGATCTGAGGATTTCCCTGTTGATAAGTTACATCTCAATAAAAAATACAAGGTACAATCCAAAGGTCATCAGAGAGATATAAACATGAAATGTTAAAATTGATGAGGGAAATTAAAACAGAGAAGAAAAATATTAATCGGGATAGTATTAATTTGTAATAAGTGTAAAGTAATTTTATATTTTTCTTTTTTGCTTTTTTTAGGGCTGTACCTGTGGCATATGGAAGTTCCCAGGCTAGGGGTCGAATTGGAGCTTCAGCTGGCAGCCTATGTACCACAGCAATGCAGGATCTGAGTCATGACTGAAGCTCACGGCAGTGTGGGATTCTTTAACCCACTAGGCAAGGCCAGGGATTGAACCTGCATCCTCATGGATACTAGTCAGGTTCTTAACCATCTGAGGCATGACAGGAACTCCCTAATTTTAGATAATTTTAATAATGTCTTACTTTTGTATTTACAATAACATCATTTGGAATAATTGTTGATTTATCTTCTTTTGGTCTATTTTCCAATAATTTTTCACACATTTTTGAAAAACAGATAAGAATGTTTCACATGTGAGATTTTATAAACAGCATATGTGTATATGGTTGGTTGGTGACAGTATAAACAGTTCCGCAGATTATTAAAAAATTATTTGCAAATATCATTTTCAATTGTTCTATTTCATGATAAGACTATGACACGGCTTATGTGATTGTTTTGTTAGCAATGGAAATTTAAGTTGTTTCTCATTTTTTTAGGTGACGTAGTAGAATTGTACGTACAGGTTTTGTTCTAATATTGCTCTCTATGGGATTAAATTGCTGTGTCTATCTGCTGGTAATGTATAAATGGACATTTCACTATAACTTAGTTGGGTGTTAAGTATTTTGAACACTTTGATCATGTGTTTCTTCCCTTGTAATTGAGAAAATGTCAGGTGAATTGAGCCTTGAAGAACATATAGCGTTTTATTGTTTTTTTAAGTTTTTTACTTTTTAACTCTTAGGGGCCACCCCTGCGACATATGGAGGTTCCTAGGCTAGGGGTTGAAGAGGAGCTATAGTTGCCTGCCTACCCATAGCCACAGCAATGCCATTTCTGGGCTGAGTCTGTGACCTGCACCACAGCTCACAGGAATGCCGGATTCCAGACACCTGAGCGATGCCAGGGATTGAACCCACATCGTCTTGGATACTAGATGGATTTATATCCACTGAGCCACAATGGGAACTCCAAAGAACATATAACATTTTAAATGTCAATTGGATTTCAAAGGGAAAATGTGGGGAAAGTTTTTTTCTGCAGTGTTCTTGACATGGCAGGCAAAGCCATGCAGTGTCAAACTCATGGAACTTCAAGTAGTTTAATATAAAAGCTTAGTGCAGTGGTCCTCAATCTTGGATGCATGAGGGAATCAACTAAGGGTGAATTAAAAATTCCAACATAGACTGATAAACTGAAGATAGCTGGATATAGAACTCAAGCTTCAGGAGGTTTAAAAATGTCCCACATGATTCCAATATGTAAGTAAATTTGGGAACCGCTGGTGTAAGGTGAGGTAGAAGTGTATAGGATGTAATCAGAGATGAAACTGAAAAGATGGAGACCACGTGAAGCAAGTCATCATGCTCTAGGACAAAGAGTGGACCCCCTAGGGAATTTAGCAAGTTATGTTCATTCATCACCTTGGTCTCCTTTTCCTTTTCCATGTACTGGTGTAGTATTTCTCCCAGAAAACTGCAATCACTTGTATCTCCTTGTGGACAGCCTGCTCTCAGGCTGCCTGAGCTCCTCCCACCCCTTGCCAAGGTCTGGAAATGCCTGGGACTTTTCACTCCCCATTCCCAGAGCACAGTTCTTAGTCCCCGACTGATGGTGATGGGTAGAAATAATCCTGCCTCCTCTCCCTTGATCATGACAGTTCCGAGGTGTGAGTAATCTGCAGGCTTCTTACCATCCAGGAGAGGACAAACTTGTGAGGGAAGTCAAACCTACACACTGCTTCCTTCACAAAGAAATAGTTCTCTGAGAGTAGTGTCGCTGAAATAAGCAGTGGGCTTAGTGGCTTAGCTGCAAGCACTTCATCTCATCAGAGACCAGTAACACATGGTTCTCAGAGCCCAGGGATCTATGGGTACACTTTGAGTGGCCTGGATTCCACAATTCCACTGACTCCAAAAGGCCCTACATTGGTGAACCAGTGTTACCTTCTGTGGGTGTGCTTTTATCTTGCAGCCTTGCCTGTTCTCTTTCCTTCCCTCTTCCTCTTCTTGCTCCCCCCACCCCCACCCCGGGAACTCTTATTCCTAGATGACTCTCACATGACTCTTAGTGTCAGCATCTGCCTCCAGAGAACTCAGTTAAGCTAGGCAATAAGGATTGTATTGGAAGGTTAAACATGCTGTAGGAAGATCACGTTGAAGAGTGATTTAGAAAAATGGATGAATGTAGGTAGGAAGTGAGACTGAAGACTGTCACAAGATCCCATCAACCAGGGAACTCGGGGGTCATCCCCCTCCATGACTGTGATTTTTAAAAATATCCTTTCCTTGCCATTTCCAGAGCCCCTGCTTTAGTTTAGACTCTCGTTATTTTTGAGGTATAGAATCACTGGTGTGTATTTCGTGGTGTAGACTCAAGGACAGTGCCAATGTTTTCAGTGGAGATGGACTAGAAATGGTAAGTTCCTTACAATTTATAAACTAAAATTTCCTTTGTGAAATGTATTTATTTTTTCATTTCAACTTTACGAGCTCACAGATTCTAAATTACATTTGTAGAGAAACTTAGGTGAACTTTGACTTGGGCAAGTTATTAAATCTCTCTGGCCCTCAGTTTTCTCACCTCTTGGATGAGGAAGAAGAATTAAATTATTCCTAAGGCTCTTCCAGTTCTAAAATGTTATATTCATCAGGGGCCACTAGATTATGGCAATGAAAGAAGCATACAGCAGATTATTCCAGTAGCAACTGTCACTTCTCAAAACAAATTTACAAAAATCATACACTTATTATAAGAACGGTACTTCAGGAAGCTAACCTTTGCCCATTTTTCTCAATGATATGTTTACTGCCTTTAACTTTGCTTTGGAAATGGGTAACCATCTAATTGGGTTGATAAGGTCAGCACACAGGAGGTTTGGAAAGAGGTTGGATAATATTTGTGTGTATATTTGCCTAGACATGCTTTTTGTCATGTTTATTATACTTAAATGATTAGCCAGAAATAATAAGCCTGCTGTATATGCTATTTTACTGATGTCCTGCCATTTGTGGATGATTCTAAGGTAATTTTAAAATACGGAGAAAATATAATTATTTGAGGTGCTTTTAGAAGAGGTGGATATATTTATACAATTAAATAGTAATTTAATAACACAATATTCTTCAAAACAAAGGTCAACTAGTATATATAGTTCATAGGGAAGATTTGTGAGGCTAGATGAGATGAGTTTTATTTTCCCTTATTTTCAAGGAGAGTATAAATTCAACTTAGAGTGATTTTGTGGATCAAGAAAGATGACTAAACAATGTGTAAATTATTTCTGCTCATCATTTTATCACACCTTGTCCCCAAACAATCCTAAAATATAATTAAATATTTCCTAGACTTTGTGTTTCTCAACTTATCCAGGCCGAATTCTGAACTTCACAGCTGTATCACACACACCACCCAGCAGAAATGGTCTCAATTCTGTTCTCTTTTGGGCTCCTGTGTTTTTGAGTCTTCAAGGAATACTTTATAAATGATAAAACATGAGTTCCCATTGTGGTATAGGGGAAACATATCTGACTAGTATCCAGGGGGATGTGACTTTGATCCTTGGCCCTGCTTGGTAGGTCAGGGATCTGATGTTACCGAGAGCTGCGGTGTAGGTCACAGATGCAGCTTGGATCTGGCGTTGCTGTGGCTGTGGCATAGTCCAGCAGCTGTAGCTTTGATTTGACCCCTAGCCTGAGACCTTCCATATGCTGTAGGTGTGGTCCCAAAAAAGAAAAAAAAAGGATAAAACATGGAGAATTAGGATATGTTTGTTTCATTTTCTTAATTTGTTCTTTTTTCCCCCTTAATTTGTTTTTTCCCCATTATTTCCTATAATGCACAAATAGGAAAGTAGGTAACTCAATATGTATATTCAATGAATTTTTTACATACATATGCACTTGTGTAGATACTGTCTGGCATAAGTTATAACGCAAGATTTAAAAAAAAAAAAGTTCGCTCTAGTTTCTTTCCACTTAATTTTCCTCCATTCAGAGGTTACCACTGTGGTCAAACCCAAGTTTCACGTGCTCGATGCCTAGTGAGGCCAAACAAACCAAAGCATTGGAGTATGGAACAGAGAAAGTTTATTGCAAGGGCCAAGGCTAAGCAAGGAGAATGGACAGCTCATGCTCAAAAGGCCCAAACTCCCCCATGGGTTTCAGAGTAGAATGTTTAAGGGCAAATTTGGGGGGAGTGCTACGGAGTGTGTGACCTTCCTCTGATTGGTTGGTGGTGAGGTAACTGGGTGGTATTCCAGGAATCTCAATCATCAGCCTTCTGGTTCCAACCAGTCTGGGGTCCTTGTTCTTGTGCTCATCTTCCACTGGGGTTTGGGGCTTAGCTCCTGCAGAAGAACTCAGAGGAAGGACCAGATTGTTCTGTACATCCCTTGAGGAGGAACCAGGACCCTGCCCTATGGCTGAGCTATTATTTCTTGACTGTCTGTCCATTGTTTCTGTGTTCCCTAACTCCCCTAATTAGTGACTGTTGGAATCTGCCATTTGGAACTCAAGGAAAGTCTAGGAGGCTGAAGCTTTTTCCCTTCAAACAAGAAACACAGGATACAGAAAACTTTTGGACCCAATAGGCCTCCTGTTGGGTTTCACCATCACAGCTTGGTTTTGCCTATTTTTTATTGCTGTGTAGTATTCTACCGTATGATTATATTAATCTCCTCTTGATGGGCATGTATTTTTATTTTTTAGTTATTATGAATGTCTGCTGGAATTTTTGATGAACGTATGTACTCTTTTTTTTTAGTAGATATGGCTAGAATTAGGATTGCATGTTCACGAGGTAGGCATAATTTAGCTTTAGCATGGGCTGCCTAATGTTTTTCTAAAGAGGTAGTACTAATTTTCCTTTACACCAGCAATGTATGAAAGCCCTGGTTCCTCTGTATTTGTCCCAACGTGTGATGTCAGTGTTTTTAATTTTAGTCATTCTGGTGAATGGTCATATCTCATTATAGTTTTAGTTTTCATTTCTATGATAAATAATGATGTTGAATACCTTTCCATATAATTATTGGCCTTTTGAAACCTCTTTTATGAAATCGTATTCAAATATTTTAGCCATTAATTGTCCTTTTGTTATTTATTTTTGTTTTTATGTATTCTGACAAATATGTGAATATGTTTGTGCTTTCTTTTGGTAAATAGCAGTTCTTAATTTTAACAAAGTCCAATTTATCATTATTTTCTTTTATAGTCCACATTTTTTGTGTTTTGTTTAATATATGATTTGAGAACCTATTCAGCACGTAGTGCATTCACTTCAGTAGAACTCAGGCTTCTTTTAAAGATGATAACTAGCTGTAATATAGTCAGATTATATTGCATGTTGACTATGAAGAGCTTGGTGTCCTGTCTTTTCCAGTTACTAAGTTTGTACCTTGGGCGCTATACTTAATCCTTTAAGTCTTTTCCATCGTTCATAATATGGTGTATTAGTCAGGACTTGCAGTTGTAACTGACAGAAAACTAACTAAGACAGAAAACTAACTAAGCTAGCTCAAGCGAGAAAGGGTGATCTTGAAGGAGGGTACATCCTAAAATCAGAAGAGCTGCCTAAATTGTTGGTGTGTGGGGCTTTAGGGCCCAGTCACCACTATGACACTCTTATCTTGGCTTTTTTCTCAGAGGTGGCCTTTTTCTCATTGAGAGCATTTACTAGCAACATCTATGGCATCTGGCAGCTCCAGGATTATAGAACCCTAGCTGAACACCTCCAAAAGAATAACAAAGTATTTCTCTTTTCTGTTTACTTCAGTATCTAATCACCCTAGTAAAGGACTCTTTGTCTTGAGTCATCTGTTTGCCCAAGTGAACAAAGGAGGGAGAAGAGCCACTGTTATTAACCCCAGGATGAAATGAAGAAGGGAATAGTTCCTGCAAAGAAGTAGGTACACCACTGCCAGGAGAAGGGAGATTAGGTACCGGGCAGACACTTAATAGATGTATGCTATAAAGGGAATAAAAATGCTTTATTTGCAATTGGTTGTTGAAAGTCTTAGAGAATTATTTGAAAGTACTTGGAACAAGGTAGAGACACTTTGATTACATGTTGAAAATGAACTGTAAGAGGAACCTCAAAAGCGTTTTATTCCTGTCCCCAGGCCTGGAGCCCGAGAGAGGATCATGGCTGGCCTCAGCAAAAGTAGATCTCTAAGATCCTATTCTAGGCTCTTACTTGGAAGTGACTTTCATGGTTTCATGGTTTTTAAGGTCAAAGTGGATCTCTCTATTACATATATCAGTACAAAGCTCTGCCTTGATTTCTTCCTTCTAATTTAGGGAGATAATCGTTATGGTAAAACATGGAGTCCAGAATCTCCCATATCTTTCTTTATCCCTCAAATATATTGCTTTGGTAATTCAGTGTTCAACCTCTTTTCTTTCCAGTGTGCTTCAACATGGAACCTTATATATTACGGCTATAACAATAGCATTGATAAATGTGACAGATAAGAAGCATGGGTGCTTTTGAACTGCTGTCACTGGGAGTACTCATAGCATTAAATACTCAAGCAATTTATTCTTTCTCCAATTCTTCCATCCATAAAATATTTTTTTTGGTATCAGTGATTTTCAGACTTGAACATGCATCAGAATCACCTGGAGAACTGAAGATACAGATTTCTGGGCCCACCCAACCTCCCAGAGCTTATGATTTCATAGGTCTGGTCTCTCCTTCAAATCTGAATGAGGGCCTTGCTGGGTAAAGTAATCTTGGTTGGAAGTTTTTTCCTTTCATCACATTAAGTATATCATGCCACTCCCTTTTGGCCTGCAGAGTTTCAGCTGAAAATTTTGCTGATAACCTTATTGGGGTTCCCTTGTATGTCACTTGTTTCTTTTCTCTAGCTGCTTTCAGTATTTTCTCTTTGTCTTTATTTTTGGTCATTTTGATTAATATGTGTCTCCAAGTGTTCCTTCTTGGGTTTATTTTATATGGTACTTGTTTCACTTCCTGGATTTGACTGAGTGGTTCCTTACCCATATTAGGGAAGTTTTCGGCTATTATCTCTTCAAATATTTCTTCTGTCCCCTTCTCTCTCTCTTCTCCCTCTGGCACCCCTATAATATGGATGTTGGTGCATTTAACACTATCCCAGAGTTCTCTGAGATGCTGCTCATTTCCTTTCAATCTTTTATCTCTCTGCTCTTCTGCATTAGTGATTTCCACTAATCTGACCTCCACCTCACTGATTCGTTCTTCTGCCTCCTGTATTCTACTGTTGGCTGCTTCTAATGAATTTTTTATTTCAGTTATTGTATTTTGCATCTCTTCTCG
>PVHT020000166.1:10838617-10872819 GCA_004024745.2 Catagonus wagneri
TTTCTGGGCTTTTCTCTTTCTCCCTTATCTGAGTTATAGTTTTCTGCCTTTTCATTTTTATAGGTTTTTAGTGTGGTGATCTTTTTGCAGACAGTAGAGTTGTAGCCTCTCTTAGTTCAGGTGTTTGCCTCCCCTGTGGCTAAAGTTGGTATGGAGGGGGCTTGCTGTAGGCTTCCTAGTGGGAGGGAGTCATGCCTGCTCACTGGTAGGTGGGGTTGATTCTTATCCCTCTGAAGGGTGGAGCTTTGTCTCTGGATGAGATTAGAGGCTGACTGTGTGCCTGAGGGGTCTTTAGGCAGCCTGATTACTGATGGGTGGGGCTGAGATCCCACCTGGATTGTTGTTTGGCCTGGGGTTTCTAGGATCTGATGGGAGGGACCAGATTTTCCTAGAAATGGCCACTTTCAGAGAAATGCAGGCTGCTGAATATTCCCAAGAGTGTCACCTCCAATGCCCTTCCCCCACAGCAACCACAGTCACCCCTGTTTTCCCAGGGGATACTCCAAGAATCGCAGTCAGGTTCCACCTGGATTCCTATGGAGACTTTGCTTTGCCCTAGGACCCAGTGCACGTGAAATTCTGTGTGCGCCTTTCAAGAATGGGGTCTCCTCTTTCCCCTAGTCCTGTGGAGCTCCTGCACACAAGCCCCACTGGCCTTCAATGCCAGATGCTCTGGAGGCTCTTTCTCCCTGTGCCAGATCCCCAGGCGTGGGGATCTGACATGGGGCTCAGAACTCTCAGTCCTGTAGCTGAGTCTCTGTGATATGGTTACTTTTCAGTCTGTGGGGCTTCCCACCCTGGAGGTATGGGGTTGCTTCTATCGCAGTCGACCCTCCTACCTCTTGACGTGGTCTCCTCTTTGTCTTCCGGAGCAGAATATCTTTTTTGAAAGTTTCCAGTCCATTTGGTTGAAGGTTGCTTAGCATTTGGTTGTAGTTTTGCTGTTTTTTGGGAGAGAAGCTGAGTCCAGTCCTTCTACTCTGCCATCTTAATCCAATCTCTATCTAGCACTGATTTCTAATTCTGTCTCTTTTGCTTAACCTGACAAGCCAGGCCACCACTGGAGGCAACACTCCAGGGCTTTAAAATCCAGTCATGTATCTGTATAACATTGTGAATCCTAAACAGTAAAGAGAGAAAGTTTGTAAATCTTGGCTCATGAACAAGGAAATGTACTGTGATGCAAACAGTTTGGGTTTTCTTCTTTCATCCCTGCAACCATATGCAGCTTCATGGCCCCTGCCTGAAATCTGCCTCCAGAAGGCCCCAGGTGGCACTGTATGATCTTGAACAAATTTCAGCTTCCCCAAGTGTTTCCCTAGCAAGAATAGGGACAAAGGAGCCGGAATTAATTGTAGAAGTTTGCAGTCAGGCATGCAGCAAAGATGTGGCCTACTACAATGAAGTAAGAGCCAGGCACAGGACTAGGTCTCAGGCACATCTTCAGGCCCTGGAAGGCAGAGTATGGTGAGACTCCATCAGGAAACTATCTTCCGTGGCCTCTAGATGTGTGGCCAAACCTGCCCCTAGGATCAGCTGGAGCAAACCAGCCTCTTCTGCAGAAAGACTGGAGGTGTGATTCAGTCCACTGTCCACGTAGTGACCTGGGGTTGGCAGCCTGCCAAGGACTATTTATTTCTGATAGTTACAGTCCATGAGATCCAGGAACGCAAATTCCTCCTGGCCACCAGAGCCAGGTTCAGGATGTCCCCTGGGCGGCAGCCACAGGGACCTCAGCACCACATGCCTACGACAGCTCCTGACAGAAGATTCTGGCGCTCTGGAGATAACGCAGCCCTGCAGGGTCTCCAGAGATAGTGACACTCAGTCCTTCTGATTCGCATTTAATTAGACACCCGTCCCTCAGGCCGTAGCTCTGATGATGAGCTAATTGACCACTTTCACAGAAAGACTGAGCCCCTGGGTCTGCGGCCTTCTTGCGGTGTCCTGAGGGTGGCAGCCCTTTAAAAACGCTTTTTCTGTGGCTGGCAGTCCAGTAGGACCCAGAGGCCTACGCCCCACTGGCCACCAGATCCAGAGATGTACTGGTGTCCGCGGGGGGGCGGCACTGCGTGTAAGCCCCACCCCGCCACTTACGCCGAGGGGAGGACGCTGCTGAAGGAGCGCGTGTGAGGGAGCAGGGGAGGCTGGCCGGCAGCCACCGTGAAGGTGGCGTCAGGCGGCTGCGCAGGGGCTCAGGCGCAAAGATGGCGCCTGGCGGTCTTCGCCCACTGGAACCCCTCAGCCAGCCTCCAAATGTGTATCAAATCAGACACCTGTCCTTCAGTCTGACACTCCACGCCCCAGAAAGTAGCCTCTCCCACGAGGCCGGAGTCCCTCCATCAGCTGCTTCTCGCTGGGCCCTTAGGCAGGTAAGTCCGACTGCGAGCGCTCTTTAAGAGCCGTCCCACAGACCTCTCTTCACCCCGCAGGCGTGTGCAAGCTGGCCTTGTCAGTCTTCCAAGCTAGATGTTTGCGGGCTTGTCTCTCAGGTGCAGGTCTTAAAAGCTGAAATGCCCAATGTGGGCTTCAAGCTCTCCTCAGGAGAAGCTCCGGCTTTTGAGTTCCCTCCATAGAGCGGGATGCTCGCGGGGTAGGGGTGAGGGGTGGGGGTAGTTCTGGCCTTGAAGTGACTGGGTGTGGCCCCCTGCTTTTCTGTGGGGCTTCTCTCCTTAGCCTCACTTGCAGGAATTGCTGACTGTTTTAAAGCTCATTTCAGAGTAGGCCATGCCCTGTGAGTCAGTACATTCAGTGCATTTGTTGGAGGCGGTGAATTCAGGATCCTGTTCTGTTGCCATCTTGAACAGGAACTTCGAGGCAATTCATTTTAAATCCAGTGGAGACAGGTCTAGCAACAGGTGCTTAAATGATGTCACTTGCTAAGCCTTTCTATCACTCCTTTTGTCTTCCTTGCCTGCTCTCTATCTTGGACATTGTTATGCTGGCTCTTTCCAAGAAACCAGGAAAATAATGGACTCTGGAAACCAGGCTTATCAATTGCTTACAGCTTGTGATCCCAAAGATCCCTTTCTTTCTTCCAGGATTCCCACTTCCAGTCTTAGGGAAGAGATTGATTAATCTGTACTGGGTCATGTGACTTTTGCTGTATGAGTCACTTGTAGGCTATTGGGATATGGTGCTCTGATTGGCCAGGCCTGGGTTACATGCCTGTCCTAGATGGTGGAAGTGCACATGTTCTGCTGGATCCCAAATAACTGAAGATTCCCCAAGAGAACCATCAGAAGTTGCTGTTTTGTATCCAGAAGAGGGAGAAGGAATGCCAGGAAGGCAAATTCACCAGTTTCTGGGCAATTCTGGATTAAAGTTAAAAAGGCTTGTCTCAGAATTCACAAACCATCATTTCCACTATATTCTGTTAGAGGCATGTCATTAAATCCAGCCCACAGTTACACATGAGAGTAATTATATTTTTAGAATGTGTCACTTGAAAGATATATAATGACAAAGAGTCACTATGAATTTAGTGACACTTTAAAAACAAATTCATATTTTAAATTCATGGTACTAGATTCTACATACATTAAAAATATATAATGACATCTTTCCTTTGTAAGTAATGCTTTGGGAGCCTGTGGATTTGTGAGCCTGTTTCAATGACCCCGATGCCCCCCAAACACAAATGAATTTCGTACCTTACAGGCAAGATAATCATAAAGTCCAAGGGTAGCATATACACAATTTTAGGGACTATTAAAAAAGAAATTTCTAGGAAATGTTACAAGATTCATTTTTATGTAGTTTTTGGAGTACTAGTATTAAATGCTGCATGATTTGGGTGGGTAATGTTACTACTAGCCAAGTAGTTAATCTAAAAACTACATGAAAATGACCATGCCAGGAGTTCCTCTCATGGCCCAGCAGTTAACAATCCCAGCGGGTATGATCCCTGGCTTCACTCAGTAGTTTAAGGATCCAGTGTTGCCATAAGTTATGTTGTAAGTCACAGACATGGCTCAGATCCTGTTTGGCTGTGACTATGGCTAGGCCTGCAGCTGTAGCTCCAGTTTGACCCCTAGCCTGGGAACCTCCATGTGCCACACGTGTGGCCCTAAAAAGCAAAAATAAAATAAAATAAAACCACTGTGCCAATGGAGGTGGGTGGGGACAGGGAAGCACAAACATTACAAAATAAACATTTTCTTTTAAGTCTTTCTTTTTCTAATTCCATCTGTTTTCAAACTTTTAGTATGCATATGATAGCAAATCAAATCTGGGAAAGAGTTTAACATAACAGGGAAGGAGGAAATACATATACATTGTAATATATTTTTTTAATTTACCTTTTTTTTTTTTTCCGCCTATGGTTTCTAAAGGAGGTAGCTTTCCCTTCAGGACAAAGTGGAGACCTGTGCTATGTGAAGTGGGTTCTGAATCTGTCCTCGGTCCCCTGTGACTTGGTACATTAGTTCTGCTATCTGCAAAATGGAGGCTGCTTGCCTTGTGTTCCTGCCTCATAGGAACTAATGAGTCTGCACGTGCTGCTGCAACCTCCCTGGGAGAAAAATGCCTCCTGGACCTTTGAAGGCTATTATAGAGTGGTCCCAGAGTACAGAAAATTACATTTGGGGCAGTGTTTCCAGAAGGGAGGTTTTGTTATGGGTCTGTGTGATCACTTCTCTGCTGAGAGAGCTCCTCTGTCATTTTGGCAGAGCCACCGGGCTTAGGCTCGGTGATTGCAGGACCGAGTCAGAGGGAAAGCAGTGGTGAGTACCCTTGGCCCCTCTAGCTGTGTGTTGTGGCTGCTGCCAGCCTTGGCTGCTCTGCTTCTCTACTTGGCCCACTTGCAGCGGCTTGCCTTTCCAGCTGTGCCAAGCATCAACCATTGGAAAAACAGCCATTAGAAACAGAAACAGCAAACTGAAACTGGACTTGATCACTGAGGTCACCCCGTAACCCTGTCTCATGCTGTTGTCCCCTAGAAGTACCAGCGCTGCAATCTAGCTTTTTGTAAAAGAAGGGAAACAAGAAAAACCTAGGGGAATGTAAAAATGATACTGTGTTACGAACTATTTGCAGTGAGGAGGAAATGGTTTTTGCAACAGTCAACTTTTTTTTTTTTGACACTTGACAAACAGCTTCCAGCTACCTCTTTTTTCTGGAGCAAGGGGGGTCCCTTTTCAACTCATAGATCTTCTATTTGTAGGGAAAGGCTTTGTCTCTTGCTAAATAGTGTGAGGACTAGGTAATTTTATTCTCTACCTGATGGAATCTAGTTTTGCTTTCCCTGTTTAAAAACCTAATGCATTTGCTATATAGTTTGTTACCTTGCTGTTTCACATTTTAAATTTGATTTTTATAATCTTACAAGCCTGTATTTTTCTTTTTTTAAAATATGAGGTTAAAGAAAGATTTTGCCTTTTACACAAAAATGAACATCTCTGTTGATGTAAATTGAAAAGCTTGAGGGTTTACAGATAGTTTTTTCACTTCTCAGTTTCTTTTTGCCAGAATGATTGGATTTTAAAGAACTCTGAAAATTGCTCTAACGTGTCACGATTGACAGTTTTACTAAAACTATGTTTTTAGGTTGAGTTAACATCAAATTGGGTACATTTGTTGAACAACTTAAGGAAACCAGCAGTATTGTTACTGTTTTTTTTTTCACAGCTTAGAAGCTACTCTGACATTTGTGGATTCTAAGTTAGTAGAATCTCAAAATTCACATTAGCAATTCATGGTGAGGGAAATAAGATGTTGAGCTGCTGTGCATTTTCTTTTGTTTTGAGCGTTTTTTACCTTATAGCTGCAACAGTAGGAAAGTAATTACTTACATATAAGTAATTTAGTTACTTAGCAAGATTTCTAATCATGTTTTGGTAGCTCTTATTAAATTCTCAAGTAATTAGTGCAGGAAAGTTCCCAACTTAAAGCAAACACTTCATTAGGTTCAAGATAATTAAAAAACACAGCCAGTTTATGCTGCAATCACGGACTCACAATTTCTCTCCCTCTATCCTCCTCTTTCTCCTTGCAGCCCTCTGATCTGCCGTTATAAGTGCGATAACCTCTAAACACATCCCAGGAAATAGGTGCTATGCCCAGACTGCATTGTAGGGAAAAAAACCACCACCAACAACAAACAACTTGCTCTAGAAAGATGTGAGGAAATTGCCATAAGATAATGGTGACATTTCACCATCCTGTGACATCACCATCCCAGGCTGTTCCTCTGTTGTTTTTTTTAATGCCAAACAATAGGCAGTTTGCTAGGTTGAAATGATGACAGAATTCTAGTGTTTTTGTTTTTCAGGTGAGTGCCAAAACTGTCAACGGGAGGCCTTTCCAAAATCCTTCTTATTACTCATAGAGAAAACAATGACATCGCAGTATTTTAAATGTTTCAACAGTATCCTTATCTTTGATTGTCTCTGGGACATGGGAGGCTACTTATCATTAGGAATTTCCTCATTAATCACTTAAAGTATAAAGGTCCTAGTTATAGAAGGGGAAACAGATCAGGTATCCAGGCCACTAGCACTAATTAAGAAAAATGCTCTGCTTTGGGGGAAGACGGCTTTCTAACTATTCTTGGCAGTGTTATCTGACTCTAGATGGAGTTGCCGGCTGGGATTTCTCTTCCAGGTAGTCTGAAAATAAGAGTCCGAACGGTCTGGGTTTTATGTCAGTGGATGGAAAGGGGAGGAGCTCAGAAATTGGTTTTAATTTATAAACCTCAGGTTGCCTTTTCCTTCACTATTTTGCACTCATCAATGGCTTCCTTTGAAGTACTCCTCCTGCAGACACCATCTGTCTTTGATGGCACCTTCTGCCCTCGTTGGCACCTCCTGCTTGCTGGATAGTGTCCTGTCAGGTCTAGGAACATGATTCTCAAAGGGTGGCCTGGTAATGTTGCTGGATGGTGGACTGTATTTGGATGCACTGATGATGTCCAGTGCTATGGCAGTGACTATAGTCTTCCTTTATTGCATCTCTCGTTGTTGCTACATGCTAGTACGCTATGGGAGAGGGGATTTTGAAGCTGGGTATTGGAGGAGACCATTTCAAATGGGGCAGCACCAGAAAAGCAAAACTGGTTGTTGCTGAGTTGCAGCTTGGGGTCATTTTCTGCCTCAGCCATGACTTCTGTGTCCTCTAGGGACCAGACACTGTCCTGCAGTTCTCTTCTGCTCTGCAAGGGCCCATGCACCCAGAGATTGGCTGTAGCGTGCCAGATAGGGCCCTAACTATGCAGTCGTCTCTCTGAACTCAGCTCAACTCCTCTCTCCCTGGCTCACTAGGCTCCAGTACGCTGACTGTGCTTCAGACACACAGCGGACAGTTGGACCTTTACAAGGCTCACTCTCATGCTTCCTTCAGGATTTTGTTCAAATAATACCTTTTCAGAGAATCTCTTCCTGTCCATTATATCAAACATTATAGTTTCTATCCCTTGTACATATTTTGTTTTTTTCTTTGCATGTTATCATCTCACATAATATATTTTATGCATTATTTATTCATTTATATGTTACCTATATTTTTATTCAATCTGTCTTCTCCCTCTAGGATTTAAATCTGGGGTGAAATTCAGTATATTCATTCATGAAGCCATTTGGAATCAGCAGTAGTCCTAGGTCTATGTTGATTACCTTGAATTAAGACCAGACCTTGATTGAGTAAAAACAAAGTTTGATTGTTCCATATGTCTTTGGAGGCTCCATGTAACAGCTTTGTCTAAATCTCAGCATCTCAATTATAACTAAGCTTTGGCTCTTTGTAGACTATTCACATAACTTATCATAGCAAATTGAAGTATACTAAATGCTTTCTGTATATGAATCACTTCTCATACATCATCTAATTTAATTCTTATAAAAACAGTAACAAGTATGGTATTATTCCTATTGGAGCTGTGATTCCTAATGTCTTTGCAATCACAGCAGGTTTCAGAGATAGTAGCAGAAGGACCTGATCCTTCCCATTTATCAAGTGAAATAAAGATCTCTGTAAGAAAACAAACTAGTGAGTTAGAGCGCCACCCATTTATTCGTCTTCTGTTGACTGAATATACTTCTTAAAGCAGGGCTCTGCCATGCCATTCATTGGCTAAGAGAACATTGATTACCTGCTGGATCAAGCTCAGTGCCCCATAATCTCCTTTTCAAACAGTGACCTCAGGTTATTTCCCTCTACTCCCTGCAACCAGTCTCCTGTTCTGGCAGAGAAGATGCTCTTCCTCCTTTCTTACCATCACACACCTGGGTACTAGTCTCTGCCCTGTTTTCAGTGATTTCTGTCTATTTCCTTTCAGGCATGACTGCCTTTCCCTTTCTCTCCTGCCTATCCATACACCTGCCACTTTTTAAAGTCTGCTTGAAAACGACACACTTTGTTTTTTTCACATCTCTAACCTACAACAGCTTCTCTCATTTTTCTTTTCTTAATTGCTTTTGGACTTGTTAGCTGTACCACACAATTTATTAAGCTCTAATTATAGACTGTCGTATTCTATAATTATTTCTACTTTCACCCTTATTCTCTGAACAAAACAATGTTTAAAGATATTTATATTTTATACATTTTTTTTTTCGCCCCACAGTACCTTCTAGAGTAGATTTTGAGCCATTCAGAGATGTTCAACAAATACTGGGTGTTTCATTCTGAATTTTTTTTTATTTTTCTTTTTAGGGCCACACCCGCAACATATGGAAGTTCCCAGGCTATGGGTCAAATTGGAGCTACAGCTGCCGGCCTATACAACAGCTCATGGCAACGCCAGATCCTTAACCCACTGAGCGGAGGCCAGGGATCAAACCCGCAACCTCATGGTTACTAGGCGGATTCGTTTCCGCTGCACTACAATGGGAACTCTCCATTCTGAATATTTATTGAATCTTGCTAACAACTGCACAATCCTTTTAGGACAGAGTAAAATGTAGTTTATCCAACAGTGCTTCCTTCCAATCTGATACCGGCTGTAGGCATCTTGTGTACAGATACATTTTCAAAAAGTCACTCGAATATTTTGCTTCCCTTTCATTATCTCTGAAATTTGATTTCTGGCTTTCACATTGTGAAATGTTTATATAAATTAGTTTTGAGAACTCTGGGTGAAAGGCATGGTTTAGAGCAAAATGAAAATGCTAATATTTAGAAATTTCAAAACAAAGCATAGGATACCTTGGGTGAATGGCGAGGCCAGAGAATTCATTGGTCTATTTCTACTGCTCTAGTGAAAATTGGGAAATCTGTCCTTTGAACAGCAGAGTATTTTATTTTTCTGTGCAGCTTTGTGCTACTGAAAATTCTTTGCTGTTTGTTTCCTCGAGGGAGGTGCCTTTAGTATTAAATGTAATCTGGAGGGATTTGAACCTCTGAGGCAGCCTTAAGCCCTCATTAACATAAGATTAGAGGTGGCAAAATGATGAAAGATCTGTAGGTGATTTCAAATCAGGTGTCAAGCTGCAAATCCTTATCTTTGGCAATGAATTTGACAAAGTGCATGGTGCCGGTGAATGTGTCTCTCCAGAAAGAAAAGAGGCTGAGAGGATCAGGATGCAGAAGGCAGCATTTTCTCCAGAAATACTCAGACATAAGTTCTCTGTACAAAATTGTACCATGTTTGGACTTGACTCATTTGGTGGCATGAATTAAGTGTGCTGTTTAGGCAATTTTAAAAATGCAGGAAATGCATATGTAATTTCCACCTTGCTCCTGTCTTTTTAAGGGTACCCTGGAGGTAGGCGGGGCCTAATTTCTAAGCAGAGAAGCTTCCTTTGCTCTGAATGTGAGCTTAAGCTCCGTGGACAACTGTGGGTCTGACTGGGAAAATTTTCAAAATTTGTGCTGCCAGAATCCGGAAACAGGATCTGTTCCAAGGGGAGGGGCAACTGCCACTGGTAGAGACAGAAGGACAATGTTTTGCCAGTTTGCAAGCTGAGTAGTGCACTGAGAGGGGGTGGCAGTAGTAAGTGGCACCAACAAGGTCCTGCAAAGGCTCCCAGATTGCTCCCCACAGGCTGGCAGAGCACTTCAAGACAGCCTGAACATGGACAGTGCTGACTCTGGGGCATCTGGCATGCACCTGACCTTGGAAAGTCTGGCCATTGACAGGGACCTGGCTGCTGAGCTCGGGACCAGACTTTCAGTCTTATGGAGCTGGCAGGCAGAAATCCAGGAGACAAGGAAGTGAAGAGAGGATACGGTAAAGATGAGCTATTGAAATTGTACCTAGGAGTTCCCATTGCCACACAGTAGAAATGAATCCAGCTAGTATCTCTGAGGATGTGGGTTCGATCTCTGGCCTTGCTCAGTGGGTTAAGGATCCCACGTTGCTGTGGCTGTGGCCTAGGCTGGTAGCTGCAACTCTGGTTAGACTGCTAGCCAGGGAACCCCCATATGCTGCAGGTGTGGCCCTAAGACAAGCAAAAAAAAAAAAGGTAAAAAGAGCATAAATCTTTGAGCCAAAGAGATACGGATTTAACTCTCACTCCTACTGTTACTTGTGACACTGTGAGGGAGTCATTTCACTTATCTTAGGCTTGGTTTTACCATCTTCAGAATTGGGGGAAATACCACCCATTCCACAGATTCTGAAGAGCTAAGTGGAATAATAGATATAAATAAACTAATACCATCGTTTCTGACAAGAAGCTGCCACTCAAGTGTGTTTTCTTTCTCTCTTTCATTGCTGTTAGTACAGAGCTCTTTAAATTTTTCTTAATTGGGAATTGGATTGTTCCTGGGCATGGAGCTGAGCCAAGCTCAGGCTGATCAGGGATCTTGAGGGCTGTCGGGAGGGATTAGGGCACCCAGAGACTTTCTGCCTGCTTGTCTTAAACAGTATTGGTTGCTCTCTTCTTTGAATTTACAGAAAACTGTCTTGGCAAGTGCTTTTGTATATGGTGAATGCAGTCAATGAAACTTCACATCTGAAATGTATAAACTAATGCTCACTTTAGGAATGATGACTGGCAAATTTAAAAATTGTACATTTTTCTAAATGTGTTGATCATCTATTATTTTTAAGAATCCTTGCTTTCATCAACTTTATTAATACTGAGGAGAACTGACTGTAATGATTGTCAGTTTGAATTTTTATAATTATACTTAAATTTCAAAGCCTGCTTCATGTTTCATAGCAGCCAAAGCATATAGGTTCACAGTCTGAAATTTCCTGTCTCCAGTCAAGTTGTGGAGGGCCTGCATCTCCTTTCTCATTAGATGCATCAACCCAAAGATGACTAAGGAATTCCGTGACCATTCTATCTTCCAGCAACTTTTGGTCTTTAGCCACAAACAATGTTTAATTCTGTAACTGTACATACCTTTTTCATTACCTAATTTTACAGTGTAAATAGCACATGTTAACTGTAGAAAAATTAGATCATATTAGTACAAAAACAAAAGATAAAACCTCTCATAATTCTTGAGCTAGACACATATTTTGATGCCTATCTTTTCAGATTATTTTCTGTGTATATATTGGCATGGTACATAAATGGGGTCATAAATACAGTTTGTAATCAGTGCTTTTTACTTAGCAGTTCATCATGAACGTCTTTTTATATAATCTGCATCTTTCATATTTCTAACAGCCTCAAAATATCCCATTGCAATTTTAGAGAAATACTAATTTAGATAACCCCCTTTGGCTGAGTATTTACTTTGTTTACATTTTTCCTATTATGGAAAGTATACCTTGATCTTTATTTTTTGTACACATGTATGTGTCCTCTCATGATAAGTCAAAAGGCATGTATGTGTATCAGGCTTTTGATACATTTGCCAAATACCTGTCTAGGAATATTGTACTCTTTCTATTCCCATCGGCAGTAAATGAGTGCTCCAACATTCAGTGTTTTTTTGTCTTTTTTTTTGTACATGTGGAATGTGGAGGTTCCCAGGCTAGGGGTTGAATCAGAGTATACTGCCTGCCCATGCCACAGCTTCAGCAACATGGGATCCAATTCGTGTCTGTGACCTATACCACAGCTCATGGCAATGCTGAGTCCTTAACCCACTGAGCGAGGCCAGGGATTGAACCTGTGTCCTCATGGATACTAGTCAGATTTGTTTCAGCTAAGCCACGACAGGAATGCCTCAGTGTTATTTTTTATTTTAATGTACCATCTAATGGACAAAATAAGGTATCTTATTTATTTACTTTTTGCTTATTAGTGAGGTTGATTTTTTTTCATGTTAATTTGAAATTTTAATTTATCCTTTTGTGAATTTGCCTTTTCATGCTCTTTGTCTTCTTTCTACTGGAATATACTGTTTTTTCTTACATATTTTTAAGAGTTCTTCATGTAACTCTATAAAATATGCTGTGATATTTTTCTATTTATATTTTAAATATTTTGATGTATATTTTTCATTTTTAAAATTAGTTAACTCATTATATTCCTAGTTTATGAACTTAGTAAAGTTCCTGGCACATATAATGCTTAGAACAACCTTCTGTACCCTTAAAGAAATAAAATATGTACAAATACTGTTTTTCGTTTTTGCCTGCACCCACAGTATATGGAAGTGTCCAAGCCAGGCAGGTACTCAATCTGAGCTGCAGCTGTGATCTGTGTCACAGCTGTGGCAGTGCCGGACCCTTAGCCCACTATGCCATGGTGGGAATTTCACAGTTTTTTAATTTTACTACTTCCATGGGTTCATTTTTCACATTTAAGTCTTGAATCCATCTGAAAATTTTTTCTGGCATGAAAGCAAGAAATTTTGTACTCAAATGATTATCAAATTGCCCCAATTCAATGCTAGAGTACCCTACTTCCATGGATTTTCTCCAATCTTTCATCAAGCAAGACATAGGCTATCTGAGGAAGCTATGCCTACTAGTCCTGATTTATCAAAGCTTAAAAATCAGGACTCAATGTTGAGTTTTTTCCACATGCTTTTTAGACATTTTTAGAGAGGATTATGTGTTTCTCTTCTTCCTTGATTTATTGCTATGATGGATTTTTTTCCAATAGATTTCTTCCTATAAAACTCCTCTCACATTCAAGAGTATATGGTCTCGCAGGCAGTCTGGATTCTATTTTACAGAAATTCCCTAAATTAATGGCATTATTCCCCAATTTTCCAATTGCTGTATTTCTTTCTTTGCCTCACAGTCAACTTGGGAGCACAGAGAATGAAGTAAATGGACTGAAATTCCTATCTTACATTGGAACTCTGGTATACTTACATTGACTAACATTTATAATAGGGTCAAAATTACTCACTGCAATTCAGATATAGAAACAATGTGGCTTTTCTTATTTCCTTCAATCAATCATTAGCCTCTAGGACTACTGTTCCGTTGAATAGGGAAGGAAAAAAACACCCCAAACTTAGATTCTTTTAGGGATTAGAATGATTTATTTGGGGTAAGCATTCAGTTAGTTCAAAGTTTTATTTTAGACAGTGATTTTTTTTTTTCTGCTTTTCAAGTTCTTGCCCCTTCCCTAATGGAACAAAATGGCCTCTGGGTGCAGGAGGAAACTTACATATCCTGGGTTCAAAATTTACTACCCATGTAATCTTGACTCGTTATATAAGCTTTTTCTGCCTCTATTTCTTCACCTGCAAATTGGGTATTAAAATGAAGCTACCTTACAGAATTTTGTGAGACGCAAATGAGTTAATACATTTTAAGTGATTAGATCATTGGCTGGCACACAGTAGATGCCTGGTTAATGTTTGTGATTAAAATGATATAATCACTGTTGTTCTCATAGTACTGGGAAAAAGGCAACTTTGGTTCATATGCCATTTTTCATTTTAGTGTTATTTCATTTTGTGTCCCTTCTGCCTCCACTTAAAAAAAAAAAAAACAACTATCGGAGTATAGTTGACTTACGATGTTGTGTTAGCTTCAGGTGTATAGCAAAACGATTCAGTCATACATTTACATATATCCACTCTTTCTCAGTTTCTTTTCCCATATAGGTTATTACAGAATATTGAGTAAATTTCCCTGTGCTATACAGAAGGTCCTTGCTAGTTATCTATTTTCTATATAGTATTGTAAATATGTTAATCCAACCTCATGGCATAATATTTTTTTTGGTCTGTCCTCTTGGCATACACAAAAAACAGAAATTGCTTTTAGGGAACTCAGCTCTCTTTGCTGACTAGGCTGGCTCTCATGTTTTGATAGCGCTCTAGATCTCCTCAAGTCTGGCTGTAGTTTTCATTTGATCCCCAGTTTGAGACATTCACCCTACAGCTGTTAGGGGTAGTGTCACCCCACGCCCTCTCGAAACCATCACTCTGTCAAGTTCTCCAGCCAGTGCTGCCAGCCATCTCCCCTTTTCCTCTAGGGGTACATGGAAACTTTAAGATAACTTTAGTGACACTTGGAAGTCCTCTGGTTACTATCCTAGACTCCCATTCTTCCTAAAACAATGTTTCTGCCCTATGTTGGTATCAGCAAATACAGTGAGGGATGTAAAAAGGATTTGTTTTTTCCTTACCACCAATCTGGGTCTTAATCATCTCTCTGCTCCCTCATCAGTAGCCAGGGTAAAGTAACCAACACAATGAACAGGGTGCCTACAGAGCAACATGATTTAGAGTGAAATAAAATGTATTGCATTATTATTTTCAAAACAGTGGTCCCCATCATTTACTGTATATTTAATGTAAACAAATTGTAGTTTCTCCAGAGTAAGAAAGAAATAGGAGTGCATTACCTTAATTAGTGCTTTCTATGTGTTGTTACTGTTTCTAGCGCTTTACCTCTGTGAATTCTGTATTCCTTCCAACAATGGTATGAGGCAGGAAATCATAGTTCTAATTTACAGACAGAGAAACCTAGGTACAGAGAGGACAGATAACTTGCCCCAAATCACACAGTAAGTAATAGAGCCAGGATAGTCTTGGTTCTTAAAAGCTGAATAGCCAAAAATAAATTAAAATTATTTTTATAATTAATAATTATTATTAAGCTTTTAAGGATCTAAAATACTGTGATAGAGTGATTTATGCTAAAGGTAAATGTTAAACTTGTTCCCCTCAAAAAAGATTATTAAAAATTCTGTTTATTACAGGCGGCTAAGTGTTTTTATTCCCTAGTAATATTTAAGAATAGGATGATTAGTAACAGTATCTGTCATGGTACAGTGCAGTGTAGTATGGTGTGGCATGGTATGACGTTATCTTCATGATGGCAAGCTTTTAGATGAGTTGGAAAGTTAAAGAACTTTTAACTCTCAGTTTCTTTTCCTTGACTACTTATATTTCAAACATTAAATTTGGTTTTGTTTTTCAGCTTCTATGATTTAGCTCAGATTACTCCTTCAGTGGATTAGATTTTTAAAGATAAAACTCCAGCTTCCAAAATGTCATTGCCCTTTAAAAAAATTGAGCTAATAAGCCATTGGGCAATGAAAGATAGACACATCCTTAGAAAAGAAATTGCCATTTTCCTTTTTTTAAAGAAAGTCATCTATTAGCAAAATAATCTTTAAGAGGTTTGTCTGTTATGTACTGCCATCCTCCATCATGAATGAAGAAGGACCGAAATCTAATTTCAGGTGCCAGATGGGTACCACCTGAATGGCAATGATTTGGCACAGGCTCCAATTAGATCGACCAAGCTCTGTAAAGCAATCAGGTAATCACAGAGGTGACTGAAGTGAATCGAGGTGCATTTTCTTCTGTGTGTCACAGATCTCTGCTTTATGCTCAGAGCCTTTCAACTTCATGCTGGCTGCTGAGAGTGGGCGTTACAATTAACTTCATGCTAGACAGGTGATAGGGTTCATTTTGAAATCCATTCATTGAGTACTTAAAGAAGGAAGCAGCAGGAGTTCTCTTGTGGTACAGTGGGTTAAGGGTCTGGCATTGTCACTGCAGTGACACAGGTTAGATCCCTGGCCAGGGAACTTCCATATGCTATGGGTGCAATCCAAAAAAAAAAAAAAAAAAAAAAAGGGAGAAGCAAGCATCACAGAATGAAAAGAATTTCAAACCTCTGAACATAAGGTTTGAAACGTTCATTTGACCTTACAGAAGGCCATGGGAGAGCTGTAACTTGGTTACAGGAAATAAAGATGAACTCTTATACCACACTTGAGTGTCCAAGAATTAGCACAGGCTCTTCTCATTCTCTGCCAGCATGACTGCAGAATAATAATTCTGAGAAGAGTCTATTTTTAATGAAAAATTTTGCAGCTTTGGTAAAATCTATGCCTCCTAAAAAAACCCAGTGCTTGTTTCCTCAAAGTAAAGGGTGAACAAAATAAAGTGAAGCTAACACTGAAGGAATATGTACTTTGATCCATGTATAGTGTTTAGTATATGCTGACACAGTGACCCATCATTTAGTCTCCACTGTACCACTGCAGTGTGGGTTTCCATGGTTACATTTATATTAATCATGAACTTGATATTCAAGAGTAACATTTTCTAATATCAAGTTCATGATATTCGAAATAAGTGAACTTGATATTCAAAAATGTAGTCCTCAGGCTATTAGGAAATGGTCCAAACAGGTTTTGAATCCAGGTATGACCAGATGCTAAACTTATACTATTGTAGTAATTCATTTTGTTGTTTTCCTTTTCATATCTGAATAAGCATTTATTTAGTTAATTTATTTAGATTAAAATAATTGAAGTATATAGTTGATTTACAACATTATATGTTTCACGTGTATAACACTGTAACTAAATATTTTTATAGATTATACTCTGTTTGAAGTTTTTATAAAATATTGGTTTTATTCCCTGGGTTGTATATTACATCCTTGTATCTTATTTATTTTAGACCTAGTGGTTTGTACTTCTTAATTCCCTTCCCCTGTCTTGCCCCTCCCGCCTCCCCTCCTTCAACTGGTGACCATTAGTTTGTTCTCTGTGAGTCTATTTCTGTTTTGTTATACTCATTTGTTTTGTTTATTAGATTGTACATATAACTAAAAACATAGTATTTGTCTTTGACTTATTTCACTTGGTGTATCCTCCAGATCCATCAGTGTTATTACAAATGGCAAAATGTTATTCTTTTATATGGCTGGGTAATATTCCAATGTGTTTATATGAATACATGGCACATCCTCTCTATTCCTTTGTCTGTTGATGGACCCTTAGGTTGCTTGCATTACTTGACTATTGGAAATGACACTGCTATAAATATTAGAGTGTATGTATCTCTTTAAATTAATGGTTTTGTTTTCTTTGTATATTCAGGAATGTAGTTGCTGGATCATATAGTATTTCTATTTTTAATTTTTTTCAGGAACTGCCATACTGTATTCCATAGTGGCTGTACCAATTTACATTCCCACCAACACTGTACTAGGATTCCCTTTTCTCCACATCCTCAGCAACATTTGCTATTTCTTATCTTTTTAAAATTTTTTTATTATAGTTGATTTATAATGTTTTATTTCTGCTGTACAGCAAAGTGACCCAGTGGCATAATACATATATACACACATTCTTTTTCTCACATTATCCTCCATCATGTTCCATCATAAGTGACTAGATATAGTTTCCTGTGCTAAACAGCGGGACCTCATTGCTTATCCATTCCAAATACCATAGTTTGCATCTATTAACCCTAACCTCCCAATCCCAGTCCATCTACTCCCTCCCCCTCCCCCTTGGCAACTGCAAGGCTGTTCTCCATGTCTATGAGTTTGTTTCCTTTCTGTAGATAAGTTCATTTGTGCCATATATTAGATTCCACATATAACTGATATCATATGGTATTTGTCTTTCTCTTTCTGACTTACTTCACTTAGTATGAGAGTCTCTAGTTCCATCCATGTTGCTGCAAATAGCATTATTTTGTTCTTTTTTATGGCTGAGTAGTATTCCATTGGGTATATATACCACATCTTTTTAATCCATTCATCTGTCAATGGACATTTAGGTTTTTTCCATGTCTTGGCTATTGTGAATAGTTGCTGCAATGAAAACGGGGAGGGGGCATGTATTTTTCCAATGAAAGTTTTATCCAGATGTATGCCCAGGAGTGGGATTGCTTGATCATATGGTAATACCATGTTTAGTTTTCTGAGGTACCTCCGTACTGTTTTTCATAGTGGTTGTACCAATTTACATTCCCACCCATAGTGTAGGAGGGTTCCCTTTTCTCCACACCCTCTCCAGCATTTGTTATTTGCACACTTACTAATGATGGTTATTCTGACCTGTGTGAAGTAGCATCTTATTGTAGTTTTGATTTGTATTTCTTTAATAATTGGTGAGGTTGAGCATTTTTTTTTCATGTGTTTGTTGGCCATTTGTATGTCTTCTTTAGAGAAATGTCTGTTCAGGTCTTCTACCTATTTTTCATTTGTTTTTTTGTTTGTTTTGTTTTGCTGTTGAGCTGTATGAGTTGTTTGTATATTTTGAAGATAAAGCACTTGTTGGTTGTATCGTTTGAAACTATATTCTCCCATTCTGAGGGTATTTCTTATCTTTTTGATAATAGCTGTTCTGATAGGTGTGAGGTGATTATCAGTGGTTTTGATTTGCATTTACCTGATAATTAGTGAGGTTGAGCATCTTTTCATGTGCCTGGTGGGCATGTAAATGTCTTTGGAAAAATGCCTATTCAGCTCCTCTCCCTATTTTTTTAACCAAGTTGTTTGGGGTTTTTTGACATTGAGTTATGTAGGTTTCTTATATATATTTTGGATATTAATCTCCTATCAGATATCATTTGAAAATATCTTCTCCTGTCCAATGGGTTGCCTTATATTCCGAATGTAAATTCTTTTTCTTCAGGTAATATCTTAAAATTCCTTCTTTTGGAATGAAGTGAGCTAAAGACCTCTTCATAAGAATAAAAACTGGGGGAAAAAAAGGGCACTCTACTGAAGGAGTTGACTTGATTCTATCTCCTACATATACCGTGAATATAAAAGAAAGAAAATGTTGAAAATGACTCTCTTATGGAAGAAGAGTGTTTTAATCTTTGCCTTAATCTTGACTTTGTTGTTTGTAACTTTCATGTCCACAATAAAATGGAAGAATAGTAAAACTCTTAAACAAAAAGAAAATTCCAAATTTATTGTCTAGATTTTTTTTTCCCTGCTGTTGTTTTAATTTTAGACTAGAAAAACACTTTCTACTGTTGATTAAAAATTTGTTCCTTGACTCCAACTAGAATTAAGGGGCATGTACAGTTTTCACTGTCAGTGTGTTAATGACTCCACCACAGCGGGCTCATTCCCTTGAAGGATGCTCATGGGTTGTTACTTGGTAAGGGGCAGAGAACCTGGAGGTTTGGGTTCTTACTCCTAGTCATTGGTTTTTTGGTTGTGTTAATTTCCTTGTTTATGTTTATTTTCGTTAAAATTGAACTTTTTCATTTTATGCCTTGTTTTTCTTCTGTTTTTGTGATCTGCAAGCAGTGACTCCTTGGGTAGCAATTGTTAATCAGGAGAAATGATAGCTTGAGGGTACTGAGTTACTTGGTGATAGGATAAAAGTTCTCCTATTGAAGCCTCATTAGAAAAAACCTTCAAACTCCTGCCTTAAGTAAGATTTTCATGGTGCCTCTGCCAACTCCTCAGATACCTTTTAATCTTTTTATTTTCTTTTCTTCAAGTTCTAATTGTATCCTATGTAATCTAAACTGGTAGTATCACTAGGTCTTAAAATAATTCAGTTGTAATTTTTCTTAAGTGACTTGTACACAATGTAGATTTTGCAGGAAAATGAAAAGTAGGATTCATTGCTAACTGATAAATGGAAGCAACTGAAGAACAAAGGGGTGTGTTGATTTCAAAGGAAACTTCTGGAGGGGTCTGGCTTACTATAATTTAGAGAGCTCTGCTTCTACAGATCATATTGAGAAAACTACACATCATAGAATCCAGTGTCTATGACGTAAGTATTTATTCTACCTCTGCCAATACCTCTCCTCCTCTCCCTTTCTCTCTGTCTCTCATCTTTCTCTCCATCCATCTATTCATCCATCCATCCATCCATCTATCATCTACATAATATTTTTCTAGTTTTAGCCAGAGAGGTAGACTGGTTCATATTTTAGAACTGAGCTCATCTCAGGATGGAATGTGCAGATTATGAATTGTCACACATGACGTGTAGATTACCATCTGAGCACCCATCCTACAGCTTTCAGTGACAGTGCTATCTGAACACTTCTCTAATTTAAAAGTATTCAGATGGTGGATTTTTACTTTGATCTGACATAGGGCAGAAATGTATTGAAAAGACAAAAAGCCTCAAAGCATCAGTGAACTCCGTCTTCTTCTGGAGGTAGTGAACTGCTCAAACTACAGATTTTGTGAAGATGGTCTTGCCATCATTTTGTTTTCTCGCATGATGACTTGGGTTTTTTTTGTCCTGGGGCTCTCCATGGATCTGCTGTAGTTGAGCTGGCAATGACACATCCCAGAGGCTCCTTCCATCTTGGCTGCAGCCTAGTAGACTACATAGCACACTGTCTATGATTCACAGGACAAAACTGCTCCAGTCACCACCCACTGTCCGGGCCAGGCAGGGCACCATAATGAGATAGTGGGAGGGATATGGTTACCAAAGTTGTTGAAAAGGAGCTTCCGTTGTAACTTTCCTCACTGCAGCAGGAAGCTATAAACCAGAGTAAAGTATCCTCAAGTAACAGACCCTACATTTGTGATAGATGAATTGGAAAGTCCCTAGCCTATTATTTAGGGTGAAGAGTTGTGTTTTATGGAGTTGCAGTTATTTCAGGTAGGGAGGAGAATCCCAGAGAGAAATGTAATTGATTTGCTGCTTATGACTGAGCTGGACTATTTTGAAATACTGGTCTGGGTAAGTGTTGAAAGAACTGGTATTTTGGTGATCCCATACCCTTGGAAGTGAAGCTGTGAGCTACCTTAGGAGCCAAATGATTCACTTTTATTTTCCAAATTATCAGTTATTTTATAATAAATTTGTGCTAAAATCAAAGGTGGCTTATGTTCTCTTACATAAATGTTGTCACCTGCGCATTATTAATTCAATGGGCATTTGCAAAACACTTTCTGGATGTGAAGTTCTATAGCCATCTCTTCTGCAGAGACAGGGAGGGGTCTGATCAGATGTGCAAAGAGGGAAAAGAACTGTCAGTCCCAAGTTCCATGTTCCTTTCCCTCTACTTGGGGAAAAACATCTGTATATGAAGCGGTATTCGAATAATGTAAAACAAAGTATACGCAAGAGCAGACTAACTCAGAACAGACTTTGCAGCCATTAGGCACATGAATCACTTTCTGCTTCCTCTGGGTCCCTCTGTCAGAAACTTAGTGTGTTGTGCTGTTTGCCTCTCCCCTCCTCTAGTCTGCGAGCTCATGGTGGAGAGAGATTTTATCGTACTTATCTTTGCATCCCTGGACCCTAGCACAGTTGATTGCATACCACAAGTGTCTAGTAAATGTCTAGTGAACAAAGGGGAGACTACTGTTATTATTTTGGGGGAGGAAGAGGGAATAGAATGATAGTTTCATGTGAGTATAAACTACAAAGGAAAATATTTGATTTTTTTAGTATAGACACAAAATGTACTTTCCCTCTCATAATTCTAGTCAAGGGAAGTAGTTCAATTTGTCAGAATTCAGTAAAAAAAAATGTCTTGAGTGCATGTTCTTTGGTGGTTGTGTATACAAACATAAATGTTTTTCTACCCTCAAGGGTCTCAGAGTCAGAATGGCAGTGAGAGTGAGACACAGATCATTATGGTATAATTTGGCAAATATGCATTTGGGGCATTCAGAAAGCAATGTGGGGAAGGGACAAGGGGCTGGCCATGGGGCTGGGGCCAGGGCTGGTGCTGATGGGAAGCTTTTCCAGAAGGAGATGACACTTCTGCTGAGTCTTACAGCAGCGATAATCAAGAAGGCAGGAAGAGGATGTAGGAAAGATAAAGAGGGAAAAAACCAAGGACTCAGGAGTGGGAGGCAGCATAGAATGTGTGGGGAACAAGTGAGTGAAATATGATGTTTGGAGGCACAGCCAGGGAGTGCTGATGACAAGGAGGTATATTAGGTGGTACCTGAGATGGTGTAGGTAAAGACCAGATCGTAGTGGTGGGAATCGTGCAAATAGAGGACAGAGCTGGAAAATCTTTGCCAGGGACTCTGACGGGATGTAGTCCCTGATGGGTGACCAAGGAATCGTGGAGGCTGGGGATTTTGGCTAGGATGGCTGAGAGGATGGCGGTGCTATCAACTAACAGAGAGAAGATATAAGAAGGTACATATTTGGGAATGAAGAAGGAAAAAATGTTGAGTTCATATATGGACATGTCATGTTTGAGATGCCTGTGAGTTGTCCAAGTGGAGACATCTGGCAGGTTTCTAAATGCATAAATGTGAAGCACAAGAGAACACAGGGTATGAAAGAGAATCATACTTTATATACAACTTCAATGTTTCTCTTTTCTTTTGACATTGTAGCAGAATTATTATCTCACATAATTAAAATGTCTTGTAAAAATATATTTTAACTGCATGGTGCATTGTGAAATTTCTCTTATTTAGCTACTCCATTATTATTAGATGTCAAAATTGTTTCCAAGTTTTTATAATTATCATTGCTGAGAATGCCTTTGCACATATAGCACTTTCTATACTTCATGTTTTGTTCTGAATATACAATACCATTTTAGGTTTTGGTACTTTATCATCAAATTCCTTTCTGAATGTCATTTTTGAAGCTGATAAGCAATATATGAAGTGCATATTTCATCATATATACAAGATTACCAAACATTTGTTTTTAAAATTTTTAACTTTGATAATTTTTAAACAAGATGAAAACCCTGAGATTTTAATTTTATTTTTTGTGGTGAATGCTTTGGTTATTTCCCACATTTTGATGTACTTTTCAATTTTACACTGCTTATGCATTTAAATGCTCATGTTTTTTTATTGATTTATTCTTCTCTTTTTAAAATATATTTTGTGAGGCAGTTGCTAAGTGTTCAGCACTATGTTAAATACTTTGAAAAGGGCAAAAGGAAGAATAATGAATTACTCTCAACCTTTGGAATTTGTATTTTATAGTCATGTAACTTGCAGTGTGGAAAAGGCATTAAAATGGATTTTATTCGACCGTCCATTGAGAAAGCAAAGATTAAACCTATAAAACAATAAGTGAAAAAAAATGGAAGATGGTATATGATTTTGCAGTGCAACATAGCCTTTATTGTTAGAATTCAGAGAAAGCAGAAAACGATGATTTGGAGCAGCAGGGGAAATGGTTCTTCAAAGGAAGAACTTTTGCAGGACTTTTGAGAAATAGAAAAAAAATAGCAAGATGGAAAATAGAACACTTTAAGAGCTTGTATTTAGGGATAGAAGTTGTAAATCTGCATGTGTCAGGTCTAAGAGGGATTGGATCATTCAGGTGAGGGTGGGTGGTTCATATTGGAGAATAGAGGATGAGACAAGTTCAGATTGAAGAGCTAAATCACACATCACCTGGTTCTTCTGGCTGAAACACCATGGGGCCCACATAGAGGTCACTATGTGGATGTCCCGCCTTCTAGAGCAGGAGCCATGCTCTGCTAATACAGGGTCATCCGTGTGTTATAAGTAGATTGCACTGACTCCAGCAAGAATTACGTTATTGAGCTTTCCTGGGCACACTGAAAGGGGCATGTGGATTGGCCTGTGGAGCGAGTTTTAGGAGAACCACTGCACAGAGCAGATTTATCAGCTGGATGGGGCATGGACACAGAGTGCAGGGTCTAATTCCTTCCTTGTCCCAGGAGGTAGCTCTGCGATCCTAGATAGATTATGTACATTTCCATACCTCAGTTTCCCCACTGATGCTGTGAACTCCTTCTAGATTTGAGATCGCATAGCTTCTAGCTGGAGCTCAGATAAGGGACAGGGTTCCCAGGGTACGCTAGGAAAAAGGAGATATAAATAGTGGGAAACCCATATGGTAATCTTTAGATCTGGACTAAGAAGGTGGCCTTTCTCTTAATTCAACAACTTTAGAAAATAGAACTTTACTTTCTTCCTTTATCTCTGCCACAGATTTGGCAGAAGGCTGGGCAGATGTCCAAGTTACATACTGTTTATGTGGGGAGGGTAAATTAGTGGGCACTTAGGCGCTATGGTAACCATTCAAACTTTCATGAAAAGTGATTTTCATTCCTTCATGTGCCTCCCTTCTTTTAACTCTTTCAGTATTTTGTTCTTGCATTGCTGCCTCCTAATTTCTTGCCTGAACGTATTTTGGTGGATAATCCTGGATAAATTGAGTTTGTTTTTACTGCAATTTGTTGTGACTGTCTTGGATAGGGATCTTTTTTACATTTTTTTTTAAATATGTCATATCCATTATTTTTCTTTTTAGATTAGAATCTAATCAAGGAAAGAGAGTGCTTAGCCTCGTTACACTTTAAAGTCTCTTTTATGCAGGGCCCTTGAAAAATCTATCTTGATGAGTTGGAGAAGACATTAAATTGGAGACAAATCTATTTTCCCTTGATCATCTGTGGTACCTGCACCAAACAGTCCTTTCCCCCTGCATCTAGAAAGTTTGGTGGTTATCTGAAAGATGAGCACAGTACCTGGCATATATGAGTTGCTCAAAAATATATATATTTTAAATGAATGCATCCGAGTAGCTTTATAATTCAGCAGTCACAACATACACTGGATTATCATGAAGAAGAAAAATACTAGTTCCAAAGGAGGTAAAGAATAAAAAATCTCCTCTGAAATACATAAAGTGTATAAAACATATAAAGACAATTAGAACTCATTTTCACTTACATTTAGAATGTCATCTTGCATTGGCATATTTGATGTTTAATAGAATTTTCTTACATTTGCAGGGAATTTTATAGTAGTTTCCAGAAAACTTTCTCAGACATTATCTAGTTAATCCCTATAACAACGCTATGAGGTAGAATGTAGAAATATTGTTATCCTTATAGAGAAGCAGGCAACTGGTAGAAGAAAAAAGATAAGGGATTTTCCTAATACTGTCCAGCTCATGTACATGACAAAATGATTCAGCTCATGTATATGACAAAATGATTCCTAATACTGTCCAGCTCATGTACATGACAAAATGATACGCAATGCAGAAGACTAACCAGTGAGGTGTACAATAAGGCATTTCCACTCCATAAATCCTAAATCTCCAGGAAAGAACCTGTCTTAACTCTCCTTCCTTGCATCAAAGCAGCAAAATTTATTCCTGGTGCTCTGGCTCAGATTCTGCCTCTGCATGTGCCAGCACCATCTATCTTACTTAGCTGCTCTCTTCATTTTTATTTCTAAAGTGTTCTCTCTGCAGGAGCTGAGTCTTCCTTCTCCCTAATTAACTTTTATGTGGAAACTCCTCTAGTAATGAAATTGCCTGTGTGAGGCTTCCCCCACCTGGCTTGCGTTTTAGTGCACCTGGAGGGAGAAAGCATTTCTGCTGTCTCATGGTATTATCTTTGCTGAGGGAGGAAATTGGAGGAACTAAGAAAACTGCCTTCCTGAGAACAGCCCTTTTTTAGCCAATATTCTTTGGGGTATAGGCTCAGCTTTGATGTTTGCAGAGGTTCCCACTTGTTGATAATCAACAAAATGCATTGGTTCATGATTCTGGCAGAAAAGCAAGATGGCAGACTAGACAAACATGTGGAGTTTGGAGTCAGACAAATCAGGTTTGAATCCTGGTTCTGCTACTATTTACTGGGCAATTTACTTCTTGGAGCCGATTTCCTCTTGTGTGCAACGGGGATAACATATTAACAATATGTACCTCAAGGATTGTTGGAAGGATTAAAGATACATGGTAGGAGTTCCCCCTTATGGCACAGCAGAAATGAATCTGACTAGTAACCATGAGGCTGTGGGTTCCATCCCTGGCCTCACTCAGTGGGTCGGGATCTGGCATTGCCATGAGCTGTGGTGTAGGTTGCAAATGAGGCTTGGATACTGAGTTGCTGTGGCTGTGGTGTCGGCCGGCACTGTAGCTCCAATTCGACCCCTAGCCTGGGAACCTCCATATGCCTCAGATGCAGCCCTAAAAAACAAAAAAAAAAAAAAAGAAAAGAAAAGAAATACGTGATAGATGTTTTTCTTCTGATGAGGTGAGATAGCGAAAGGATGAAATCCTCTTCCCACGCTGCGGGTCAGATTTCTGTGGCACAGCCCTTCTGTCCCCTCCAGCTTCACGGTCCTCCCTGCCCCACCCTGGGAGGTTTTCTGCCCTGGGAGTCTGACCCAGGAGGTTTACAGCAGCTTTCTTTGCAGGCCTTTGTTGCCTTTGGACGGTGAGGAGTTCCAACAGGAGATCAGAGGGTTGGAGGAATATGAAATCAAGTTCATTCCCTCACCTCTTTCCCTTCAGGGTCACCTGCATCCCAGAGAGTAGCTTCCTTCCCCAGGCAGCCTACTCTATAGCTGCTTCCCTCTAGGTATTGTTGACTCATCTCTCTCCTTGTCTGGTTAAAAACTCTGTTATCGTTAACTCCAGCTACTTCACCATCCTTTGTGGATTCCTCTATCTTTCTCACATCTTTTTAAAATAGTCTCATTAAATGATCCTAATATCAGTGTGCTACCCATTTACTCCTGGGACCCAAACTGATACATTATTCATTACTACTTAATTGAAACTACATTTGCCTGTGGCTCTTCTATTGAAAGAGTTTGGAACTTTAAGGTGAAAAATGTGTTTGCTTGCCGTTTGCTATTAAGGGGAGAAAAGGTAGTAATGATGGACCATGATGAAGGTGATGATAACCAAGCATTGTCTGTGTGCCAGACATACTCCTTGACACTACTTTATGCTCATTAATTCATTTAAACTCAAATAGGTATGAGTGTTATTATCTTCCTTTTTCAGATCTGGAAAATGCTCAGAGTGGTTAAGTAACTTAGACCTAAAGCTACACAGAATGCCATTGGAGAGCAGATATTCTGAACTGTCTATTTGATTTCAAGGTTCATATATCCTGTTAGTAAGACCATGTCGCCTCCTAAGTGTAACAGGCTGAAAAGAGCCATCCCGTCAGCCATCAGTTTTCTGATAAATCCCTTTGCCTCTTCCAATTTCTACAGGTTCTAAAGTCCTATAGGAAAGCATCTCTTAATGATGGTCTTTAAAGACATAAAGGCATATTTGTTAAAAATCTGATTAATTCAGCAAACCTTATCAGGTCAACTCCATAATTTGTCTGATTTGACTTTTTTGTTAATTTAAAACCACTGAGTCACTAGTCTGCTAGGGACAACTGTTCCATGGTTACCCTTAAAGGTACTCATTAAATACTGAATGAATAATTAAATATTTTGAATGAGTTGTTCTCTGATAGTAAGATTCTCATAGCATTTAGCCGATATTTTTGCCACCCTAGCTATGAAATATTTAGTTCACAGTTTATATCATTTTAGTTCACTTCTTAAATTGATCTGGGTGAATAACATGATCTCACATTTTTGGAGAAGACATGAAATGCTTAGCATTGGAACTAATCAGTAAAGGTGATTAAATTCCTGGAGGAGGTAGACTAGGTGAGAAATTAGCATTCATTGGTCACCTCCTCCCTGCAACCCCCACTCCCTTAAAAAAATCCATACACACTCAAAGAAACCATGTTTATTCTAACAATTCACTTTTTTTTTTTCTTTTTAGGGCTGCACCTGTGGCATATGGAGGTTCCCATGCTAGGGGATCTAATCGGAGCTGCAGCTGCCGGCCTACCCCACAGCCACAGCAACCACAGATCAGAGCCGCATCTGCGACCTACACCACAGCTCACGGTAACACCAGATCCTTAACCCACTGAGTGAGGCCAGGGATTGAACCCACAACCTCATGGTTTCTAGTCAGATTCATTTCTGCTGCACCACAATGGGAACTCCCCAACAATTCACTATTTGATTATGCATTTTTCTTTGACCTCAGGCAAACATTTTTATCAACCCCAGACAAAGGCTTTCTTCTTCAGTGCCCTCTGGGTCCCCAAGTTTTATTGAGAGATATTTTTAGCAGTAATAAATTCTGTTTCTTTGGTTCTGTCTCCACTTTGCTGTTGTGGGAGCTCTGCAACTTTAAAAAGTATCTCCCTTTTCTTTTTTTCTTCATAAGTCTTGAGTGGTGACTCACAGGTGTTGAAACAAATCTTTGTTTTGAGAGTGGGCTCCTGCAGGTGTTCCTGGAGAGCTTGCTGAAGGTCCTTGTGCCCTGGAGTGGGGATCTCTGGGTTCTGTTGCTGTGGGCTGGCCTCCTCCAGGGGCCCCCACACTGGGTACCCTGGAGTCCTCCTCCCTTTAGCTGTATTTTTTTTTAAGTCGGTACAATTACTTTGTTTATTTTTTTGAATGTATAAGTCACACTACTCTGCCCTTTGATGTTTTCCAATCATTTTAGCAAAACAAACTCCTCAGACCTTGCTCACTGTTACTCTTTCCCTTCAGCCCCAGAACAAGTTTTCTTGAGAAGCTTAGAATGAATCTAAAAGATGGAACTAGGGACTCTTGTTAGCCTACAAGGTCACTGTTCTTGTGGCTTGGTTAGGCTGGTTTCCCTCATCCTCTTTCCCTTAGAGTAATCTCTTTCCCACAAGACACTTTAGCCCACATGCAAATATACCCTATGAGTATGTAAATCATGTCCAGACATAGCTGAATATCATGAACACAATACATC
The DNA here is from genome assembly GCA_004024745.2 of Catagonus wagneri. Taxonomy (NCBI): domain Eukaryota; kingdom Metazoa; phylum Chordata; class Mammalia; order Artiodactyla; family Tayassuidae; genus Catagonus; species Catagonus wagneri. The sequence goes on from PVHT020000166.1 coordinate 10,867,189, forward strand.
TAACTATGATTTCTGCTCTTTCTTCAAAACTCAAGACAGTCTTCTTAGTGTCAAGTGGAAGTGAAGTTACATAACGAAGCTACCGTGTCATTCACATGGCAACTGCTATAGAATATTCTTTAAAATAAGAGTTATTGCTTAACTAGGTAAACAGTTTCTCTCAATCATTCTTTACAATCTCTTTGAACCGAAAGGGGTAGAGAGCTCCCTCAGCTTACTGAAAAGCCACTGGGATGGCTTCGATATACTGTAGATTATTGCTAAAGAAACAGGGAGCCGTGATGCTGTGGTTAAAGGGCTTTCAGATGTGGGTATGATTCCAGCAGTGAACAAAGATAGCTTAGTTGATCCCTTTGTGGAAAACTGTGGGGTCCTCTGCTTATTTGAAAGAGTCACCATGTACACAATTCAGTATGCATCTTCATTTCATATGTGTGACTTTCAGTTGTAGCTACCATACCTTTTTTTTTTTTCAGCCACTAGAAATGTAGACTTGTATATGTAATCAAAAACAGATGGGGCTTGAATCTCTAACTTGTATTTTAACAAAAGCTCTTTTGGAAACGTTGCTTGTGTGCACTTTTATTGCTTAAAACACAGCACCATTTTAGCCAGTTCTGATGAATAATTTAAGAATTACTGTCCTACTCTAGGACAGCATTTCAAAGTGCATGTGTTAATCATACACTTGATTAAACATTTCCTTGCCTTTTTCTTCAGAATGACAATTGGCTTTTGAGTGGATAATTGTTGTGGTGAGAGCAGTGACATTGGAAAGAACTATTGCCTGTTCAATTACTTAAAACACCACCATGAAAAGAAGTACCTGTGATTTGCTTCCTCGGAGCAAAAGTGTAAGTACCTTGCGCTTTCATTTCCTTTCTAAAAATGTGTACGTGTAACTTTTTGCTGTTTTCTTTGGGTTTGAATACTGTGCTTTCATGATCAGGCTTGTGAGAAACACTTAGTTAGCTTTCAGTTCTCTGACTGCACACAGCTTTTTAACAAATGAAGAGTTGTGTCTCTGTGGCCTGGTTGACATTTGACGGGAATTCTCTTTCAGCCAGTTTAATATGCCTTACTGTTCATTTCTATATGCCTACTGGCATGGTATTAGATACCTGTATTTTTGGATACATGCAGAAAATACAGTATTTAGAGTTGAAACTAAAGAAGTTTATGTCTTAAATATCAAAATTTCGGGACAGTTCCAAAATCACTAGGTACTTCAATCAATCATGTTCTGCAAATTCATGTATATAATGAGTAATATGAATATTTGATCATATTTGGTCATCACTTCTATGAGTTTTCTTTCCTGGCATATGTGTCTAGTTTTTCTCCTCCTTTAAATTTATTTATTTATTTATTTATTTAGAGTTAAAATCTTCAGGGCTCTGTTAAAGATTGTCTTATTTCCAGTCACTTAGTGTATTAAGATACCAGATTAGTGATAATTTTTAGATTTCTGTTAGCTTATGAAAGGAAGCATAAGCAAATAGAGCAACTCAAAGAAAGCTACACAAGACAAGGATGAAAGTAGACTTAATTTCCATCAGGCAAGCTCTTTGTTCATTCACCCAAGGGAAAAAAAGGCATCCAAACTGATGTAGTTGTGACGTGGGAACATTCATTTGAAGCTATCAGTGAAACCACAAATGCAAACATATTTCTCTAGTATGGGAATGCTTTATGTTACAAGTGATTCTATGGTGATGGCCCAAGGCCATCTTCAGTTCTTTCTATAGAATTAATTACCATCCAGCTTTTAAGGGTGAACTATCCAAGAGTAACGGAGAGGGAAGTATAGTACACAATAGAGTTGTTTTTTGTTTTGTTTTGTTTGTTGGATTAAAGTATAGTTGATTTACAACATTGTGCCAATTTCTGGGAATAAGAGTTTTTTGTTTTTTTAAATGAAGATGTACCCGGAAGTGTGCCAGTTTTTGAACTGAATATTGACCGTGTTTAATAAACAGCCAAGAAAATTCAACAAACTCTGAGGGAATGTCCAAATTCATTTGTTTTACTTGTTGGTGTTTAGTTGTATGGATTATTATGTAAAATAAAGGGCCATGGCATGGAGCCTGGAATTCCTGCTATCATCATACAGTTGCTCATTGTAATAGGAGGTGACCTGCATACAAATTACCAAACTGCAAACACATCTTTCTGTTACTGAGTTTTTATTGTAAGTCAAATTTGAGAGCAAACCATTCACACAATACTTCCTTCTTTTACTGAATTTCAGAGACATGTGATATGAGAAAATGTATAAAGGCAAAAGGGACACTATTTTGGATAATGAAGAATATGTTATTAAACATTTCCCTGTTCTTGGAGAAAAACATTCTAAAAGCAAATGATTAGCTGAACCATGACTTTAAGGAACTTCAAGTACTTAATGATGCTAGGAGATTTCCTATTTATATTTAGCTTATTACAAAAATTTTCATCTTGGTGGAAAGGCTAATGCTTCCCAGATTACGAGAAACTTAATTGCTGTCATTTGTCCAAATGTAAACAGTAGAGCTCTCATTTCACTGCTTCTTAGCTTCGTGAAAATCCACTGGCATAAAGAAAGTACATCTACTTAATAAAATGATGCTAGGCAGGAGATTACTGTTTATCAAAGAAAAGAGCCAGACTTTTTTTGTCTAGTGAGAAGTTGTCACTTTTAGAGTTTTAAAAGTTTGTTTTGCACTCGCTTAAGAATGTCAACCTTGCCCTTTAAGTCTTTGCTGTAACAGAGTCCAAAATTGTATACCTAGAAGTAGACATTCCCTGTTTTTGATGAAGAAGGTTGAAATAATTAGACAGAAGCTGAGAATCATTTCCTTTGGCGCTATGACATTTTGAAAATCTGAAGAAAATGTTCTAAATGTTAAAATGGCCCCCCATTCCTCCTTACATGTCTCTATCTTGTATCTGTCCTTGTGAAAGCTTAAGGCACACAAAAGAGGAGGCGGAAAAAAAGGGCCATCTTTGGACAGTCACCTTATTTATTCTTGAACATTTAAACCAGTGTTCGTATATTTCTGCTCACACTCAAGACCTGGTGCAGTGTCCCTCTTAGTGATGAATGCTTTGAATTCTTCTTCCTTTATTTGGAAGGGATTCATGAAAAATTTTAACAATAAGAATATAAACAAGCAACTTTTTCCTTACAGTGACATTTTACTAGTTTACAGGGTAATTTGTAGTTGCAATGGGTAAAAGGGAGGAACAGAGCATATGGACAATGCACAAGTGAGGCATGGTCCCAGGGGCTATGGCCCTTATGGTCTACTGTGGGATACAAGCAGTAAGCAAAGACTCACACAAAAAGTATAATTTAGCAATTCCCCAATGTATCTCCTGCCATAGGGCAAGTATCTTTCTACATGTCTTTCTTACATACTGGCTTCTAGTCTTTCTCCATCCTAGAACTTAACCGGACGACATAGTACTTTCCACGACGGAGATTACTGATTACACTTTAAAGGAATGAGTGAATGATTGAACTGTAATAGCTGCTGAGAGAAGCTTCTGAAGGCTGTGACAGTAAGTCATACAGACTTCATCTTCAGGGAGGTCAGACAAGGCTTCCCTGAGGAAAGGTGAATGAGAACTGTGATCTGAGGGTGAGTTAGCCTAAAGAGGAAAAGTAGGAGCAGAGGGCCTTCCAGGAGAAGTTGACATCGTGTACAGTGGCTCTATGGTGATAGGGAAAGTGGTGGCTTCAAGGTCATGACAAAAGCTCTAATAACTAACCCAGTGGTGGCAATGGGGGGGGGGTGACAGAGAAAAATGAACATATTTAAGAGATATTTAGGAAGGAAAAAATGATAGGGCTTTTGGTAAGGTGCTGGATTTGGGATCCAGAGAAAAGAAAACTATGGCATGTGCCAGCTAGGTTTCTATTAACTCAGTAGGATGGATGTGGTTCCTCCACTGAGATGGAGACACGGGGTTAACACAAGGGTGGGAATGGGGGCGGGTCAGACCCTGAGTCTAAGGCTATTATTGAGATTGGCTGTTTTAAGATACAGTAGAGTCTGGAGAGCAGTTTTGCTTAATCCATACAGTAGGTAGATTGGGAAATTTGAATGATCAAATTTATACCCCAGACTGTTGATTAAATGTAGGAAATGGACATTTCATTAAAAGTTTTTAAAAACTCTGCAAATTTGACCGCAAGCTATCATCATCAGATCTACAAGTTGTATTTGTCTATGTAAAATTCTTATATGTAGGAACTCAAGATATTAAACATGGGAAATATAGGACACTTATTTCTAATTTAGTTTTTCATTTATTGGAAAGGAGGACTATCTGTTCCTGCCAAATGTTATGTGGAGAGAAGAGCTTAAAAATAGTAGCCTAGAATGTATTTTCTTATTTCATCACGTACAAGCAAAACCTATACTAGTTGACTTGTTAGAAACTTCCATACATCAGTTCATAAAATCAGGTTTTTTTTCTTCCCATTGTTTCTGATGCTATAATGTGGTTAATTTTGGTACATACTTTATATGAGTTTTAAATCTAAACCAAGTAAAATATATAACTTTAAAATATTTTTTACTGTTTTCTTAAAAATTAATTCAAAGTCAAAACTATATAATTTAAAGTAAATCAAAGTGTTTACATAATAAATGGGCCTACGTGGAAGTATCTTAAAACTAATTCCTTATCATATATTAAAATATGAAATATTTAACATTTTGCTGTTGTGGTTCACAAATTTATATATGACAGTTGAAAGAAATCCATAAATTAAAACAGGAAGCTACTTTACAATATACTGCGCATCAATTAAAAACTGCAGAAAGCAAATAATTTATTTTTTATTTATTTTTTTTCAGTTCGCATATGTAGTATTTATTTATTTATTTTTTTATTTTTGCATTATAGCTGGTTTACAGATTTCTGTCAGATTTTCCAACTACACCATGTGGTGACCCGATTACATGTACACATATGGATTTGTCACATGTAATTAGATATAGTTCCCCGTGTAATACAGTTGGAGCTCCTTGCTATTCCATCATTAAAGCACTAGTTATCCCCATTCCCTCACACCCCTCCCCCACCCCTCCACCACCCCCTTGGCAACCACAAGTCTGTTCCCCAAGTTCGTGATTTTCTTTTCTGTTGAGATGTTCATTTGTGCAGTGTTTTAGACTCCAGTTATAAGAGATTTCATATGACATCTGTCTTTCTCCTTCTGACTTGCTTCACTCAGTATGAGGGTTTATAATTCCATCCATGTTGCTGTGAATGACATTATTTTATCCTTTTTTTATGGCTGAATAGTATTCCATCGTGTATATATACCACATCTTCCTAATCCAGTCATCTGTCAATGGACATTTGGGTTGTTTCCATGTCTTGGCTATTGTGAATAGTGCTGCAGTGAACATGCATGTGCAAGTGTCTTTCTCAGGAACTTTTTGTCTGGGTATATGCCCAAGAGTGGGATTGCTGGGTCATATGGTAATTCTATGTAGAGTTTTCTAAGGTACCTCCACACTGTCTTCCATAGTGGCTGCACCAGCCTACATTCCCACCAACAGTGCAGGAGGGTTCCCTTTTCTCCACACCCCCTCCAGCATTTGTTGTTTGTGGACTTGTTAATGATGGCCATTC
>PVHT020000166.1:10873819-10884883 GCA_004024745.2 Catagonus wagneri
ATTTGCATTTCTCTAATCATCAGTGATGTTGAGCATTTTTTCATGTGCTTGTTGGCCATCTGTTTATCTTCTTTGGAGAAATGTCTATTCAGGTCCATTGCCCATTTTTCAATGGGGTTGTTGGCTTTTTTGCAGTTGAGCTGCATCAGTTGTTTATATATTTTAGAGATTAAGCCCTTGTCAGTTGTGTCATTTGAAAAAATTTTCTCCCATTCTTTAAGTTGTCTTTTAGTAGAAAGCAAATAATTTAAACTTTACCTTCCTGTCTGACATAATTGTTCCAATTGCCTACATTATTTGCTTTTAGATACATGGTATCGATATTTACCTCTCATAAAATTGGTTTCACTGAATTCAACAGGACATATAAATTTTATAAAGTTTCTAAAATATAACTTCTTATAGTTGGAAAATAACTTAAAGATCTTCTGACTCAACCCTTTTATTTACTTGTAAAGAAATTGAGATTGAACCTGGGGAGATAAAATGACTCCGTGAGAGGTGGCTGGTTAAGCTGAAAAAATCTGGGCTTTAATATCATACAGAATTGGGTTCCAAATCTGGCTCTTTCAGCCTACCAACTGTGGGACATTTGACAAGTTACTGACCTCTGTATTCTAAAGGATGGTGTGGGAATGATATCAACACACAATGCTTGGTGCGTGAAAGGTGTCTAATAGGCTGTATCTTGAGTGTTGCCCTAGACCCCACAGTTTATTGTTAAGAGAGACAGACTCCCTGTGTTCTTTCCTCCCTCTGATTCCTAATATGTAGTCAAAGTTGGGATAAAAAAAATAATAATTTCTTACCCCCTTTAATCTCTTGCAAGTGTCTAAAAATACCAATGTTGAAAAAACCACATTGTTCAGATTAAGTGCCATAAAAAGTTTTGCATTAAAGAAAAAAAAATATCATAAAATAAAAAATAATCACTTCTTTAAAAACTCTGGATTTTCTGATTTAATAATGATTACAGAAGAAGAAGAAAAGGAAAGGAAAAAACCTTGATCTAGTAGAGAATCTTTTTCTTGAAATATTAATTTCCCACAGGAAATGTTACAAGCAGAGGATTCACCCATAAGTTTTGTGGTGTGAAGGCCTTTCTTTATAAGATTTCAAACCGCCTCTTACTGGACTGGCATTTTGTTTTTGCGGGTGTAATTAAAGTTCTTATATGACTGCTTGGAGTTTTATACCTTTTGGGGTGTTTAAGATTACATTTGTTTTTTTCTGGGTGTTGGTTCTTTGTCCGTATTCCAAAAGGGCAGAACTCAAATAGATATTTCTCTGTGCGAACTCTAGGAAATGTCTTTGCCATCTGTGGAAACTGGGGACAATTCTGCTCTTCTGACTTGCGCTTTAATGGGACTGAGCAAGGGACATTCGCACAACAATTACAGAATTTTAAATTCTAGTGTAAAACTCTCCTGTCTCAAACCTTATATTAGTAAATTGAGGATTGATGAGGTATTACTCTACTGTCAGCTTCATAGTTGGAAATCCCATGTACAAAGGACACTATATTTTGTGTACTATTCTGACTCATAATGGATCAACAGATTTCTCTATTTAAAACTTGCCTTCTGCCTCAAATATGTTTTCAAAATTCACTTAATTTAATTGAGGGCAGCATTTAGTTGACAACATTTGGGATTTTTTTTTTTCTTCTACCTGTCTAGCATAGATAATATAGCACAGATAATATTCTACATGAGCTAGCCTGTCTCTTTAGGACAAAAGAGACAGGGTAGTTCATATGGAATATCTTTCTAAGGCTGTTAGAAAATTTTATGAGAAAGACTTACAGCAAGGACTCTGCTTATAATTAAATAGTTTATTGCTACAATGGTCAACTCTACCCCAGCCCTTCAGTGACCTGAATTAACCGAACTGACTCTTTTAAATCCATTGGTTCCAAAAGGAAATGAGCCATTTACAGTGACTCCAGCATCACATCTGTGACTCGTTTCCCTTGACATCTCTCCAATGCAGTATTGACATGGTATGACTTTTTGAAGGTTAAAATTTTAACTCTAGCATCTTGTACTTCTTTTGAAAATAATTTTAAAATAGTAGATTTACTATTCTTTGTATTAAGAATAATAATCATGATGTCCCAGCACTAGATTCTGGCATTTTTCAATGTGGATATACTTTCACTGATCTAATTTTTTATTGTCTACCTGCTATAAGAGAGCTGATGTAATAAAGTATAGCAGTCTCCAATGTGGGCGTTAAAAAGAAAATATTAGGAATTTTATTTATATTTGCTTTTTAATGTTATATATTTTCAAGGTCAGTATACTTTAGAGACTACCGGTGCATAAAAAGAGAATAACTGTTGAATTCGGAGCTGTGGAACCAATCCCCAGATCCTCTAGTGCTTATAGATCTTACTGTAAATAAATGACTTTTTTTTTTTTTTTAGCCTTAGTGTTTTTATCTTTGAAATAGAAAAGTATCATAATGAAGGTGAAAACCTCTATAATATAATAGGTGCTTGATATATTACCTCTGTCTTAAGGTTTATAGGTGCCTTTTTTTTGTAGCTACATAGCAGAGTGATAGTATCCGGTCCAGAAATAGATCAAATGGAAATGCCTGGAAATGAAGTGAGTGCCTCTTAAAAAAGGGATTCAGGTATAGCTACCAAGATTATTTAGTCAAAACCTATGTTATTTAAAAGATTCAGGTAAAGGATGGGCAGTCACCTAGGTCAGAGTTCTGTTTCTATGATTACAGGTCATATTGTACCCATTCATAAATTAAAATGAAAATCAGTTCCCAAATAAATATAAAATCAAAGCCTTGGGGTGCAAGAGTATATTGTCAGCTCAGGCTGCTTTTAAAACAATACTCCGCACTGAGTGGCTTAAACCAGGGAATTTTATTTTCTCATAGTTCCGGAGGCTGAAGTCTGAGATCAAGGTGCTGGCTGATTTGTTTCCTGGTGAAAGCGCTCTTCCTGGTCTTCCTCTTGTGATGTCCTCACGTAGCAGATAGACAGCAAGCTCTCTGGTGTCTTTTCTTTTAAGGACACCAATGCTAATGCCATCATAAGGACCCCACCTCATGACCTCATCTAACCCTTATTACTTCCAAAGGCCCCACCTCTGCTATCACCACATTGGGGGTTAGAATTTCAATATATGAGTTTGGGGGGACACAAGCATTTAGTCTATAATAGCAAGTTTGATCATTTTAAGGTTTGATTTTAATAAGTAATTGTGATATTTATGCCCAAAAGTTAGTGACCAATATTCTATTTTTTTAATTAACAATTAATTTTATTTCAGTTATAGGTGTACAAAGATCATAAGTCAATTCGATAGATTTTGTGTCCCAAACCCACAGTGCATCCCACCACCCCTCAGATTGTCTTATTTGTCTTATTTGACCAATATTCTGGAGTCCACATATTCTCTCAGTTGGACAAGATTGAAGATGATTCTGTTAATGTGTTTCTCTCCATTTCCACTTTTCTAGATTTTATGTTAGGGAAACTCAGTGACGATTTTTGACTTTCTAATCAGCTCTTCACAGACCTAGACGCTAATTTTAATTTTACTCAAAATAGCTTTTCCTCCGTTCACTATTCTTATCTTGCTAATATTTTTTGTTCTTAACATCCAATCCAACAAAGTTGTCTCCAAAACAGTCCTGTCAGTGGATTTACCAGCTGAGCTAACTTCTCAGAGGTTTCTAAATATCAGACCTGATTATCTGGGCTTTTATGCTAACTCATAGTAGCAAGTCAAGGTACAGACAAGGGAGAGGCACATAAAAAGGTCTGCAGTGATAGTATATTTTACTTTATTTTATTTTTTTGTGTTTATTAGCTTATTTTTAAATTTTTTTATCTTTAATTTTAAAATTAACTTTATTGGAGTACAGTTGACTTACAGTGTTGTGTTAGTTTCAAGTGTGCAGCAAAGTGAATCAGTTACACATATACATACATCCAATCTTTCCAGATTCTTTCCCCATATGGGTTGTTACAGAGTATTGCGTAGATTTCCCTGTGCTACATGGTAGGTCCTTGTTACCCATCTATTTTATATATATCTTTGTTACCCATCTATTTTATATATAGTAGTGTGCATATGTTAATCCCAGCCTCCCAGTTTATCTTTCCTCTACTTTTCCCCTTTGGTAACTATAAGTTTGATTTTGAACTGTTTCTGTTTTGTAAATAAGTTCTTTTATACCATTTTTATTAAATTCCATAAGTAAGGGATATTATATGATATTTGCTTTCTCTATTTGACTTACTTCACTCAGTATTAATAGTGATAGGTTTTAAATTCAAGAGTTATTTCCAAAAAAATTTAAGTAACTTTCCTTATATTATCTCTGTTGATATTCTCTGAACTAGTGAACTTTTTATAAGTCTTCTCATCTAGAAAATGAATTTGATCAATTTCTTCCTACCACTTTGGAAAGATTCACGGGATCTTCTGCCCAATTAGATTTGTTGGTTTCTTGATGAAATTGCCCTCTGTTTGACTTAGGATTCTTTTGGATGCTCTACACTTGGATAAAATTGTCACTTACCAGATGTCTTTTAATTGATGTTCCCTGTTCTTTTTTGTTCAGATTGTTGTTTAGTGCTTATTCAAAACTGGAAGCAAATCCTGGGCTGTTTGGCGGGCACAGAGCATCTGGAAAATAGTTAGCATTCTGAATTTAAAGCCCATCTAAATGGGTTTCCAGTTTTGAGTCTAGGATCTAGGAGCCCACCTAGCATGAAATATGCCCACCAGGCTTTCTAAAATCACCTCTTTTCACAAAAAACAGCAAATTTTATCCAAAATTTGTAAACCAAGTTTTTAATCTTTTTCTTAAAAACTACTTTTTTTCAATTATACTTTTATATTGTTTTGGGAAGGAATCGCTCTTTTAATGGCTTGGACTGAGACATTGTTGTCATTTCATTCCACTGGTGTCTACCTGGAGAGGGGAGATGAAATAGAGATTTGGAAAGGATGATACATTTTGTTACAGTACTTCAGTGATATCTGGATTTATTTTCCTCACAATTACTCTGAAAGATTGATCATTTTGGGCGCTTTATGGTTAAAGTAAAAATAACGAATCCCTTTCCAGACTGGCCTCCTTTCTCTGCTATATCCATATATGACTTAAGGTTTGAGACTGACAGAGTTGTCACAGCTTAGAATCCTACTGAAGTAGAGTATATGGAAACTGGATTTTTTCCCTGTGGTCTTCCGTTAAGTCCAGAGAAGGTCAGAGGAAATACTAGTAGGTAAAGATGCTTTGAAAAGTGTGAAGTACAAAGTGAAACCAAAATAATTAAAAAAAAATTTTTTTTTCTTTCGTATGTCCGCACATGTGGCATATGGAAGTTCCCAGGTTAGGGGCTGAATCAAAGCCATAGCTGCTGGTCTATATCACAGCCATAGCAACACCAGATCCTTAATCCGATGAGTGAGGCAAGGAATCCAACCCACATTCTCATGCACACTGTTCTTAACATTCTGAGCCATAGTGGGAACTCCCGAAATAATATTCTTTTTTCTTTCTTTATTAACAATGCTTGTGCTCTTTCTTAATAAAATTAAAAAAAAATGTTTATTGAATGGCTACTCTGTGTTAGGAACCTAGGCTGTGGGTATCCAATGGGGTAAGATAAATATGATCTCTAATAGAGCATATTTAACAACTAAATGTGTAACTTTTATAATTTTCTTTTCATTATTTGATTCTCCTACCCCACCCTGATGGTCCAATCCTGTCCCACTTTAATCTTTAATTTTTCCCAAGGACTCTGAAGTCCCTTCCATTTTACACCTCTGTGTACTTGTTCTTCATTGCATTGTGGGTATCCTGTTTGGCGGGATATTTTAAACTGTGAATAATGTGCTGTGATTGTCAATTACATTCATTGTTGCAGAAAAACAGATTATTTTAGAGTGGTTAAAAAGAATTTTTCTCAGATAATCAACAATAGCACAAGAATAGCCGAGGACAAATGAATGCAAGTACGGAGGAAAGGTCTGAAAGAATAGAGGCTGATCAGCCACCATTTCCTCTGAAATCTATCACATGCAATTTTAGTGGCCAAAGTCAGTCATTACATTGTTGCCTTTGGAAACCCCCTCCCCCTTTTTTTCTCATATTGTAATGTGTTTGCTATTTCATTTTTAGGCAGTTTCAAGTTGAAGTTGAATTCTGAATGATTATATCCAAGAAATAATTGCATATCTTGTACTTTATAATGTAAACACCATAGATACATAAAAATGGAGAATTTTGTTGAGTTGATGATGAATATTAAAGAATGATTTACAGACAGTATTGCTCTATGACAAAATGAAATTATGAAGAAAAGCATAATAATGTGGTAAAGTTTTCTATTAGTAGTATATTGCTCTGGAAAAAAATGTTTACTTATAAAGACCACTTAATTTTAACTAAATCCAATTCTCTGTTTTTAAAATTAGAGTTAGACAATATTTTTTATTATTAAAATGGCCACCTATAAGCAAGGATTTTGAAGGTTAAAGATTTTAGTTAAAATTATGGTATGTTTACATGGTTTCCCAAGGTCAGTACTTTCAAAGGCAGCACAGAAATGGTCCTTAATGTCCTGAATTATAGTCCTGGCTTTGCCACTTTGTATCTATGTCCTAGTGGGGGAAGGAGGGTGAGAAAACTATAAATAATTAGATTATTATCAAATAGTCCCAATATCTACTTTGATTGTTTCAAGGTTAAAAGGAGAAAACTGTTGAAAACACATTGCAAAATAAAAATTAAAAAGTGAAATTAACCAAACCAAAAGTACCCCAAAATAATGTGTGTTATTCAACTTATCACATTCCTCTGTACCAACCAATTTAGGAATTAGGTTTCTTTACAAAATAGAATTGATCCATCAGTAAACAGATTAACAAAAAAACAACTTACTTTTACTGTTGGAAAAAAATTGTTCTTTAAGGTCCACATGTTCCCCTAAATTGGGGCTATTAAAAGCTATTATACCAAGGCCAAGAGTGGGTAATTTTTATGTAGTTAGAGCTCCTGACCATGCTTTACAGTTCCCTCCATTGCCTAGATTGGTCATACACCACGATAAACATGGAATTCAGGATACAGCCCCATTTATAGCATAAAGAATGGGAATAAAACATTTAATTTATGACTCTCTTATGGTCATCTGTCCTCCCTCCAAATCTTGAACTAGTATGAACATCTAGACCTCTGTGTTAGCAGTTTTGTTTCTGTGTTAATTATTTGGCCATGTTTATAGCTCTCAACATCTTTAATTTAATTCAGTGAACAATATTAATTAAACCCTCACCAACTATTTGACTGCACTATAGCATTTATACGCCATGGAGCTGCACACCAAATGGGACCCCAGAGGTTCAGAGAGTTAAGCACTCTGCCAATTCACTTCCAGGTTAGGATTTAAGCTCTGCAGAGAATCTCGCTCACTGGGTATTAAAAGCTGAATGTATTACAACTGCTCAAAACAAACACCAATACTACAGTGCTACAACAAAAACTGTCTTTTCCACAAACTCATATGCTAGGGGCCATACTGTAGCAGATTTTTCCTCTACCAGTTTTCATCAGGTGCTCATAGGGAAGACTGGGAAGAACAGCAACTGCTGTTGAAACAAAACCCATCTGTCCAGTAGAATTAAAGAGTTAATCTGCAGACGAAAGAACAATAAGAACTTCTGACTTCGGGTACTGGGAGAAATCCATTGGTAAAGAAGGAACAGGAATACAAGGCTCTCTCTTCAGGGTGGTTGGTAAGAATAGGTACTAGGACAAGCATTATATCTGGAAGAGAAGCAGAAGCACTTGGGCTGGTCACATCCTTGATCCCCATGGACATAGTGCCCACCTAAGACAGAGGCTTAGTCAGAACATCAAGGAATACTCTCCCTCCCTGACCTTCTACCAACATCCTAAAAAGTACTGAGAAAAAATAAGAGTGGAATATGGTTGCAAGAGCTTCAAAAGACAGATTCTTTGGGGGCCCACCACAAATGAAAGACCCAACACTAAGCGTGGAGTAGATATTAAAAAAATAAACACTTGGAAGCTATTCCACAACCTAAGGCCATGACATTACTAGAGAAATTTGATGCCTGTGTTACATCGTGGTTAATCATAACAACAAATAATCTCAAATCCAGTCCTGTTCCTGACTAGATTAATTCAAATTTTCTGTGCTAAAGGCCTCACAGAAGGAAAACTGCTCATCTTTAAGCATAAAAATATATTTATCTCAATACCCATTGTCCTACCCAAGATATCTAGCTTTCGGCAAAAAATTATTAGACAGATGGAAAGACAGAGAAAATACTCCAAAGAGACAAGGGAATATATACAGAAGTATCCCAGATATGGCACAAATGTTAAAATCATCAGAGTAGGCCTTTAAAGTAGCTGTCATTAGTATGTTAGTCTTTAATGAAAAAAAATTGACATGAGGTCGAATAGGAAATTTCAGTAGAGACTGAAACTATAAAAAAGAATCAAATGAAATGGTGGAAATAAACATAATAACAAAGATGAAGTATGTCTTTGGGATTATTAGTAGACTTGACACAGCTAAGAACAGAATCAGTGAATTGAAGATGTCAGTAGAAATTACCCAAAATAGAGTACAAAAAGGGGAAAAAAGTAGAAAAAATTAGAGCATAGCAGATCTTTCAAGAGCTATATAGTACAATAAAAATGGTCTAGCATTTGTATAATTGAGATCACAGAAGGAAAACAGAGAAATTGAGGCAGAAGAAATGGTTGAGTAAATAATGACTGAAAAATGTTCCAAATTAATGACAGACACCAAAAAACAGGTTTGAAAGCTCAGAGTACACCAAGGAGGATACCTACCAAAATACACACACACACACACACACACACACACACACACACACACACACACACACAAGCATATCATATTCAAATTGCTAAAATCCAGAAATAAAGAGAACATCTTGAAGGCTATCAGAGAAAAACAAAAAAAAACAAATGACATATAGAGGAACAAGAATAAGAATTACCATAGACTTATCCTCAGAAACTATGAAAGCAGGAAGCAGGAAGACACAGGAATAGCATCATTAAAGTACTGAAATAAATAAGCCACTAACCTAGGACTCTATACCCAGGGTGAATATAGTTCAAATATGAAGTAAAAATACTTTATCAGGGAGAACTGTTCCAGCTTCAAATCCTTTTATGTCCCCTTCCTGCAAATAACATGCCCTAATTCTCTCATGTTTTTTGCTTGCTTTCTTCATATCTGCGAGGATGAAGATCTTCCTCTTTAAGACCAACACCTACAGCTTCTCAGATGTCTTAAGTCAAATAACCTATTCTCTCCTACATATTCTATTGCATCTCTTATCTCTTTTCTGTTTCTCCTTTTTTGCCTCAGTAAATGAATTTGACCTTCTAGTTTCCTATGCATTTTTCTTTGGATTGTTCATTTTCCCTTCCTGATGTTCATTTAAATATTTCCTTTTAGGTCTGTATGCCCCTTAAACAATGCTAAGGTTCTGAGGCAATCTTATTGGCCCACAAGGTATTCTAAGATAATCTTATCTCCTTTCCCATCTTCATCTGATTCTGTTTAATTGTGTCTAAATCTCCATGTCCAGCTGAGATTTCTAATTTTAGTCTCAGAATTTTATTCAGTTGCAGGTTGGACATTCATTATTCACAGGATATTTTCCAAACTAGATTCATGTCAAATTCTTTCTCCTCTCTAAACATGCTTCTGCTTCTCTATACACTGTTTTATTTGCTGCCCCAGGCATCAACCCAATGGCCTAAGCCAGAGCCCTGGGAACCTTCCTCAACTCCTTGCTCATCATCCCTTCCAACATCTAAACAAGCGACAAATATCATTGAACGTATCTGTGTGCTACAGTTTTCTGAGCCTTCCTCTTTCCACTTCTGCTTCCCACTCTACCACAGACCTGGGGATCACCTTAGTTTTCCTTAGCAAGCTGGGTGTCATTAAAGCATATCAGCAAAGTTCTGTATGTGTTGTATGTGGAAGCTAGTAACATTTGCTACATTATCAGTTTCTGTGGCAGATCTTACTTTTTCCTATTAGAAATGTACTATCTTGTTTTTAATCTATATTTTTCATAATTGCTTTTGATTAGAATTTAAACTAGCTCTTAAAGGCTAAATTTACTATAAAGTGGAAGCTAATTTTATATGTTTCTCTGTGTGTGTCTAATTTCAATTACTGCCATCATATGTAATTCATTAAATTTTTAAAGAATAATGATAGCAAAGGCTGTTTATGCATATATAATTTTGTATATAAGCTGATTGGATGAATGTTAGATTTTTAAACTAGAAATCAAGTGGAATTAAGGCCTAAAATATGTGCTAATATGAGTAATAGTAATAATAATTTACAATTGTAAAACGAAATTATTCATATACCATCCCAACAATTTCTTGTTTTTTTTGTTTGTTTGTTTCACAGAAGTTTAAAGGTAGGATATGCAGTTACGCTTATCGTTATTTTGCAGAGATTCAGCATGAGCCGTAGTCAGGTTAGGTGAGTTAGTATGCCTGCACAGCTAGTGATGGTGATGCCTGGGTCTGTTTCCAGGTATTCTGACTCCAAATTCCTTACTCTGGTTGCTATACCACTGAACCTCACAAATGTAACTGTGTGACTGTAGGCATCCCTCATGTGCTAATGCATTTTTTTTAAATCTTAAAGTACTTTTTATTCAAGGTTTTTAATAGGGTATAGACATATGTCAGTATTACTGTAGGTGAATTGTGCTAAGAATACATTGTAACATACCAATTGGATTGTGCATTTAAAGATGCATACAGGAGTTCCCGTTGTGGCGCAGTGGTTAACGAATCCGACTAGGAACCATGAGGTTGCGGGTTCGATCCCTGCCCTTGCTCAGTGGGTTAACGATCCGGCGTTGCCGTGAGCTGTGGTGTAGGTTGCAGACGCGGCTCGGATCCTGCGTTGCTGTGGCTGCGGCGCAGGCCAGTGGCCACAGCTCAGATTAGACCCCTAGCCTGGGAACCTCC
>PVHT020000166.1:10896503-10920912 GCA_004024745.2 Catagonus wagneri
GTCTGTGGGGCTTCCCACCCGGGAGGTATGGGGTTGCTTCTATCACGTAATCGCCCCTCCTACCTCTTGATATGGTCTCCTCTTTGTCTTCTGGAGTAGAATATCTTTTTTGGAAGTTTACAGTCCAGTTGGTTGAAGGCTGCTCGGCATTTGTTTGTAGTTTTGCTGTTTTTCGGGAGAGAAGTTGAGCTCCAGTCCTTCTATTCTGCCATCTTAATCCAATGCCTACATTAGAAAATATTGATGAATCTCCCAGATGTAAGTTTGCCAAGCATGAAAGAATGCATACTATCTGAATTCCATTTACATAAAGTTCAGAAATAAGCAGAACTGTGTTTTGGTACTAGCCACGAAGATAGTAGCTATCCTTATTGGGGGTGGGGTGGAGGTCATGAATACAAAAGGAGTGCATGGGGGGACTTTCAGGGTGATAATGCTGTTTTTTGATTCAAGTGCTAATTGTATGGGGTACTCTTCATAAAAATTTATTGAGCTGTGTGCTTTTGACTTGTGCATTTTTTGGCACGTTATGTTATTCAATAAAAGTTAAAAGTATTTTTTACCATTTTTTTCATTTAACTTACCAAATTTTGATACCACTTTTACCATGTGATCATATAAACTTATCCGCAGAATGTCTCCTGATGTGATCTCATGATGCCATGGGAAGCATGAACTCTTAAATCCCCTGCCTGAAATGTTTACAATGGAAGAATAGTTTTCATTTGGTGAACCTCTTCATTCACATTGGGTTAATAAGAATTGTACTCTGTTAGAGGGTATAAAAGCAGCAGGGTTATCAGATAATTAGATATATCACATAATCCAGGTTGTAAGTTGTTGACAAATGACTTTGCAGTGTAAAAAGTTAGATGATTATTTTTTGTTGTTGTTTTAAGGTTAGAAACATAAGTCCCTATTTGTCAACACTATTGTATCCAGCAAAGTGTCTGTATGACATATTTTAAGTTACCATTTATAGTAAGGAGCTATGGTGCATGAATACACCCACATTTTTACCAACATATATAGAGATAACAAACTCATCCAATTATCTAGTTGTCTTTTACTTTGTATTCACAATTTTCCCACCTGTCGGGGTTATAATTGAAAACAATAGGAATACTTGGTCATCCTCTGAAGGAGTTGTGTGAGCTTTATTATTGAGACCAAATCTGCCTTTGTTTAGATGCGAACTTGGTAGCCAGGGACCTTGTCATATCTATTTTCTGTAAAGTACGTTTTGCACTTGTCAAGATCAGTGACTGATTTTACAGGGACAGCACAGAATTCAACCTTCAGAATAGAAATGGCTGCTTATTTACCTTGTGGAAGTACCCTATCTGAGCATAGTATTTTCTCTCTGAAAACTATCACGCATTTTTCATCTAGTGTCATTTAATTACAGTAACCATAATACCACATGAAAATTTTTAATATCTTATGGTTTACAGATTAATGAATACAATAATTACATGAATTTTCCTGTTGAACTCCAACATCTTATAATGCAGTCAGTTATGTCATGTATTAAGCCATTTTGCAGATGAGGAAACTGAGACTCAGAGACAATGCTTAGTTCCCATGGCTAAGATATATCCAAGCCAGAGCTCTTTCTGTTTTTTACCATCCCTGTATGTTTCATAGTTGTATTTACCTTTCACATATTAGGATTAAGATTTAATATATTATTTATTCAATATATATGATATGCTTTCTGTGCCAAAAACCGGGCCGGTGTTAGAGATACAATGGGAAACATGATAGAAACTGTCCAACCTTGATGGGGATCATAGCTAGGTAGGAATACAGACAAATAACTGAGCAGTTAAATTAGGAATTTGCCCAAGTTCCTTGGTGGCCTAGTGGTTAAGGGTCTGGTGTTTGTCACTACTGTGGCTTGGGTCACTGCTGGGGGTGTGGGTTTGATCCCTGGCCTGGGAACTTCAGCATTATGTGGGCATGGCCAAAAAAAAAAGAAATAAAATGAAATAAAATAAAATGAAATAAAATAAAAAACAGGAAGGTGCCATTTGTATTTATCCTCTTCTAAGCTACCAGATATACATAGGGTGTTATGAGAATAACCAGGAAGGACACATGAACCTGGACTGTTATAAGCTTTCACTCTGTGTCTGAAGTCTTCTATTAAATGGTAACCTCAAATAAGAATCTATTAGATATTCTCGATGACCAACTGGAAGGGGAAAGTAATATTTTTTTAAAGTGCTTGAAAATTATAATCAATAGGAAAGGAAAGTTATCATGCAATAAAATAGCTGTTAGGCTAAAAGTGAGTGGCCTAGGTTCACAGTCTAGACCTCAAATCGTAATGCTGAAAAAGAAAAGAGAGGAAATGGGTTTTCAACAGACATCAGATTAGGCTCAACTTTATTGACCACAGTTTTAAACATAGACAGCTCTGAGATATCATCAAACGCTCATGTTGAAACACCGCATTTTTGTTTGTAAAGGTTCTCCATACCAAAATTCCTCCATCTGTCTTTAACTTCTCCTGAAAAGATCAATACCCCAAAGACTTCTTGGGGCTCAAAATATGGCTATGTTCTATTCAAAGCCCTTTAAGTTTTTGGTTGAATGCAAATGTCCAGCACAGTCTGACTATAGAAGTATATCTATCATTACTTGTATGTATATCCTGCTATAAGTTCGCAACAGCAGATGTGTCCTTGTGCTTAACAATTGTAGGAAAGAGGTAGCAGTTGAATAGAGTGTTTTTGAACCTGAGGTCTTTGGGAAGTTTTCAGGGAATCCTTGAACTCCAAGAAATGGTGTGTAAAATTGTAATACCTCCTTAGTGCATTGTCTTGTGGAGTATATCCACAGCTTTCACTAGAGACTTAAAGGGAGCTGTAGGCTTTACCCTCCATACCCTCCCCTCAAAAGAAATTTAGGAACTATTGTTTGGCTGTGGGAGAAAATAAAATGGCTATTCGAATATCAGATTATTCAAATATGTCATTGAAAATAGGCGTCTGAAGAAACATTCTGTTGCAACCAGCCTCCAAAATGGCCCTCGCTCATCCACTTCACGTTGTACCAAGGTTGATCTCTGTGACCAACAGAACACAGCAGAAGTGGTGGTGTGTCTCCTCTGAGATTAGGCTATAGGAAACTGTGGCTTGTGTCTTGAGTGCTGTCTCTCTGTCTCTGATCACTCACTCTGGGGGAAGGGAACCAGCTGCCAAGTCGTGGAGACCCCCAGACAGCCTGTGAAGTGCCAGCGTGGTAAAGCATGGCGGCCTCCAGCCACCAACCAGCAAGGAACGGAGGCCTGCCAACAACCATGTGAGTAATGAGGAAAGATTCCCCAGCCCCCTTTGGGCCTTGAGACGACTGGCAGCTTAACTGAAAACTCTTGAAAGACTCTGGGCCGCCGCCACCACCTCGCTAAGCTGCTCCTGTATTTACCATCCTCTGAGGCCGTGTGAGATAATGGATGTTTGTTATTATAAGCTGCTTCATTTGCAGATAATTTGTTACACAGCAATAGATACCTAATGCACTTAATCTTGCCTAATCACTATAAAAAGAAATGTGAATATATGAAAAATGATGTGTTTGTGAAATACCAACCTTCCCTGTTAATCTTGGGAAATTAGAGTTGGAAACAAGCACGTACAAGTCACTTTTCCTTTCCTCCTTTTGGTAGATAGTGCAGTGTGGCCCGTTCACAGCAGCACTTGGGAACCAGTGGGATCCCCACAGCAAGGAGCAATTTCAGGATAACAACAAACAAGTTCTCTTTTAAGTGATGTCTTCGTTTCCTTTTAAAAGGCACCCGTTTCAAATGTCTCCTGGGGAAAGCTTTCCTATATTTCCTCCAAGCATGATCAATTCAACAGAGAATTCATGCTTTGCCAGTGAGCATGGGAGGTACTAATGTAGTCCCCCCCCCCTTTTTTTTTCCCAAGCTGTAGGACCTCAGGGTCTTCCAATAGATTTCACAGCTGTTAGTTTGCTGTAGTAGCGATTTGCTTAAATGGCACTCGCACTCGAATGGTGCTTGTGCTCGTAGCAATCTGTGAAGGAAAAACTTTCCACTTGAAGAGGGGAAAGGAAGAAAACAGCTCAATTCTGTGATTATTGGACATAGTGAAGAAATAATAAAATACCCAGTAAAATAAGCACTGTTGCTTTCAGTGAAAGTAGCTTAATAAAATGGATAGATTCCCCCAATAGCAACAATTGTTGTCTTTTTCTTGTTACCGTTGTAGTTTCTTCTTTATTAGGAGTCCAACTGATCCAGTTCTCAGGCTGCCAAGGGCATTTTTCTGAAACAGCATTTTAAAACTGTGTAGGGACTCGTTAGTGAAATGTGCAACCAATCAGTTGATTCAATCTTATTTTAAAATGAAATAGAATTTAAAAGTTCAGAGTATAACACTAAATGAGGTAGGTAATTTCTTTTTTGGTTTAATTTTTTTAAACTCTTTGTATATTTTTATGTCTGTATGTATGAGATATAAAATGTAGCTTTTATTGTGGCTTGTCAAAATGCTTGAAAGCCACTATTCTGTAGCTTTTGAATTATGGAAAAATATAAAAAATTGAGATTTTTGGAAATATTTCAGGGATGGATTATTTTTTGGTGGAAGGGATGGGCAATGCTGACAGATTGCTGGAATGAGTGAGTTTTCCCAAAAGAAAATGAATGTTTTGCTCCCAATTACTCTGCAAAGTCCCTAAACCTCAGGCAAGAAAAGAGGTGCCGTTTTGAAGAAGGGTAGGATATGTGGAGCCAAAAGCTTTTTTCCTTTTATTGGTGCCGGGAGGATTCAAGACTTGTTGTGAAACTGAGAGTGGATTGATGTGTGTCCTGGCTATGTGGCAGAACCACAACAAGCAGCTCTGTGATCAGTGGCAGTGGTAGCCAGCAAGGGTGAAATGCTTACTGAGCTTCCAGCCTCCAGCAGGCACACCTCAGGCCCCTGAGCACTTGGAGAGAGGAACTGAGAATGACCGTTAGCCAAAGGGAAAGTAGTGTTCCTCCATGAGCCTGAAGAGGCAGCACTGGCAGCAGAGAAGAGGAAGCACAGCTTGAGAAAAGGGGTCATTTCCACAGAGGGAGCAAGGCCAAAGTACCGGAGAGAATGTTCCCCAGCCCACATGAGGCAGTCCTAGGAAATGCCAAGAAGGAGTTGGCTGGTGAGTCATGGGGGCTAGGATGGGTGGGGATCTTTTAGAGAAAAGCCAGTTTCCAGCAAATGAGCTTGTGCTGGCTATCAAGGAGTAGACCAGGGAGCTCCATTAAGTGAACACAGAGGTTCGGAACCTCATGCCTCTCCTCCAGGAGCTAGGGTTCAGGGCAGACTGTGGAGTGTCTGAGCACAGGAGAGCTGTGGCGATTCTTTGGTTAGCATGAGATGCTGAGAAATATAGAGACAGAGGGGGTGATTGTCTTCTGGGGTCATTGCCTTCTGGCCAACCTTGCAGTCATCATCACAAGGAAAGTAAAGCTCTGAGCTTGTAATGTTATCAGTATCTTTCTTTGGGCTGAGCGTTATATTTTCCTTTGGGCCTCTTTTACAATGTAGAAGCCACGCAAGGGGTAATAGTAAGTTTATAATATGCCTTTGTGTTAGTGAGTGAAACAGATTCTCTTCTGAAGTGCATAGAGGTTGACAAGAGTACTCAGTGAAGAGAAAATGGTGAAGAAAGGGTCAGTGACAACATTCTTTGCTATTTTGCAATTTTCCCAAGGGCCTGGCCTTGTCACTATGTTTGTGTGAATGGCTCTACCTGATCTGGGACACTACAACCCATCCAGGAGGCTATACCTAGGGATAATGGTGGTGGTGGCAGGGAAGGAAGCAGACATAAGTCCAAGGGCAAAATTCTGCATGACGTGCACATAGATCAATGAACCACACACTTACAGAACATCTACTACCAGGTGCAACGTTCTCTGCTGAGCAAGAAACATAATTTCCCCATAATTTATAATTTAGTTGAAAGAGAGGACATATGTACGAAAAGATATAATAATAAAAAGCAAGTGAATATATTATTTTCATGATCTTTAGATAGGTTTCAAGATTTTTCAGGCCCAAAGTCCATAATGTAATTTTTTTTGACTCAAGTAGCAAAATATCTCAAATTCTGATCATGTTTATTTCTGCTGGTCAAATGTAAAGACAATTCACTCATTCATTCATCTGTTCTTTCACCAGCTATACCAAGTACCAGCTATAAAGGCTCTTTGTTGGGTAGTTTGGGAGACAGGATATATGGAAACCAGAACTTTCCAAACACCTCTCCAAATTCTGTGAAATTATCATATAGGAACAAAGTTGATTTGGGTCAAATGAGGTTCTTGAAGTAAAAGCAAAGTAATTGCAAATAAACTAAAATTATGGATTGCAGTGGAAGCAATGTAGAAATGACCCTTAAGTAAATTAGAATTGATGAGGACTTTGGTAATTAAAATCTCTTCCTTGTAACTCACCCAGCAATCAGGAAGCAAGGGTAGTTTGTATCAAGGTCTCATAAATAAACATAGAGCTTGCCAGCCCCTGGAGATGGAAAATTCATTCTTGAGTGTGCTGTATGCCGGACTCACAGATAAGTGACAGCCCTCTTGTCACCCTGATAGAAAATATATTAGCTTCTTTAAACCAAGAATTACAGTGATTTCAGCAGTACAATTATAAGGAGTGATGATAGGGACTGCATAAACTAAGCTTATTTAAATAATATTTCAGGAAAGAACATATGCTACCATTAAAGCGTCCTGATAGAACAACTGTAATCCCATAAGGTGAAGCTAGCCGAGAATATTCATGTTTGCTTTCAGATATGAGTATATTATTTATGTGGAATAATTAAGTGCCTCTGAAGATGTCTATGCAAGGGGTGGCTTCTTGAAACTTTTATGCCCAAATTTGCTTATTTATTTCAAGATTGGAGAATTCAAGTTGTACACAAAATCTGGGATTGTATTTTTGTTTCATTTTTTAGTTTCATTAAAGTATAGTTGATTTACAATATTGTGATAATTTCTGCTGTACAACAAAATCATTCAGTTGTACATATACACACATTGATTCTTTTTCAGATTCTTTTCCCATATAGGTTATCAAAGAATATTGAGTAGAGTTCCCTGTGCTATACAGCAAGTCTCTATTGACCATCTATTCCATATGCAAATGTGTGCATGTGCCAACCGCAAACTCCCAATTCATCCCGCCTTCTCACCTGATTCAGTTAATTCATCAGATTTGTTGTGTTCCTCTAATATGCAAAGTATACACTTGGTGCTGCATGGCATACGTGTGGACACAGGCAGAATTCTGTCTCTTGAGGTGCTGAGGTCTGATAAGGAAGAGAAACTAAGGCAAAGTTACCCAATTCCAAAACATAGAGAGGAAAGTTGGTGTAGTTAGTCTCATTGGGTAAATGAGTAATTGAACCAGGATTTGAGAAAAGGATGGAATTCTAGTTGTTACTTTGTGGACAAATAATAAAATGAATGATGGCCAGAATCAAGCTAGGAAAAGGCTTGTTAACTGAGTCATGGTGAGCAATTCAGAACCACCAGAGGTCATCTCGCTGCAGCGCTACTTGGCTGTCACTGCATGCCCTGGTCTGGTCTCTCCCAGCCCTGCCTGGTAGAGAAAGGGTAGTCAGTTGTTTGCTCCTTAGAAGTGGTGAGCAGGGGAAGGAAACACTTTACTCTTCCCAGGCAAGAGGTGCATTTAATATGGGATTTCTGTTGGCAATGCCTTGAGCCATGGAGTTAATTAACACTTTAGTCAGTGTGTAAGAAGAGAAGGAAGAAATTGGAAATAAATTGGCCTTCCAGCACTGTGAAGATACAGTGCCAACAGCCAGCTCTCCCTTCCTGGTTTCTTTGAGCTTCATTGTACGAAAGCCTGGTCTTGCCTTTGTGACCTGGAGAGGAGAGCTGCCACTGGGATACTGACTAGAGAAACCTGGAATCTACTTCCGGGGTCAGTCAGCCAGAGACCCAGTTGTGGAAGATCCAGATAGGAGTAGAGGAGAACTCTCACTGCTGTGGCATTCCAGGGTTGCTGCTGAGTCAGAAGAGTAAACAAAGTGCTTCAGAAGTCGGAATCAAGAAGTCACATCTTTATCGATTGTTCACTTATTCTCCCAGTCCTTACTAGTCAGCCCACCCTACCCTCCTTCTTTATAAAATTTTTTCTTATTTATTGTTATGTCTTATGTAGTGTTAGGAAAAGACTGATTTGGGATATGTGTATAAATTATGTAAATGTAGCCAATAGTATTTTTTGATGGCAAGACAAACTTCTTTTTTTTTTTTTTTTTTCGCTTTTTAGGGCCATACCTGCAACATGTAGAATTTCCCAGGCTAGTGGTAGAATCAGAGCTACAGCTGCCAGCCTACAGCACAGCCCCAGCAAGGCAGGATCTGAGCTCCATCTGCGACCTTCACGTCAGCTCACTGCAACACTGGATCCTTAACCCACTGAGGCCAGGGGTTAAACTGCATCCTCATGGATCCTAGTTGGATTCATTAACTGTTGAGCCACGAAGGGAAGGGAACTCTCAAGACAAACTTCTTATTATCTCTAACATAAACAATTATTATTATTTTTTGTTCTGTTGTTCTCAACCCAGGATCCATATTAGAATCACCTTGAGCACTTTATAAAAATCCCAACTTCCAGGTTGCTCCCAGATCAACAACACGAGAACCCTGGGGTTAGGACTCAGGCATCAGCACTCTGAAATTTGATAGGTGATTTCAGGGTGTGGCTGATGCTGACAAGACTGTTCTAAATGTCTGTAAGATGAATAATAAACTCAAACTGGTAGTGGGTGTTTAGGTATCAGATTAACAGCAGTTCTCAACAAATGTATTTCCATTTTTAAAGTAGTCTTTTCAGAAGTGACCTTCATACATTTGTTATAGAATATTATTTTAATGATGCTTCTCTGCTAGTAACGTGAAGTTTGTTGCATATAAACTGTCTGGAGATTGTGGTGTTATTTGCAAACACGCCAGAGAATGCAGCAGATTTTACAAAGGTTTATGAAAACAATATGCTTCATTTTTGTTAGTACAGAAACAGATTCAAAATTAGCCTCCTGTTAAAAACAAAGCCCAGAGAGTGGAAGCAAGAAGAGTCTGATTTCTTGTTCACTCCCCGCTTCTGTGAGAGTCCCTTATTTCCTAAACCCATGACATCTTTGGCTGCTTCCTCTCCTGACTCTTCAATCAAATGCAGGTTCTGTTGAATCTATTTCTGTGATTTCCTTTCACACCTTCACCGTTTCTCCATTTTCATGGTTACTTGCCTAAATCAGACTCTTACTATGTTTTGCCTTGGTAGTTGTCATATGCTCTGCAGCTCATATTCTCATAGGTAGCCTCTAGTTCAAAGATCTGAGGGTATCATGTCTTCGCTCACCTATGGTAGTTCTCCACTGTCCACAGAAATATTATACCTCATCAGTCAGGCACTTGAGCTGTCCATCATCTGGCCCCAGACCTGTTTTTCAAGACTGTTCCCTTTGTGCATCGTTCTGTGGAACTGACCCAGCTGCTCAGTAGTCCCTAGACTTGTCTATGTTTTTTTTTCTGCTATCAGACCCTCGTTCATGCTGGTGTTTCTGCCAAAGCCCAAATCCTATCCAATACGGAAGACCCAAATTTCATCTCTTTCACAAAACCCTGATCCTCAGAGCTGAAAGCATTATTTTCCTACTGTAATCCTGTTACAACAATTTATCTTGACCACTTTTTAAATATTTCTCAAAAGTCCCTTAATCCTTTTGAGTCTCCGTACACTTATAAAATGAGAGCAATAATACCTACTTGAAAGATGGCTTGTGGAAGATCGTATATAAAAAGAGACCAATACACAGTAGAAAGACAATTAGCAAAAAGTCTTTCCTGGGAGTTCCCATCATGGTTCAGCAGTAACAAACCTGACCAGTATCCATGAGCAGGCGGATTCAATCTCTGGCCTCGGTCAGTGGTTTAAGGATCCAGCATTACCATGAGCTGCTGTGTAGGCTGCAGATGCAGCTCAGATCCTGAGCTGCTGTGGCGTAGGCTGGCAGCTACAGCTCTGATTCGACCCCTAGCCTGGGAACTTCCATATGCCATGGATGTGGCCTTAAAAAATCTTTCCTTCTTTGCTCTTTCTCTCCCTGCTTCCTTCCTCCCTCCCTCTCTTTGAGAGACATATATATGTTGAGAAGACATATAGATCAGAAATCCATTTGGACAGCATAATAGTAATAATAATAATTATTATTATCAGAATTTAAATTATCCTATGTATTTACCCCAAAACTCACTGAGGAAATCTTTATTATCTTGAAAAATCAGGAGTCAAGTTAGATGAACTGATCGGGTCAGACAGCTTCTATGCCTTAGGCATGATTTCAGACCCAGGCCTCTCCAATTTGAAAGCACCTGTTACTCAGCCTCACCAGGATTGGTGAGATTCTCTCTGAGGTCACGTCAGCCTGGTGGCAGTGATTGCAGATAATCCTTCTCTGTTTGCTACTGTTGTGTCCCAGGTCCACAGAAGGCGAGGAGTAGCCATGGCAGGAGGTTGGCGAGAAAAGCAGCTCTACGATTGGGTAGAACAGGTCTGAAGAGTAAAGCGATTAGGCAGGCTCTGGTTATTGCCCTGTGTGCACTCTTATCTGGTTTATGTCAGAGTCCTCAAATGAGACCTGCTATCGCTGCATCTTAGGGCTGGCACAGGACAGTATAGATTCCTCCTTCTCAGTCTCTTTGTCTGTTTATTTTCTGTGCATTCTTATTTCTCTTGTGGTCAGTAGTTGCCCTCCTCCCAAGGGATGTTTGGCCCTAAGGAAGCTAAGTGCTTCCTTTGTCATTGGTTATTTTCTGTTCCTCTAGTATGATTTTGGAGACTCTCTGGATGGTATGGTTCCAGAGGGTCTCTTTCTGTAGCTGCTGTTGAGGTCCTGGCACTTCATTCTTACCTCCATCCGTCACCCAAGATGTAAAAACAGCTTCTCTCTAAGAGAAATTTGGATTTGGGACACACTGATTGTATTCTCCTTTCCTGGGGCTCAGAATGGGAGGGCCAGTTTTCAGAGATGGAAGAGAGTGAAACTGATGTATCCAAAGACACGTAGATGAGACTGAGAACACCAGCTTTCTAGCTGGATTCCAGTCCCTCAGGTGGCTTAACTGCTTCCCCAGCCTTATGTTCTATAAAATAATCGTATAACCTTTTAATAAATTCCTCCTTTCAGCCTAAGCAAGCATGAATAAGTTCTGTTTGTTATAGCCAAACAATCCTCTGAGAGTCCACTAATTTTTAAACCATTCTCACGATTCAAGCTTAATTTGTTTTTGCTCAAAATGAGTCACTAATCTATGTTGAGTCCCCATGATCCTGTTCTTTATTAGCATCTACAGTTGACCTCTAGGGTATATTTCATAGTCCTTAATGTCTCTTCTACATAACTGCTTATTTCTGGAATTTGGTATTTTAAATACTTTGGTTGCATAGCAAACACATTTCACTTTCAATTATCCAATAATACTGCTAGGTCAAACTTTCTGTACTTGGTGGCCACAACCTTCTATCCTTTTCTCCCTCCCTTCCTCCCTTCCTTCATCTCTATGATATTAGGGAGTAAAGAATCAGGGAGAAAAGCACAGAATTGGAAACCAGGCATCTTTCATCTAGCTTACTAAATCATCTGAGCTCAGTCAACTATCCTCTCAGGGCCTCACTTTATTTAAATAAAGTGGGGACGCTATACCCATGTGACTTTCCAACATGGAAATCCTATGATCCAATGATTCTGTCCCTATTCTGGAATATACCATGTAATGATTAAAATTACTGAAAAATTTGTTCATAATATGTATTTTCTAAACTTTGATCATGGGATACTTTTTTCTATTGAAATATAGGTGACTTAGAGTGTTGTTATTTTCTGGTATACAGCAAAATGACTTACATATATATGTATGCATACATACACATATATGTGTGTATATATAGAATATATATATTCTTTTTCACATTCTTTTCCATGATGGTTTATTACAGGATATTAAATATAATTCCCCATACTATACAGTAGGACCTTTTGTTTATCTATTTTATATCTAGTAGTTTATATCTGCTAATTCTAAACTCCTAATTTATCCTTCCCCTTTTCCCCTTTGGTAACCATAAGTTTTTTTTTTCTATGTGTGTGACTCTATTCCTCTTCCATAAATAGGTTCATTTATGTCATTTTTTAGATTTCACATGTAAATAATATCATATGGTATTTGTCTTTCTCTTTCTGACTTCATTTAGTATGAAAATCTCTAGGTCCAACCATGTTGCTGCAAATGGCATTATTTAATTCTTTTTTATGGCTGGGTAGTATTCCATGTGTGTATATACATCTTCTTTATCCAGTCATCTGTCAGTGGATATCTAGGTTGTTTCCATGTCTTGGCTGTTTTAATAGTGCTACTATGAACATTGGGATAGATATATCTTTTAGAATTATTTTTCTTAGAGTATATGCCCAGCAGAGGGATTGCTGTATCATATGGTAACTATTTTTAGTTTTGTTAAGGAACTTCCATGCTGTTTTCCATAGTGGCCGCACTGATTTACATTCCTGTAAGTAATGTGAGAATTTTCTCTTTTCTGCACAACCTCTCCAGCATTTATTATTTGTAAACATTTTAGTGATGGCTATTCAGACATGGAATACTTTTTAAATGATTATCTATTGGTAGAAAAGCGGCAGAAGTCATAGGATATAATATGCACTTATATTAAAGAAGACAAAAAATGGTCTATGATAAGTTGCAAGAATTGGTGAATAAATCATATCCTAACTCAGTATAGGACCAAAGCAATAATGCATATTAAGTAGATTTAAGTCATTTTTGTTTGCATTGTAAAAATAAAAAAGACAAAAATAGCTGAAATAAGGTTATATGGCAAAGAGCAATTATTATTAAGAGGCAGTGTATATCAGCAAAACTAGTGGTTAGATAGTACTGAAACACTGATATTAGGTTCTGCTTCATGTGTATGATTCATACGATATCCTGAGTTTCTATCAATTTCTTCAGTGCAAATAATTGCTTGAGAATAGTACTTGTCCAAGTCTATTTAAATATATTAAACATATTTTAGAAAAACAACACTATTCAAAGTTTATTTTTTTTATCATGGAACACCTCAAGTTTTTTTTTTGTTTGTTTGTTTTTGGCTTTTTTCATGGGAAGAGAGAAAAGATAGTGGCATAGAAGGACTCGAGCTGACCACCTCTCACCAGAACACCAAAATTACAACTAACTGCTGAATAACAATCAACAAAATAGACTGGAAACTTACCAAAACAAGATATCCTACGCCCAAAGACAAATAGAAGCCACACTGAGATGGAGAGGTGCTTTCACGATATGAAAAATCCCATAGCCTCTGGGTAGGCAACCCGAAGGCTAGAAAACAACTGTATTGCGCAGGCTTTCCCACAGGAGTGAAAGTTCCTAACCCCACATCAGGTTCCCTAGCCTGGGGGTCTTTCATTGAGAGGAGGAGCCCCCAGGGTATTTGGCGTTGAAGCTGGTGGGACCTGAGTGCAAGATCTGCACAGGACTGGAAACGGAGACTCCACTCTTGGAGGGTGCACACAGGGACTCAAATGCACTGGATGCCAGGGCAAAGTAGGGACTTTATAAGAATCTGGGTTAGACCTATCTTGGGGTGGGGCATCCATTATTATCCATTCTAAATGCACTACTTTGCATCTACTAATCCCAAATCCCTAGTCCATCCCACTCCCTTAAATCTGTAGATTGCTGTGGGTATTATGGCCATTTTAATGGTATTAATTCTTCCAATCCAGGCGCATGGGATATCTTTCCATTTCTTTGAATCCTCTTTAATTTCCTTGATTAATGTTTTTTGGTTCTCAATGTATAAGTTTTTTACCTCCTTGATCAGGTTTATTCCTAGGTATTTAATTTTGGGGCTGTGATTTTTTAAAGTAATTTTTATATTCCTTTTCTAATATTTCATTGTCAGTATACAGAAATGCAACCAATTCTTGTATCCTTCTACGTTACTGAATTTGTTTATCAGTTCAAGTAGTTTTTGTATGGAGGGAGGCCTTAGGGATTTCTATACATAGTATGTCATCTGCATATAGTGACAATTTGGATACGTTTTATTTCTTTTGTTTGTCTGATTGTTGTGGCTAAGAATTCCAGTATTACATTGAATAAAAGTAGGCAGAGTAGGCATCCTTGTCTTCTATCAGATTTTAGTGGGAAAGCTTTCACTTTTTCAATATCATATTGGCTGTAGGCTTGTCACAAGTGGCTCTTAACATATATTCCTTCTGTACACACTTTGGTAAAAGTTTTTATCAGGAATGTTGGATTTTGCAAAATGTGTTTTCAGAGTCTATTGAAATTATCATGTGATTTTTTACTTTTCTTTCTTTTTTTTCCTTTCTTTGGGGGCCTCACCCACAGCATATGGATGTTTCCAGGCTAGGGGTCGAATTGGAGCTGTAGTTGCAGGCCTATACCAGGGCCACAGCAATACATGATCCGAGCTACATCTGTGACCTACACCAGAACTCACTGCAATGCCGGATCCTTAACCCACTGAACAAGGCCAGGGATTGAACCTGAGTCCTCATGGATATTACTCAGATTTGTTTCTACTGAGCCACGATGGGAACTCTGATTTTTCTTTTGTTAATGTGTCGTATGATGTTTATTGATTTGCATTTGTTGAACCAACCTTGAGAACTTGGGATGAAGCCTACATTATCATGGTGTGTTATCTTTTTTACGTATTGTTGGATTCGGTTGGCTAATATTTTGTTGAGAATTTTTGCGTCTGTATTCATCAAAGATATTGGCCTATAATTTTCTTTTTTGGTAGTATCTTTGTCTGGTTTTTGTATTAGGGTGATGGTGGCATCATAGAATGTCTTTGGGAGTGTTTCTTCTTCAGACTTTTGGAAAAGTTTAAGAATTATCAGTGTAAGTGCTTTGTATGTTTGGTAGAATTTGCCTTTGAAGGCACCTTGGTCCTGGAATTTTTTTGTAGGAAATATTTTTATTATGTATTCAATTTAATTTCTAGTAATCAGCCTATTCAAATTATCTGTTTCTTCTTGATTCAGTATAGTATAGTAGATTATACATTAGAGATTTAGTATAATAGTATAGATTTAGTATAATTAACTCACTTTGTTGTGCAGTAGGAATTATCATAACATTGGAGTTCCCATTGTGCTCAGTGGTTAATGAACTGACTAGTATCCATGAGCACTCGGGTTTGATCCCTGACTTCACTCAGTGGGTTAAAGATCTGGCATTGCCGTGAGCTGTGGTGTAGCTCGCAGATGCAGCTGTGGCATAGGCTGGCAGCTACAGCTCTGACTTGACCCCTGGCCTGGGATCCGCCATATGCTGTGGGTGTGGCCCTAAACAGACAAAAGGATGAAAAAACAAAGAAAGAAATTATCAAAACCTTGTAAATCAACTATGCTTCAATAAAACTTTTAAAAATGAAAAAAAATATTTTTTTCTTGGATCACCTCAAGAGTTGTGAGTAAAGCTGACCTAGATGAACCTGAATACCTTATAGGTTTCTAATGAATAGCTTATTTTCCCCCTCCTCTTTCTCTGCTGCTGACAGGCTTGCACACATAGCTATTAGATTGATTTATTCTCTCCTGGACTTCTGTATTCTGTGACATTACAAGTATTTTGCAGCAGTAAGTCTGGCAGTGCAGTTTTGTAGACATCAATGGCAGTAGTCCTTGTATAGGTTTAAACTTAATTGACCATATTATATTCCTTGAGAATAGTCTTGCTATTTAAGAGATTTTCACTGAAACTAGTGTGGATGATTAATGTATAATGCCTTTTATGAAGAACTTGGAATGTATCCATAAATTGCACTCAGTCATTGGTTTGTTTCATATATCTTGAGAAAAACTCAATGGCTATAGCATTGCCATTCGGTGACTAATCCTTTATGTAATACTCTGAAGCTTCAGTTATCCTCAATGAATTGATCTATTTAAGAAACATTTTGGCTTAGTGCTTAACTGTATTTTCTACTCAAGGAGCCAAACATCATGAAGAAAGTTCCAGCAGTGTATAACAGCAGCTTCATCATTTTGCCATTTTAAACTCTGCCTTCAGGGATAAATATTTTTATATCCTAGAACTATCAGAGCTTCCAAGATCTCATTGCAAATACTTGAGTGGGCAGAGTTGTATTAGGATGGAGAAATTGTTAATTTCCAAAGGTGAAATTACTGCGTTAAAATATAATGCTGCATTCAGCAATAAGAGCCCTTAATGTCACAATTTCACTATCTTGAACAAAATTTTATTTGGCCTATTAAAAACAACAGGGTGAATATAGGTGCCAGCATTACAGTGATGACCAAAAATTAGAAGTAGTTACTTATAGCACTTTATACTAACTAGTACATTTTTCTCACCATTTATACTAATGTTAATTATGGTGGTTTTAATCATGGCTACGGAAGGCACATTGCATGGTTTAGTGAAGCTGGGCTCCCATTTGTAGGCACTTGAGAAATGCATGTTTTGAGGATATTCACACACATACACACCCGTACACATACATAAGCTCGATGAGAAAATATTTAGTTTAAAGAACAATGTGATCAATGATTTAAACTTATTTATGCGTGTGTATGCATGAGTATTGTAAGAAGGAAAATTATTCTTGTTTAAAAATTTTTTGCTACAGTATGATTGATTTAAAATATTATATAGTGAAAGGTATACAATATAGTGGTCCAGTATTTTTATACATACAAATGATCACAAGTCTAGTTATCATCTGTCACCGTACAAAGTTATTACAATATATATAACTATATTCCCTAAGTTGTACATTACATCCCTGTAACTTGTTTATTTTATAACTAGTAGTTTGTACCTCTCTCTCTCTCTCTCGCTCTCTCTCTTTTTTTTTTTTTTTGTCTTTTTAGGGCCAAACCTGCAGCAATGGAGGTTCTCAGGCTAGGGGTCCAATTGGAGTTATAGCCATTGTCTTATATGAATATCAGAGTCTGTATGGGACCACATTGCTAAATGGCCACAGTTAATATAAAAACTCTTAATATCTGCCTCCAAATATTTTTATTCATAACACTTGAAAAATCTTGTCCTCAGGTCTATTATTCTGCAATTATTTTTGAGGGAGAGACTTGAGGGCAGGCCTCATTTCATTCAACCTGTTCATTCACATAGGGTCTCACACTTAGATGGGCCCTGTAGATTATGTAGTTGTTATTAGATGAAGAAGAGATACAAATTAATTGACAATAGTCATCTTATTGATCAATGTAAAAATTCAGCCTGAGAAATATGGAGAACCTAGAGACTATCTCAATCATGTTAGTAATACTTTCTCTCATGCATTCAACATATCCTGTTTCTTGTCTATTTTTCCATCTATAGAACTTTTCAGGTTCCATCATTGTGTCATTATTGGTCCTTTCTTCCCCCCATCAAGAGACTTAAAAAAAGAAGTTATGATTGTGAGTTCCTGTTGTGGATCAGCGGTAATGAACGCCACTAGTATCCATGAGGACAAGGGCTTGATGCCTAGCCTCGCTCAGTGGGTTAAGGATCCAGCATTGCCATGAACTGTGGTGTAGGTTGCAGACTTGGCTTGGACTGGCGTTTCTTTGGCCATGGTATAGGGTGGCAGCTACAGCTCTGATTCATCCCCTAGCCTGGGAACTTCCATATGCCACAGGTGTGGCCCTAAAAAGACACACACACACACACACACACACACACACACACACAAAGAGATGTTATGATTAAGCAAATGTAATATTCAAAGATTCCCAGCATCTTTGCCAAGCTGTCATATGAGCATTTGCATATTGTTATATATAAACATGTATTTTAAATGAATTTTTGTACCATTCTGAGCAAAGGAGTACATAATATAAAAATCTGCCATTTTCTTTTCAATTTAAGATAACTGCATTTTGCTCACTTACTCTGCGAATCACTGTAGCACAAATATTTATGACAAAATTAGAGTTTTCTTTTTAATTAACTGTCAGTCAAAAGAATAAAATGGAACTTGGTTTTCCTCTTCTGGCAAGAGAATAGTTTAACTATAATTTGCTTCAAAAGTATATTGTTTTCCAGAAAAAGAAAACTTTATTGACCCATTCAGATTAAGAAAATGCTTAGTAGCAAATTAACTGCCCTTGGAGTTTGAACATTCTGTCGCTAAATGAATCAACAGGGATTAATGATGTTTATGAGCTATGGGATAAATACTGGCCACCTGAGTGTCTTCTAAAGTAGCCAGCCTCAGCATATCAGTTAAAGTATTTGATATTAAATACCGTAACAGATAAAATCCAAATTCCAGTGGTTAAAACAATTAAAGTTTGTTTCTCATTCCTGCAAAGTCAGCGGATATTTCTGGCTGGTGGGCTGCCTTCCAAACACCTGGATTTCTTCCTGTGAATCTCTGGCTTCCTTTTTTTTTTTTTTGGTCCCAATTTTTTTTGAATTTTTCCGTTATAGTTGGTTTACAGTTTTCTGTCAATTTTTCAACTGTACAGCTCATTTTCCTCTTAAGCTGCA
Organism: Catagonus wagneri; assembly: GCA_004024745.2. Classification (NCBI taxonomy): domain Eukaryota; kingdom Metazoa; phylum Chordata; class Mammalia; order Artiodactyla; family Tayassuidae; genus Catagonus; species Catagonus wagneri. The sequence goes on from PVHT020000166.1 coordinate 10,915,144, forward strand.
AACTCCTCTCCCATTATTAGGTAAATGGGGAAACCAGAGAGGTTTTCTATGAACTGGCCCAGAAGTGGCATACATTGCTTCCACTCAACTTAAATTCACATGTTCATGCAGGGGAACTGTGGTCTAACTGTGGACCCAGAGAAGAGGGAATACATTTTGCTAATTTTCTGCCACTCTCTGGTCAAATGACTCTGTGCCATAACCAAATTAATTTTCTATAATCCTTTAACATTATGTTATGTCGCATTATAGTCGTAATAACATGTGCTTGTTTCTTTTGGAAATACTATTCAGTAAACTTCTTGGAACCTTGCCCAACCTAACTAGTTGAATGTAATCTCTCCCTCCCTTTCTTTTCTCATAGTACCTCTTCCTTTGTGTCATTTATAAAACTATCTCCTGATTTTCTTTTTTATCTCTGGGTTCTCTTTCTCTATCTCCCTTTTAACTTCTGCTTTGGTGTTGGGAGTTCCTCAGGCTTGATTCAAGATCCCCCTTTTTTCTCTTACCTGTTCTTCCTATGCCTCTGTAAACCCTGAAACCAATTTCAGCTCTAATTCGACCCCTAGCCTGGGAAACTCCATATGCCATGAGTGTGATCCCCCCTCCCCCTCCAAAAAAAGACAAGGGTGTTCTTTTGTTTCAGAAACATAAGGGTGTCCTTTAGAAGCATGTTTTTTACTAATTGATTGGGACTTCTTGAAGATATCAAGTTAATTTGTTCATGTTTCATTTCTTTAACCATCTATGTTCAAAGGCTTTTAGATTTGATAGGAGTAGTAAATGTTCATATTAAATATTTGTGTAGTAAAAAATTCTATGTAGTTTTTAGTGCTTACTGTGAAAAATAGGAAAAGTATTACAGAATAGAAGTAAAATCTTTTCTGTTTGGTATTACGGATATTGTTTTGGCATCTGTGGCCAGACCTCAGGCTTAAATTTGATTTTTATTTTTCCAAGATAGCTGAATTTGGGATAGTAAGTCTCATTAGCTTTTTGTAGCAAGCCCCAGGATGTATATATGATCTGACAGATGCAATTCACTATTTGAGTCAAATGTTGAATATGTATTACAGTTTAAGCTGTGCTTCATGCTTTGTTAACTTGCACATCTAATCTCCTGCAGTCAATTAGGGAAAAATCATAATCAAAGACCCCTTTAACTCAAAAAAATGTGTCTCAGTTATTTCTTTTTCTCAAACTGTTGCTTCTCTCAGGCAAGGATTTTTGAGATATTAAAGGAGAATTTTAGCTTAAAATTGTAAAAAAAAAACACAACTTTTATTTTAGGAGGGTGGTCTTAGACATGAAATTCTTAGCACTTCTCTTTGCCATAAATAAAATCCAGCATTACACTTGAACATTGACGAGCAAGTCAGGATAAGGAGAGTATTGAAGGGCGTAAACTTGACGATTCATTAATTCAACAAATATATTTTGTGTCCCACTATGTGGCAAAAATTCTTCTAGGTATCAGGAATATATCAGTGTAGGCAGATAGTTTCTGCTGTCATAGAGCTTAAACTTTCAAAGACAGGTAAGAGAAAAAGGGAAACCTCTTACACTCTTGGTGGGAATGGAAATTGCTACAGCCATTATTGAAAACAGCATGGGCGTTCCTCAAAAATAAAAATAAAACTACCATGTGATCCAGAAATTCCATTTCTGGGAATATATCCAGCATAAATAATAAAATTATATTATTAAATAAGTCATTATTTAAAGCTATTAAAACTATAATTCAAAAAGATACATGCACCCATATGTTCACAGCAGTACTGTTTACAATAGTCAAGACTTGGAAACAACCTAAATGTCCATCAACAGATGAGTGGATAAAGATGATATCACTTATATGTGAAATCTAAAATGTGACACAAATGAACATATCTACAAAACAGAAGCAGACTCACAGACATAGAGAACAGATTCGTAGTTGCCAGTGGGGAGGGCAGTGAGGGAGGGAAGGATTGGGAGGTTGGGATTGGCAGATGCAAACTAGTATGTATAGGATAAATAAGCAAGATCCTTCTATATAGCACAGGTTACTATATTCAATATCCTGTGATAAACCGTAAGAAAAAAGAATTTTATATATATGTGTGTGTGTGTGTGTGTGTGTGTGTGTGTGTGTATATATCTGAGTCAATTTACTGTAGAGCAAAAATTAGCACAACATTGTAAATCACCTATACTTAAATAAATTTTTTTTAAAAAGATGGGTGAGAGCAGATAGTTGTAGCTATAAATGCGACTCTAATTACATATGCACAACACAGTGCATATATGGAAGTATACATAATTATGTATGTATTTGCATACATGTTAAATATTTTTGTGTATACTTATATAATTATATATGTTTGTATAGTGTTATATAGACTATATATTTTATATATATATATTATTTTAGTAATCCATAGGAGGCAGCTAAGGCTAGAGTAGAGAGAGTGAAGAGAGGGTTCATCAGAGATTGGATCATAGAGATCATGTAAGGCTGAATCATCACCCTTAGTGGATTTGGCCTTTATTTTGAGTGAGATGAAAGACCATTGGAAAGTATAATCCAGAGGAAGGGCACAATCTCCCTCTAAGATTTATTAGGATCTCGTTGTGCACTGTGCAATAGCTGTGAAAATATGAAGAAGGTCAGTTAGAAGATATCTTATTTCCATAGAGGCAGAGCCTGAGATGGCGATTATTGTGGAAGGAATTTATAATGGTAGTGCTCTTAAGAGAAAGCTACTAAGAAGTGAGGGCAAGGGGATGAGGCATAGGGAGAAACTAGGCAAAAATATAGGTTCATTTAAATCCAGCCTTAGCCTAATTCAAACCAGATGGGGATCTAATCCGGAAGGGGCTCTCTGTAATATGAGTGGTACCACAGATTACTCCACCTTGAGATAAAGGGCCAGATTTTGATTCCCTGTATCTGTAGATCACTGGGTCTTCCAAAGACAATTCTCTGGGGATGAGGCTGTGAGCTGTTTAGCCATCTATACTCTTAACACCTGAAAGATGGGCACACCTGCCCAGTAAGAGGGATCTGGACAGAGTCCAAGAGCATCCATACAGACAAAAAAATGCATCATTCCAGGTGGGAGATAATAATAACTTGGACTAGGATGATAGATGTGTTTTTAGTAGATAGACAAGACCTAGATAAGATTTTAACAATAGAGTTGAAAAGACTTGCTGATGGTTTGATGTCAGTTGCCTGAAAGAAAGAATTCAAAGACGGCTATGCAAATCCTGATCTGAGAAACTGTATAAACAGAGTTTCTGTTTACTGAGATGGAAAGGGGGAGATGAGGATTTCTATATTATTTGGTATATGCATTCAGGCATATTAGTGGAAAAAGTGGTTAGACAGTTGGTTACGTGAGTCTTGAGTTTAGGTCTGGTTTACAAATACATTTGAGTTCTAACAATTTTAATGTTATGAGATTGCTGTAAATAAACAAGAAAAGCCAATCCAGTGTCTTAAGGCTGGGGGAAAGATACAGGAAAAGATATTGAGCAGCTGGCAAGGAAGGAAGACAACTTAGACTGAGGGGACTTTTGAAGATCAAGTAAAGACAGTGTTTCAAAAATGAAGAATTGATTAATTGCTGAATGTTGCTTATGACTTGAGTGACAATGGGGATTGACTAATGAATTTAGCATTGCAGAAGTCTTGGATGATCTTGACAAGAGCTGTTTCAGTGGAATGCTGAGGATAAAAGTGTGGTTGGAAGTAAGGATCATGACTTTGGACAACTCTTCTGAGAAATTTTTACTCTAAAGAAGGTACAGAAATGAGACAGCCGGTGGTTGAGACTTGAATGGGATATATATGTTGATGGTGACAAACCAAGGAAAGGAAAATTAATGATGCAAAAGAGAGGATAATAGCTGGAGAAGTATTCTTGAGTAGGTGAAACAGGAAGGAATTTGAACTGTAATTGGGTGTGATGGAGGAAGCAGAAGGAAATTATTTTCTATTTTGTTATTATGTTTTTCAGTGAAATAGTAATCAAATTATAAAATGAACACAAAGATAGGGAAGAATGTTAAAAATTTGAAGGAGTGTAAAATAGTCCCCTTCGGGTAGGAGAGTGAATGAATTAGGAGAATGTAAGATTTCTGGATAGCCCTGAGAGCTTAAAGGTTGTAAGAAATAATCTCAGAAAGTCTTGAGTGCTTAGAGAGTTGAGGTTAGGGGGAAGCATTATATTAAAACAATTACAAACAGTATGATAAAAAGATATATATATATATACCAATCTGGCTATAGCACAGTATTAAAATATTACATGCATTAGAATGTTCTTAAAAAGACACTGTGGCCAGTCAGACCCGGTAATCCCATTATATGTTTCAGTGCAATGTTCAAAATTTTTGATAAACATATTGCATCACTGTGGGAATTTGAGAATCTGACCATTTGCTGCAGGGAATATTTTGGTTTTATCTTTTAGTTGTTAAAGTGAAAGATAACATTTACTATTACTTTGTTGTGGTCTTTCTTTCTTTCTTTCTTTTTTCTCTCTCTTTATGTCTTTGGTTTTGGTATCAGGGTAATGATGGCCTCATAGAATGAATCTGCGCTGTTTCAACCTTTTCAGGTTCAGAGGAATAGCTTATTAGAAGGATAGGTCGTTTAATAGAAAGATAGGTATTAACTTTTCTTAACACATTTATAAAGTTCACCCATGAAGCCTTCATATCCTGAACTTTTGTGTGCTAGGAGTTTTTGTTTTAATTACAAATCAAATTTCACTATTAGTGATTAGTCTTTTCAATTGTCTGTTTCTTCTTGATTCAATCTTGAGTGGTTTTATCTTTCTTGAAATTTGTCAATTTCTTCCAGGTTGTCTGATTTGTTGCTTACAGTATTCTCTTATGAATTTTTGGATCCATGTGGTACTGGTTATTTTTTCTCTTTCATTTCTTATTCTGTTTATTTAAGTCCTTTTTCATGTCTCATGTGGTGAGCCTGACTAGGTTTATCAATTTTATTTATCTTTTAAAAAATACTCTTGGTTTTGTTGTTTTGTTTTTTGAAACTATTTCTTCTCTGATCTTCATTATTTTCTTCTGCCTGCTGAATTTGGGCTTTGTTCTGCTTTTCCTAATTCCTATAGGTGGTGGTTAGCTTGTTGATTTGAGGTTTTTCTTGTTTCTTGAGAAAGGCCTGAATGCTATAAACTTCCCTCTTAAAACTGCTTTTACTGCATTGCGTAGATTTTGAAGAGTTGTATTTCTGTTTTCATTTGTCTCAAGGTATTTTCTGATTTCATTAGCTTATTGATTTTTTAGTAGCATGTTATTTAATCTCCACGTGTTCATTCTTTTCCCATTTTTCTTCCTGTAATTGATTTCTAGTTTCATTTGTTTATGGCCAGAAAAAAAATGCTATATATAATTTCTATCCTTTTGAAATTGTTGATACTCGCCTTATGGCCTAGAGTGAAATCTATCCTGGAGCACATTTATGTGTACTTGAAGAGAACGTGTATTCTGCTGTTTGGGGATGTAATGTCCTGTACATATCTATTAAGTCCAACTAGTCTATTGTCATTTAAGACCGCTGTTGCCTTATTGATTTTTCTTTTTGGATGATCTGTCCATTGATGTAAGTAGGGTGTTAAAGTTCCCTATTATTATTATATTATTGTCAATTTTTCCCTCTGCATCTGTTAATATTTGCTTTGTATATTTAGATGCATATATGTTAATGAGTATAGTAGTCTCCTTCTATTGATTTCATTATCATTATATAATTCC
>PVHT020000166.1:10921012-10971878 GCA_004024745.2 Catagonus wagneri
TTTTTTTTTTTTTTTTTTTTTTTTTTTTTTTTTTTTTTTTTTTTTTTTTTTTTTTTTTTTTTTTTTTTGCTTTTTAGGGCTGCATCTGGCGCATATGGAAATTCCCAGGCTAGAGATCCAATCAGAGCTGCAGCTGCCAGCCACAGCCACAGCCACAGCAATGCAGGAGCTGAGCCTCATCTGTGACCTGCATCACAGCTCAGAGTAATGATGGATCGCTAACCCACTGAGCAAGACCAGGTATGGAACCTGCGTCCTCATGGATACCAGTGAGTTTTGTTACTGCTGCGTCACAATAGGAAGTGCTGAACGTGAAATATCTTTCCATCCCCTCATTTTCAGCCTGTGTGTGTCTTTAGTCCCAAAATGAGGCTCTTACAGGCAGTATACAGAAAAGTCTTGTTTTTCAATCCAGTTAGACACCTTATTTCTTTCAATTGGAGCATTTACTCCATTGATATTTCAGTAATTATTGGTAGGTATGTACTTATTTCCATTTTACTACTTATTTTCATAGCTCTTCTGTGTTCATTTTTTCTTTTTCACTGTGGTTTAATGATTTTATTTAGTAATATACTTGTGTTCTTTTCCTTTTAGTTTTTGTATATCTATTGTAAGTATTTGATGTGTGGTTACCAGGGGGTTCATATATGTTAACCTATAATTGTATCTACTTGTTTTAAACTGGTAGTCATTTAAATTCAAATACATTCTAAAAGATCTATATTTTTACTACCCCATTTTGTGTTTTTTAATGTCATATTTTACATTTTTTGGTCTTTCAATCTTCATATTGGGTTATTAACATGGTTGATATGTCCTAAATATATATTTACCTTTCCTAGTGGGCTTTTTCCTACCCTGTAGGTTCTTGCTTCTTTTCCACTTGGATAAAACCCTTTGACATTCATTTTATTGTAGGCTTAGTATCGATGAACTTTTAGTTTTTGCTTGTTTGAGGAGTTCTTTATCTCTCTTTCAGTTCTAGATGAAAATCTCACTGGGGAATGTATCCTAGGTTGCACTTTGAATATATCATACCATTCTCTTCTGACATGCAAAATTACTGCAGATAAATTAGCTGATGGCCTTAAAGGGATTCTTTTGTGCATGACTCTTTGTTTTCCTCTTGCTGCCTTTAGATTTTACCATTTTATTTATGATACATCTTAATGTGGGTCTGTTTGGGTTCCTCAGGTTTAGAACTCTCTATGCATACTATATTTGGACATATGTTTCCTTTTTCAGATTTTGGAAATTTTTAGCCATAATTTCCTCAAATGTGTTTTCAATCTCCTTCTCTCCCTTACTTCTGAGACCCTATAATATGAATATTGGTAAGCTTTATGTTATCTCATATAGTTCTTACATTGCTTTTTTAAAACTTGTTTTTCTTTTTGCTGTTCTGATTGGTTGATTTCCTTTATTCTATCTTCCAGATCACTTATGTGTTCTTCTATGACACTTGGTTTGCTACTCATTTTTTTCCTAGTTTTTTTTTTAATATCAACTAATAATTTCTTCATTTCTGATTAGATCTTTTTATATTTTCTAATTCCTTGTCAAATTTTTCATTTTGTTCATCTCTTCTTTCCCCTAATTCAGTTAACATTTTTATTATCAATGCTTTGAATTCTTTGTCTGGTAAATTGTTTATTTCTGTTTCATTATATATTTTTTCAAGGATTTTCTTTTGCTTTTCCAATTCATAGCAGTTCCTTTGCCTTTTCATTTGTTTTAGCATTCTCTGCCTCTAGGAAATTAGTGAAACAATTACTTGTTGCGTCTTAAGTGCCTTTTATAGGATAGTTGGATTTGACGTGGATGCAATTCATGTCTTTCCTTAATATGGTCTAGCAGCTATCACCTTAGTAGGGAGTGGGGCTGGAGATGGAGGAGTGAGAGCTGAATCCAGGTGTGAGACAGGACCTCCCTCTGCTCAGTGACTGTCACTGCCTTATCAGGTGCAAGGTCTGGAGCAGAAAATCTGTCAGTCAGGCCTGGGATTGTCCTGTTCCCTTTAAATGTGTATTTTTCCTTTATCTAGCACCAGGACCCTTGCCCCAGATGTGACACCCTTGCAGAGAGCCCTTGCAGAAGCCCAGAGGTATATGCAGGCTCTCAGCTCTTTTTTGTCATTAACAGAGGTCTGAACTGTCTCTAATACTTAGGTACCTGCAGTGGTTTCCCTTGTTCTACTCACACACAGCCTTGGGTGCAAGTCCCCTTTGTTCCTCACAGCTGATCACTGCCACAAGTCTTTGCCTCCCTAGCCCTTTTGCAGAGCCATACAATGGGGAAAGCAATGTCCAAATTGACTTTTTTCTTTTTTCTTAATGGATTTTATTTCAATTATAGGTGTACATAAATCATCGCAAGTCAGTTCAAATTGACTCTTGATGTGTATTATTTGTGAATTGTGGTTAAGCATCTGCCATCACAGTTCTGGGCTACTTTTGACGTGTCGCATGAGTAACCGTCAACAATAGCTGCTGCTGCCTCACTCAGGCTCCATCCTGTGGGCAGGTCAGCTCTGTATCCCATGGCTGAGTTTTCTCCCTCATTGTAGCTGTCCTTGACCCAGTGCCATGCTGAGACGTGGAGTGAAGAGAGCTGGAACGTCTGCTTGGCTCAGGCTGGGGTGCACGCTGAGGCATGGGAAGCCTGGCAGTTGCTAGAGAAGTCTTCTTTCAGCCCTTTCTGCTCTGCCTTGGGAGAAAACCAGCACATATGCCCTTCTCATGAGTGGAGTCTAGGCTTTCATGGCATTCTAGTTAGTCCCAGCATATGTGCAACTAGCCAAGGGAGTTAATCTTTCCCGTGTAGGGCCTCAGCACTGGGAGACCCAATCTGTGACTCTCTCTGCTCACTCTCCAGCGTGGGTCTCTGCTCATGTATTCTCCTTGTCTGTTGAGTCCCCTATCAGGGGCACAGGTCTGAACTTCATTGCTTTTCTTCCCTTCCTACCCATTACATCTGATTCTTACAGCCTTGATTGTACAGAGTCTTTCTGTCAGTTTCCAGTTAGTTTTCAGTGACAGCTGTAGACGTATTTTTGACCAATTCAAGAGGCAGGTGAATTCCACGTCTTTTTACTCTACCACCCTGATTGAGTTCCCCCATAACAGTTACTCTTAAATAAATTCTAAAACAAAACATAATATTAATGATAATGTAAAATTATTTCACTACTAAATTATAATTATTCAAAATTACTTATGTATATGGGTAACAGAAGGAAATGTTTTGTTAGGACTATGCAATTTTGATAATTTTAAATTATTTTTCTACTGCAATGATAATACTTTTTGTGGAAAAACTTAAAAATATGGCAAACATTAGTTTGCACTTGTAGAAGGTTAGATTTTTATTCTGGACTCTGAATCCCACATATTTTGACTGGGTTGCAAAGGGATTAACAAAAATACAGCTTTCTTTATACCATTCTGTGCAGGTTGCTATGCTCATTGACGTGATAGGTGCAAACTGCTCTTTAGTCGATTACAATATAGGAAGTTATTTTTGCATTCCAGATGTCATTTCCTGTGGGCACTGAGTCTGCAATTTTCTAAGTATAAGGATTTAATTTTTTCCAGTTCTAATTCCTGATATCTTTAAGGTCCTTGACTTCTTTTTCATTTAGCAGCAGGAACCAACTTTTCTCATAAAGAAATATCTCATTAACCCAATTACTTTCCCACAAATAATTAACCCAATTATCGATTGTCTACTAGTTCCTACACTGTTAGATAGTTATAAAATTAACAGAATTTAAAATATGTTTTCTTCAGTTCTCGCTATCCAGGACAACGCATAGTCAAATTTCTGTATAAGTGGCTTTAGAAAAAGTTAAGAGATTTGCAAAGGATTATATTGTGCTGATGGCACTGTGTGGTATTTCGGAGTACCAATAGGCATGAGAAGGTTTCCCTCATTAACATATTTGAGAAGCTTAGAATTAAGTGTGCATAATTTTTATATGCTACTGCCATGCGTACGGAACTCTTGTTTTCAACCTTTTTTCTGTGGGCAAAAGTTCGCATGTATTCAACACCAGCTGGGTTGGACACTGTTGCTTTTGGCTACTGTACACTTGAGAGACTGTGGGTTATGATTCATTCTTCAGGATCTACCTATAATCATCACTTGCCCTTTTACAGACCTATATTATGACACCTAAGCTGAGAACTGTGATGTGGAGATGTACAGATCCATGTATGGACTAAGAATTATGATAGATGCTATCTTATAACAGATTTGTCTTTTTTTCATAAGTATGTTATTTACTAGGAAGAAACAACCTCCAATTTAAATCTTCTCTACCGAATTGTGATTATAGAGATAAGCACAGAACAGAGATATTTGGGATATTCTCCTTTCTGCCATTAACATCATTTTGTCAGTAAACTGATCAATAATTCACTTACTTCATATCAGAAGAAAGAAATCCCTTTCTAAAAGTCTTGAATACCACAGAGTTGTTGATAACTCATATATAATGGAATTATGTGAATCTGTTGTCCATGTTTACAGATTGTTAAGTGATTAAAGACTCTCAATCTGGAAGTATGATGACAAAATACACAAAGTGCCAGGTGTTTGAATTCCAATTAACTGGCCCTTGGATTTTGGTAGCTTCTATTTAAGTTGTATAAACTCAGGCTTCTCACTGAGAAATAGAGGTAATATTTATATTATAGGGTTAGGTTACATTGTGAGGAGCATAGTTATAAATGTAAAGTTGTTGTTCCATATCAGGTACAAAGTAAGTGCTCAAAAACATTAACTTGTAATAATCCTTATCACTTTTTGGTGTCTCCATTCACTTTTTTACATAGTTAATTATAGTTAAATTTCATCCTTCACTCATGAGTGACACTGCTGAGGATGCTCCTGTGTCCTATTTATTCAGAGAATTCCCCCTGGTGAGGGGGAACATGACAGCAACTCTTACTTACACTGGTGGCAATTCTGACTCCTAACCACTTCCATGCTGCCTACCAAGTTTCTTCCTTCCCTTCCCTCCTTCCCTCCTTCCCTCCTTCCTTCCTTCCTTCCTTCCTTCCTTCCTTCCTTCCTTCCTTCCTCTCTTTCTAATTATATATGCAATGTTTATATATCCATCCATACAAATACATGTGTATGTACATATATATACATAACCTTTGACTGTCTTAACAATGGATTAACTATAACTACATTGTCTTTCTTACTGTTTATAGTCTACCCTGATAGTCTATGTTATTTCAGTAGGATTTTAACAGGCAAACTGATGACAAATGTGAGTTTCTATACAGCCTAATGAGATTTTATCTTCATCAAAGCAAAGCATTTTGGGGCAATATCGGGGATAATCTTATGGAATTAATTTTTTTTTTCAGTGCACTCCATTTACCACTGGGAACTAGATTCAATAATTATGTTCTCCGTTTCATACTCAGCATAATGTCTTGACCTCCAGGTCTGAAACAATATATTTTCTAAGAGATGCTGATTGTTTCGTGAAGTTATACAGGGCCAAGTAAATTGAGAATGTCTTTGGTCTGCATATGGCTAATCTGAATTATAGTTTTAGCTATTCAGACATTAAAATGTATGTAATGGAAAGTTACAAATCAAAGAATTTTTGCAAATGTGCTTTATATTTTCTAAGTGCCAGCACAGATTTTTTTTTTTACGTTTAAAACAACTGCTACTCCACATCACTTGTATTTTAAAAAACTAAGTTGCCATCTTATGAAAATACATGCGTGGCTGTAATCTACAAAAAATATCGGTTAATACCTACTGTGAACTTCTCTTGTGTACTGAGTCTATGACATACTACCAATTACTATGACGAGGTGGGATTCACTGAGTCAGGTAGAGCATCAAGTCCATTATTTTCATGGATTACCTTGAATCACAGCTTAAGTTGTATGAATTCAACAGACTTTTTCAAACATTTCCCATATGTGAGACACCATGCTTAGTATTGGAGAAGGAGATCATACAATCTAAATGCTTCCATAGTCCAGAGAATATCACTGCCATGTTACAGACAGTTTTTGGACAGCCAGATGTATCCTTGGAGTTTAACTATATAAGGGGGTTACTTGAGCTCTAAGTCTTCACCAGTAGGCAAGGATATTTTAGATGGCTACTAGAAGTTAGGGGAGAATTCTGTTGTTTACTACTGTAAGTATATTTAAATACTTGTGCAAAAATAACTACTTAAAAGGAGAGGTTGAAGATACAAGAATGAAGAGCTGATAATTTTGGCAAAGTCTTTGGGTAGTGAATTCACTCAGAACTGAATAGAACCTAGAGAAAAGATTTAAGGATTGGTTTTGCATCAGTGGAATGATGTCTCTTCCACTGTCTTAGAGGGAAAGTAGAGGCTCAGGGAGGGTATTGCCATATATGCCCCAAGGGAATTGGACATATAGTAAGCAATAATGGTATTGTGAAGAGAGGCATGTCTAGAAATGTCTAGCACCTCGGCATCTGCCTGACCCCTAAATGTACTGCCATAATTTCTTCATAGGAAGCAGTATTAAGATAATGGCAATGTAATAAATATATGGGACTAGTAGGAGAAGGTATAGCTGAAAGTTTCTTGGGGATAAAGTCTATCTCATGTTCATCTTTGTGATCTTTGTTGCACCCATCCCAGTTTTGAGTATTGTTGGTGCTAAATAAGTTTATGGTATATGTTGTGTTCAAAAGGGATGGGCACAAAGTTTTAGAAGAGATATGATGCATGAAGGGTAGATGATGGGATGGAGGGGTGATGATTCAAATTGGAGTCTTCTGCCTAGGAGAGGTCTTTAATTTATTTGATACACAATTATATTATTTAATGCTTAATTTGGAAGCAGCAGAAATGCTGATGGTTGGAGCATGTCATTTATATTCTCAGAAGTAAGTCATGCTGTTTCCTATGTTTTTTTCATAAATTTGACTCTCATCTCACAGAGTTCAAAACAGTACTGATTATTCACTCCATGGAAAAAGACGTCCAATGAAAGAAGAACAATGCATATTACTGGTTATCATGTCTGAAAATGAGCACATAAACATTCATTTTTATTAATTAATAGAATTGATTAATAATTAATAGAATGCAAATAGGCACACTCTTTGGACAAGCCATTTTTTGACAACGTTAATCAATATTGACATAAAATATAGAGAAATTTAATGACTGCCCTCCTCTTCTATTAACTGTGTTCTTCAGGCAACTGAATTGATCAAAAGTTTAACTGGATTCATTTGGATACCTCTTATAAAATGTTAAGGGATTGATTGTAGGATCAGTGATTTCCCATAAATTAGATTTTCTTTGAAGGTCAATACAGATGTCATACAATTGAAATATAGATGATCAATACAGGTATTATAAAAATAAAATAAGGTAAAGATGTTTTATAATCAGTTGTTACAAAAGGTTGGTTTTAGTGATGATGGGCATTTTTAGTTTTTGCTTGTTTAGAACCCATATATTCCTTCAGTTCTGAATAATAACTTTGCCAGAGAGAGTATCCTTGGTTGTAGTTTTTTCTTTTTAGCATTTTAAATATATCACACCACTCCCTTCTGGCCCACAAAGTTTCTGCTGAAAAATCAGCAGATAGTCTTATGAGGATTCACTTGCTTTCCTCTTGATGACTTTAAAATTTTCTCTTAAACTTGTCGTTTTAATTACATGTTTCCGTGTTGATCACTTTGGATTAATCTTGTTTGTAATGCTCTGTGCTTTCTTGATGTGGATATCTGTTTCCATTCCAGGTTGGGGAAGTTTACAGACATTATTTTATCAAATACATTTTCTGCTCTTTTCTCCTTCTGGGACTCTACAATGTGAATGTTAGTATGCTTGATATTATCTCAATGTCCCTTAAATTATTCTTTATTTTTTAAGATTTTTTCTTTTTTGCTCTTCTGATTAGTTTTTTTTTTTTTTTTTTTCTATTCTGTCTTCCAGATCAGTTAGGCATTCTTCTGTACTACCTAATCTTCTGTTGACTCCCTCTAGTGTATTTTACACTTCAGTTATTGTGTTACTCATCTCTGGCTGGTTCTTTTTTCATATTTTTGAATGATTTTTTTCAAGTTCTCATTGGGTTCCTCTATGCTTTGTCTCAGTTCATAGAGTATTTTTATCGCTATTGCTTTGAACTCTTTATCAGGTAAATTACTTATCTCTATTTCATTATGTTTCTTCCCCCATGGGGTTTAACTTCCTCTTTTTTGGAACATATTCCTCTGTCATCTCATTTTGTTCAGTTTTCTGTTTCTCTCTGTGAATTTGTCTTGAAAGTGTGTTCTTATGTTAGAATATCCCTTTGTAGACTGTATGTGACCAGTAGCTTTAGCAAGCTTAGAGCTGAAGAGGGTACAGACAAAGGCTTCTCTCGGGCACACCAAGGGCAGCCACCTTGACTGGGGGCTGCTGGATCCTGAGCCTGGCATGGGCCAGAATTTCTCACAGTGTCCATCAAGGGCCACTGCCTTTATGGGTAAGGCTGGAGTCTGGTGAAGGCTAAGCTTTCCTGGAGCATGCCAGGGGCTAGAACCTTGCGTAGTCTATGGGCTGATCCTGGCAGGACAGTTAAAGAACCAGGTACATTTCAACCTGCTACCTCTGTGCTGGGATTCAGAGTAAGTTTGTGCATCCACCCTTTATGATCAGAGTTGTGATTTCCTACATCCCTTCAGTTCTCCAAGTCATAAGCCCTGCTGGTTTTTAGTACTGTTTAAGGGGTGCTTATCTTTCTGGTGCTGGTCCTTGGGGTTGGGATAGCCAATGTGGAGCTTGAACCCTTTGTTCCTTAGAAAAGTCCTTTGAGTTTGTGATATACCTTTTAACTTCTGGGTTGCCTGCTAGGGGTGTGGATCTTGACTAGATAGCCTCTCTGCCCCCTTACCCATCTTGTTTTTGTTTTTTTTTTGTCTTTTTAGGGCCGTACCTGTGGCATATGGAGGTTCCCAGGCTAAGGGTTGAATTGGAGCTGTAACCAGTGGCCTACACCACAGCAACCTGGGATCCTTAACCCACTGAGCAAGACCAGGGATCAAACCTGCAACCTCATGGTTCCTAGTTGGATTCGTTTCCACTGCACCATGATGGGAACTCCTCAATGTGTTTTCTTTCTTTGTATCCGTAATTGTAGAAGAGTTGTTTTGCTAATCTTTAGCTTGTTCTCAGAGAGAGCTGTTTTATATGAAGTTATGGTTTTGGTATGTCCGTGGAGGGAAATGAGCTCTGGGTCTTCCTATTTTACAATATTTGGTGGGGGGGGGACACACAGCTTATGGAAGTTTCCAGGCCAGGGACTGAATCTGAGCCACATTTGTGACCTACGCCACAGTTATGGCAATGCTAGATCCTTAACCCACTGTGCTGGGCCGAGGATCAAACTCACACCGCAGCAGTGACCTGAGCTGCTTCAGAGACAATGCTGGATCCTTAACCCACTGTGCCACAATGGGAACTCCTATTTTGTCATCTTGATCCCCTCCACAAATTAATATTTAAATCACGATTTAAACCTAGATTTTTGGTAAAGAAATAAATCTTTATAAAGGGATAAATAATCTAGGCATAAATCAATTATTAATCATACCCATATTAGGTGAGGGGAAAAAAATCTAACACTTTTCTTAATTTCAGCTTTTTGATTATATTAAGTAATATTGCCATTTTTGTTTGTTTAGATATTGTCAGTCTAGAAAAGTGAAACCTATAAAATATATATTACAGTTCTTAGATTATTTATATGGTAGCTTGGCAGGAGATTAATCTCTAGAACATTTGCTCTGACTAGAACCATTGAAGTAGAACACATTCCTAGAGTGGTAACTAATAAATACTTATCGTCTTTAAGGTTGTTTAAATTCCCCAGTAATATATGCTAATATAATAATTACTAGGTAAGATGTTGAACAGATACATGCTACTTTTATTTTCCAGGAAAATGCTCAACCTAGTTTCCTGGAGACTGTCATGTTCAGTGCTTATAATATCATCAATATTATTGTTGACACAAAGTATAACCAAAAATGTCCTAGTCTGATACTTTTTATTTTCTTCAAATACAGCCTTGATGTTTGTTTTCCTCTCCTTCCCTTCCCAGATAATCAGCTAACCCTAATGAATAGGGTTTTTAAAATTACGTTTGGATATTTATCCTAATGCTATGTATAAATGAATTTGATTTTTTCCTATTCATATTTCATAAGCCATGTTTTCTTTTAATTTAATGAAAGTGGTAGATGGAACACTTCACTCTAAATGACTTTTCCCCCCTGACAATTAAGACTTGCTTTTAAATAAAGTTCGTTATACTTGTCTCTGTTTTATCTTAGGTTTGTTTCTTTACATGGAGCTTTTCTTCCCCTCTTACAAAATAAACTTCTGAAAGGCTTACCGGGTTGCTCTATGTGTCCAGACCTACATGAATTCTAGAAATGAATAGTTTAGTTCAAGTTGGGGCCTGGCTACCTGTTGTTTATTCCTGTTTAATTAGTCTTGTCCCCCTACCATACGCTGGTAACATATAGTAGGAATGTTGGCATGGTAATTACTACCCTCTTCCTGAAATAGTTCATCCCTGAATGTCCTTCCTCTTTTTGCCTTTTTCTTCTTATTTATCCTAATATAAAGTAGTGATTATAAATGAGCTCAGAAACTAGACATTTCTACTCAGTTCATGTCTACCTAAAAGCAAAGAAGAGTCAGTAATCATCATTTGTTTTAATTCTAAATCCCGAGCTGGAAGCATTGAGCTCCAGGAACTCTGATTTAGGCTGAGTATTTGTTCTGTCATGAAGTGAGACAGCAGTACTGACTGAATTCTTTTTTCTGGAAAGTGATCTTCTAGGAGCTCTAGTAGTCATAATGCTGCCCCATGGGAGCTTATGAATTAACAGAAATCATGGTGCCGGGATGATCGAAGAAATTCCTCCACTACAAACCCTTTTACTTCTTGGTGGGTGATGTTTTCTGTTCTGTTATTTCTTTTTTACTAAAATGAAGATTACAAGTAAGGTGGAAGCAAAGATAGAATTAGGATGAGGACGCTTTCCTTTTCCTAGTAGGACTATAGGGCCCTGGTGTTCAGCTGGATGTTTACAGTCAGTGTTCCTTCTGGTTGGTCATGACCTTAATTCTCATTGGTGCCCAGGCATATTGATTGTATTGAATATGACCACGTGGCTACAGACATTCCTGTTCTTAGCAGTACTTAGAACTGAAGAAAATCTTCTGTCTGTATTCTGTTTTGACCTTCTGGGCCATCATTTCTATCTTTTCTTTTTTTGTTAGATCTCTATTTGCCCTCCATCAGTGCATCTGATAATAGTAACTTTTGGTAGACTAATTCCATGGCTACTTCAGTTCTGGAGTCTTAAGATTCCCCTGGAGGGTGCCAGTCATGTTAAAATGTAGTCCTATCAGCTTAGTTAAAGCACTGTTTGTGAAAGTATAAGGATCATTTTTCAGCTACCCTCGCCTTCCCCTCCTACACTTCTTCCACCCTTTCCCACCCCCCAGTTTCATTACCAACGCTGAAAGCTGGTGGCCTGTTTGAAGGATTTCTTCTCTACAGATTGAATTCAAAAGCTGTGATTTATAATCAAACTTCCAGTGATTTACTTTGCTGGTAAATTAAAAGCCATCTGGACTGGAAAGCCTCGTTAGGTAATTTATAGTTTATTGTGATTCTAAAATTAATTATTTTTTAGTTCTCTGATACCCTATCTAGATCAGATTCTTAAGATGAATGGGAGACATATGAGAATTCAGTAACTCCAGACTCTACTGAAATCTTCTCCCAATTTTCTTGGGCTGACTTGTGTATATTTTAAAAAAGTTATTTCCTTTCATGGCTTGGCAAGACCCAGACGGAAAGCAGCTCCCAGTGTTAGTGGCAGCAGGAAAGAATACTAATAAGTATTAGTCATCCACAGTAAATTAAGAATATAATAATAAAGGAAAATTAAACTGTAGTGTGTTTGGGTGTTTGCTCTATTACCATAAATTCACACTCTCATCTTCTCTGAAAAAGAGTGGGTGTGGCAAGAAGCATTTGTGAAATTCCATTAGCATTTTTAGAGAAAATTACTCCACTAAATGATTCAGGATTCAGCTCCTCCTTCCAAGGTTCAACTCAGGTGTGTGAAACATTTTGTTTTGTATATGAGTAGAGAATTCTTAGGACTTAAAGATTTGTTAGCAGCTAGCCCCAGATCTTCTTACTGTTTTAGGTGAGGAAATGCTACTGATAGGCCAGATTCTCCTACCTAACTACTGATAGTGAAGAGGTATATTCACCAGTTTACCTTTTGGCAGAGGTTGATCAAAATACTTCAGAAACATTATTTTAGATGAGAATATGAAGCCTTGTTCTTGCTAAGTAAATGAACAAATGTAAGATGTTCCTTTTGAGATTCATGATTGCCAGAAAGAGGACTACATTGTAAAAATGTATTTTCCTTTCACTTTATTACTGAATAAGTTCATTTGAAAGTGAATAGAATGCAGAGATGCCACCAGATATTGAGTCAGATTTCCCAGGCTTTGAATTTTAGATATGCACTCATTCCTTTTCTCTGGGAAGATTGCCTTTTTTCTCTGCTCAGTTTTGATGCACAACAGATTCTATTACACTGGAGATTGTTAAGACTTCATCAAGTGGGGATTCCCTGACTTCTGCTTTCCTGCTGGACCACACAAATAGCCAAACTAATTTATGTCACATCGTTTTCAACCCCACAATGCAAGACTCCATGTAGACCTAACACTGCTATTGCCAATGATCCTAATTTTCTAGGAACATGATCACTTTGACAATTTGTACATGTTTGTTGTCACTGCCAACCTCCGAATCACAGAAAGCTGTTAATTCCAAATCACCTTTTGCAAAATACATTTCAGAATCTTCTCACAGATTGCTCTCAGTGTATTGGACAACTAGGTTGATGTGCTTTTTTTTTCTTTTGATTTTTCTTGCTTTAGTACTCAAAAAGCTTCATTTTTTTAAATTTTGCTTTCTGACTCTGCTTGTGCCTCAACGTTTTCATGGTTTTCCACTCCTTGGTAGAGAAAGCATGCTTGGTTCTGGCATGAACACATTTAGCACACATGACACTACCACAGTTATTTGTTGTCGTTGTTTTAAATTTTAGACCACTTCATAAGAACTTTGGGCAACACTACAGGCCTTAGCTTTGATTAAAAAAAATTTCATGTTCCAATATGTATATGTGAATACATTTCCTAAAAGATAATATTTACCCATGTTGTCCCACTCTAGAGCTGTAGATAAATGATAAAATCATTTAGTGCATAAGCTCTTATCACAAAATTTCAATAGAATCAATAATTTAGTTACAATTTAGGAATTCTCTTAACTGCAAACATGCAAGACTGAAGAACCTTCAGAAGAGTAGTAGTTCCTGAAGGCAGAAATCAGTTTCAGATATCTCCATTGTTGTTTCTAGGGTGGTGTCAAGTGTGTGTCTGATTCATTGCTGCTATTTCATATTGTGACAGATGACTGGATCAGGGAAGTAAATACCAGTGTAAATATTATAAATGTAATTAAGAGTTTGTGGCAACCTTATTCCTTCATTTATTTCTATTTATTTTGTTTTTATTTCTAGTAAAAATTTGTGATGCATTTTATTGTTCTTTTTATCAACATAAGTACTAAAGGCTGTTATTTTCCTCTGAATGCTGCATTAGCTATATGTGTTAGTGTATGGTATGTAGTATTTTCATTATAGTTGTTTCTAAAAAGTCTACTATTATAATTTGTTTTTCTGATTTGATCTAAAAGTTATTTAATAGAAATTTTTAGAATTTTCAAATGTAAAGGATTTTTGTTCTTGTTCAGCTCTGATTTTATTGTTTGTAGTTTTGACTTGTGAATAAAATTATCTTTATTATATCTACTGTTTCAGAACTATGAGGTTTTGGAGGGGCCTAATATGTTATCAATTTTCATGAATATTCACACTGCTTGAACAGCAGGAGTAGTCTTTATTAATAAAGTACGTAATTTAATGTGCCTGTATATGTCTATAATATCTACCTTATTGTTTATTTTGGGGTCTTCGATCACATTCACTTTTTGATAATTGAGAGACAGGAAGTATCATATTAGTGTGTTTCTGACTATTCCTCCATTAGTCTTTTGTCATTTATGTTTTATGGGAATTACTGCTGTTGTTTTTCATATAGATATTTATAGGTGTTAGCTCTTCATTCTGAATTGTAGACTTTAGCATTATTTACTGTACCACTTAATTTTTTCTTCAATATTCTACATTGTCTGATGGTAAGATTACAGATTGTGGTTTCTGTTTTCATTTATATCACATATCTTTGTGTGTTCTTTCATTTTTAATTACTATAAAGCACTTTAGAGTACCTTTTATTAGTGGCATAGGGTTTGTAATTTGTAAAATTTTGTAGTCTTACCTGAAAATGTTTTTGTTGTAATAAGTTAAGTTCTTTACATTTATTGATATGTGTATTTCATTTTTGTTCTCTGTTTTATACTTTACATATTTACATCGTATTTACTTTTAAAAGTCTTCCATTTGTGTTTATTTTCTTTGGCATGTTGCTCTTTAGTAGATGCAATTTTTTTTTTTAGCAGTTCTATTGTATTTTGTGTGTATATGTCTCTCTTTAGATATAATCTCCTTTATATGAAAGAGTATTTATACAATTAGTTTGTGACCTCTTCTTCATTCCTGTCCTCCTCCTCCTCTACCATCCAATGGCAGTAAATAGAGCTATTTTGCTTAGTATTTACCTTTATACTTCTAAGCTATAAATTATATCTTTTGACTTCCAGTTATTATATGTGAAGCAATCAGTAATTATTCTTCCTTCTCTCCCAGTTTTTCTTCCATTTTTCTTAATTGAATTACTGTCGTACTATCATGGCATATTTATGTGTTATTCTGTCAGTCATATCACTTTTATTTTATAAGCAAATTAGATAAAATAGATTCAGTCAGTGCCCAGCACTTAATTTTTTCTCCCCATTTCTCCTCTACCAGTTTTCTCAGCAGCAGCAGCAGCTAATAGGAAGACTATTCCTTGAGTTTGTGGACGTTCGTAACACTCTGTGCATAATTTTTATATTTGAAGAACATCTTTACTTAAAATTTTATTCCTTGAGTACCATTTAGGTTTCGCTCCATGGTGTTCTGCTATTGAAAATTTTTCATTTCCAAAAATTCTGGTACAAAACTCATTTTAGTTTCCTCTTTAATAACTAGGTAGTTTTACTGTAGACCCAGTGGATTCTTCATTTTTTTCAATACTTAATATTTAGCAGTATATCTTAGTGTTTACCATCTGGATAAATTTTCTTAGGTATATACTATGCTTTTAAAATTGGAGGGGTGTTCTAAATTATAGATAAGTATTTTAATCATCTTTATTTTCTTCTTTGATGACTCTACATATAGATCTACTTTGTTTTCTTTTCTTTTTTATTTTTTTTAAAGGTGGGGTAGGTCCCCCACACCTTGGGCTTCCCCCGATTGTCTGCCATGTGTTTCCTGTATTTATTTATTTATTTATTTATTTGTTTATTTATTTATTTGTCTTTTGTCTTTTTAGGGCCGCACCTGAGGCATATGGAGGTTCCCAGGCTACGGGTAGAATCGAAGCTGTAGCTGCCAGCCTATTCCACAGCCACAGCGAAGCAGGATCAGCCGCATCTGCAACCTACACCACAGCTCCCAGCAACGCCAGATCCTTAACCCACTGAGTAAGGCCAGGGATCGAACCCACAACCTCATGGTTACTAGTCAGTTTCATTAACCACTGAGCTATGATGGGAACTCCAGATCTCCTTTGTTTTCTCTATATCACTTTCCTTTAAATATTTTAAAATCCCTTCCTTAGTCCTATTGACCTTCTTTACTCTTCTCATTTTTTTCCCTCTGGGTCTGATGTGCTTCCCACTATATTTATCTTACCTCGTAGTCATTGTGATGGAAACTTCTTTTAAGACAGCTTAGCATTCTTCCTCAGTTTCTTCCCCGAATTCTGTTAGTTTTTTCCTTCCTATTGTTTGGGCATCTTTTATTCTCCTTTGGCTGTCAAAATTTTCACTGAATTTTATAGTTTTACTTATTTTAGATTTACAATTGTTTAATAATTTTTTCAAAAAGACTCATCATAGAGTGTTAGTTTATACTTTCTCTCTGCACTTCTGGAACATTTTCCTGATTTGTTTTCTTAATCTGCAGGTGATTTTTGCTGCTCTTTTTCTTTTTTCTATTTAAAAGTAACTTGGTATGGATGTAATGATTTTATATTTTAAAATCAACCTGAGCTTAGAGTGAGTTGGATATTCCTGCACCACCAAGTTGAGGAGGATATTATGAAGAAGAGAGGGGAGGTGCCTGAGTACCTTTTCCAGCTTCTCAGCTTAAGGGTCCTCCTTCTACTCTTATATGGTGTTTTGTGCAGCCAGGCTGGCTTTGACTCTCAGCACCAGGACCACAGATGTCCTTTTTCTTATCCATCACACCTAGAATGCTCATGGTCATGCTTATTCCCCACCACTCCTGCAGGTTAGTTGGTTGGGGATGCTTGGATACAGCCCATCCTTACAGGTAATTTAGTGTTTATGGGTTATTTTTAAATCTTTTTATTTTGCTAAAAAGATATTGTGTGTATGTTAAAGTGTTGAAGGAGAAAGTGTGGTTTTTCACTCTTTGTATTGCTCTATTATAGTTTTAAAAAAAGGAATAGGAATTTAGCAACCCTTCCTAAAAGAAAAAATGCTGAGAGATAAAAGAGAAAGGGCAAGATTCTCAATTCTCATTCTACTCCTGTCATCTCTTTTGCCAAAACTGGCCCTGCCTCTCCTGTCCTATACCAGAAAGATATTTTCATATTTAAGCATGGATTCTACGATTCAGTGATGAAGTTCTATAGTACATTGATTGTCAGTCCTGTTTCCTTCTTCTCACAGAAGTTACCTTTGCCAAAAGCAAAGAAAAATTGGTCAGCTGGTAGAATAAATTGGCATTCCACTACAGTGAGAAAAAAACAGGAGCCCTGGGTGAAAAAATCAGGCCTGGCTCTACCTGTAAGGGCAATTAGCATTCTACTCAGCTTTCTATTAATTATTCAAAGAATGATTATGCTCCCTTACATTTGTTTGGTTTAAGCTATGTGTTGATGATTTTGCTAAGAGTTTGGAGAAGGCAAGAAGTAAGTGGAAGTCGGTCTTAAATCACTATGTCTGACTGTGACCTGTGATAAAAACTTTAATGGAAAAGTCCAGCTTAATTAATGATATCAGACGTTCATTTGGTATTGGACATCAATTTAGAACTTAGTTATGGTTCCTACTGTTTGGGTAAGCCCGTCATCTTCCTCAAATAAGTAATCTCACTTCACATCCAGTGAAGTTGAAACTATTGACTAAGAGAGAGTTTTCTAGTCTCTTTTTTATCCAGATTAGCCTGTATAAGAAGATATATACTTGGTTTCTATCTGGGTCTCAGAGTTCTGTAAACTTCAGAACAAAGACCCTTTCTGCCTTGTTTCTTACTAGTTTTCTACTGCTCATCATAGCACCTGATACGACGCACCTCTATGACACATACACACACAAAAATATATTTATGATATATTTAATCAATAAAGAAATACATTAACAGACAGGAGAGTTGTTACTAATTGATCTCTAACATCATTTTATTATCCTGATAATTGTGGATTTTAATTCTTTAGAAGATAGTAAGCTATCAGTCTTAAATTATATACAGATTTACTGTGTCATCTCAGACGGTCAAATATAAAATATCCAATACCAAAATGGTAAGGATAAATTAACTTTAATAATCAAGGCATAATGTGACTACTCTGTAATCTAATGACCTTTATTGAGACTAAGTTCAGAAAAACATTTCACAACTCTTTTTACTTAAATTGTTTATGTTGTGTGTGTAGTATTCAAATGTAAATGGATTTAGAATCAGAAAGACAAAACTTCACATTCAAGTTCCTCCACTTGAGTTTATTTGTCTTTTAGGAAGTGACTTAATCTTCCCAAGCCTTTGTTTTCTCATTTGTAAATAAAAATAAAATTACCTGATAGCATTCAATGAAACAATATGTAGTACATGGCCCTTATGAAGCACTGGTTTTCTTATCTCTCACTTTTTATTCATTCTCATTTTCACTCCTTTCCATGCATCTTCAGTACTTCATTCTCTGGCTCTTTTTCAGAAGAAGAGTATTACTGGGTCACATTCAATTTTAAACTAAACACATCACTTCCCAAGTAGTTGAAATGAATATCAATAACAGTTCACACTTCCGAAGCCCTGAAAATACATGATCTGTTCAGGATCCAGTTAACTGGCACAGTAAGAGTCTCAGTACATTTAGAAACATTCATTTTAATGGTGTTTTCTGAGGTGTTATCTGTTATTCTGAAAGAAAGAAGAGAGTTTGTAAGGAGACTTGGGTATAACACAAAACTTATAAACTAATGGCTCAGAAGTCATGTAATTAAGTACCATAAAGCCTCAGAATTTTGTTATTCCCCTATGGAAACATCACAGTTGCCTCATTAGCTTTTAGGAAAAAATTATGAAAATTAGTGAAAATTATGAAAATTAGTGAAAATTATGAAAACTATGCATTAGCATTTCATGAAATTAGCATTAGCATTTATTGACTTGTAAAAATAAACTTCCTTCTAGATAGTTTTGTGTGCTTATATTATAAAGCACATGCAAATGAATATAATACATAGAAGGACCACAATTTAAAGTCATTTTCTTTCATACTAAGTATTGTTGTTTATTCTTAATCCACAGTAAACTTGAGTCATAGAGCAGTGTCTTTAAAAAATTTGCGTTTACTTTCGCTTTTTGAAAGAAAATGAGTACCTTATTCAGATTCCCTCTGTGAAGAACCAGACTTAATTATAATTTTTTTTTAAATTTTCTTGTATAGTGCTTTGTTTTCTTGCTTCCTCTGGTGAATTTTGCTTTCCATGAAGGTGAATACAAATGACTAGTACTCAGACAAAACTGTAAGTGTTTATCAAAGTAAAGTAACCATATTAGTTTCCTGGGGCTGCTGTACCAAAGTACCACAAACTGAGTGGATTTAACAATAGAAATTGATTGCCTTACAGTTCTGGAGGCTAGTCTGAAATCAAGGTATTGGCAGAGTTGGTTCTTTCTGAGGGCTATGAGGGAGGGAATTATTCCAGGCTTTTCTCCTTGCAGGTGGTTGTAGATGGGTGGTTTCTTTCAGTGACTGTTAGCATCATCTTCCCTCTGTACACGTCTCTGTGTTTAAATTTCCCCTTTTATATTAAGGATACTGATCATATTAGTTGAAGTCCCACCCTAATGACTTTGTTTTAACTGGATTACCTCTGTAAAGACCTTATCCCCTGTAATGTCACCTATTATGGTACTAAGGATTCGGTCTTCGACATATGAATTTGTGTGTAGTGTGTGTGTGTGGAGCGAATCAATCCATAACAATAGCCATTTCAATATGAACATTCTTTTCCTTTAAGCTTGGAGTCCCTCCTCAGTGCTAATAAATAATGCCAAATTTGTGTGTACTATTTAGAACAAAATACAAAGGATTTCTACATTTTTGTTAACATTCAGGTTACCTTCAGCTTTGTTTTCGTTGATTTAAAAACTGCTGTATCAGGGACTGCCTTTATTCATTCACTCTTCCCCACTTACAGATTACTTCCTGAGATTCTGTAATGGGCACTTTAAGATTGTTGAAGGATGGAAACTCAGATTTACTGAAGTCATGTAGTTAGAATGTGGCAGAGCTGAGATCGAATATCTTTCTGATTTATTCTAGGTTTAGTGTTAACTGAGTAGTCAACAGTATTGTATTTTTAAATGCTTATTTACTATTTATCTTCTCAATAAAAAGTACTGATTTTTTTCCAGAGTATAAACATAGCAAGTGCTCACTAAAGAAAAAATTTCGAGAAGTCCTCCCAGTATTATAGAAATGAATGTTAAAATTACCCATCATTTCACCATTCAGAGGTAACTATCAGATATTAGTTTTTAGAATGTATGGATGGACATTTTTATAATTCCATTTATGTATTTATATCTGTAGAACTACACATGTAATTTCACACATTTCCAGAAATTCTTTGCAATAAAATTTTTCAGATCTCAAATCATTTGCCCAGTTGATAATCACCTGAACTTTACTAGATGAATTAGTTTTAACTATGTAAAAATATTTATTTTCTTCTTATGTTCTTCTGGAGAAAATAATGCATAAGCCTATAAAGATGCATGTGCATTAACTTTATCTTCTTAATTCTTATGCTAGAGTAGTGGTCTGAGACAGATTGAGAGCAGGACAACAGCTAACGCTTGGCCTTTTTTTCTACTCTCTGGTTCATTTCTAAAGCCAGGACTTCTTCCCAGACATTCAAGTACTTGAATAAGTAGCCCTTTCTAATATACTGATAGAAAAACTGGATTTTTTTGTCAGAGAAAAGTGCCGCCTCACCCCAGATCTGAGGTAAGAGCATCTTCTTGAATGTAAAGGGTCCAGAGTAGCATGGCATCCATGGCAACCATATCTAGGTACTATGGAATTTAGAGAACCCACTGAATCCTTTCAAAGGATGACCAGGGGACCTAAATCAAATCAGGGATAGCACCTAGCACAGAACTGAGGACTGGACCTGTGCTGAATCATCCTTTATGTTTGATACAGTGGTCCTTCCAGGGAAATGCCACATCTGTCTCACCATCTCGCTTATTTATATTATGTGACTTATGCGCTTACTCCCACAGTGTCTTCTCCTGAGCACATTAGTTTTATCTGACATTTGACCGCTTGTAATCTATTGGTTTTAGGTTTGACCCTGCAAGTTTTGGTGTGGATAGGCTGGGATCAGTCAGTCCTGATGAAATGTTTGACTTGGGCAGGATGTCTTTTAGAGCGAGGTGGTCTGGCTTGCCTGGGTGCAGCACCGTGGTTGGTCATAAGACTCTCCTTGCAGACTTGGTTGTTTACAACCATCCCAGAACGATGAAGGCCCATGGATCTTGCTCTAGGCCTTGTCAATAAGCCTAGAGTCTGTTCACAAGAGTGCATCTGACTTTAGTTCCAGTTGGTGGTCATATGAGCTCAGTAATTCGCTTATAGCCCTCACTGGAATAGAGTGAGAGTGAGAGCTCTGTGGTAGTTCTTGTGAGGTTTTGTGAGATTGTTTGGGAGTACAAAGGTCCTGACTTTATTCCTAGTGCCCTCCATGCACTCCTGAGTCAGCAGATGGAATCACTACAGTTCATTCACTTTGTAACCACTTGCCCTTATGCTACCTTATGATCTACTTTTCCAGATCATTGTGACAAGCTTTCTATTCTTAGGGAAAATTCTTTTTACAGCTAAAGCTTTTAGTAAATGCTGTGAAGCTTGATAAGTCTCTCTACTGAATGGGAATAATTATGTGGTAGTTCATAAAATGTACTCATGGTCTCATTTAGTCATTAGAAAAACTAGAATATGATGCTTAAATGTGAAAAAATTCACAGGCCAAAGAGCTATAATATTGAAAAGTTCTTTTGTTTCTGAAGTTCCTTGGAGATGGAGTAACAAATCAGGTAATAACCAATGCAATGATTTGTTTGAGTTTATATAGGGAAGCCCACATATTCTTTTAAATATAAAGCTTCCACATATTCTTATTGGAAAAGCTGTTTAAAAAAATCTACCTGAGCCTCCCTATTGTTGCATCTAAAAATTTTCAATGCTTTCTTAACATAAATTGTCAAAAATATGTGTTTATTTTCATCGACACCTATTTATTATGTGTATGTGTGAGTGTGTGTTTGCTATCAGAATAAAAATCTGGCATTTCTAAATTGCAGAGTGTTTTCAATGAGTTCAGTGGGTAGTTTTTGTGCCCTTTTATTGCTAAGCAATCAAAAATTATCAGAGCACATGCTTTTAAAAATGATCACAAATAGCTGTAAAATCCATTGTGCTAACATTGGCATGCTCACCCTTCTCTTTAGAATTTTGTATCTTGTCATGTGAATAATTGCATTATTTTCAGGTCCCATTTTTACATACGCATGGCATCTAACCTCTTTCTCTAAATTAAGCAGAATTCTTTTGGTTGCAATCACAGATATCCAACTCAAGGGAGCTTGGCTATTTAAATAATAAAAATAATAATGACGACAATGTGTTAGTTATCTTAGCTGGAAGGTTATTAGTTATCTTATCTGAAGACATATAAATAAAAGGAATAACTATAGAGCCAGAGCCTCTGAGACTCACTTCATCAGAAGTAGAACATTTTTCCTGCATCAATCTTCTACCTTTTCTTGGCTTCATCAATACAGAGGAAAGAAAGAGAATATGTCTGGCTGTTCCTGGAAGTTGAAACATGAAAAGCAGGAATAGGAGTCCTGCCAGACTCCTATGAAATGAAGGTGTGATGGTTTCCCAAGCATGGGAGGGTAAGAAATAAAAAATACTTGGCTGTACATCCAACGACTTTATTTCCTTTTCCTCACTGTTTGCCCCAATCTACCCAGAATCTGCTCATCCCAATCTTCCTTCCACTCTCAGTACTTGCATTCCCACTGGAAAAGTAACCTGTGAGTAATCTTTTCAGACTCACATCCTTCAAAAGACAAGACAGAGTCAACAGCTTTATTATATTTCCAATTTCAATAAACTAAAGAAAACTTCTAGTGATTTTTTTCCTTCCAAGTAGATTATTACTCTTAGGTGTAATTAAATGGATAAACTCAGGAGTTATATGAAAAATATTTTATAATACTTACATAAAGCAGAGGCACTGAAGAATCAGAATTTTTATCCACCTTTGTGTTGGCACTGCATCCTGGGGGCCTCTGCTATAACTCAGGCTGTAATTTTCAGTTGCTAAACAGTGGCATGGTCCTAGGTATCCTGCTGGTTGTGGTAAGTTAATAGTTGGGGATTCAGGACAGCCCAAAGCAGCAACTACTTACCAATTGCATGGTGACTCTCCTAACATTTTGGCAGTGATCTATAACCACTTGACTATACAACTTGGGTTACTATGTAAGTATAGAGGATTAACAGTCACTTATGAGAATTAATTCCCCACAGTTGACTTTAAGGGAGTTAAATATTTGGGACATTGACCAAAGATGATAGGCTTTTTGAATAATTGCTCTGTAGTTTTTTTTTTTTTTTTCTTGTTTGTTTTATTTTTCTTTCCTTGCATGAACTTCAAATGTGTCACTGGAACTCTGGAAATTATATGCAAATTTTGGCAGATAAGTGATAGATGCATGATTTTCTTTTTCCTGTGGAGACCAGTCTCTTTTAGCAGGTCTTTTTGTTTGTTTGTTTTTCTTTTCATTTTTTCCATTTTAAAAAGTTTTATTGAAGTACAGTTGATTTACAATGTTGTGATAATTTCTATTGTTAAACAAAGTGATTCAGTTATACATATACACACATCCATTCTTTTTCAGATTCTTTTCCCATAGAGATTATCATAGAATATTGTGCAGAGTTCCCTGTGCTATAGAGCAGGTCCTTATTGACCAGTCATTCTACATACTACAGTGTGCTTATGCCGGTCCCAAATTCCCAGTCCATCCCTCCCCCCACCCCTGTCTCCTTTGGTAACCATATGTTTGTTTTCGAAGTCTGTGAGTCTGTTTCTGTTCTGCAAATAAGTTTGTATCCTTTTTTTTTTTAGATTCCACATATAGGTGATGTCATATGATGTTTGTATTTCACTGTCTGACTGACTTAGTATGATAATCTCTAGCTCCAACCATGTTGCTACAAATGGCATTATTTCATTTTTTATGGCTGAGTAATATTCCATTGTATATGTGTACTATATCTTGTTTATCCATTCCTCTGTTGATGGACATTTAGGTTGCTTGCATGTCTTGGCTCTTTTAAATAGCACTTCGATGAACATTGGGGTGTATATATCTTTTAGAATTATGGTTTTCTCCAGATAGATGCCCAGAAGTAGGATTGATGGATCATATGTTGGTTCTGTTTTTAGCTTTTTGAGGAACCTCGGTACTGTTTTCCATGGTGATTGTATCAATTTACCTGCCAACAGTGTAAAAAAGTTTCCTTTTCTCCACACCCTCTCCAACATTTATTGTTTGTAGACTTTTTGGTGATGGCCACTCTAGCTGGTATAAGGTGACACATCACTTTTACCAGGTTCTTAAATGAGCCTATTACACACACAAACACACACACACACACACACACACACACACACACACACACACACACAAACAAATACCCAGAAAATGTTAAGAATCACTATCTTAAAATGTTGTATTTATAATTTCCATAAATGGAAAAGAATATATCAAGTTCATGTGAGAGTAGTTTAAAATAATTGTTACAGTTTTAAAAGCAGTAGGATCATAGTGCGCGCCTGTGGTTCTTTACCGAAAATTTTTCGTTGATGTTTACAGCACCATTTTGTATACTTACTCATGCAGTTATATTAATCAGTAAATGGGGGATTTATTTTGTGTCCATTCAGCTTAGGTCATTATCACTTCTGGCTCACATGAACTCAGGGGTAAGAACTACCAGTATTCCTGTAATAATCTTCATGAATTTTTGCACAAAGTGATAAGGTATAAAGAAGTGCTCAATATCAAACATAATTGGGCCTAGAGCTTGTCTAATTTTATTAGCTAAAAAAAGTCTCAGTTTGTGAATTTAATGAAGAAAACTGGCCTAAACTTTAGTGGGCATGTATAATAAGCCAAGTGGCTAAAAGCCAAATGGGGTCAGAGCTGTCTCTTTGATAAATGGTAAATTCTAACCTTTGGCTCCAGCCAGGACAGACCATGCCCTTAGAGTTACTAAAGATAAACAATTGGCAAGGAACAAGTTCATTATTAATACTGAAACTTCGACAGTTCTAGGAGTACTTCCTTCAGCAGTTCTACTTGTGCTTTGTTGATCATGAAACTTTTTAGAAAAAGCTAGACAATATGAAGGAATCCCTGAGGCCCAGGCAATAAATACGTAAGGACTATAGCAACTGAGGCCAATGATTCTATTTTGAAAAATTAAGAAAAGTAAACTTCTCAGGTGGTACATCTGTTTATGCATGTCCAGGACTCTGTTTTCCACAGTGTTTACAGTTTTCCTTGATTATGGCATCTGATGACCAGGCCCCTGTTTTCCCATATAAAGGCATTGAGTTTGTTTTGAAATAATATGAAATTCTGTAGTTTTACATTATTAAATTTATAAACGGCTTCTACTTTTACTTTTTGTATGTTTCTACTCTAGCCGAGCCTTTTTTTCCCCGTTTGTTTTGTTTTTCTTCTCAATATATCGTGTCAAATGTAGCACTATTCCCACAGTTGGTGTCTAAAATTATACAATTTGGTATGAGATGAGGGAAAAATTTCTTTCTAAAGGTACTTGAGGTGAAGTCCTAAGATGTTCTGGGTTCATTCACTTTTTTAACAGGTATTTATTTTATGATTATAAGTTAGGTATCAGCTGTATTCACAGCAGTGAACCAAATGACCTGGTCTCTTCAGGCATTTGTGGTTAAATACAGGAAACTCACATGAGTTAATCAGGTGAACAGATAACTGAATAAGTGAACATGAGAACTACAAAAAAAAAAAAGATCATCAGAGAGTTTTGAAAAAGTGATAGAAGAGTTTACCTTAAATAGAGAGAAGGGAGATGTTGTATTCTTTGGGAGAGAAATATTTTAGATATGAGCTGAAGAAAGAGGAGTCTGCAGTTGTGGGGGAAGGAAAATGTAAGTGGAGGGAGCAGCACTTACAAAGGCCAGCTGAAGAACTGATGGAAGGCCAATATGGCTATGATGAGTGGGAGAGAGGATGCCTTGAAATAAAGAGAGCACTTCATGGAAGCCCTAGTGTGGTTTACAAAGTATGAGTAGGAGAGAGAATGCCTTGAAATAAAGAGAGAGAGCACTTCATGGAAGCCCTAGTGTGGTTTACCAAGTATGTGACATTCTGTCTCTGTCCTACTGCCTGGCTGCCTTGTTTCAGAGAGGGGCTGGGATGCTAGATTTGGCCAGGGAGTTGTGAATGATGCCTCTAACTTTCAGGCCAAGTCCTGAAATAAGGCTGGTAATGGATAAGCTAACCTCTGCAATGGAGTGGAAATTCCTAGCCATCAGCAAAACAGGGAGGAAAAGTGGCATTGGGCACCACAGGAGGGGGCCCAGAGTCAGGAAGAAGAGAGGAAGGTCAGGTCACGTTCAGAGGCAGAATTGAGGGGTCAAACCATTTTGTGTAATGTAGTATGTTCTGCTGTAGTGGCAGGAGGCTGAGGGAGAGTGGGGGAAACCTCCCCTTAATATCCAAAGAAGGAAGAAAACGATATGAAGTAGTGCCTAAGACCCTGTTAAGGTTGCCTTTCTTATTCTCTGATTGCTTCATAGAAATAAAGAAATGAGCAAATAAATAATAAAGGAATCAATAATAAAGTGTTAGTCACTTATGCTCTAAGGAAATCTCCAGAGGATCCCAAGACCAGTGATGTGGGCTGTTTATCAGGGCTACGCAACCAGAACTCAAGAACCTATGAGCCTCCTCACCCCCCATCAAAAAGGCAGGTGACCCCACCTTTTCATACTTGTTAGACATCACCTGGTATAGAGCTGTGTAGAGCCCTGCCTATGAAGTTGCTATTGTACCTTCTCTCATTAGTGTCTTTGGGAAGATCTAACACTCGACAGTCTCTTACTAAGTCCGATCAGAGGCACTACGTGGAGCTGTGGTCTTTAATCTGGGTATGTGTTACAGGTCACATGAAGGCCTTCCAAAGATTACCTGATTGGGGGTAATTTTAAGAACATCATTTTTAAACCCTCAATTAACATGTGTTTTCTCTCCTAAAACAGATACCTGAGAATCAACCTGGGTAAAGTCACAAGTTCTCCTTTTCCAATTACCTTTTCTGTAATTGTCCCTCTCCCATTTTAGAAAAAAAAATTTTTTTTTTAAAAAAAGGAAAGAAATAACCTCTTCTCCACCCTTAATATCACTATGGTACATTGCTATGAAAAATATCTAAAATTTTCCAGTAGAGAGCAGAGGGATAATTTGACATACTGCCTTGGGAGTAGTATTAAAAAAGTGAATGACACTAGTGATTAACAAATTTTTGTGAAGGTAAGGTGGTTATCAATTTTTTTTTTTGCTTTTAACAAAATTGAAGGAGGTCCTATTTCATGTCTAAAGCTGAAGTTCAAAATAATTTTTGATATTACATCACTGAGTTTTACGGTATATTTTCTTTTTTGGCATGTATCAAGACTTCAAAATATTTAATGATGCTACCATAATAAACAACTCCTATTCCCATATAATTATTTATGTAGTACTTACTATAAAGTTAAAATATAGAAATAGAATTTGTTTGGACTTTGTCTCATTCTGGTAATAAGATATATTTACCAACAGATAATTGAGCAGTTTGAGAAATTCAAGACCATTTGTCTCACTAAGAGACAAATTTCCAGTGAAATTTTAGGTTTATATTAAACAATTATTAAAACTTATGTTTTGAATAATTATGAACTATGTGATTATAATGATAGCTCTACTCAGAAGAAAAAAAATAATACTTAAAGTATCATCACAGTATACATGTATTTTTTAACATTAAAATGTCAATTCATATGCTTTTTCGTTGCATAGAGGTATAATAGGGCTATAAAATACTTTCAAATTTGAAATGCATTACAAGTCCAATAACATTTTCTGAGGAAATGGAATGGAAATACAAGTTTAAGAAGTAGTATTAGCAATAGTAAATGTCTTTTTTTTAAGGAAGATTTTTTTCCTTTTTTCTTTTTTTTTGCTTTTTAGGGCAACACCCATGGCCTCGTGGCATATAGAAGTTCCCAGGTAGGGGTCAAATTGGAGCTGTAGTCACCAGCCTATGCCATAGCCACAGCAAGGAGGGTTCTGAGCTTCATCGGTGACCTACACCACAGCTCGAGGCAATTCCAGATCCCCGACCCACTGAGCAAGGCCAGGGATCAAACCTGCATCCTCATGGATACTAGTCAGATTTGTTTCTGCTGCACACAATGAGAACTTCTCTCTTTTTTTTTTTAAATTTTGTTTTTAGTTCATATTTTTTAAATGGATAATGGATGGTACCAAATCATTATGGGACTTAGATTTCCTTGACTGTATTTTAAGGTAGTTATTTAATAGTTTAATATAACATGTCAATTTTAACAATTGGATAGCCTATTCTTTGCAAATATTTTAGCGTATGATGCAAAAAGATTTGACTTAAAATGTATGAGGAAATAATCAGTTTATCAAAATTTCTTTAGACAGTATAAAAGTAAAAAATGTGGAGGTCACCGACATTGAAGGTTTACTCATGTGTACGCACGTGCACACGTGTGTACACACGTGTATGTAACCTTCTATAATAAAAGTCTTTTTAGATTATTACCGAGTGTTGCATAGTGTACCTAACTGTGTCACTATGTATGGTGAAGATGCATAGAAATTTAAGACATACACTTAATGGCATGAAATGTTAGTGGCAAACAATTAGCCATAGAGAATTATGGTACTGTTGGGAATTGTTACAGTGTGGTCCTTTGAATTTCCTGGAGTTAGAATTTTGAAGGGATATTCTTAAAAAGGTGAATGTAGGCATCTGGAAGGATGCCACCGTAAAAGTTTAGGGAGAAGGAGTTTCCTACTCTCCTGATCAGAGTGAAGCCTCATTCTTCTGTGGACAAACCTCTGGGGAAATAGAAGGAAAGAAAATGAGGACATATTCAAATTTACCAGCAGGAGGGAAGAGTAGGTTGTGGGGATTGGAATTGTTGTCATTGTTGTTAAAAGTAAGTTAAGAGCAGAAAAGGGAGGAAGTGAAGACATAAAAAAATAAAATCCCAACAGAAAGAAAGGTGAATATGTGTAATTCGTGGTAAGATGAAATATAACAAATTTAAAACAATAGATAAGACACAAATGAAGGTAGAAGTTAGAAATATAAGCAGATAAAATGTTGAGCGCACTTGTATAATGAAAATGTAAAGAAAGTTAAATTATGAATTAAGGAAAGGGATTGATATTTGCACACTGTGGTACATGGAGTAAGTGGCCAATGGGGACCTGCTATATAGCACAGAGAACTCTACCGCAAATTCTGTGATAATCTATGTGGGAAAAGAATCTGAAAGAAAATGGATGTGTATTCATGAATAACTGACTTACTTGGTGGTGCAGATGGAGAACCAAGACACATCACAAGTAGAAAGGGGCTTCTAATGGGATCTCACTGGTATTCATGGGCTTTGTGAGAGTTAGTGGCATCCATATTCAAGCAGTGACATTTTACAATGAGTGGCGGAGGCACTAACCCTCTGCTCAGCTCCACGCTGTATTTTGTCACCAATAGCATAAAGCAGAAGTGTATGGCTCAAAGAATTTTTTTTTTTTTTCCAAAATGAATGTAGCTGCTTCATCATCTGACTCTAACTCCTCTCTCCCTTTGGACTAAAAACCAAATCAGCAATTGTGAATAGAAGTATGCAGAGATGAATAGATTTTAAGAAGAAAAGTGGTGGATACCATTTCTCAAACCCCTTCCATATCAGTCATCTCAGGCTGAATAACAAAAATGGGTGGCTTAAGTGACAGAAATTTTTTTAAAAAAGGGAGTTTCTGCTTTGGTTCAGTGGTACTGAATCCAACTAGTGTCCATGAGGATTCAGGTTCAATCCCTGGCCTCACTCAGTGGGTTAAGAATCTGACATCATGAGCTGTGGTGTATTTCACAGACACAGCTCAGATCCAGAATTGCTATGGTAGTGGTGTAGGATGGCAGCTGCATCTCCAATTTGACCCCTAGCATGGGAATATCCCTATGCCATACGTGCGGCCCCCTCAAAAAGAAAAAAAAATTATTTACTCCATTTTGAAGGCTATAACTCTGAGATCATGGTGCCAACGTGGTCAGGTTTCTGGTGAGATCTTTCTTCCTGGCTTTCTAGCTGTATCCTTACATGGCAGAGAGAGGAGCTCTGATGTCTTTTCCTTTTTTTTTCTGTCTTTTTAGGGCCGCATCTATGGCTTATGGATGTTCCCAGTCTAGGGGTTGAATTGGAGCTGTAGCCGCTGGCCTACACCACAGCCACAGCAATACCAGATCTGAGCTGTGTCTGCAACCTATACCACAACTCATGGCAAAGCCGGATTCCCCAACCCACTGAATGAGGCCAGGGATCAAACCCACAACCCCATCATTCCTAGTCAGATTCGTTTCCGGTGTGCTGCAATGGGAACTCCTAATGTCTCTCTTTTTTTTTTTTTTTTGTCTTTTTGTCTTTATCTAGAGCCGCTCCCGCGGCATATGGAGGTTCCCAGGCTAGGGGTCTAACAGGAGCTGTAGCCGCCGGCCTTCGCCACAGCTACTGCAATGCGGGATCCGAGCCGCGTCTGCAACCTACACCACAGCTCACGACAGCTCCGGATCCTTAACCCACCGAGCCAGGCCAGGGATCGAACCCACAACCTCATGGTTCTTAGTCGGATTCGTTACCACTGAGCCACAACGGGAACTCCCTAATGTCTCTTCTTATAACAGCACCAAACCCTTATAATCTCAGTGGGCCTTAATAGCTTCCTAAATCCAAATGTAGTAGTATTGGGGGTTAGGGCTTCAACATATGAATTTTTTGGAGAGTACACAATTCAGTCCATCATAACTACTATTCTTTTGCCTCTTATTTCCCTGACCTTAATACCACCAACTGCAAGTCCAAGATATAAAACTCTTTCCTAACTCACCTTCCGATGTAAGAGTGGTTGTGCACATCAAAAAAGTCAAATAGGTGCCGCCATAGCAAATAGCCAAACTCCAAATTCCTTTTGAGGCATAGTTAGGACAACTGCATATATAATGGGTATCACAGAAGTCATGGCTTCTCTGTGACATGGAGCACTTAACCTTCATTCTGGAATATTCGCTCTCCTGCCTCAGGAATTCCACCTCTAACCAGCCCTATGGTACAGTTTTCTACTGCATGGGAGAAGGCTCTATAATTAGAGTTAAACTCATTGATACATCCAGCAAATGAAGTGCAGAATGGATTAGCACAAGTTTGAGAGTCAGACCTGATTCTGAATCTGAGCCACATTATCTACAACCACATTATTTGCCACTACTCGGCAAGCTACTTAACCTCTCCCACCCTGAGTTTCATTCTTCAGCAAAAGAGAATGATGACTATTTACCTTCCATAACTTTTGTAAATAGAGATAGTAAAGTAACATGCACCTGGAATTATGCCTGGAACATGGATTAATGACTAGATATATGATACTTAGAAAAAGGAAAGGAAAAAGGAGAAATCTGCTTAAAGAGTACTTTGAAGCACTCAAGGTGATCTTTTCATTCACTAAAAGAAATGACAGCAGAGCAAAGGATCAAGACGGTGGAGGACTAAGATGTGGTGCACAACTTCTTCCACAAACACACACAAAAAAATCTACATGTAGAACAATTTGCACAGAACATCTACTGAACGCTGGCAGAAGACCTTACCTACAAAAAGGGCAAGAAACCTTCCACATAATTGGGTAGAACAAAAGAAAAGAGAGAGAGAGAGAGAGAGAGAGAGAGAGAGAGAGAGAGAGAGAGAGAGAGAACACAGGAATCAGGGTGGGACTAGCACTCCTGAGAAGGAGCTGTCAAAGAGGAAACGAAGCCACCTGACTGACAGGGAAATCAGCTGAGATGGGGGGGCCTCAAAGTCATGGATAAAAGTGCAGCAGCTGAACCAAGGAGGGCAAAGCAGAGTGAGAGCCACACAGACCGTTGTACCACCGCCCCCAGACACCACAGCTTGAGATGCTTGGGTGGGGGCTGGATGCTGTGACTCCGGCTCTGGAGGTCAGTTCTGCAAAGAGGACTAGGGTTGGGTGGGTGGACGCAGCCTGAGGGGCCAGGGAGAGATATGACATGGGCTGGGGAGCTGAGCACCACAGCTGAGGGAACCCAGGAGGAGATCTGGGCCTACAGGAAAAGCAAGGCATCACCGTGGGGAAGGGCAAGAGGAGGAAGAGTTGAACTGCCACTGGAATTCCTGCTCTGTGCATGCTCAGACTCTCAGAGGGTAGGGCATCTCTGGCGAAGGCTACGGGTGGTGAGGCAGCATTTGCAAGGGCTACGGGTGACGGGCTGGGATTTTGGGGTTAGTAGATGCAAACTATTGCATTTGCGGTGGATAAGCAATGAGATCCTGCTGTATAGCACAGGGAACTATGTCCAGTCACTTGTAATGAAACATAAGGGAGGATAATGTTAGAAAAAGAATGTGTATGTATATGTATACATATGTATGTGTGACTCGTTCATTTTGCTGTACCACAGAAATTGACACAACATTGTAAATCAACTATAACAGAAAAAATAAAAAAAATCGTAATAAAAAAAGACAAGGAAAGCACAAAAACCATTCCCTTACATAAATGTTTACTAGGAAATTGTAATAGGCATGTTACTATTAAATGTCTTTTAAGCAATGAACTATGGGATAATATAAAAAATAAATAAATAAATGACAGCATTTTTAGGATGCGGTGGGGAAAATCACACCCCTAAGTTAATTAGGCAGTAAGGCGCTGAAATTCTCAAAATGCTGGGAATATGGTCTCCATTAAGGCACAGTGGTTTTCACATAGACTTTCTGTTCTTAAACTTCATTCGATTTTCTAAATTTGGGGCATACTCTTCCTTTATAAAAATAATGACAATTCAAAGTTTCTGTTGAGGTGCAGCAGAAACGAATCCTACTAGTATCCATGAAGATGTGGGTTCAATTCCTGGCCTCTCTCAGTGGGTCTGCGATTCGGTGTTGCAGTGAGCTGTGGTGTAGTTCCCAGACGCGGCTTGGATCCTGTGTTGATGTGGCTGTGGTGAAGGCCAGCAGCTGGAGCTCCAACTTGACCCCTCACCTGGGATCTTCTTATGCTGCGGGTGCAGGCCTAAAAAGCAAGCAAACAAGCAAAACAAAGCTAACAATAATACCATTCATTTACAATTTTGAGACATAAACAATTTATAAGAGAATTAAAGGAGAACCTTCACACATCTCCTCCCTGACATTCAAGAAAATAGGCTGAGCTTTCTTACCTTTCTCTTTCAGCCCTAGTTTACGTTTTCAAAGCCAGGTGCAGGCACCTGTCTGAGCCCATCCAATCTACTTTGCTACCATGCTAGTCTGCCACAGAGTCACCTTAAGGAACACAGGCTGTACCTTAGTGGGAAGGCAAAAAGCTCGGCTTAGCCCTGAAGCATACAAGACTTCTCTGCACTTTTTCCAGAATTGAGAGACTTCAGGAACATAAATAAATGAAATGTGGGCATAAATACGTGATGTCAGGGGACCGAACCTAGTTGTGTCAAAAGAGGGCAGAGAATACTACCCTCCCACTGCTCTTGTTTTTGAAATTTCTATTCCCATGCTTAATTTTCTTGTTTTATTGACTCTGGTCATTGCAGAAACATCAGTAATTACAGAGAAGCATAGTGGTTTCTCTGAAAAAATTATAGATGGCGATGGATGATGATGCAATTGTGTGACAATAAAACGCTGTATTAAGTACTGAGCTCCCTGCCAGAATATGGACAGAACACATGAGCAGATAAAAGCACACAATTTTCTTTTTCACTGTGTCTCAGGAGAAAACAATGTGTATCAGCATAGATGGAAGCAAACAAGATTAGTTAAAAGAAGGAACTTAAATAACATAGACCAAGCCAGAACAATGATTACAAATAAAGATGACTCATCTAATGAAAGCATAAATGAGAAACAGTGTGGTTTCATCTTAGATTTTCCTCAGGAAGGAGGAAGGAGTCATACAATACAAAGTGAGACAAAGTATTGATAATTATATGGTTTTTTGAATTAAATGAGTCTAGACCCCAAATGGAATATTTCACTTCTGTTTTCTAGGTCAGCTGTCTACATTGTTCCAATTAATTGAGTTGGCTGTAAAAGTTCACTGTGCTATCAAGAGATCATTCAAAATCACCTCCATTTACTAAATAGAACTTTCATGCAAGTGTTTATTGTGTTCAGGGACATAATAATAATTTTGGAAGGTACTGATAAATTTAAGATCATGTAAACTACTCACACACTTAATCATCATGACACAATATTGAATATGCATGTAAAACAAATTTCATACATGAAAAAAGAATAAATCCTACACCTTCCCCTGCTTGCCCCCCTGCCCGCCCCCACGACACACACACATTTATCCTGTGTTTGCAATAGCCTGGCTCTTAAGGATTCAGGGACAAGCATAGATTTATCTGACTTATCCAGTTTCTTAATAGTGGAATAAAGAGCTTCTTGGGAGAAAGAGGCTTATACTCAAAACCTGCTTTTCTGAGTCCCTTTGAGCAGAGCAAAGAAAGGAAATGAAAAAAGCCCAGAAGTCACAATGATAAGTGTGTATGCAAGGTTTATTAGGAAGGATTCACTATTGTATTTGGTTTTCTGTCCTACATTAGGGCATAGGCTTTGCCTAGAGGGTAAGAATTGCCTGAAGTTCCAGCAGCGAAGGCAGGGCAGCCAAGGAAGTGCAGAATGATGGAGAAGATGTATAGGACAGCGGTCACCAATCACCCTTGAAAACTCAGGCAAATACAAGACATTATATTCCATAATTTGACCTTGATGAAGCATGGCATTTATATTGGGAGCAGAAATGCCAATATCATTAAAAAGTATAGAAATGGCCCTTTGAGTAAAGTCGATGAGTTATCCACCGATTTAATCTAAGAGAAGAAAATGGAGAAATGACACAGGAGGGGTTTAATTTCATAGGCAGCTTATTCAGGAGACTGCATCTTAACAGATTTTGAATGTCAGGTGTCCAGCTGTGCACATGGCCTGATGTTGGTAGGGAGAGTCAACTGTATAACCTCAAATGTTTTCACTGGCCAGTATTAAAAATTTTAAAGTGGGTGAGTGGAAAATGAGAAGATTTCAAAGTAGAGGCTGCCTGTGCCTGCCCTTAATGCTGCCTGGATTTCTTATTGAGAACAGGAGGGAGAGAGCGCTGATTGTTAAATGTCCTACGTTACTGGGAGAGATGGTTATGGATAGTGGTGTTAACTCTGGACAGCTTGGTTCTAAATGCTAGTTCCTCTCCTTATTAGCTACATAACCTTAAACCAAGTAGTTAACTACTTTCTGTTCTCATTTTCCTTATCTATAAAATAGGTGCAACAACAAAACTTAGCTCATGCTTTTGTTCCAGGTAAGAAAGGAATCAATATTGTGGGATATTTGGAGCATTTTGTGGCATAAAGTAAGCCCTCTGTATGTTAGCCTTTATCATTGTATATCTTGCCAAGATGAAAATAGCTTTATTATTTTTCATCTGGTTATGAGGGTGATATGTGCTTGCTATTTAAAAAAATAGATTTTAGAGAAAGTTACAAAGATGAGCAAAAAATTATTTGGAATCAATTTACTCTTAGATAACTATAGTTAACATTTAGGTATTATCTTTCCAGACAGTTTTCTGTCTGCAGAGCATACATAATGCATAAAGTTGTAGCATGCACACATCTTGTTGAACCAATCCTTTATTGACTCCTAT
This sequence comes from Catagonus wagneri, assembly GCA_004024745.2. Classification (NCBI taxonomy): domain Eukaryota; kingdom Metazoa; phylum Chordata; class Mammalia; order Artiodactyla; family Tayassuidae; genus Catagonus; species Catagonus wagneri. Next base: position 10,956,716 of record PVHT020000166.1, read on the forward strand.
TCCATCCCACTCCTAAAACAAAAACATGTATTGAGTGCAACACTATTATCTGTCAAAATGCAGTGCGCTTCAAAGACAATATCTTCCACATTTTTTTTCCTGAATAGTCCACTCTGTTTTGAATCTCATTGTAAGTGTTCTATATGTATTATTCTACATGGAGCTCTTAACACTGCTTCTTCACCTAACCAATAATTATTAAATGCATTTTCTCTATCAGGCACCGTGTGAGGTGTGGTGTTACAGTGGTGAACAAAGAGGATCAGTGTCCCTGCTCTGATGGGACTTAAGGCTTAGGGCAGAAAAAAATGGACTCATCAAATAATTGTACATATACATGTAAAATTTAGAAACAGCTGTAAACTTTTTTTTTTTTCTGCCTTTTGTCATTTTAGGGCCGCACCCGCGGCATGTGGAGATTCCCAGGCTAGGGGTCTAATCGGAGCTGTAGCCACTGGCCTAGGCCGCAGCCACAGCAACGCGGGATCTGAGCTGCGTCTGCGACCTTCACCACAGCTCATGGCAACGCCGGATCCTTAATCCACTGAACAAGGCCAGGGATCGAACCCGCAACCACATGGGTCTTAGTCGGATTCGTTAACCACTGAGCCACAAAGGGAACTCCGACAAAAAGTTGTAAACTTTTATAAGGGATGCCCCAGAGTAATTGCTCTGTAATAAATTCATCTAGAGGATGAATTATAAACAATTGTAGAAACTATGTTTATAGAGAGAGTATACATGTTATAAACCTGGTCATTTTAAGATAACAATTAGGAGAGAGGGATCAGGATGGGAGGAAGGCATGAAAGGAGAGAAGGAGGGAATGTGAAAACACTAAGATGCTTTTTTTCTGAGAGCAGAGAGTGAATTCTCTAAAATGAAATAGTTTGAAAAATAATCCTAATGCCTTCAGAGTTTCTCTCTTTATCTCTTATCTTAATCCTAAAATCCAGTATCATATCCTGGGGTTATATACAGCTTAATTCTATTTCAAATTATTTTTCTTCTGTTATAGTCAATTACAATTAAACTGAAAGGATTTAAATGAAAATAACAGTAGTATATAATTCAGTTTATTTATTTATTTGGGTTTTTAATGATTTTTATGTTTTACATTACAGCTGATTTACAGTGTTCTGACAATTTCTATCATACAGCAGAGTGACCTGGCCCCTCTCCCTCTCTCCCTCTCTCTCTCTCTCTCTCTCTCTCTGTCTCTCTCTGTCTCTCTCTCTCTCACACACACACACACATTCTTTTTCTCACATTATCCTCCATCATGTTCCATCACAAGTGACTAGATATAGTTCCCTGTGCTGGATAGCAGGATCTCACTGCTTATCCACTCCAAATATACTAGTTTGCATCTATTAACCCTATGTGCCCAGTCCATTCCACTCCCTTCCCCTTGGCAACCGCATGTCTGTTCTCCAAGTCCACAAGTTTCTTTTCTGTGGAAAGGTTCACTTGTGCTGTATATTATATTCCAGATACGTGATATCATGGTATTTGTCTTTCTCTTTCTGACTTAATTCACCCAATATGAGAGTCTCTAGTTCCACCCATGTTGCTTCAAATGGCATTATTTTTTTCTTTTTTATGGCTGAGTAGTATTCTATTCTATATATAATAGCACATTTTCTTAATCCATTTATGTGTCAGTGGACACTTAGGTTGTTTCCATGTATTGGCTATAGTGAGTGCTGCAATGAACATATGGGTGCATGTATCTTTTTCAGGGAAAGTTTTGTCCAGATATATGCCCAGGAGTGGGATTGCTAGGTCATATGGTAGTTCTATATTTAGTTTTCTGAGGTACTTCTATACTGTTTTCTATAGTGGTTGTACCAATTTACATTGCCACCAACAGTGTAGGATGGGTTCCCTTTTCTCCGCACCCTCTCCAGCATTTGTTATTTGTTGACTTGCTAATGATGGCCATTCTGACTGGTGTGAGGTGGTACCTTAGTAGTTTTGATTTGCATTTCTCTAATGATTACGGATGTTAATCATTTTTTTCAAGCTTGTTGGCCATGTGTATGTCATCTTTGGAGAAATGTCTATTCAGGCCTTCTGCCCATTTTTCAATTGTGTTGTTGATTTTTTGCTGTTGAGTTGTACAAGTTGTTTGCATATTTTAGAGATTAAGCCCTTGTCAGTTGCATCGTTTGAAACTCAACTATCTTCTCCCATTCTGTAGGTTGTCTTTTCTGTTTTTGTATGATTTCCTTTGCTGTGCAAAAGCTTGTCGGTTTGATAGGTCCCACTGGTTTATTTTTGCTTTTATTTCTGTTGCCTTGGGAGACTGACCTAAAAAAACATTTGTAAGGTTGACGTCAGAGAATGTTTTGCCTATGTTCTCTTCTAGGAGTTTGATGGTATCTTGTCTTATGTTTAAGTCTTTAAGCCATTTTGAGTTTATTTTTATGCATGATGTGAGGGTGTGTTCCAGTTTCATTGATTTACATGTGGCTGTCCAGTTTTCCCAGCCCCACTTGCTGAAAAGACTGTCTTTTCCCCATTTTAGGTTCTTGCCTCTTTTGTTGAAGATTAATTAACTGTAGATGGTCTGGTTTTATTTCTGTGTTCTCAATTCTGTTCCATTGGTCTGTGAGTCTGTTTTGGTACCAGTACCACACTGTCTTGATTACTGTGGCTTTGTAATATTGCCTCACGACTGGAGATTTGTGCTCCTGCTTGGTTTTTGTTCCTCAGGATTGCTTTGGCAATTCTGGTTTTTTTAATGTCTCCATATAAATTTTTGGTTTATTTGTTGTAGTTTTGTGAAAAATGTCACGAGTAATTTGATAGGGATTGCACTGAATTTGTAGATTGCTTGGGTAGTATGGTCATTTTTGTGATATTAATTCTTCCAACCCAGGAGCTTGGAATATATTTCCATATCTTTGAATCCTCTTTAATTTCCTTGATTACTGTTTTATAATTCTCAGCATGTAAGTCTTTCACCTCCTTGATCAGGTTTATTCCTAGGTATTTAATTTGTTTGGGTGTGATTTTAAAAGGTAATGTATTTTATATTCTTTTTGTAATGTTTCATTGCTTGTATATGGAAATGCAACTGATTTCTGAGTGTTAATTTTCAATAGAAGCAGAAAAAGCATTTGACAAAGTCCAACATCCATTCATGATAAAAACTCTTACCAAAGTGGGGATAGAAGGGCCACACCTTAACACACTCAAAGCCATTTATGACTAACCCACAACAAATATAATACTCAATGGAGAAAAGCTGAAAGCCTTCTCACTAAAATCTGGAACAAGATAAGGATGCCCATTCTCACCACTTTTATTCAACATAGTATTGAAGTCCTATCCACAGCAAACAGATAAACAAAAGAAATGAAAGGTATCCAAACAGGAAGAGAAGAGGTAAAATTGTCACTATATTCAGATGACATGATACTATATGGAGAAAACCTTAAAGACTCCACACAAAAATTACTCTAACTGATCAACAAATTTAGCAAAGAAGCAGGATACAAATTATAAATCAACTTTTTAGGGAATTACTTCTCTAATGTCTCTCTCTCTCTATGCCCGTCAATCTATCATAATATATCCTTAGAAAGATGTCTGAAATCACGTTTGCCTAATGTTATTTTCTGATGGTATGATTGTAAAAGTGTTTTAGTTACTTTCATTGCTGTTCTTTCGTTTATATGCAAATTATTTGAGGTAAATATATCAGTTTTTTTTAGGAAAATGGTTTCCTTAAGAGAGATTGAGATGGAGGTAATTTACCAAAATGATTGTAATGGAAGTTCCCTTGAAAGTTGTCTTGACCATTAAAAATGATATATGTAGGGTGCTTAGCACAAAGCCTGAAATACAGTAGTTGTAGTTATTGCTCCTACTGCCAATTCCCCATTTCACTTCTGTTTTCTTTCCTGAGTTCATGTACTTGGTGTTTTGGAGTTCTGGACCTTTTTGGTTGTACATAACAATCAATCTCCTCCCCCCATTTCTATTCCTTCTAGACATTCGTAGCTATACTTCACTCTACTCTGTTTCATTAGTTATTACCTCTTTATCTGCTTTGACTTTTATAAATTTGTTGAAATCTTCTATTTTTGGATGACACTCTTCCAATTCCTTACTACCATTATGGTTTTGTTTTGTTCTTTTCTCTCTTTTATGGCATCTGAGATGGGGGAGTAATAAATGCATATAGCCATATTAGTGTGGGAAGCAGAAACCATTTTAGGAATTTCACACAGGACAGTATATGATACAAGCAATCAAAATCTTACACAGTTATTCCAAGAGTTTGAGGTTGGGGAATAAGGACGCTGCTACTAGAGTTCAAGAAGACAGGAAGTGACAAGATCATAAACACCCGACACCGGTGTTCTCAGATGCCCACAACAGAAAAGTAGGTATTCTTAGCAAAATTCTTAGGGTTGTGCAGGGTTCTCCAAATGCCTAATGTCATGTGTGTGTGTCATTATAGTACCATGAAGAACAGAGGAAGCACATTTTTGTTGAAAGAAAAGTATGTATTTTTGACAATGCCAAAATAGATAGAATTTCTCATTTCATTGATGTTTCTAGTTTTCTAAAGAGGCTAGGAACCATGTATCAGTATGGGTGACACCACCTTATATATACATACATATTTATACATGAAGACTTGAGTTAAGTAACTTTCAGAGCTCTAGAACAATAAATACTGGGATTTATTTTCCTCCATAAAAACAAACAAGGAGAGCTTTAATACTACAATGTTATTAATGTGTCATCTATCTTATGGATGACAACACTGCCTTTTGCTTTTTTCTCTAAGCTATTATGGGGAAATAAGAGGTTCACAATATAAACTTTTATTGTATTTTAACACTAAACTTGCAGATGATATAGGGGTGTTCTACCTTTTATGATCTTTTATCAGTTCTCACTTACCTTCATTCCATTAAAAAACCTCTTGCAGAAATACTTTTTAGCTGCTCTTAAATTCAGTTCGTCTTCTCTTTCCCCAGGAGATAGTTCAGAGTATAGATCACATTTTCTGAGATATTACTTTCATTTATGTGTTTATACATTTGGATCAACAATTTTCACAAAAACTGTGCCAAAATCCAAGGAAAAGAGGAAGATTTTTGTGAAGTATGAACAGTTGTTAAGGGCATGCTATCATTAAATTCTGAAGGCTTTATTTCTTTCACTTTTCATTGCTTTGGTTTCACATACCACTTGTAGAATAGTGCTCAATATGCACAATGCAAAATCAGGTCAAATACAAAAAAACCAAGAAAGCCCAGAGTTTAGTACTCCTCCTCATTTTTATCATGAGCAGGTAGAGTTGTATGTGTGTGTGTGTGTGTTTGTGTGTGTTCTGTCTTTTTAGGCCTGCACGCATGTCATATGGAGGTTCCTGGGCTAGGGGTCTAATCCAAGCTGTAGCTGCTGGCCTATGCCACAGCCACAGCAACGTGGGATACAAGCCGTGTCTGCAACCCACACCACAGTTCACAGCAACGTAGATCCTTTAGCCACTGAGCAAGGCCAGGGATCAAAACTGAGTCCTCATGGATGCTAGTCAGATTCGTTTCTACTGAGCCAGGATGTGAATTCCTATTTTTTACACTTTGAATAGAGGATTTCAAACCAATAGACTATAAGGCAGCAGATCTAGAGAATCTTATTAAGTTTCTCTCTTGAACAGTCATACAAATGTACTGTATACAATTTTAGGGGACTCTCAACCCGTCTATATACACCCAAGGTTAAGCTCTTTTCTTTTAACACAATTGTAGTCAGTTGTAATATTGTGTTCCAAATCTAGAGACAAGAATTATATAACTTCTCTCTGAATATGATGTCTTTTTCCTTCAAATGAAAAATGGCTTTAGTCATAAGTACCTGTATTCAGATCTTATTTAAATATACTTGACATTAATAAAACACTGCAAATAGGAATCTAGTATCATATTTATATCAATTAGCCAATATTTGTGGAGTGTTAGACACCATGCCATTTAAATAATACCTATTCTATGCCCTCAGTGATCTCACAGCTAGCTAATAAGAGAAACCACCATAGAAATGGAAAAAAAAACTAAGAGCAATGCACTGTTCTCAGTATAAGGCAGAGGGGCTGGAAAGAACTAGAGGAAGTACTGAAGAGGAACTGAATGAGAAAAGGCTTCTGAGAGGAGGTGTCCAGAGCTAGGTATTGAAAGATTTATTCAGGTAGACATGGAAAAGGTTAAGAAGGGAGTCATGGGTTTCTTTGTTTTTTGGGGGGAGTGCGGAATGCACATTGAGATCACAGACATCTTAACTAAGGCCAGTTATGTGGAGGAATCCAAGTACTTTAGTGTTGCTAGAGTAAAACAAACATGAGTCATGGAATAACAAGAGATGAGACCGGAAGGGTTGGCTGAAGAGGATCAGATCCCATAGTGGTAGTCCCATATGGTGAGATAGGAGCAAAGGCCTTGAAAGCTACGGACATATTTTCAGCGGGGGAGGGAAAAAGATGGGTTCGTGTTTTCCAAAGATCCCTCTGCTGGCTCCGTTAAGAATAGACTTGAGGTAAAAGATTGACTAGAATGTTGTCATAGCTAAGGGAAAAGAAAAGACCCTCTTATCAAGACAGTAAGAATGGAGAAAGATAAATTAGATGTATTAGATAAATTATATTTCTAAAAAAGTAGTAAGTAAAAATCAGCATAACTTGGTGGTTGTGTGGATGCTGAGTGCGTGACTTCTGTCTTTTTGGCTTGTTTTCCTGGGTCTTCCTAGGAAGACTAAACTTTAATAGATGGGTGAAAGAAGAGGAACCTGCAGAATGGTCTGAGTGGAAAGAGCAAGAAAATACCCTGCTGGTATCTCAAGATCTATAGCCTCAGTTTCATTTTGTTGCCCAAGTTCTGTTGATTCCATATCATTCTTTACGTTTTTCTATTTTCTTTGTATTTATTTATGTTTAATTGGAATATAGTTGATTTACAGTGTTGTGCCAATTTCTGCTATACAGCAAAGTGACCCCGTCATATATATATATATATATATATATATATATATATATATATGCTGTACAGTAGGACTTCATTGTTTATTAATCCTAAATGTGATAGTTTGCATCTACTAACCCCAAACTACCCATCCATCCCACTTCCCCCCTACCTCCCGCCCTCCACATTGGCAACAAGTCTGTTCCCTATGTCTGGGAGTCTGTTTCTCTTCTGTAGATAAGTTTATCTGTGCCATATTTTAGATTCCGGATATAAGTGCTATCTTACGGTATTTGTCCTTCTCTTTCTGATTACTTCACTTAGTATGAGAATCTCTAATTGCATCCATGATGCTGCAGTTCTTTAAAAAAATATTTTCATGGCTAAATGCCACTAGCATAATTTAGGCCTCTAAGGCATGTGAGCCTTCAGATGCCTTGTTGTAGGGGAACTATTTGACTTTATGTGAAGGTAAGCACATCTTAACTCTTGTGTTTTTTGACTTCTCAAGTTTCTTCTCAAAATCTATAGATATTTGCTGGATTGATTACTAATCCTAGTTTAGTATTGCTTTTACATTTCATCATCTAAATGTCTCTTAAAGAGTTTCCAATTTCTTCTGTGCAGAGTTTTGTTTCTTCAAATATAAGCTGACATTCAATTACCTAAGTCATAGGAGAACTCAGCATTTTTATTCATCTTAATAAATGGCTGAAATCCCAATTCTAAAGCAGTTGTTTATATACATGAGAGAAATTCTTTTCAGTTGGCATTATTAGATACTGGAATGTATTGCCTAGTAATATGTTAAATGTGCTATCCGAAAACATTGTATATATTAAGTAAGCACTGATTGTGAATAAAGTAGGTATAGTTCTACCTGGAGACAGAAAATCGTAATTATATCAAGCTAGAACTTTGTGTCTGTGTATATGTGTGTTTGAGTGCACACACGCACATATGCTGGCTTGTATGAACAAAGTGATGTTTACTAAAGATAATCGTAAAGAAAAAGTCATTGGTTATAAAAACTGAAAGGGAAACTTTATTTTAAAGATGTGGAAACTGAGACCCAGATAGATAGGTGGATTGCCCACAATTGAGAACACCATTCAGAATTTGAGCTACTTAATTCCCTTCTAAAATATATAATTGTGCTCTCAAATTTTAGATATATGGACAAGGAAAAGCTCTGTGATTATGGTGATTATGCAGAGCTCATGCATAGCCCCCTAATCCAACCGAGAATCCTCTGCTGTCTCTCTTTCAGGGGAAATCCATTTAGCACCAAAACTAATCACTGTGGTTGACCACGCTTTTTTGGCAGATTATACTGCTACTGTTGCTTCCCTTCTTTTTTCGTCATTCACATTATGACAGACATCTGAGCAGAGTCTTAGTATAAACTTCTCTTTGGGGGTTGGTGCTTCTGATTCTCGGCACAGTCTGCAAGCCTCATTTGGAAAAGATGTTTAATACAGACTAGTGGTCTTTTGTATTTTGAACTGAAGTAGAAAAGACCATGATGGGTTCACTCAAGGGAGACCCGATATTTTAAATACAATGAAGAAGACAGACAGTTTTCAGGAGTGGAAGTGAGAGTATGATTCATACATAAATTGGTATTTTCTTTTATGAGTTTTTTGATGTGGCCGTTACCCAAGCTTTATGGTGAGATGAGATGAAAGGCAATGAGCAGTTACTGAAGGATTTCTCATCTCCCTACAGTTTCATTAGGAAAATTGTATAGCAAGGACACAATTCATGCTGCCGCTTTCATTTATTACCATCTGTATATACAGGCGAAGTCTTCCATCACTTTTCTTCCCTTCTCTTCCTTAAGTCTCCTTTCCTCTCCCTGCCAATTACCTCCACCTCCGTGCCAGCCCCCGGCTTGATTGTTTTGTTAAGCTTTTTCTTCTTCTTCTTTTTTTTTATCCTTCCTTGTAAGTGATTTTATTTCTTTCTGTTACCACCCTATGTATGTGGTCCCTCCGCTCTATAGCATAAGACGAAGACAGTCTAGGATAGCAGCTAATAGTACAGGCTCTGTAGTCAGACTGCCTGGCATTGACTCCTGGTTCTGCAACTTACTCGTTGGGTGACTTTGAAAAAGTCACTTAACTTCAAGCCGTTTCAACTTTCTTATCTCCTATTGGATAATAGTTTTTATCTCTTAAAATTATTCTGTGGATGAAATGAGACTATACATGGAAGTGCTTAGAAGGAGGCATGGCACCTGGCTGTTTTTTATAATACACAGTCATGGGTTCATATATATATTCATAAATAAATGTGTCATAAAATGTGTGATATATGTATAACTATTGTATATGATAATAATTTATTTTTGCAATATGTAAAATATTATATAATATATATGTAGCACTTATTATATGTATTATTGAGCCATTTAATGTTAATGAAAAGGAAAATGGATTACATTGCCCAAAGAAAGGTATGAGAAAATCAGCCACAGAGACATGGGCAATCTTAGAGATAGCTGGCACCCTGACTTGACCTCATTCCTCCTCTGCTGAGACTCTTCGCAAATTTGTCATTTGTTTCTGCAGGTTTGGAGCTTATATGAGGCAGCAGTGGGAAGAACCCATGTATCAAGAGAGCCTTTATTCATAAACTAATGAAGTTTTCCTGTGTGTGATTTGATGCTATCCCTTTACTTGATATTTAATTAAATATCAAATCAAATATATATTTGCCATCTATGATATGCAATATATTTTAATCCTCCAAATGAAAAAATGTACAGTCTGGAAAGCTAAGTAATATGCAGTGTAGAATATATGTGTGTATTTGTTGATACCACAATCTTTGTGATATCCTAAATGATCTTTTTTTTCCTTGTTAATCTTTCATAATGACTTCATATCTGTAATTCCATATATGTGTGTGTGTGTGTTTTCGTGCTATCTCTGAACATTGCAGCATTCTGAATGCTTTATGATTGGAATTAAACTTTGGAATTTTCTATGAGCTTGTTAGATTTCACTCTTATTCCTTCTCTGCAAAGTTTTTGTTTTAATTTGTTTTGTTTGTTTTTTGCATGTACAATATTCCAGGAAAGAGAATAGCATTTGATATAGCGCAAAATATGCTTATTTAGGAAAGAATACTTAAACTGCAAAAGTTTTTGGGGTCTTGATTAATGTCCTTTAGTTTATAAATCAGTTATTTTCAAATGTTGCCATTGACATTGGCTACTATGTAATAAGTTTCTAATATTGCCCTGGCAGGGCGTAGAAGGGTCTCTGCCTGAAAGAATTAGCTACGCTGTCCTCTATGTATGACATGCTCTTAAAGGGTGACTGAAACACAGCAAAGAATGACTCATATTTTCCCCCAAGAGAAATGGAGGCTCTGGACAGCAGTACCACAAGAGTACAGTGTAGAACTGTAACTATAGTTACAAAACTCTATGAAGAAATAAGCCAAACACGTGGCTATGCACCAACATTTTCACTTTTCAACCAGTGGGATACAGACACCATCTAGAGATCTCATAATTCTTGGAGTGATTACTTGTCAGAATAAAAATTCAGAGCAATTTGTGAATTAATGATTGGTGTTTTTGAAAGAGTTAGCAATGATAGTTGATGCACAGAACTGAAGATACTAATCAAAGTGAGAGAACTTTTCAAAAGCTTTTCTTTTAATTAGCTAAAACGATTAAAGTATTCTACTTCAAAGTAAGAAGGGATTTTTTTTTCTTGACACAGTTATGAAAGAATTCTATTCTAAGTGTAAGTAAGAATCTTAAAGAATCAAAGAAATACTCGTCTTGAAGTAAACAGAATAAACGTACACAATTAGGGTGATGAGAGAGTTAATGCCAGTGTTTATTATCTGACATACCACTTAGGGACATTGTAGGAAACAGTTCATTATATTAAAATGTAACATTAGTCTTGAATGTGTTATACACCTAGTATAACAATACCGATAACGTATATGTAGATATTTTGCTCTTTAAATATTATCGCATACCAAAAATGCCAATTTACATGTTAAGAACATGGAAAAAACTTCCACAAAGTGTGCAACTCTGAGTAATGGTTGAGTATAACCAAAATAAAAGTTGATTAACTTGTTTGGTCAAAGCTACTGTGAGAGAAATGATGTGGACTTCAGCCATTCACAAATTTAATTAGGACAATGTCATTCTGTGTCCACAAGTGGTATCTCCACCCAACCAGCAGGCTCATTGGCATTTACATTTTATTCACAGAGGAAACTGGTGAGAGAATTGAGAGAAAGCATAATGAGACCCCGTTCCACTGGGGTAAATCTCGTGTCCTCCTGTTGATGATGATGTGTTAGCACGGTTGACCTTCTATACAACAAAGTGTTTGTACCCCGAAAGAGGCATTGCTTGTTTTTTTGTGGTTCTTTGTGGTTTTTCTAATAAGTCTTCATTAGAAAAACTCAAAAGAGAATTTTGCTTAGAGCTTAATAAAATATGAACCTTGTGGCCAAAGGAAGCTATAGATTGATGAGTCCAGTGTTGTTATACTTGTGGCACTAAAAGAATTCACTTCAAGAAACAAAGACAACTAGGCAACTTGAAAGAGAAAGTGTTTCCAGTTTGGTGAGTCGAGTGGTTTTGGCATTCAAAATCTATTTGTAAATGAATGATAAAAATATAGGACTTACAGTATAATTGAATTTATTTTCTGCAACAAATGTTACATTCAAGAATGTTAAGTGGGGCATCCTGAACAGCCATTGTACTTCATTTGGCTCTGTTTATGTGTCGTCACCCAAAAGAGAATGAAAGGAACCGTCATACAATAGCAGAAGTTCCTCATGGTGGCTGTTATAATTTTACTCCTGAGGAAAAGATATCTATGTGTTTTTGATTAGGCTTGACAGGATCTTAAAACTCAGAAATTATAAATGAATATTTTGGTGTAAATTAAACTAAAGACACAGGATTACATAGTTTCAGGGGCACAGACATCTTAGACACAGGTAGTATGTGTTTGTTTTGTATGGATTTTTTTCAAAAAGTAAATATGATCTGCAAGAAAATAGGTAGAGCCAACAAATTTTTTCCCAAGTCTTCAAAATTATGGTGATACAGACATATCATTTACACTTTATTTTGATTATGTTGTCTAATTTTTGATGTAAATTTTTATTCAGGGCAATTTCGTAACATCCAACTCTAAAAGTAGAGTAGTTACCTCAAGAGCTTTTAAAGTTGTCTAAGAAATCACTTTAAGAATAAAAGTCTTTAGCATAAAAGCTGGCCACTAATGTTTCATATTTCAGAACTAGCTTTGATTTCTTCAGATGAAAAATATTGTACATAAATAGGTTAGAAGATGTATGTTTTCATAATGCACTGTATGTCTCCTTTGGAACACTCGTTTTATTTAATTAATTTGTTATTTTGTTTTTGGAATGATTTGTCCAATATCCATCTCTTTGCTTTGCTAGAAATTTCATGAGGGCAGAGAGAATTCTCTCCCTAGTTCACTGCACCCTTGAATTTTTGGGACGTGGCATAGCCATTGGCACAGCGTATGCACTCATAAATACTCATGGCACCAATGGCTGACTCTGTTAATGAACAGGTGAATAAATAGACCTGGAATAGAGAAGATATGTTACAAGTATTAATGAGAGCCAATGATAAATTCATGCAGTAATCTCTAATTTGCAACTGAAACAAATTAGTGACAACTCATGAACCTTAAAACTATACATGAAAATCTGTCGCCTAAGGGTGAAAATAACAATGTTCATACTTCATTTCTCCCTTGAAATGTTACAAGAATGGCTTGAGGAAATGTTGAAATGAGCTTTTCAGTTCTGCACTTTATACACCTGTTAATATGAATTTATAGGTGCTAAACGTTTTAACTCATAATGCTAATAAATTCTCTGGACCCTAACCTTTAGGATTTTATAATGGCTTCTTTTCCCTCTGCCCCCCTCCCCCCACACAAAATAGCATTATTACATATATACTCTTGCTTTGGTTTTGTGTTGTGATGGAAAACCGTCTAATCCTATCTGAATTAATCTCACATCTAGCTAATTGATAAGTGCATAGGATTCTTCTGGCCTCTGACAACATCTCATAGTTATTATGAGATAAAATATTTAGAAATGGTGTACACTTGAATTTTGTATGTTTTTTTCTCCTTACCTTGCCCTCAGCCTCCAAGGCATGAGTTAAATTTTAAGACCAGTGAACTTGATGTGTCCAAATGAGGATTTGTTCAGTGGATTTAATTCATCCCCACAGAGGTTGGCACCTAAGCCTGTGAGGACATGCAGGTAACTAAGGAATGGAACCCCTGGGTTGGGAGACACAGTGACTTTAGTGTCAGGTCATAAATGAGACTCAGGGCTTGTTCATTTCTTTTCCAGAATTCTGTGAATTTTATGACTTCTCCAAGCTTCTTTTAACAAGACTTTGAAGGTATAAATATATATATATGCCTTTTTGGATATAGTCACAGGCACTTGCAGAGAAAGTTCAGTAAATCATTCAGTTAATGACTTGTGTGACTTTTTCAGCACCTTTTTATATTCTCATCAGCCACCTTGTTTGTTTTTGTGATTCACTCTGCTGATGAGTTCATATTTTTTTTCAAATGCAAGAATTACCATATGGCAGGTGATTAGATGTTGCTGAAAATAAATAAGACATATACCTTATTTTAACCTGAAGGCACTGACTGGGGGGTCCTTAAACGATTATATTGTAAATAAATCATGGGACATTTGTTCCTGGACCCAGAGATGACTTACTATTTGGAACACTTAAAGCCATGTTTATCTTATGAATTCGAGAAGTTTGAAGTTGATGTCTCATGTTTTTTTTTTTAATTATTTTTTCAGAAAACTATCAAAAATACAAGTTCACTTGAACAAATTAATTTGTGCATATCAAATGAAAATGAATATAATATTTCCAAGTAATATTGAGGGATGATGACTGTAAAATTTCCAGCCAAACTTTATTTTGAAACTCAGCAGGTGGTGTTTTAAATATTTGATAGCTAATAAATTCTATAAGCCTACGCAAACTGAGAAGAGTATAATTAATTTTATTGTTGTGTAACATTAAAAATCTTAACTTGGATGTGCTGGGAATGTTATCGTGGCCTCAGGAGAATGGCCAAAGGTAGAGATTTAAAACAGGCAAGGGCTTCTGTGTACCAAACCTCATGATTGAGAGGCCCATGTGGTGTCACTGAGATTCCTTTGGCAATGCAAATATTGGAATGAGCTTTACTTCCCCTTCACCCCCAAACTAACCTGGGTATTTGGTATAATGATTGAACCTTCTCTGTTGGGGAGCAGAGATGGTCATGCTAATTTCTGTTATTGAAGAAGGGCTCACTACATTATTTTCACAAATATAATAAGCAATTTATTACATGGACTATCATTTTGGTTTTCTAGTCCTTAAGTATCTCCAGATTGTGTTATTATTTCAGATTTTTGAGTAAGACACAGTGTAACTTGATGGAAGGAAGAGGAGATTTGCAATCACACAGAGTCTGGATTCTAGTTATCGCAGTGAGTCTCAGTATGAACACAGGCAAGTCATGTAACTTCTCTAAGCCTTATTTTCTTCATCTGTATAGATAACAGCCTCTTCCCAGGAGGGTTAAAGTAGGAATTGAATATGATAAAATATGTAAAATACCTAGCAGAGGGCCTGCCTCCAGTGTATGTTCAATAAGCTACTACTAAGGTTAACAATTTGATCAGTAAGCTCACATCTATCTGCACAGCATGGACTTCCAGACTGCTTTCCTGGGACCATGTGGAACTCTCTGGATCCAGCACAGGAAGAGCTAGGTAGAGTGAGGAACCAGGACTGTGTCTGGAATTCAATCTCATTGCTCAGTACCTTGATCTACAAGTTTTTTATTTTTATTTTTATTTTTTTTTGCCTTTTGTCATTTTATGGCCGCGGGTTTATGGCCGCACCCGCGGCATGTGGAGGTTCCCAGGCTAGGGGTCTAATAGGAGCTGTGGCCACTGGCCTGCGCCGCAGCCACAGCAACGCAGGATCCGAGCCGCGTCTGCAACCTACACCACAGCTCACGGCAACGCCGGACCATTAACCCACTGAGCAAGGGCAGGGATCGAACCCGCAACCTCATGGTTCCTAGTCGGATTCGTTAACCACTGCGCCA
>PVHT020000166.1:10972878-11193440 GCA_004024745.2 Catagonus wagneri
TGGAGGTTCCCAGGCTAGGGGTCTAATAGGAGCTGTGGCCACTGGCCTGCGCCGCAGCCACAGCAACGCAGGATCCGAGCCGCGTCTGCAACCTACACCACAGCTCACGGCAACGCCGGACCATTAACCCACTGAGCAAGGGCAGGGATCGAACCCGCAACCTCATGGTTCCTAGTCGGATTCGTTAACCACTGCGCCACGACGGGAACTCCTACAAGTTTTTTAATACTGTAAATATCATCCTTAATCATTCCCGTCTTGCAGAGAAAGAGAAAGAATTATGGCTATATACTGCATGTAAAGTGCCTAGTGTAATGAAGTACACATAGTAATGATAGAGAGTATAATTTTTATTAGTGGCTGTAGTAGGCTAAATAAGGACCCCCAGCGATGTGTACATCCTAATTCCTGGAACCTGTGAGAATATTACCTCATATGACATAAAGGACTTAGCAGATGTGATAAATGTAAGGATCTTGAAGTGGGGAGATGAGCCTTAGTTATCCAAGTGGGCCCTAAATATAATCATGAGAGGCCTTACAGGAGAGAGGCAAGAAGGCAAGAGATGTAAGGTAACATGACAGCAGAGTAGAAATTGGTATGAAGTGGCTACAAACCAAGGAAAGTTGGGAGCCTCTGGAAGCTAGGAGAGGAAAAGAATGGACCCCCCACCCCCTCATAGCATCTCCAGAAGGAAGCAGCAAGCCTGCCAACATCTTGATTTTACTCTATAACACTAACAGTCTGGACTTCTGACTTCCAGAACTGTAAGTGAATAAATTTGTGCTGTTTTAAGCTATTAAGTTTGTGGCAATTTGTTATAGGGGCAGTGAGAAATTAATGTATTTCCCATCCATAACCATATCTCTCAAAATCTTAAAACTCTTGACCATTCCCTGGAACTATTCTTTACTTGCATAGTTCTCGCTTTTGTATATATACTCTTCCTACTCACCTCTCCACACCTCCCACTTCATTGCCCTTTTCACGGCTTTTCTACCCAGAAGTTTCCTACTTTCCCTCTGAGAGGGAGGACCAGAACTTATAAAGTCTACCGGTGAGGAAAGGTGTCCCAAGACTTCTTTAAAACTTTGTAGTCCTTTATCTGTAGCTCATGGAAAGGACTCTGAGCAAACACTACATATTTTTTATTTCATCCAAGGACTATACCCTAGAAATTTTTATTGGAGAAAAAAAAACAAAACAACTGGGAGCAAACTCTGGGTCTTCCCCCCACATGCTTATTGTCAAATTTCTCTCTCTGCTCTACTTTCACTGCATTGATTCTAGAAACTATACTGATGACTGTGATCTGACATGACCCTTTGACTCATCCAGATGGTATGAAAATCTACCCCCTCCTCCCAGCCCACACCAGTCTGCAACGTTATGATGGGCAGAATCTCTAAGTACTTAGGGTATCATCATGAATGAAGGACACATCTGCCTGCCAGGTGGGCAAAATTAATTAATACTGAGGTGAATGGTCAAGGCTAATGACAATTATTTGGCTTTCAGCAGTGAAACCTGTGAGATTTTATGGCTACCTAGTATCATTTGCTTTATTTTTACTGTAATAAAAAATGTACATTTACCATCTTATCCCCTTTCTTAGACTGTGTTTACATTTACCATCTTATCCCCTCTTTCTTAGACTGTGTTTTTGAGTCCTGAAATATAAAAGTGGTAGGACAACCAAGGCATCTAATTTCCTGTAGAACCATCAACACTGACTTTTGAAGAGCAGTTCGATGACTTGTCCTTGAAATTCCTATTGCAAAGCTCTTCAAAACCCAAAGCAATTGTTTGTGAAGTAATTACCCGACACTGGAGATAAATTTCTGGGTATTTTTATGTTTTGATTCAGTATACAACCAAAGGTAGAATTCGACTGTGAAAGTGCCAGTCTCTTGAGGAAAATTCGTGTTTACAAAAAAAAAAAAGCTCAAATGAAGTGACGCATTTTACCAGTAAAATGTAGATCTCAGTGGGTATAAACTCATTTGAAAATGTATTGGTAAAAAAGACACTGTGTGCAGACTTAGATACAGATATTCATTTTGCCAAATCTGGAGATGATTTCTAATCACAATGATACTTTCAGGAGAGTCAGATTCTTGAGACAGAGATGTTTTATTTGGCGGTAATAACCATGGCTTAGCCACAAAATAATGCCATGCTGAGTTTTCTGCTGACCTACCTGCAAAGACATAAAGATTTTGTGAGATGTGCAGTTCTTCAAAACAGACATTATGGATTTCAAAGATGAATGTAGTTTTTCTTTTTGAGTTCTGAAAAGCAACAGTTTCACAAGCTTATGCAATAATTTTTGGTTTACAATATCACCCAAAAGGACCCATGACAAAGTAGCAAAGGAGGGAAAATAATATTTTTTAAATGACAACTCTGTGGAAAGCTGTATGACTGGTGCTTCACATATGTCATTGCATTTACTCTCACAACTGTCTTACCCAGTAAGATCCTCAGTTGTACAGAAAACAACTCAGAGAGGGTTAGTGATTTTGCCTAGAAAGGGTAGGATTTGAACATAGGTCTGTACTGTTCCAAAGCCCACAGTGTGTTTTATATGATACTAAAGAAACATGAGAATAAGCATCTTTCCTATTTAGAGCAAATGAATATCTGTAAACTGTCTTCCCCTTTTAAGTTATAAGATGGCTCAGAAAATAGTGTTTTGAGGTCACCAGAGGGAAGGATCCTAAAAATAGGATTGTAGTTTTATTGATAAATGCATCATAGAGAAGTGAAGTGGTGTGATGTTTTGCCAAAGTAAAAACCCTGAATTATTCAGTGTGACTGTACACATCAATCAAATGAAATGGATAAATGTCAACTTACCACGGTTTAAAGAGGAATAGCTCTATATTCTTTCCAATAAGTCATTAATTTTATTGGTTACTATCTTAAAAAGACTCATCACTTTTCTTAAATATAGCTTAATCTATAATAAGACTTTACTGTATTTCCCTGAATTACCAAATTCTATTTCCAAAGCTCTATTAAAAGGACAATTTATCATGTCTCTCACTAACCAACATATAATAAAATACTTCATTATAGCCACTCAAGATACTAGCTAGAAAATAAAGCTGATTTTATTATTCTTACTTATAATTCGCTTCAGCTTCACTGATAGTCTATTGTATAATATTTCCTATATATGTAATTATATCAGATTTTGACCACTTTGTCTATGAGCTAAATAATTCATTATTTTAATCCATAGTGAATGATCAGTAGTTTCTCCATCCATCCCCCATTGGGTCTTACTGTGAGAACTACTATTTGCTTTTATCTATCCTCATTATAGATCCAGACTTGGTGTAATATGGATAGGTATTTTAGTACAGTTGTCCCCCTTTATCTGCAGGGGATGTGTCCCAAGACTCCCAGGGGACACTTGAAACTGTGGATATTCTCGAACCTATATTTTTTCCTATACATGCATACCTATGATCAAGTTTGATTTATAAATTTGGAATGATAAAATGTTGACAACAGTAACTAATAGTAACATAGCACAATTACAATGATATACTATAATCAAAGTTATGCTAATGTGGTATCTCTCTCTCAAGCTATCTTATTATGCTATATTCACCCTTCTTATGATGATTTGAGTTGAAAAAATGTGATGAGATGAAGGGACATGAATGAGTTGAGGATAGTTATGTAGTATTAGGTTACTCTTGACCTTCTGATGATATGTCAGAAGGAGGATTATCTGCTTAAATGATCCTGGATTATTGAGCTATGATGCTGTTGTTGGTTGGATATTAGGAGTAGATGAGGTCAATGGTTGGAAATCCTGGGCAGAGCAGAGTGGAACAGCACTAGATTTCATCACACTATCTGGAACAGCATGCAATTTAGAACTTATGAATTGTTTATTTATGGAAATTTCCATTTAATATTTCTGGTCTTCGATAAACCACGGGTTACTGAAAGTGCAGAAAATGAAACCACAGATAAGAGAGATCACTGCAGTTTAATATTCTTACCATAAATATCTTACAGTTTTTTAATGTGGGATTTCAGTGAAAAGCTCAGTGGCTTAGCAGCAGGTAAAAAGTTAGATTGAAATTGTATACGTGAACCTTTTCTTTTTCCAAGATGCAGGATTAGCTGACTGAAATCTGCTTTGGTTTGGATTGATACACAGGTTTAAAGAGAGAATGTACATGTAAATTGCCCCTGGATTTCTCACTGTTGCTGTTCTGAATTTTTCTCAGCAGCCTGCAGGCTTGCACTAATTTTTTGGCCCCTGCAATTTCCTGGCTCTTGTTTTGATTTACTCTACAATGGCAGGATGTGATGGGAACTGGTGTGGTGAAATAAAGGAAAGCAAATAACCTCTGTAATTTTTGATTTCCTTTAAGATCTGTTTGCCGCATGAAAGACTTAAAATTTTTGTTCATAATTAATGCTTATTAAATCAAAGGCTTCTTCTGGTATCTATGGAATAGTTTCTTTAGTTATGAGTGGTAATCTCAACTACCCCTTTCCTCATATAAATGCCAAAAGATGTCATAGAAGATACATATATCTGAATATAAGAAAATATTCTCTTTCTCAGACATAAAATGTGACAGGTTCTAAGCTGTCCACTATATTTTTATGTTCTATACCCACTTTCATCAAAACATTGAATTTTAAGATGCGCATTATCTATGAATAAAATATGGCTGTAGAGTCTCTTTATTTATATAGCTATTTAAGGAGTTCCCATTGTGGTTCAGTGGGTTAAGAACTCGACATTGTCTGCATGAGGATGTGGGTTCAATCCCTGGCCTTGCTCAGTGGGGTAAGGACTTGGTGTTGCCATAAGCTGCAGCACAGGTCACAGATGGGGCTGGAATCAGTTGCCATGGCTGTGGCATAGGCCATCAGCTGCAGCTCTGATTCGACCCCTGGCTTGAACCATATGGCATCCATATGTCACAGGTGAAGTGGTAAAAATAAAAAATAAAGTAAAATAAAATAATGTAATATAGCTATTTAAGGTTTGGTTTATGCTGAGTATAGGAATGACTTTTTTGTTGACAGTTTCTGGTTTATAGTTTTTACCTCCACTGATCCTGACTATTAACAAACTTTTGCAACACAATTTGGGTCTTGGTTATTAAGGGGAAGTTTGTGTGATTAAGGCTTTAGGATAGGGGAATTACATTAGTTGCTCTTGACTGCTATGCCGTGTGTCAACCAAGCACTTTAGAAATTAAAGGGTGATGATTGTAATAAGAGCTCCTTGGTGCATATATCAGGACTGAAGATTTTTGATAGCCAAAAAAGGAGAGTGTAATTCATAGTATGAAAGTTTTCCCATCACTGAGAGGATGATGCTGGGACTTGCATCCCACCATCACATACACAGCTCCCTTGTCTCTGACATCCCCCCTGTTAACACTGCCAGGACCACCACAAACACTATACCATCATCCCAACTTCAACAGTCACCTTCACTTTGCCTAAATGATGCTGTAGAAGGCTTTCTAATGGATTAACAATAGTCCTAGACATAAAGGAAAGATATGTACCCAACTAGTTATACTGAAAAGCAGAATTTGCTTAATATACTCTAATAAAACTATCAAGTACAGTAGATACTTAGAGAAGGGAGAAAGTAATCTGAATGAAGGGATTGGGGAAGGTTTCATGGAGGAGTAGCCAAAGGCTTGGCCTTGAAAAAAGGCAGAGCTTTATTTATTTAGCAAAGCAACACATTTTAAGTGTGAATGCAGGTGTCATGGGAATTGGGCAGAGATAATATTGAGAGCAAAGATCAGAGGTAAAACAAAACAAACAGAACAAATCAAAACCTGTTTGTAGAATGTTGAGTCATGGAAAGTTCCCAACGCAAAGAATTCTGAGAGGAAAGGAGGTGGTTGAGGATTATAAACTGGAAACATCAGTCAGGGGTTTTATGGAGTGTGCTCATTGTTATGTTGAGATTGGGATTGCTTTTTGCAGTCAGTGGCAACCATGGAAGGTTTTGAGTTGGGCAGCAAAATGGATAGATGTATGATTTGGGATGGCTGGATTGGAAGGAGGGAGCAGTTATACTAAGGAGACCAGTTATAAAAGTTTAACAATAGTTTAGTCAAGCAAGGAAGAATGTCTGTCCCAGGATACTGGTTACAGAAACGAAGGACCAAGTTGAAGAATTTTCCATGGTGAGTATTGAGGGGAAAGAAAAAAAAAAAACAGAAGATAGAGGAAAGAGGCAAAGAGCATTCCTCAAATGCTATCAGCCTGACAGGTAAGGAGCCGAGGAAGACAGTTGAGCTCTGAGGAATACTATGTTTGGACAGCTAGAGCATGAGAGATGAGAGAAATGTTTAAGGGTCCTCTCCTTAGAAATGAATGACTGTTGAGGACATGATATTATCATTGATAGAATGTACAGCACAGATTCTCAGAATTTTCCGGCTCATTCATGTACCCAGAATAACAGAGGAGAGCAAAGTTTTAACCCAAGTTTTTTGGTGGTATACGTCAAAGTGCAACATTTCTTTAGTATCATGTGAAGATACTTCATTCTACTCCATGACCTAGTCACATTTAAGTTTCTTCCTGATCCATTCATGTATGGGCAGTGTTATGCTGTATTCAGATTTACTTATTTAATCAACAATTCTTTACTGAATGCATTAGGCACCCTTTCAGGTACTAAGGATATTCCTATGACTGGAACTGGCAAAGCCTTTCTTGGAGCTTATAGTCCTGTGAGAGCGAGACAAACAACAGGCAAGTAATTCAAGAAATGGGCAGGATAGTTCAGAAAATTCGTCCTAGGATGGAAGTAAAACATAGTGATGAAATCAAGAGTGACGGGGGATGGTTGGGTGTGATCTAAGAAGCTTCGGAATGACAGGGAGGATACGGTTGAGTAAGAGCTGGGGAACAAGTCATGGGGCCAAAAAAGCCCACATGTGTGGAGGACTTCAGATATGAGGAAGCTACAGTGCAGAACAAAAAATGGGTAGGGAATTGCAGTACAGAATGACGTTGAAAGAGTGAACAGGGGCTTGGCAGACTGTGACAAGAAGTGAATTTTATTTTACATGCCCCAGCAAATATTGAGGACTTTAAGCAAGGGGATTAATGATCTGATTTAGATTTTTAAATGATGCCTCTGCCTTCTGTGTGCAAATGGGTTCCATGGGGCCAGAAGTAAAAGCTACAAAAACAGCTGAAGGGAATGGCTGATGAATTCACGTAGGTGTTCAGGGAAAGTAATGACTAAAAGATGAGTCCCTAGGTTTTTATTCATTGAGTTTATCACTTTCATGTATAATTGGATGGAATTAAAGGCAGCTAATCATGTACGTTGGGTTCAGCCTATTTATACTTCTTCTTTGCCTTGGCATTACCTTATTCTTAGGAAACAAATTCACAAGTGCACGTGGGTAGCCAGAGGATAATTTTCAAAGACATGAGCTGTCTATGAGGAGGAAGTCAGAATTACAAACAGAAAGATAGTGCCACGTTGTCAGGCTGCTCTTTCCAAAAATTCCAATGAGTTCTACATGTTGAGTTGCTTGGTCACTTGTCTTCTTATCTCTGTGGATACAAAGGCTCTCTGACCCTCTGATCTACTGCTTAGGTTTTTTTTTTTTTTTTTACACTCCCATGAAAATATTCAGAAAGGACATTTTTAATGAAGAAATATGAATAATGATCTTTGTTTTGTGACTAATGCTGTATTTGTCACATGTAAATGACTGAGCCTCATATTAGTCACATTCTGATATCTCCATTTAACTCTCAGACTTCTTTCCCATGTTACAATTGGTCATACTCTATAAATCCATCACCACGATTTTAGCTGACAGTATTTGAATGATGGAGTTCAGACACAGGGAAGAAAGTCTGCTAAAATAAACAATCCCAATATGACTTGCAATTTTTTAGAAGTATAAATGGTAAATTAACTCATAATACTTAAGGTTTTTGTTTTGTTATGATTTCTTCTTCTTCTTCTTTTTTTTTTTTTTTTCTTTTCGGCTGTACCTTCAGCATTCAGAAGTTCCTGGGCCAGCGATCAAACCCGAGGCACAGCAATGGCAATGCCAGGTCCTTAACCTATTGAGCCACCAGGGAACTCCTATAATGTCTTGGTTGTTTGGATGTAAATAAACTAATTCGTGGCTGAATTAGAAAACTCTAACCAGTACTGTTTTTTACTTGACCAAGAATGCATTTAGGTAGTATTGTAAGCTTTCTAAATCTATTCTCATTGTATTAAAATTTTATTCTAAAATGAAGAACATTAAAAATACTGTATTTTGCAAAATTATCCAGTTTTACTAAGTTGTTGAGCAGCCTGAGAAAAATCAAGGAAAAAAAAAACTGAAGCAATCTCTTGGTAAATGCAAATTTTATAATGACGAGAGTACGTCTGTTTTATTCAGAGTTGAATCCCCAGGATCTAGCATAGTGGTTGGCACAGTAGCAGCTCAAAAATATTTTTGATGTAAGAACAAATATCAGGAGTTCCCGTTGTGGTACACTGGAAACTAATCCAACTAGTATGCGTGAGGACACAGGTAGGATTCCAGCCTTACTAGTGAGCTATGGTTTGCTGTGAGCTATGGTTTAGGTCGCAGATGTGGCTCAGATCCCACGTTGCTATTGCCGTGATGTAGGCACGTAACTGTTGCTCTAATGCGACCCCTAGCCTGGAAACTTCCATATGCCGTGGGTGTGGCCCTAAAAATCAAAAATCAAAAAACAAAACCATAAAAATAAAAAAAAAATATTGGTTGCTGGTGTAGTATTAGTGCTTCCAAAGGCTGACTTAACATGAATTTGAGTCCAACATTTTTTCCTACATAATATTAGGCTAATACTTATATACTATTGAAAATTTCTTTGCCAGTTTTACCTTCTGGTATTTTGGTAAATAACATGCCTCAATGGACTACATTATAAGTATAGGTGACTAGTAGAGTAGTTATATCATCCATATCTGTGTTTGCATCCTAATGTTAGGTAAAAATCCAATTCATCTTCAGATTCTTATTCAACAATGGCTTGCATTGTAAAAATACACTTTGTCATCTCAATTGCCTCTTTATGAATCAAAACACATTCAAATAACCCTGCCATACCATGCTCCACCACATTCCCCTTGTCTCAGGAGTTCTGCCTCCCACTGTGATTCTGAAACTAACCTTGATAATGCTTCCAGCAGCTTTTTTCTCTGCGTGTTTGATTGTGCTTTTGAAGCACTGCTCACAGCCAAGATTTGTCTCTCCCAACCTTTTAACTTTCAAACTGTTTTCAAAATCGGTTTAAATATTATGCATTCAATGAGATGTTTTCATGGAGTTATTTCTCAGGATTTTTCAGTGGCCATCAAGGAAGGGTCATTTACATCTCTACAATGATTTAAAACCTGTATTTTAATTTTATTTTTAATATAAACAAAATACATTTTTATTTAAAAATTACTGGAGTATAGTTGATTTACAATGTTACGTTAGTTTCAGGTATACAGAAAAGTGATTCAGGGAGTTCTGCTGTGGCTCAGTGGTTAACGAACCTGACTAGCATCCATGAAGACACGGGTTCAATCCCTGGCCTTGCTCAGTGGGTTAAGGATCCAGTGTTGCCGTGAGTTGTGGTGTAGGTCACAGATGCGGCTCAGATCCTGAGTTGCTATGGCTCTGGCACAGGCTGATGGCTACAGCTCCAATTGGACCCCTAGCCTGGGAATCTCTGTATGTCCTGGGTGCGGCTCTAAAAAGATAAAAAAAAAAAAAAGGAAAAGTGATTCAGTTATTTTATATATACATATATATCATTTATATTATATAATATAATTTATAGTAGTTTAGATATTATATATAAAAATATGTAAAAGGATATATGCATGTCCATTCTTTGAAATCTTTTTTTTTTTTTTTGCTTTTTGGGCCATACCCGCAGCATATGGAAGTTCCCAGGCTACGGGATGAATCGGAGCTACAGCTGCCAGCCTACACCACAGCCTCAGCAAAGTGAGATCTGAGCCACATCTGTGACCTACGCCACAGATCACGGTAATGCCAGGTCCCTGACCCACTGAGCAAGGCCAGGGATTGAACCCGCATCCTCACGGATGCTAGTTGGATTCATTTCTGCTGTGTCACAATGGGAACTCTGAAATCCTATATTTTTAAATGAGCATCAAAACTCACCTTGCAGATTTGTGGTCAATTGCACTGCCCACTTCATTTTCTAGCTGTGGTGGGGGCTGTGCTCTGTTATTTGATTATTCTGAATTTCTTTTCTCTTTTGCATTTTCACCACTTAGAACCTTTGGCTCCAACCATTCCCGTTTTTGACCACCTCTCAGTATTTCCAGTTGAACCTATAATTTAAAATGAATGCACTTTGGATACAGTAGATAGTGGCCCTGAGTTTTCTGAAGTCTGAATCTCTAGGCTTGTTGCAGTTTTCAGACTAACTTCAATGGGAAATGTAACTAAGCATAGTTCTATGTTCCTAAATAGAATGTTCCTCCAAATACATTTGTAGTAGGAAGTCTTTAACTAATTTGTGAGTGCCGAAGGAGTGTGTGTATATGTGTGTTCAATCTCAAAGGAAATTAATAAAAAACACTGGTTTGTTAAAGAAATTACTTTTTCAAAAAATGACCCACCTTTCTAGAGAAGGACCTGTTGTCCTATGTTCAGGAGCTATGAGTGCTGTGATTGTGATAGTGCATCAGTTCACTCATCCAGTTATATTGACAGTTCGCCATCAACTCTAAAGTACCACACTTTCCGGGCACTCACTGCATGTGAATATTTTCTATTTAAGGGGTTAAAGTAACAAAATTTGTTGAGCTGGAATATTAGAATTCTGCTCATGTCTAAGCACACTTTAGCCAAATATACAAATACAATGACTAATATGTCAAATGTTCAAACGTATCATGTTCTTCTCAAGGCTGTAAAAATGCTTCTGCCCACTGCGGTCTTAGAGCGCATTCAGGTACGAGATGCAGAGATCAGAGAGAATAGAGCCAACTCTCAGGAAAACCTTAACTTAGGAGAGGAGGGAAGGAAAGGACCCTGAGAATCAGAGGAAGAAGTCTGGAAGGTAAGTGAAAAATCAGGAACATCAGGAGTGTGGCAGGTGAGGCAGGAAGAAATGTTTAAAATGAAAATAGTAGTCAGTAGAGAAAAGAAAAAAGATAAGAACAGAAATAGGCCTTTTGAGCTGAAGTCTAGGATATTATTGATATGGAGGCTGTAGCTGAAATTGCTCTTTCAAAAGAAAATTGCTCTTATTTTTTTCCTGTTATTATTTTTATTTTGAAATCTAGACACACATGCATAAAGGCCCCAAATACAATAGCTGATGAGCATCTTAATATCAATTATTGTTATTATTGAAATTAATAAATATACTCTATCAAACATAATTTCACCAGTATTCCTTCCTCAGTTTTAATGTTGGAGTCCTTGGTTTTCTTCTTGTCTCTGTCTAGTTTCTTGGTAAATTCATTGAGTTTACGGGCTTCATATACAGTCTCCATACTAATCTCCTGTCTGGAACTCCAGAATTGTATACCTACATACCTTTTGACATCTCCATTTGGATATATAAAGTGACCTCAAATTTAATGTGGCTAAAGTTGAACACCTGACCTTTAGCTAAGAATTCCTTTACTTATAACCCTCCCCATCCTTCTTATTGTTTTGGCCAAAATCCTTGTTGTTACTCTTGATTTATCTCTTCCTCTCTCACTCTACACCCAGTCCATCAATGTAAACCTCATTCCAAAAGAAGAATGGCATTGAAGTAATGCAGACAAGTCGCACTGAGGCTTAGGGACATGGAAGAATTAAGAAAACAGTCGAGGCAGAGAAGGAATTTAAGGAAGATTGAAGATAGTAATAGCTAACAGTATTTGGGTGCCTACTACGTACCAGAGAACACTCTAAATGCTCTAACTAGTTTAATCTTCTAGGAGTTCCCGTCATGGCTCAGTAGTTAATGAACCCAACTAGTATCCTTGAGGACACGGGTTTGATCCCTGGCCTTGCTCAGTGGGTTAAGGATCACGCGTTGCTCTGAGCTGTGATGTAGATTGCAGACAAGGCTCAGAATCCGTGTGGCTGTGGCTGTGGTGCAGGCCGGCAGCTACAGCTCCAATTCAACCCCTAGCCTGGGAACCTCCACATGCCTCGGGTGTGGACCTAAAAAGATAGATAAATAGATAAATAAATAAATAAATAAATAAATGCTTTAACTAGTTGAATCTTCATAAAACACTCATGAGATAAGTACTTCTGTAATTATTCATATTTGGGGTGAGGAGACTAAGGTGCGGGGGTATTACATAACTTGCCCAAAGTCATACAAATAGGTGACAGTGTCAGGATATAAACTCAGAAGGTTTAGCTCCAGAGGCTTGCTCTTAACCACCCCGTCACATTATCTCTCTTTGCTAGAGAGATACTCAGTGGAGCATTGATACCTCTGAGCTGGTCAGTTAGGGCAGAGAGTATAGGTGCGCTGAGGAATCAGCAGCAGAAGAGGGGGAGGGGAGGAATGAGACAGGGATATGAGGCCTTAGTGGTTTGAAATAGAGAAGAGAGCAGGTAGATATGATGATTTAAGGGTTTCCACTTGGTACAGAAAGAAATACCTTACTAGTTAGAGGACCAAGGAAACAAAAGAGGAGCTTAAAACGAACAGAAGAATCGGAATCATCACTGTGGGGTATGTGATAGTCAACGGAGGCAGAAATAAGTAATTACCAAAGAGCAGCAGTAAGGGGCCCTCACAGGCAGAGAAGCACATGCACAGTGGATGCTGTTAGCTTTGTAGCAAAGGAGAGGGAAGATGTTGGGGTGAAACATCCTAGCTGCAGGTTGCTTTCAGGAGATTCACTTGCTATCTCTGTCTAGAAAGAGTTGAGTAGGGCAAAAACTTGCAGCCATAATTGGATCTGCACTTTTTTTTTTTTAGTGTATTATGATTAAAGGCAGGTGTTTTAAGACCTTATCTAAAATGTCATAAAATTCTTGAGTCTAGGCACTGTCCATATCCTCAATTAATTTTCTCTTTATCCTACTACAATATTTCTCATGTAACAAATTCAGTAAATACGGTGACTTTATTGTTGGTCAGAGGATTAGCGGGAACCTAGGGGAGGGATGGTAAAGGAATCCCTGTGAAGAATTCTTTTATTTTATCTCTTAAGTGAAGTCTGCTTTGGAAAAGGAACTCTTTTTAGGGAGAATGAAGCCACTCGAACCACTCCCATGATGATTTTTCTAGCTATTCTATCCAGGCTTCCAAACTGGAATCTTTGACACAGTGGGAAGGCAGCAACCATTAGTACAGCTCCAGGGATAAAGAGAAGAAATGTTTGGTCCTATTAATTATACAAAAATATTCAACATTCGTTGCTGAAATTGAAATAGTCCACCACCAGACACATTAAAGACAGAGTCTGTTTCTGCTTATTTATTTTTGAGAGGGGTGGGCAAGGCAAGGGGTAAGAGGGAAGAGCAATGTCTAGTTTTATGGAAGGGTTAATAAAAAGTATGCTTGATGTATTTAGTACTCTTGCACCTATCAGAGAGTCCCAGAAAATTTACTTGAAATTTGACTTCAACCTTTCATTCAGTATGCTAATGAGAATATAAAATTTGCACTCTTCACATAAATAAACATACCCTCAAATGTGTTATTTTTCTGCACTGGCAGATGGATCACATGCTCAAAAATCACAGTGAATTATTATTCTGAGCAGCTTTGCACAGCACTCTGCATTCACTCTTGTTGTTTGCCACATTCTACAGCACTGCCTGTGCCCTGAGCTGCATCTCAGGGTACCTATAGTGTGACATTTTCCTATAACAGAGATAGGCAGGATTTAATTGACCTCATTATTCTTGGATTCTCAAAGGCTTCTGTGACTGTGCCCATTCACTAATACTGTTCTCCTGGGCTGTAAAGCTGTGTCCAATTATTCTTATTGCATGTCCTCGAGTGACTTGGTGACAACTGCAACACCCTTCTTGCATTCCAACGACTCCATTCCTAATTTATTGTGACTTAAAGTCTCTAGGGGCCAATAGAGTTTTGTATAAGAGGGCTGAGCTTCCTTTTCCCCTTAGAGTATCTTTGTTTAGACTTAGTACACTTTCTTATTTTTATAAATAGTCCTTTAAGTAAAGCCTGAAGCATAAGATGACTGAAAAGCTGATCTATCTATTAACCCCCCCCTTGGTCATTATATGGAAGGAAACATGATCCCAAGTAATTAGTTTGAATGAAATTGGGTTTCACTGATGGCAAATTCCCAGTTATAGGCTGACCTTGGACTGTCCTCAGAGCTAACACTCCAAGAAAGATTAGGCTTATTTCTAAGATGGGAGAGAAATTGGTTAGAAGAGAAGATGTTTTACTTACCTAATGCTATAAGTAAACCATGAACCGAAACTTAATGGCTCAAAATGATAATTTATTTTTTTTGCTTGTAATTTTTTGGGTCAGATATTTAGGCAGGGATTGTTTGGGTGATTCTTCTACTTCATGTGGTATCAACTTTTTGTTTTCTTTTAAATTGTATTAAATTAGCATATAGTAAAGTTGACTTGGCTTTGTGTACATGCATAGGCAAGCCTGTGAGATTTAACCATGTGCTATCAACTTTCTGCATCTGATGAGTGATCAGGCTGGGCTGAAAGTCCAAGAAACTTTTACTCACATAGGTGCTGCTCATGGTTTCTCTGTATGGTCCTTCTTTCTCTGTAGTAGTCAGGGTTTTCCAGAGAAACAGAAACAGAACTAAACTAAACAGGATATGTACACACACACACACACACACACACACACTCACAGATTTTAAGTAATTGGCTCAAGTGATTGTGGAAGATGGCAATTCAAAATCTGCAGAGTGGGCTGGCAGGCTGGAGACCCAAGGAGGAGTTGATATTGCAGCTTAGGTATGAAGGCAACCTACCAGAAGAAGTCTTTCTTTCCTGAGCATGTCAGTCTTTTTCTTAAGGTCTGCAACTGACTGGATGAATCCCACCCAGTTATAGTGGGTAATCTGCTTTGCTCAGTGTCTACTGGTTAAATATTAATTTCATTTTTAAAGATGCCTTTAAGTCAACATTCAAACGTGTTTGACCAAATATCTGGGTATTGGGGCCTAGCCAAGTTGGCTTGTAAGTCTTGCCATCAAACTCTCCATCTGGTTTGTCATTATTGAGTTGTCCAGCCCAAACTTCTTTACAGCCTGACAGCTGGCTTCCCAGAGAGAGAAGGTAAAATCTGTCACGTTTGGGCTCAAAAGTCCCAGGATATCATTTCTTTTCCATTCTGTTAGTCAAAGCAGGTCACAGGTCTGGATCCCAGGTCTAGGGGAGGAAAAGTAGAATCTACTTCCTGGTGTGAGGAGCAGCACATGTGGAGTGGACAGGGAGGAGGGAAATGGTTGGTGAACTGCACCTCCGTCTTCTCTCTGGCCACAGCAGTTCCCTTCCTTTCACTTAAAGTTTCATCATATTATAGATTTACTTCTCAGATTCTAGGTCCAAGATCTTACTATCTAACTCAGGTACATCTGAGGTTGGGACTTTTCAGGCATAACTTCTCTTGAGACAGGTGTGATCTCTCAAGGGACTGAGAGATCAAACCACTGCCCAACACACAATTATGAGACAGGGATTATTGTATCTCTGGTAATAGATCTGGGCATTCGAAAGAAGGGAAATGAGAGTTATATAGCAATCATTATTTTATAGCTACTCTGAAACCGTCTAAAGCATGTTATCAATTCCTTCAAATCTAGAGACAAGGAATGCTCATTGAAAAGGGCCCAGTTCTCTGGATGATTTTCTATTGCATTATTCTCAGTAACTTATGGCTCTGCCTTTAAGTCATCCTCCTTTTCACACACACACACACACACACACACACACAAAATTAAAAAATTAAAAAATTGCCCATGTTTGTAGCTGAGTAGCTTTCTCAGCCTTTTTTTTAATGCCAGTAAAATTTGGAGGCCTCTTTTCATTTTGTCCAAGATGGCACGCTTCCTTTTAAAGCTTTGTAGTTTTCCCATGTTCCAGTTATATTCCATTTCATTAAGTAAAAGCTATTCCCACAAATTTCTTTAAGACAGACATTTTCTACTTTAGGCTGAGACCACCTTTTGCCATTTGGTAGAGCTGAAAATGAAAAAATAATTTTATTTTCTAACTCAGTAAGTTTTAGGTTGGACTTTTGGACTTAAAACAGCAATTTATTATTTCTTATGAGCAGGGCTTGCCTGAGAAAGTCTTCTGCTCTGGGTAATACTGATTAAGTCATTCATTTGGCTGCATCCTATTAGTAAGTGGTCTAGGCTGGAAGGTCCAAGAAAGGGCATTTGAGACCAGGGTTCAAAGTTGCATGGGAATACAGAGTAGTGATACAGGTTAGAACCAAATGATAAGTCAGGATTCAAAGTGGTCCAAAAAGGCAAGGTCAGGAAATTCTTATGGATCCAAACTAGATACAGAAGCTTAGGAAGTCACATGGAAGTCAGGGACCTTGCCCAGAAATCAGGAAATCAAGAGCCAGAATACAAGCAATGTATTTACACAAATAGTTATGGGCCCCAGAGGTAAGAGAGAATTTGATAGTTTGAAAGGCTGTTGGGGTCAAGGTCTGCAAACGTAATTGTAGCACCAAGTAGTAATGGGTCTCAGTATGTGAGCAGTTCTTGACCCACAGGTGGAAAATGACATCTGGTTAGCATGGGGGTCGTGCAGTTAGGTAGCTCCTAACACTGAGGTTTTTTTTTTTTTTTCTAGTTGTACCTTAAGTTAGTTCAATAAACTAGTTTTTTATCTGCTTGTGAATGTGTTTTCCTGAGGAGGTGCCTCCCACAAAAACACCATCAGATTCTGAAGTTGTCTGTGGCATTTGTGATACCCATATGTTTAAAAAAAAAAAAAAAAGGTGATCCTATCTCTATCATCTTTTGTTCCAACTACAGAATAATCCATTCTTTGGCTACATCAATTTTATTCCTTGGATGCGTTCTTACCCAGAGGGAAATTGGAATTACCAATGCTACTGTCTGAGGCTCAGTTGCAGAGGTTAAAATTTTTCTGAATCCTTCTGAATATCTTATCTTTCCTCATACTGATTTTTATTTCAGTCTAAAAGCATATGCTATCTGATAAAGTCACTTTGAACTTTCATTTTTCATTGAAATATTCTGAATAGAATAAAATAGAATCACTTGAAGTTATGCTTAGTCAAAGTAGAGTTTCTTGATTAAAAGGAGACATTTAGAGTATTGTAGACATTTTAAAGAGTTTTTTTTTTTTTTTTTTAAGACAGAAGTGTACATTCATGAAGTTCTTGCCAGGGATGGTAATTTCTCCTCTTATCATTAGACCCATTGCAAAAATTCAATTAGTTTTCTTTAAAGATTTTGATTATGAATGCCTCATAGTCATTGCTGGGGGTATTTTTAGATATTATTTATTTTATGTAATATCTATTTTTGTCGGTTTTCTGAGAAATCTTAGCAGTACATCAGCACACCACTATTTCTACCCCTTAGTCATTTGATGTTAGTCAAACCTTAATATACCGTTGTCACAGTGATGACTCAGCAGATCTTAGCATCAGCAGTTTGAAGATCTATAGCATCTAAATATGTAGGTTGAATTTTTAATATCTACTAAAGCCTTTGTTTCTCTACTATACATTTCCTTTTTTAAATCCTGGGCCTGAGGAGACTCTGCTAACTAGAATGACTACTTAAAAAAAATACTGTAATTAGTGTTTTTAATGATCAAGTCTTCTGCTAGGAAACACGATGTTCAGATGCTGCTTTATTTCCTAGACCAGGAATCAGCAAACTTCTTCTATAACCAGCCTAAGGGTAAATATTTTCATCTTTGTGAGCCAGTGTCTATCCTAAATATATAACTCTGCCATGTAGTGGAAAAGCAGAAAGGGTGTGCTTACTCTGGGACAGTGACCTAGTCATGGACTCCTGTTTTGAATGTCTGTATCGTATGTGGTGGAGAAACAAGGTCAAACACTTTGTATGATATGGTCTCTTTGGCATAAAAATTTTAAATGTGTAAGAGTAAATGCTATTGCAAACTTTTTGGAAAGGTGCATCCTTTTTCTTCATGCACTAACATCCCTGTTTGCAAAAGGGCTCCCTGTTTTCTCCAAGCATGACTTATTCTCATATAGAAACAGTCTAGGACAGATATCAGCAAGCTTCAGCCTAGGGGCCTTGTCTTTTCTTCTCAGGCCATATAGATACTCAAAAGTAGTTTCTATGGAGAGCTCCTTGACCCATGGGTTTGCAGAACATATGCTTTCTGGAGTCTCATTCCCGTGATTCTGGCAGGTCAGTGTTGGGAAAGCTTCTACCGTCTTTTGATGGGCATTTCCTATAAAATGGAATCTCAGGAGTTCCTGTTGTGGCTCAGCAGTAATAAACCCGAAGTATCTGTGAGATTGTAGGTTTAATCCTTGGCCTCGCTCACTGGGTTAAGGATCCAGTATTGCCATGACCTGTGATATTGGTCATAGATGCACCCTGCATTGTTGCGGCTGTGGTGTAGGGCACAAGCTGTAGCTCCGATTTGATCCCTGGCCCGGGAACTTCCATGTCGCAGATATGACCCTAAAATGCAAAATAAATAAATAGATAAATAAATAAATAAATAAATAAAATAATCTTTTCATGAAATGGTTTCTGGGACCAATTTGATTTTTTGTGTTTGCAGACCTATTTCTCCCAGTGAAGCTAACATGGGTGGTCAGGAACCCAAATTTGTTTTTTTGCTTTTGCTTTTGCTTTTTAGGGCCACACCTGCAGCATACGGAGGTTTCCAGGCTATGGGTCAAATCCGATCTGCAGCTGCCATCCTACTTCACAGCCACAGCAATGCCAGATCTGAGCCACAATCTGAGACTTACACCACATCTCACAGCAATGCTGGATCCTTAACCCACTGAGTGAGGCCAGGGATCAAACCCACATCTTCACGGATGCTAGTTGGGTTTGTTACCACTGAATCACAAATGGAAACTCTAGGAATAAGAATTCTAATCTTGTTTTTACTAGCACTGTTCTTGCACCAGTCCACTCCTGAAACTCAAGTGCAGATTGAAATGAATTTCTCCCATGAAATGATACAATTCACTTTGAAGCCTCCGCCTCCTGTGTCATATGGAGCACACTCTTTGCTCTTGTTTTTGTTAGTGAGATGGTGTTAAAAAGTTTTAGGTTGAATTCATTTTAGATAATATTATTATTATTATTATTTTTGTCTTTTTGCCTTTATCTAGAGCTGCGCCTGCGGCATATGGAGGTTCCCAGGCTAGGGGTCTAACAGGAGCTGTAGCCGCCGGCCTTTGCCACAGCCACAGCAACGCGGGATCCAAGCCGTGTCTGCAACCTACACCACAGCTCATGGCAACTTCGGATCCTTAACCCACTGTGCAAGGCCAGGGATCGAACCCACAACCTCATGGTTCTTAGTCGGATTCGTTAACCACTGAGCCACGAAGGGAACTCCCATTTTAGATAATATTAAATTAGATGTTTTAGTGGTGTTTACTATGAAGGTCAGAGAAGTCATTAGTATGTATAAAATTGAAGAAAATAAACATAATTTAGTACTAAAATTAATCTTAAAATTGCAAATTAGCTGCTATACTATGTTGTAGAAAAACATTCAGTCTATAGCATATTATTTAAGAAGAATATGACGTTTCACCATATCTTTATAAATACTTGATGCCCAATGAAAAAATTATGTAGTTTTTTACCAAGTGGCAACTTTTTATCATGTAAAATAAGGTTTGCATAAATAAGGTTTTTAGAAGTGAAAATAATTAGTATCGATGAGTATGCGTTTGGGGCTTTATATCTCCCAAATATTTGGTATTTCCAGTTCAAATCATTTGTTAGTATTTAGTCATAACTGATAAAGATGTACTTCATTCAGTTTAATATCTGGTGATTTTAGGCTGTTTGTGGATGCACCCATATTTATATAGAAAACAATGGGATTTATCAAGCCTTGAACACATTTAAAGGCATGAATTGAAGACTAAACCTAATACCACTCTCAATTTTCTAGGCTCTGGACTGTAACATTTCAGATTAAGGACTCAGGACTGTAACAGTCATTCCTATTTCCTTCTTAATTACTTGTTGCAATGAAGTATAAAAATATAATTGTTCATTCATATAACATTTTGAAATAGGATGTTAAACAAGTACAGTGTTGGAATCATCAGCAACTTTTCTAATAATGTCTAGAAGAAACCCCTTAACTTATTCACGAAACATCTTAAAATTGGATACATGGAAATAAAATGTACCCTTTCTCAAGGGTAATACATTCAGATTAGAAAGGGTAGAATAAACACGAGAAAGAAGAAATGAAGTTAAACTTGGTGACCCCCCACCTCCCGCAAAGCCTACCTTATGTGAATGAGATGACATAGAAAGAGCTTTTAGATGTGATCAATAAACCTCTGAAATTAATACTGTAGAAGACAAGAACAAGATGTGCAAAGAACCTAGTGATCCATGCAATAAGCTTTTCCAAGATGAATCATGTGCTCAAAATGAGGCAAGAGGCAATAAGTATGTATAGTAAAGAGACATCATGAACAGACCATATGCCTCCCCAGTGTGCTGTATTCAGCTTTTTTGGTTTATTTGCATTTGACTGCTCTTACTTTGTGAGAAAATAATATGCCAGGAAAAATCCTGTCTGAACCAACAAAATGCCCCTGGTATATTGGCATTAATCCCTCACTTGTCAATTCACCATGCATTTATTTGCATATAGAAACATGTAGCAGAATACAGTATGCTTACCATGTGCCAGACATTGGTGTAAACTCGTAACAGGCTTTGTCTTATTGAATCCTCACCATAACTGTGTGATACGGACACTATTATCATGCCCATTTCACAAATGAGAAGACCACACAGAAGTACATAATTCGCTGACAAAATCTTTAAGGAACTACATAGTCTTTGAGGAACTACATAATGGTATACTAGTTGTAGGATTGTATAATCCCAATTTTTAGGAAGAAGAGAAAAGTGATTTCCTTCCAGTTATATCCTTAGAGAACAGAACATTAATCTTATTTCTTTTAGTTCTTTTTTGCAGATTTTCCTTTAGTACTTCTCAGAGGCCTTCCATGGATTCCTATCTAAAATCGCCCCCCATTCCCACCCTCCAGATTTTCTATCTACCTTTCCTGCTTTATTTTCTCCCGAGCACTTGACACTGCCTAATGTTGCATGTAGTTCACATATTTATGTTGTTTATTCTTTCTTCCTCTGCAGTAGTGAAACTCTACAAAGGCAAGAATTTTTGTCTGTCAGTACTGTATTTCCAGTGCCTAACATAGGCACTCAGTAAATAACTGTTGAGTGGATGAATGAATCAATTGATTTATCTAGATAAAATTCTAAAGTGGATCATTAAAAAAAGAAAAAAAGCTCTTGTGCACCTTTAAAAAGGAATTGTTGATTATGTGGAATTTATATTAGGTCACTAACAGTGAAGTATATCACATTAAGCTAATTTCCTCTTCCTGCAGGACCAGTGTATCAGAGGAGTGATATGCCCATAATGTATGTGGATTTCAGCATACCTTTGATAAAATCTTCCATTTCATGTGATTAAGATCTTTACTTGGGATTAAGATATAGAAAGGCAATTGATGGTACTATTAGACAAAATCATTACTAAGTGACTGTAGTCATGCATCAATGTCTATTTAGCGAGAGGCCTCTAGTAATTAACTAGAGGATTTAGTTTTTCGGGCTCTCCTGTTCACTGTTTTTATCATTAATTTTGGTAGTAGCATTAGACATAAAGAAATGAAGCAAAAACAGAAGGAACTGTTTCTAGTATGATCATTAACAAAATCAGCATACAAAAAGTATTTGAAAGATGGAGGGGAGAAGTAAATAGAACAAAACAGAATGTAAGAAGTGAAAACGTAAGATGAGAGAGTTACTAATTAATGTTGAGAAGCAACAGGGGAAGAGGTGAGAGCTAGTTTAACAGCAATTGGAGATTCAGGTTTTGGAAAATAAGTATGAATCATTGACATGATGGGAGTCCCCTGCATGCCCCCAAAGAGTCATTCATTCTTAGTTTTCATGAATAGAAATTGGTCCAAAATAGCTCTGTGTTTGCATTGGTCTTTCCCTCCTTAGAACTGTGATCCCAGTGCTGGGTAATTCACTTCAAGGAGGACATTGAGAACTATATTAAATCTTGCGGTCATTGTGAAGAGAGGTAGATGCAAATTATTACATTTATAATGGATAAGTGATGAGGTCCTGCTGTATAACACAGGGAGCTCTATCCAGTCACTTGTGATGGAACATGATGGAAGATAATAAGAGAAAAAGAATATATATATGTGTATATGTATCACTTGGTCACTTTGATGACAGAACATTGTAAATCAACACTGTAAATCAATGATACTTTAATAAAAAATTAAAAAAACAATAAAACTATATCCTGTGAAGAATATCTAAAGCAGTAGCTCCAAACTTGCAGCCTCCAGATGTGTTTTATATGACCCACAAAGAAGCTTTAGAAATTTGCATTAATATTAGATGTTTCAAACTGAATAGATGTTTCAGTAAAATAGAGGTGTCTGGGGTTTGCTCTCAACGTTGTTGTTTGGAAACCAACTATGGAGATAGACTGATTCTGTCTTTTGTTCTTCTCATCCCACTTCACCCATTTGCTTTAAATTATCAGCCTCTTAATTTGACTGCTTGACACCTGAAAGAAAAA
This sequence comes from Catagonus wagneri, assembly GCA_004024745.2. Lineage (NCBI taxonomy): Eukaryota > Metazoa > Chordata > Mammalia > Artiodactyla > Tayassuidae > Catagonus > Catagonus wagneri. The sequence continues at coordinate 10,995,732 of PVHT020000166.1, forward strand.
AGCTGAGAGTGCATGGCCTTTACAACAAAGTTGGGGGGAGGGTACAAGAGATTCAGACACATTCGGGGAGTGTTCATAGGACAGAACAATTAGACCTAATCTCTATAATCCCAGAGAGTTAAGCACTGCTGGCTCTTATAGGGAAGAAAATTCTCAATTACTGGTAGTAATTATAGAGAAGAAATTTCTGGTTAAATGTATAGAATGATTTTTTTCACAGTGACCTGAGGTTGCTATGTTTTATTCACCTTTGATTCATCAGTTCTGAGAAGAATTTCTTACACATACTGGCACTCAGTGACTATTGAATAAATGAAATCCAACAGGTTGTGAGTGGTGAATCATATTCCAGGAGGTGCTAGAATGCAGGCTCTTGGAGAACAGAGATTGTTGTTCATTTTGTTTACAGCCATTTCCAAGTACCTAAACCAGTGTGGCCACGTGGTAGGCGCTTATTAAATATTTGCATATTCCATGATTGGAAATAGTCAAGGGTAGAATCATGGTCTATTTGTCAGTGCTGTAGGAAAAATCAATTATCTGTACATGTGAGGGGTCATGGAATAAGGGGAATATTGAACTACATGGCATTTAAAGTCACTTTTGACCCTCAGTCTATCAGGCAAGTGACATGAAATGAGATCGTATATTTTATATCAAATATTAAACATAGTAAAGTAGAATGTGGATGATAACAAACCTAAGAGGCAGAGCATTGAGCCAATTAGTTATTTATGGTAAGGACAAGAAAATGGTTTACTGGATATTTTAATTAAAATAACCAGTTGTTTAAGTTTTTCAAATATTTGACTATTTATATCCATATTGATATCTGTGTTTATTCCACTTTTCAGCTGTTACTTATTCCTATGTGCTGAAGGTACATTTTTGTCCCTTCATATTTGTAATCTAATTTATAAAATCCATGTTGCCTTGAGGTTTGGAGTGATTTGTTGTTTTATCCTTCAAGGAAGCCAATAATAAATCAAGCCACTGGGAGCTGATTTCAATTTTCATTGTTTGGGGTAGTTACTGAAGGTGATGTTCTAAAAAATTGTCTTATAACTAACCTAGAAAATAGTACTTGGAGGCCAAAAAATGGCAGAGGAACAAAATAAAGTACCTAGTTTTTAAAGGCTTATTATACAAATTCTATGACCTTTTATTGTGAAGCTCTAGCAATTTTAATATTCTCAAAATGCAGAAAAAGAGAGAAATGGCTTTATAAACTCGAAGGAAAGAAAAGTCTAAAGCTTCAATTTTGAATGCCAAGATTTAAAGTATTTAGAATGCACTCCTGAAGAAGGGAGTGTGTATAGGCTGATTATGAAAGGCAATAGCTTATTAAATTCTGGGAAACTTTCAGTTTATTTGAAGAGGATATGGTAAATAATTTTGGTTAAATATTATTGATAAGGGATACTATTTAGCTCAGGACAAAGAAAAGCAGCATTAATTGTAAAAAGGTTAGTGGGTACATGGTAGTAATAATTAGATCTATGAATAATCATTTTTACAGCATAGGCAATGAACAATAAAGGAATTCCTGTCACAGAGTGATACACAGAGCCTCAGAATCTTATGTCGTCACATCCTCCTCCTCCTCATCATGGGCTGAAATGTACACCTCTGTCTCTGAGGAATACTTTGCAATATATGAATTTGTTTTAGTTTTTATACCTACCGCACAGAACATGGTGAACATGTAGCTTTAACCCTAGCTTCAGAGTCAGTCTTAGGTAAGATCATGATATGAGCACTATTTATTTCAGTGATTTTTCTGCTTATTAGGACCCACTCCTCTTTGCACAGCACAGTGTCTTATTTTTCCTTTCTTGATGTAAAGGAGAAAATCCTTGAGTTTTTATACTTTAAAAATCTATAGTGGAAAAGTTCAAATGTGCAAAAGTAGAGAACTAGTATGATACATTCTAAGTATTCATCATCAAGATTCAACAATTCTTCATATACAGACAATTCTTGTTTCATCTGTATCACCACCCACATTTCCGTCTACTAGGATTCTTTTGAATCAAATCCAAGGCATAATATTACTTCATTTGTAACTATGTGTACAAAATAGGCTTCTAAAATTTACCTCAGGAATATGAATACACCTACAAGCTTTCCTGATAATTTCTTAATATGAAATTTCTCTGATTTTTAAAATATTTTTGAATTTTTTTTATTTAAAATGAATTCCAAGGAAAATTAATAGATTGAAATTATACCTTAATTATCTTTTAGACTATAAATTTCTCTGTTCTCTGTCTCTCTCTCTTTCTCTCTCTCTCTCCAAATTTTTGTTGACAAACTGGATCATTTATAGTATAGATTTTCTCACTGATCTGAGTTTTGCTGATTGAAGCTCTATGGTATTGTTCGGTGTCATCATCTGTCTTGAATTTTCTAAAATTAGTACTTAAATATAAAGGCTTGATAAATGACTCATTTAATTATTTGGGGAGAACATAAATCATAAAATGTAGATTTTCTTAAATTTTCATTTACTAAAGATATGAAATGCTAACTATAATTATTTTCAGTGCTTTTGTTGTTTTACCCCATCTAATTCTTTCTTCATACTCTCAATCTCTTCCCCTTAGACATCTTGAATTTTATCCTTTCCTGTGCTTCCTATTCGTACTTCCTCCTCCTCTTTGAACCTTTTCCTTCCTTTTCACTTCAACAGTTCTTGCTAGTACTGTGAGTGAAGAGAGGGAAGGAGCAGAGTATCAATAAGAAGATTCAAAAGATTGTGTGGAGAGGCAAAATGGGAAGTAGTCACTTACTTTGTCTTAAAACGCTCTAGGGTTCACTAGTCAATTCTTTAGTGTCAAATTGTGCATTGGAATAATTGGATTTGCATGTGGATGATTTACAAAACCCTAAATAACAACCCAGACATAATCAGTATGATATGTTTCCTTCTAGTCTATTAGCAGTCTGTGTGTGTGTGTGTGTGTGTGTGTGTGTTACAAATTTTGACACCATGCCATATATAATCTATTGGCTCCTGCTTTTCCATTTGACAGAATGCTATCTAAATTTCTTTAATAAATTCTTTTTTAGGAGCCATTTAATATTTATTATTATAACTATATTTATAAGGTCATTTCTTTTAACTAGAAGAATTTTGGTTGTCTCAAGGTTTTCACCCTTAATCATGTTGTAAATAAATAGTATCATTATTCAAAATGTGGAGATGCAGTGCTGAAAACCTTCTTAAGTTAATTTCCAGAGAAGTGGTAATACTTGGTTAAAGGACATTATTTTTTTAAGACTGTTAATGCACACTGTAAAGTGACTTTCCAACAAGTTTCTTTGATCTTTTTTCCCTAGTTGGTCATTTAAGCTCTTGATTAATCATAGTATTACTGTCATTAAAAAAGTGTCAGCATAATGGGTCAAAAATGGGAATTTAATGGTTTCATGGGAATTTATTATTACTAGAAGGTGACTCAGTTTTTTTCTGTGAATTGTTTGTGTTCTAAGCTAATTTTTCCATTGAGAGAATAGTGTTTTCCTTAATTTGTAAAAGAACTTACATATTAAGATTATTGATATGTACTATTTTTTCAGTTACTTATCTGAAGTTTTGTGTATTTTTATAAATGAAAGTTTCCAATATCTAAAAATTCATTTCATTTGTGATCTCTTCCAATGTTGTTGTGCTTATATACACTTCTCCATCACAAGGTCAATTAAATGTTTATTTATGTTTTATTTTTATGGCTTATTTGTGTCAAAACATAACACAAAATTTACCATTTTAATGGTAATTTTAAGCGTACAGTAGTGATAGCTATATGCACATTGTTGTGCAGCTGGTCTCTAGAATATTCTTATCTTGCAAAGCTGAAACTCTATACCCATTGTACTACAAATCCTCTTCTACCTTCCCTCTGATCCATGACAATCACCACCCTATTCTCTGTTTCTAAGAGTCTGACAACTTACAATAACCCTACAGGGAACTCTTTGAGTATTTGACATTTTGTGACTGACTTATTTCACTTAGCTTAATGTCCTCAAGGTTCCATGTTACATCTTACAAGATTTTTTTTAAAGCCTGAACAGTATGTCATTGTATGTATAAATCACATTTTCTTTATCCATTAATCTGTTGATGGATATTTGATCAGCTTTCACATCTTAGCTATTCTGACTAGTTCTGCTCTGAACATCAGTGTGCAAGTATCTCTCTGGGACCTCATTTTCAGTTCCTTTGGGTATATATGAAGAAGTGGGGTTGCTAGATCACATTTATAATTGTTCTAGTTCTATTTATAATTGTTTGAGGAAACGCCATACCAACTTCCAAAGACGTTACACCATTTTACAATATCATCAATATTTCACAAGGGCTCCAATTTCTCCACATCTTTGCCAAAACTTATTTTGCTTTTTTGATAGTAGCCATCCTAATGCATGTGAGGTAAGATCTCCTTGTGGTCTTGATTTGTATTTTTTTTCAATAATTTTATATACTTATTGGCTGTTTGTTTATCATCTTTGGAGAAATAGCTAATCAGATTCTTTGTTCATTTTTTAAATGAGTTATTTGATATTTTGAAGTTGAGTTTTAAGTATTCTTTATATATGTATTCTGGATATTAACTCTTTATCAGATATACTATTTGCACATATTTTCCTTTGTGCATCTAGTATCAGTATTTTCTTTGAAGTTACCATAAGGATTATAAGAATCTTACAGTTATAACAATCTATTTTAAATTGATAATTTCAATCATATAAAAGACGTTACTTCTTTACATGCTCAATACATACTTTATGTTATCCATTTTATAGATTACATCTTTTTATATTTTGTATCCATGAACGTAGTTTTATAATTATTGTTTTCATATGTTTTTGTCTTTTAAATTGTATATCAGAATTATAGTTGATTTGTGCACCATAGGATTCTATATTTGTCTAGATATTTACTTTTACTAGAGAGCTTTATGTTTTCATATGATTTTGCGTTACTGTCTAGTATCATTTTATTTTAGTTTGAAGGACTCCCGTTAGCAATTCTTATAAGGCAGATCTAGTGTTGATGAATTCCCTTAAACTTTTGTTTATCTGAGAAGGTATTTAAAAACTTCTTCATTTTGAAGGACAGTTTTGCCAAATATAATATTATTGGTTGGCATGTTTTTTTTTTTTTCTTTCAACATTTTGAATATATCATCCCACTCTCTTCTAGCCTATAATATTTCTGCTGAGAAATTCACTGACAGTTTAAGGGAGCTCCCTTTTCTCTTGCTGCTTTCAAGATACTCTCTTTGTGTTTGACTTTTGACAGTTTGATTATAATGTGTTCACAATAGACTTCTTTGAATTTAGCTTACTTTGGGCTTTTTTGTTCTTGCATTTGGATATCCAGTTCCTTCTTCAGAATTGGGAAGTTACCATTATTTCTCAAATAGCTCTCTGCCTGTTTCTTTCTTCTCTTGGATTTCCATAATATGTATATTAGTCTGTTTTATAATATCCCGTAGTCATTTAGGATTTCTTTGGTTTTTAAATTCATTTTTGGTTTTTTGATGGGATAATATCATATGAACTGTGTTTGAGTTTGCTGATTCTTTCTTCTGCTTAATTAATTTTGCTGTTGAATCCCTGTAGTAAATTTTTCAACTCATTTATCACATTCTTCAATTCCAAAATTTCTGTTTGATTATTTTTATAGTTTTTATCTCTTTGTTAATATTCTTATTTTGTTCATATATCATTTTCCTAGTTTCATTTATTTTTCCATCTGTGTTCTTTTGTAGAACACTGAGCTTTCTAGGAAGATTATTTTGAAGTTTTTAAGATTATTCATAGATCTCCATTTCTTTAGGGTCAATTTCTAGAAATTTATTCTTTTCTTTTTAATGGGCCATGTTTCACTGTGTCTTTATAGGCACTCCTCCCAGTCCCCCATCTTTTGCCATTACTTGTGCATTTGAAAAAACAGTTGTCTCTTGCAGTCCTTACAGAACATCTTTATAGACAGGAGGAGGACCAACTAGTATGTCTAGAAATTCTGGGGGCTCTCAAACCTTTTCTGGGGATGTATATTCTCTGGACTTGTTATGTAATTTCTCAGTTAGTGAGGTTTTCCAGTTTCTTTTTCAGGAGTTTAAAATCTCTTTCTCCCTCTAGTGTCTGTCTGCCATCTGAAGAGTCTCTAGCACTGCTGAGCTCTCTTTTGTTCTCATTGACCCAACACATCCAAAGTGTTCTGGTTTCTCATCAGTGCTCCAAATCAGGTGACAAAGAAACCAGATCCATGGGCTATTCCCCCAACCACACACAAAAAAGTTATAACGCTGAATGCATAATAGTTTTTTCTCTCCCTCGTCCCCTCAGAAGTCATGAGTTGGGCTTTTTCTCCTACTTGCCCCAAGCTGTGCAGTCTTGGGAGATAGGCTATCACGATTGAGTTGAATTGGCTTTTCTTACGCACGTAAGTGTGGGTGGTCTTCACTTAGAATTTGCTTGGGTACTACAGCTTCTTAACTGTTTTATGGAGGTTCTCATAAAGCCTTTTTTGGACTGTATATTTTTAAAGGTGGTGTCTCTGTGGGGGAATGAGATCTGGAGCTTCCTGTTCCACTGTCTTTTTGATGTCATTGTATGGCATCCTTTTTTATATTTAGTATTTTTTTGAGAGCTCCCATCCTGGCTCAGCTGAAATGAATCTGACTAGCATCCATGAGAATATATGTTCGATATCTGGCCTTGCTTAGTGGGTTAACGATCCAGCACTGCTGTGAGCTGTGGTGTAGATCACAATGCAGCTTGGATCTGGTATTGCTGAGGCTGTGGTGTAGGCCAGCAGCTGTTGCTCTGATTCAGCCCCTAGCCTGGGAGCCTGCATATGCCACGGGTACAGCCCTAAAAAGACTATATATATATATATATATATATATATATATACACACACACACACATATATATATAATTTTTATATTTAAAAAATTTATTCCTTCTTACATAACATACATGGCCACTTTCCCTCATGCTTAACATAATTGTTCCTACTCCATTAGTTGACAGTATTTCCTTTAACATATATTTAAGTTCTTATATAATAAATATTTAAGGAAGTTCTTTATTGTTTTACTTTCTGTGATTATTTGCAAGTACCAAATTTTTTAATGTACACTTAGAGTACAATTTTGTGTGTGGTAGGGCAAGACCATCCTCATATAATTTTTTATTTAAAAAATTCTCATTTTATTCTCATCTCTTTTCTTTTAGTTGAAGTCTTTTTCAATACCCTCAAAATTAAAAAATACAATGTTTTCTTCAATTATATTAAACCTAGAAAATAATTGCAAGGAATTAGGATCGATTATAAAGGTCTTGGGATATTTATTTAGATCTCTTAATTCAGATATACTTTGTTTTATTGTGCATTGCTTTATTGAACTCAGCAGATACTGCTTTTTTTTTTTTTTTAAATTGAAAGTTAGTGACAACTCTGCAATGAACAACACTATAGGTACTATCTTCTTTCCCAAAATTATTTGGTTACTTCATGTCTCTGTGTCACATTTTGGTAATTCTTGCAATATTTCAAACTTTTAAATTAGTATATTTGTTATAGTGATTTATAAACAGTGATTTTGAAGCTACTACTATGACTTGCTTAAGGCTCAGATAATGGTTAGCATTTTTTAGCAATAAAGTCTTTTTAAGTTAACATATGTACAGTTTTTAGACCTAATACTATTGCATACTTAATAGACTACAGGATAGTGTAAAGTAACTTTTATATGCTCTGGGAAACCAAAAATTCGTATGGCTCACTTTATCACGATACTTTATGGCAATTGTCTGGAGCTGAACTCAAAATATCTCCAATTTATGCCAGCATAAGTTCCACTCATTTTTAATCTTATTTCTAAAATTTTTTAATAGATTAGATTTTTTTCCATTGTAGTTTTAACAATAACTCTTTGGTTTTTATAAAGAAAAGTCCTTTGTGTATTATATTTTATAACTGGATAAATTTACTTGGCTCTTCTTTGTACAAGTTTTTTAAAAGATTTTAATTTTTTCTCTTATAGTTGATATACAATGTTCTGTCAATTTCTGCTGTACAGCAAAGTGACCAGTCATAACTACACACACACACACATTCTTTTTCTTACAATATCCTCCATCATGCCATCACAATTGTCTAAATATAGTTCCCTGTGCTATGCAGCAGGATGTCATTGCTTATCCACTCCATATGCAATAGTTTGCATCTACTAACCCCAAACTCCAAGTCCATCCCAGTCCCTCCCCCTCCCTCTTGGCAACAACAAGCCTGCTCTCCAAGTCCATGATTTTGTTTCTTTTCTGTTGATAAGATCATTTGAGCCATATATTAGATTCTAGATATAAGTGGTATCATGTGGTATTTGTTTTTCTCTTTCTTCACTTAGTATGAGAATTCACTTAGTATGAGAATCACTAGTTCTATCCACTTAGTATGAGAATTCACTTAGTATGAGAATCTCTAGTTCTATCCATGTTGCTGTAAATGGTATTACTTTATTCTTTTTTAAGGCTGAGTACTATTCCGTTGTGTATATATACCACATTTTCCTAATCCAAGCATCTGTCAATGGACATTTGCTTTGTTTCCATGTCTTGGCTATTGTGAATAGTGCTGCAATGAACATATGGGTGTATGTATCTTTTTCAATGAGTTTTGTCCAGATATATGCCCAGGAGTGGGATTGCTGGATCACATATCAGTTCTATATTTAGTTTTCTGAGGTACCTCCATATTGTTTTTTCCATTGTGGTTTTACATCCCCACCAACAGTGCAGGAGGGTTCCCTTTTCTCCACACCCTCTCCAGCATTTATTATTTGTTAACTTGTTAATGCTGGCCATTCTGACTGGTGTGAGGTGGTACCTCATAGCAGTTTTGATTTGCATTTCTCTAATAATTAGGGATGTTGAGCATTTTTTTTCAAGTGCCTATTTGCCATTTGTATATCTCCTTTGGTGAATTGTCTTTTCAGGTCTTCTGTCCATTTTTTAATTGCATTTTTTGTTTTTTGTTTGTTTTTGCTTCTGAATTGTATAAGTAGTTTATATATTGGAGAAATTAAGCCCTTGTCAGTTGCATTGTTTGAAACTGTTTTCTCCCATTCCATAGGTTGTCTTTTGGATTTTTAAATGGTTATATTTGCTGTGCAAAAACTTGTAAATTTGATTAGGTCCCATTGGTTTATTTTTGCTTTTACTTCTGTTGTATTGGGACACTGACCTAAGAAAACCTTTGTACAGTTGATGTCAGAGAATGTTTTGCTTATGTTCTCTTCTAGGGGTTTGATGGTGTCTTGTCTTACGTTTAAGTCTTTAAACCATTTTGAGTTTATTTTTGTGCATGGTGTGAGGGCATGTTCTAGTTTCATTGATTTACATGTGGCTGTCCAGTTTTCTCAGAAAGAGACTGTCTTTTATCCCATTTTATATTCTTGCCTCCTTTGTTGAAGAGTAATTAACTGTAGGTATCTGGGTTTATTTCTGGGTTCTCAGTTCTGTTCCATAGATCGTATGTCCGTTTTGGCACCAGTACCATATTGTTTTGATTACTGTAGCTTTGTAATATTGTCTGAAGTTTGGGGTTTTGTTTCTCAGGATTCCTTTGGCATTTCTGGGTCTTTTATGGTTCCATACAAATTTTGGAATTGTTCTAGTTCTCTGAAAAATATCATGGGTAATTTGATCAGGATTTCACTGAATCTGTAGATTGCTTTGTGTAGTACAGCCATTTTAACAATATTAATTCTTCCAATCCAGGAGCATGGAATATCTTTCTATTTCTTTGATGCTCTTTCATTTCCTTGATTAATGTTTTGTAGTTCTCAGGATATAAGTCTTTCACCTCTTTAGTCAGGTTTTTTCATAAGTATTTAATTTTGGGGGTGCAATTTTGAAAGATATTTTATTTTTACATTCCTTTTCTAAAATTTCATTGTTGGAATACAGAAATGTAACCGACTTGTGAATGTTATTCATGTATCCTGCTACTTCACTGAGTTTGTTGATCAGTTTGTATAGTTTTTATATGGTAGGGTCTTCTATATATAGTATCATGTTATTTGCATACAGTGACAATTTTACCTCTTCTCTTCCAATTTGGATACCTTTTATTTCTTTGTTTGTCTGATTGCTGTGGCTAGGATTTCCAGTACTGTGCTGGATAAAAGTGGTGAGAGTGGTCATCTTTGTCTTCTTCCACATTTTAGTGGGTAGGATTTCGGTTTCTCTCCATTGAGCATTATGTTTGCTGTAGGTTTGTCATAAATGGCTTCTATTATGTTAATGTATGTTCCTTCTATACCCACTTTGGTAAGGGCTTTTATCATGAACAGATGTTAGATATTGTTTAATGCTTTTTCTGCATCTATTGAGATGATCATGTGGTTTTTGACTTTTATTTTGTTAATGCAGTATATCACGTTGATTGATTTGTGTATGCTGAACTATCCTTGTGAACTTGGGCTAAATCCCACTTGGTCTTGTTGTATGATCTTTTTTATATGTTGTTGGATTCGGTTGGCTAAAATTTTGTTGAGAATTTTTGCATCTATATTTGCCTATAATTACGTAGATATTCACCTACAATTTTCCTTTTTGGTAGTATCCTTGTCTGGTTTTGGTATTGGGTGATGGTGGCATCACAGAATGTCTTTGGGAGTGTTCCTTCTTCTTCAACATTTTGGAAAAGTTTAAGGAGGATGAGTACAAGTTCCTCTTTGTGTGTTTGGTAGAATTTACTTGTGAAGCCATCTTATCTTGGACTTTTATTTGTAGGGAGTGCTTTTATGACATATTCAGTTTCAATTCTAGTAATGGGTCTGTTCAGTTGATTCGGTTTTGTTCTTGATTTGGTTTTGGCAGGCTGTAAGTCTTTAGAAAGTTGTCCATTTCTTTGGGTTGTCAAGTTGGTTTGCATATAATTGTTCATAGTATTCTTATGATATTTTTTGTATTTCTGCAGTATTTGTTGAGGTTTCTCCTTTTTCATTCTTACTTTTTTTTTTTTTTTGAGTTCTTTCTCTCCTTGGTGAGTCTGGCCAGAGGTTTGTCAATTTTGTTTATCCTTTCAAAGAACCATCTCTTGATTTTTTTATTTTTTTCTATTTTTTGAATCTCTATTTTATTAATTTTCCTCTCTGATCTTATGATTTCCTTTCTTATGCTGACTTTAGGTTTTGTCTGTTCCTTTTCTATTTCTTTTAGGTTGTATGTTAAATTTTTGCTCTGAGATATTTCTTCTTTTTTTGAGGAAGGCCTGTATCACTATGAACTTCCCTCTAAGCACTGCTTTTGTGGCATCCCATAGATATTGAATAGTTGTGTCTTGTACAAGTATTTTTCATTTGATTTGGGGGGGTTCTGCATAAAAACAGTTTTTAATAAAATAGTGATCACGATTTCTTCATCTTTACCATAGTTCTCTGCCTCATTTCTATTTCCCACATTAGAATGCTTGAAAATATGGGCAATCTTGCATTCGGGTTAAGACATGAGCTCGAGTGTCAGGTAAACCTGATCTGAATACTTGACTTTGCCATTTACTGATAGTGTTACTCTAACTTCCCTTAAGTGGAAGTTAAATGGCAAACTAATCGCTAAGCATTGTTTTCCAAATCTGTAAAATGGAAGTAACAATAGTCCTTCATGCAGTTTTTTTAATGATGATCACATAGCTACCTAGATAGAGCATGCAACGTAATAAGTAATATTAATGGTCTTAAATAAAAGAGGTGTTGGCAAGCATCCTTGTATTATTCCTTATTTTTATACGAATAAACAATATGTTTACATACACCAATGACTGTAACATTGAATGTAGACTTATGTAAAATTCTTTTGATCCATAGTTTATGAATAAAATATTTATAATTATTTGAACATCAAAGCCAAGAGTGAAAGCTCATTCCCTCCATGTGAGGAAGGAATTTGGTATCACTTTCTCCCCTTTCCTCCTACGAATCAGTCTTTGTTAGTTTATTCTACAGACCTGTTCTATTATTATAAATATACCTTGTCAAAAATGGTGTTTTTAGTGTTTATTTTAATATTTGGACACATATTTTTAATAATATTGGTATTTAAGTATACCTGAAAATGAAGACAATAGATCTTTCTGCTACCCTTACTTAATGTTGTGGTTTGGCACCCAGTTGCCCAAGTAAGAGATTTTTCAAAATGGCAAGGGAATAAGCCAACTAAATTTAACATGCTTTTCCAGGAGTTCCTCTCATGGCCCAGTGGATAATGAATCTGGCTAGGAACCATGAGGTTGCAGGTTTGATCCCTAGCCTCACTCAGTGGGTTAAGGATCTGGTGTTGCTGTGAACTGTGGTGTAGGTTGCAGATATGGCTCAGATCCCATGTTCCTGTGGCTGTGGCTGTGATGTAGGCCGGTGGCTACAGCTCTGATTAGACCCCTAGCCTGGGGACCTCCGTAGGCCACGAGGGCAACCCTAGAAAAGGCAAAAGGACAAAAAAAAAAAAACCTGCTTTTCCAGGAAGACATATTTTTCAGGGGCCAGAAAAACAATTCTTGCTTCTTTTATGCAGTTATGATTCTATTACTGTGTACAACACTGTGAAATATATAATTGATAGAAATCATGTATTTCTTTAAATTTTCTTTCCTTTCTCTGCCAACCAAATAAAATCTACTTCATTTTTCAAGGTCACTCAAGGAAGATGCAGTGCTACTTACAGAAGGTTAAATGAATCCTAGCATTTCAGACAGACTGTCTTCTTGAGAATATACAGGAGAATATTATTGAATAAGAATTTTTTCTGCTCCTCTTTAGGAATTTTTTGCAAGTTTTGATGAGCGAATTATAGGAAATGGATTTAGAAAGACTTCAGTGACTTCTGTCTCTTCTAATCAGTTTGAAATCACAGCCTATATTTGGATTATGCATTGTGGATGTGTGAGCTATCTGCTATCTTTGTGTTAACCTGGGGTGGAAATTTTCATTTTCATACAGAATTCATTTTTGAAAGTGTACCATTTCTATATCAGTATACAAATATCCATTTGAAAATTGGTTGTTAGTTTAGTACAATGCCCTTTGCAATATTAAAATACCTTAGGTATTTATTTTTATTGCCTTGACTTGTGAGTTTCCTATAAAATTATTTGAACAATTGTAGCAAGGTTAATTGAACCTTGTCATTAGCCTTCCCCTTAATGACATAAGAGGAAAAACATTGTCATAAGGCTGAGGAAACTTAAGGCAGATTTTCAAATATTGCTTTAGTGTATTGTGAATAATTAATGGAGACATAACAGAATAATACATATATTTTATATATGTTATAGAATATATATATATATATACAGTGTATACTGTGTATTTCTTTTAGATTGTGTGATTTTCTATTCATTGCAATAGTAACATATTGTATCCTAATTCTTAAAGAGTTGTTTCAATATTTAAAAATTGTTTTATTTATACTATACATTCAGGCACAGGAACACTTTACTTTTTCAGAGCTTTAATTTTATCAGAAATTTATTAAACAGTAACAAGGAATATAACATTGGAAGTTTGTTAAAAACCTATCATCAGCTTATTCTGCCTTCTTCCTCAAAATCCATACAATATTTATCAGGCTAACTCTGCAGTGCTCTATGTAGCATAAGTACTCTTGAAGCATTTAAGTGCCCAAAAACCTTTCATTTTTACTTTAAATTAGGTAAAAGTGGATATCATAATGAATCTATATCTGAAATAAATTTCAAACTGTAAATAGACCAAAGCAATTTCAATGGCTGAAGTCCTAGAGTTTTGAAAGAAATACCTTGTTATGGACTACAGACTCAACTTATATTAGTAGTTACAAACAAAACACTACTACTAATACCAATAAACACTACAATTTCCCATTTCCCAATTTCTTACAGTTGAAAAAGATGGAGTCAATTTTGTCTATTTTCTTCATGCATGATTTCAACAAGGTTTATTTTTCATGTGTTGTGTCCTAGGTACTACCTGAGTGTTGGAAATAGAAAAATTTTTATAGCATTCTTCTCTCCGTCCAGATGCATCCAAGCTAAAAAAGGGAATGGATACATAGTTTCTCTACAATTGGAAGCCTGATTTGGGGTCATAAACAAAAATACAGCATTTATTTGTATTCATTGTCTTAGATACTATTTTCAACATGAGTGTGTATTGGAGGAGGTCATTGAGAGAACTTGACCATGAGTTGACCCATGAGCCAGACCCAGGCAATATCCCTACTCCTCCCCTATGCTTGGAATTTTCTGCTCACCATTCCCACAGTAGGAGATGTTTTCAAGGATGCAGGCTTGAGAAGTAAATATGGTGTTGAGATAATCTGGGCAGTATACATGGACGATCCCAGTTAAGGCCTCTGTATACACTTTTGAGTTTGTAGCATCAGGTATTGAGATCTATTTATCTTGAGGTTGCCCAAGGCAAGCTTGTATGTAAGACCTCTTCTTTATTGAATCTATCACCCACAAATCTGGCATGGCCTACCTCTTTCTTTGGCCTCTCTTTACCCTTATGTACAGAGGCCAGTTTCAGATTTCACTGGGAACCTCCCAACTTTTCAACCAAGACTGTTTAGGGTGAGAAATGAAATGGTTGAGGATGGTGTCCTGGAGAGTGTCTAGATTTAAGAGGCAGCTAATAGATGATCCAGCAATGAAATTAAACAGAACTGACTGAAAAAGTAAACAGGACACACACAAAATGCCTGGGAGTTCCTGCTATGGTGCAGTGGGTTAAGAATCCAACTGTAGCAGCTCAGGTTGCTGCAGAGGTGTGGGTACAATTCCCAGCTTGATGCAGTGGGTTAAAGGCTCTGGCATTGCTGCAGCTGTGGTATAAGTCACAGCTGCGACTTGGATTCAATTCCTGGCCCAGGAGCTTCCATATGCTGTGGGTGTGACCACTATAAAAGAAGAAAAAGAAAAGAAATGCCTGATTGTTTTGTTTTTATTTTATTTTGTAGCTATAGTTGATTTACAGCGTAGTGTTAGTTGCAGGTATACAGCACAGCGATTCAATTGTATCTATATCTACCTACC
This sequence comes from Catagonus wagneri, assembly GCA_004024745.2. Classification (NCBI taxonomy): domain Eukaryota; kingdom Metazoa; phylum Chordata; class Mammalia; order Artiodactyla; family Tayassuidae; genus Catagonus; species Catagonus wagneri. Next base: position 11,010,829 of record PVHT020000166.1, read on the forward strand.
TATGTCTGTCTATCTACCTATATCTCTATCTATCTATCTATCTATCTATCTATCTATCTATCTATCTATCATGTTCTTTTTCATATTCTTTTCCCTAATAGGTTATTACACAACATTGAGTAGAGCTCCTGTGTTATACAGTAGGTCTCTCTTGGTAGAAATGCCTGACATATGAGGTGATTGTATCTCAGAGTTTAATCTTAGTTTGTCTGAGACAGTCCGGGTTTTTTCGTTTGGTTGGTGTCACTTCTGGTGAGCACCCACTTTTGTTCACAAAAGTGGGTGCTCACCAGAAGTGATGTACTTCTAAACAGCCCTAAGTGTTCTGTTACAGCTCTTATCACACACTGGTGTAGAAAACTTGAACTCAATAAGCAGAGATATGATTATATAAAATATAACACTGGTGTTAACAAGGAGACCCCAAGTTTCAGTGGCTTTCTGCAGAGGGAAATTATTTGGAGCTCATATATCCCAGATTAAGGGTTCTTGCTTGGAAAGGGGCTCTCCTCTGAACAGTGACTTAGGAACCATGATTTCTCCCATCTTTTGTCTTCATTATCTTCAGTACATGATAAAGGCCTCCAGAGTGGGAGAGAAATGAGGGATTGTGCTTGCAGTTTTTGTGGGCCAGGTGCAAAAGTTGCACACATTTCCTTGGCCTGTAATTCATCACATGAAAGATAACACCATTGATACAGCTACCTGCAAGGGAGTCTAGAAATGTGATCTGACTTGTACCCAGAAAGAAGCACTCTCCTGCAATGCCAATGTGGACATTTTATCTTAAATTATACATTTTAAGATAATTTCTCTATAGAAAACTTTATGTATATATAACACAACGTATATATTAAAAATGTATATATATATAAATGTATGTATTTAAAAAAACTTGGGGATTATCAGCAAATGTGACAGTTTAATTATCATCAGTTACATGTATATTCCTGCGCTAAAGTCCTTGTTAAGTGGCTTGCAATCTATTTGTGGAGGCCAAAAAAAGAGAGCAAAGAAATTAATTATAAATGGCCTTCATAGAAACTGAGGAAAACAACTGTGATAATTATTACACCAATAACAACATAGTTCACGTTCTCCATTCATTGCAGCTCTTAGTTATTGAGAAATTGCTTTCTTTAGGTATGTTTTCAGAGAGGTTCTTGCCCTAACAGTGAAGAGAATAACTTTCAAGTTATTTTTCTGTCAACTATTCCAAAGAAGTTGGTCAAAGAGAATTTCATTTTATCACAAATTAACACATTTGCATTAAACTTACCTAAGTATTTTAGTGCTTTGTTTTCTCTTTTGATTTTGCATATCTTGAAGCTGAATAAGAGATATTTTTGAGTCCTAACAATAGCAAGTTCAATGCAGTTTCATTTTTTCTTATGACTTTTATTGTAATTTTAAAGTCAAAATAGTACATTTTAATAGAGAATATAGAAACTAGTAAAAAACAAAAATATGAAAATCACCACCATCACCCAGGTAAAGTCATTTTAGAGAACTAGGACACATCCTTCTAGAGTTTTTCTTAATATATAATATGTGTTGCTGTTTGCGTTAGTGTTGTTTTACAAAAATGAGATCACATTGTAATCTGTATTTCCCACTCGATATTATATCATGAATGTAATCACATATTCTTCTGCATTATTTTAAATATTTTAACAATATTTAATATTGTTTCATAATATGCTATATTAAAAATTTATTAAGCCAGTCCCTCAGTACAATTAGATTACATCTAGTTATTCTTTATCATAAATAAGTTGCAATGAACGTCTTTGCCAAACTATCTTACTAGACTGTATCTAAAATGTTGAAAGCATTAATTCCCAAACTTAAGTTTACACGGAACTGTACTGGTCACTTACTCAGACTCTCAGGTCCTAATCGTAGAGATTCTGATCAGTCAAATCTGGAATATGGCCAGAGAGTCTGAACTTTATTAAACACCTTCCTGATTCTCATGCAGGAAAACTGAGCATCACTTTTTGAGAAATAATAGCTTGGAAATGTGATAATTACTGTCTTTTCCCTCACCCCCTGGCAAAAATGTCATTTTTCTACACCAGCATGAAACATATATTGTACTGGTGGTTAGGAGCTTTGCATTTATTTATAAAACAAGGCCATTCAACCCCTTGCCTATTACTGGGTAAAGCTGTTCTATTTATTTCTGAAATGTCATTTATACACATTGATATGGAATTTTTAGAAGGCCTTGTTATTCTGTTTTCGAATGGAAATGTTGGGATACAGACATCTACAACTTTATTACTTTTATTATCAAGATAAAATACTATCCTTTACTTTTCATAAAGGTTTTTCTCTCAAAAGAATTTACCTCTTGAGGTGGTTTCATCTAAAAGAGAACATCACAAACCTTAAGTTGTTTGTCACATGGCCTGAATTATAGAACTCATTCTTGTAATTGCAATGCTGGCTTTATAAAAAGATATTAACTTTGGTCAGCTCTATTCAGTATTTAGCTCTGCTAGACTCACCTTTTGTTCTTTTTTGGGTTTATACCAAAGAAAATTGTCTACACATTTAAGTCCTTAACATCTCTTGAGAGACGTGTGAGTCAAATTATGACCTATGAATAGTCCAGGGTGTGGCTTCACTTTGCAGTTCTGTCCTTATATGGACATACAGAAATCCACAAACACACAGAAGCTCATTTTCTCAACCTAAAAGCTAAGAATGGTCCATGTACACATAGATTCTCCCTTTTATTTTTTATATTTGCCATCTCGCTAGACTTTGATTTTGCCACTGGCTGTTAGAAAATCACAGTGTTTCAGAACTGAAAGTGGTCTTAAGATTCATTTTGTACAACCTCTTGATTTTCTGTCTAAGGAAACTAAACCCCACGAAAGTTAAATGACTTTTTAACACTGCAGAAGTAATTAGTGGTAGAGTCAGACATAGAATCTCTGTCTGCTGATTTAATCAATAAGTATTCCCAAAATTTCCAGTGTTTAGGTAAGGCTGTCCTAATCTCAGTTCTGTTAAATTTTTTAAGTAAATTTTAGGCCTATTAAATTATGATCAATTAATGTATGTTCTAGTCTTTCCTAGTAGTATGCTCCTTGCCAGGGACCATAGTTGTTAGAATTAGTATGGAGTAGCTATTAGTAGTTTCGGTTTAACCAAAAGAGATTTGAGTTTGGATCTTGACTTGTAGGGTGTTCAGTCCTCCTAATTTGCTTGGGACTGATGGATTTCCTCTAACATGGGACTTGCAGTCCTAAGGGCAGAGAGTCCCAGGCAAACTGGAATGTTTATAACCGTACTAAGCATGTGGCTGTGTGACCAAAGCATGCTATTTTTAAGGTCTCTGATTCTTTATGTGTGAAATGGGTACAGTAATAGAACTGACCCAGAGGATTCCAGTGAAAATTAAATGATGGTATATGCAAAACACATTACTTAGTAAATAAGCCCAGAACATGATAAGGTCTCAATCGATATTAGCCATTACTATTAAATGACCTAAAGACTTTAACTCAAGACAAGACACCATAAAACTAGAAGAGAACACAGGCAAAACATTCTCTGACATCAACCGTACAAATGTTTTCTTAGGTCAGTCTCCCAAAGCAATAGAAATAAAAACAAAAATAAACCAGTGGGACCTAATCAAAATTAAAAGATTTTGCATAGTAAAGGAAACCATTAAAAAAAAAAGACAACCTTTGGAATGGGAGAAAGTAATTTCAAACAATGCAACTGACAAGGGCTTAATCTCTCAAATATACAAACAACTTATACAACTCAAAAGCATAAAAACCAACAATCCAATTGAAAAATGGGTAGAAGACCTGAATAGACATTTCTTCAAAGAAGATATATAGATGGCCAACAGGCACATTAAAAATGCTCAACATCACTAATTATTAGAGAAATGCTAATCAAAACTGCTATGAGGTACCACCTCACACCAGTCAGAATGGCCTTCATTAACAAGTCAACAAATAACAAATGCTGGAGAGGGTGTGGAGAAAAGCAAACCCTCGTGCACTATTGGTGGGGATGTATAACCCCTATGGAAAACAGTATGGAGGTACGTCAGAAAAGTAAATATAGAACTAACATGTGATCCAGCAATCCCACTCCTGGGCATATACCTAGACAAAACTTTCACTGAAAAATGTATATGCACCCATATGTTCATTGCAGCACTATTGACAATAGCCAAGACATGGAAACAACCTAAAGGTCCATGGACAGAGGGATGGATTAAGAAGATGTGGTGCATATACACAATGGAATACTGCTCAGCCACCAAAAAGAACAAAGTAATGCCATTTGCTGCAACATGAGTGGAACTAGAGACTCTCACATTAAGTGAATTAAGTCAGAAAGAGAAAGACAAATACCATATGATATCACTTATATCTGGAATCTAATATATGGCACAAATGAGCCTATCTACAGAAAAGAAACAAACTCATGGACTTGGAGAACAGACTTCTTGTCAAGGTCGTTGGGGGAGTGGGACTGACCTGGAGTTTGGGGTTAGTAGATGCAAACTATTGCATTTGGAGTGGATAAGCAATGAGATCCTAATGCATAGCACAGGGAACTATATCTAGTCACTTGTGATGGAACATGATGGAGGATAATATGAGAAAAAGAAAGAATATATGTATATGTGTGAATGAGTCACTTTGCTATACAGCAGAAATTGCCAGAACAGGAGTGCCCGTCATGGCTCAGCAGAAACAAATCTGACTAGCATCCATGAGGGGCTCAGGTTCAATCCCTGGCCTAGCTCAGTGGGTTAAGGATCTGGCATTGCAGTGAGCTGAGGTATAGTTGCAGACATGGCTCAGATCTGTCATTGCTGTGGCTGTGATATAGGCCAGCAGCTACAGCTCCGATTAGATCCCTAGCCCAGGAACCTCCATATGCCACAGGTGTGGCTCTAAAAAAAAAGACAGTAAAATGAAATAAAGAAAAAAGAAACTGACATAACATTGTAAATCAACTATAATAGAAAAAATAAAAATCTTAAAAAGTAAAACTTTTTCCTGTTTCATTGAGATAATTGAAATACAGCAATGCATAAGTTTAAATACAGCATATTGGTTTGACTTAAAAATATCATAATATGGTTAACACAAGTTTTGTTAACATTTATCATCTCACATAGATACATAAAGAAAAAGAAAAAAATTTACTTCTTTCCTTCTGATGAGAACTCAGGATTTACTCTTAATAACTCTCCTAAATACCATACAGCAGTGTTAGCTATAATCATGCCGTATGTTACATCCCTAGTACTTATTTATTTTATAACTGGGAATTTATATCTTTTTGACAACTTTCACCTAATTACCCCTCCCCCACTCCCACTTCTGGTAACTACAAATATGATCTCTTTTTCTATGAGTTTTTTTTTTAAAGATTCCATGTATGAGTGAGATCATACAGCATTTATTTTTCTCTGTCTTATTTCACTTAGCATAATACTGTCAATTCTATACATGTTGTCTCAAGTGGCAAAATTTCTTTCTTTTTGAAGCCATTTTTATTTTTAGTGTTGTTTTGCAAAGCAAGTAGATCCCTTGAAGCACAGATTCTCAGAATCTGGGTCTTCATATCCAGGATTTGAAATGAATGAATTTTGCTTTTAGCTTTGACCTCATCTTTACCTTCCAGGTACCTTTTTTGGTTCTATTTATCCATGAAATTAGTTCTAGTCTTTTCACCAAATATTGTTCTGTTAACATCATTGCCTTCTAGTTAACATTTTTCATCTGTCAGTTTCCCTTAATTTCTTTCTCCAAAAGTATAAAGCCATCACGCAATAATAAATCCTGGGACTCTTTTGATTACTATACTTTCTTGAATTTTTGCCTCAGGCCTCTGAGGAAACACTGCATTCCAGTAACGAAGAGGAGGACCCTTTCCGAGGAATGGAACCCTATCTTGTACGGAGACTTTCTTGCCGCAGTGTCCAGCTTCCCCCTCTTGCTTTCAGACAGTTGGAACAAGCTGACTTGAAAAATGAGTCAGAGAACATTCAGAGACCTACCAGCCTCCCCCTGAAGGTCCTACCCCTGATTGCTATCACTTCTGCAGACTCCAGTGGGTGAGTGACATTGGGTGACATTTCCTCTTTTTATGTTTTAGATGATGATTGTTATCTGTGATCTTTTGAGTTTTGTGGTTTATTGCTTGATTTGAGTGGGAGGAACTGAGGTTTCTGGAGTCAAAAGAAAGAAGAGTGATTTTTTTTTTTCTTCAGGTAATATTTCTGTCTCTGGAGGAGGAGATGTTTTGGTCAAACTGCTTTTAAGGAGGATTTGAAAAAGGTGTGGATGAATGATAATAAGCATATGTTGAGGGGGACTTGGACTTGGAAAATTAATATTGGTTGTAGGTGATTTAATAGAAAATTTCTTAACAGGTGAGAACTAATGGACAAATTACCATGTAGGCATACGTAGCTGGAAATAGTAAGCAATGTTCATGGATGCAAAATAAATTTGGAATCAAGAATGGATTACTATAATTAGAATCAAAGGAAATATACAATTATAGTCATGAGCCTAGTAATTTGGCCTTTGATATTCTTAGATGTTGCTTACCAGAATACTGTTTCAGTTCCCAGCATAAGGTGAGTTTATTCTGCGCTTAGTACACATAAGAATCAGGCACAGTCATATGACATTTATATTTTATACTTTGCAGAGTATTTGTGTTTTTATTCTCTTTTTGCTGGTTACCAATGGAGTTTTTACTCTTTACTAGCAAATCACCAGGCAAAATATTGTCAAAGAAAGTGAGAGTAGTAGGCACATTTGTTATGTGCTCTTTTGGCCAATGGAATTTTTAAGAAGAGAGAAGGAAGCCAATGACCTCACACTCGGGCAGACTCTTGAGCATTTACTAAGTTACAAGAACGAAACAATTTGTTATGCCGTAAAAGTGATTCTTCCTCATTCTCTGACAAGTTGAAGATATGTCTAGAGAAGGTGCCTTTTGGATTTTCCTCAAAGTTATTTGGAAAGCTGTGGCCAGAAAAAATTTCACGAGTAGCTATCATCTAAGATATTGAATTTAGCTGTCTGAATTGTTACAGACCAGTCTAAACACCTATGTTATTAAAAGTTACAAGAAATCACAACTGGGTAAATAAGAAGACAAGAAATTTTTACTTTGAAGCAATGAAAAGAAGAAATAGGTTATGTGTTTGGGTTGTTTTGTTTTGTTTTTGGATGAACTATGTGTACAAGGAAGATAGTACACCTATTGATCAGATGCAGTAAAGCAGGTGGAGTTTTATATAGCAGCTTGATTTTAGTATTCTTTGAAATACACTGTCAAAATCCAATTTCCCCCCTCAGCATCATTATCACTTCATCTATATACAGGGCAGGATTCTCTTTCCGGGTGTGCCAGAGGTCACCACATCCGCCCCTGGGTTCAATAATTTACTAGGAGAGCTTCCAGAATTCAGTAAATAGTCATATGCATGGCTGGGATTTATTACAGCCAAAGAATACACAGAAAAATCAGCAAAGAGAAAGGCACATGGGGCAAAATCTGGAGGACATTAGATATAAGCTTTCAAGAGTTCCTTCCCCCAGTGGAGTCAGACAGGATGCATTTAATTCCTTCAGTAAAGATTTGTAACAGCACATATGAAACACATTTGCCAGGGAAGCCTTCTACCAGGGAAGCCTCTAAAGGCTGAGCCGTTGTGTGAGGCATCTACAAGAGTCTAGCTCACGGGGATAGAGTAGAGTGGAAATTGCCAGGGACTGGGGATAGAGAAATGGGGAATTGCTATTCATCAGGCATATAATTTCAATTATACAAAATGAATAAGTTCCTGAGAGTGGTTGTACAATATTTTGGTTATAGTTGACGATACCATATTGTGCATTTGAACATTTGTCAAGAGGATAGATCTCATGTTAAATGTTCTTATCACAATTTAAAAAAAAGTTTAAGAACAGAGAATAAAAGAATGCACTCAGTGCTCAGAATTTTTTTTGGCGGCTGGTCACTGAGGCACCCTCTGCCTACCATGTACCTAAACTCAAGATTTCCAGAAGGAAAGCGCTTGTTTAGCACAAATGAAATTTTTTGCACAACTGGTTTGGGCACTCTGAGCCACCCTTACCAGCCAGGGAACACGGGAACCCTCCTGAACTCCAAGTTCCCAGGTGCCAGCTAAGGAGTGACCTTTCCAATAGCTTTTTCTAATGACAGCATTTACAGGGCTAATGTAAACTATTTTCTGCACAGCAGGTTTATCTTAGAATCATTATGTTGCTTTCTCTGCACTTGAGAAGGAAAGGATTATAATTATAATTGAAATTAAAACGAACTAATTTAAGCCTGTGATGTATTCAATTAACTTCAGTGTCTCAAAAATTTTTGTGGCTAAGCATAACTTCTTTTCAAAGCTGGTGTTATACTCTACACCCTTAAAAGAAAATGATGCAGTATACTTAATATGTCTGAGTAGTTGGGCAATGGGCATAATTAAAAATCTCAGGTAAAAAGCTAAGCTTATTTAATTAAATTTGATTGTATTACTAAAAGCAAATAAATTGTCTCCAAGTGCCAAAAAATTTATTGATTCAGAATTGTCTGTATGGTATAACTTCTATTGGTTCAGAGTTTGTTTCCTTTTTAAACAAGAATCTGAGACTCAAGTATAAGCACAAAAGTGCTTACCATTTACAAATGCATTCAATATTTTGGAGGAAAGAATTTGTCTTTTAGAGAGATAAAACAAAGGTGACTTATCTGTACCAGAAGGCAGCCAGGAAAAACCATGGGCAGGTGTGGCCCAACAACTAGAAACATAGACTAAGGAGGTACTAGAGGATTCTTATTACCTTATGAAGCAAAAATAATTTGTGAATTGAGCATTTGAGAAATATTAAAATCAGGAGTATAATTTTCTGGAATATCTAAGCTTTGGAAGGGAAGCAGAAGGTGAAGTTAGGGGTGACTCTTTGTAGCCATTCCAGTTAACCAAGAACACCAGATTCCTGCTATTAGAAAGGGCTAATGGGAAATTTGGACTATGTTAGGTTTTCCATAGCCCAATTCCCCATCATTAAAAGTCCATAGGACCCCAGGTCCTACTGTCAACCTACCGTAAGATGTTGGCAGTTGTAAATCTTTGATAGGAAAGGAGACTTTTCAGGCCCTTTGGAATTATTTTTGCTCTTTCTTCTGGTGTATCAGACACTTGTTCCCTCAGGTATCACAAGGTGAGTATTTCTTTAGAAAACCGTGATATGGTTTCATGAGGGAACATTAGCCTGCAGAAATGAATGCTATAGGTGATAGCTATTAACTTCCTCATGAAGTGCCTGGGTCAAGAGCCTGAGCTCAAAAGGACTTGGTAAAATTCATAATTTTACAATTCTACTTTGAGGTTTTGTTTTGTTTTGAAATAGGCAATGTGAATGTGTTCAAATGCACAGTATTTAACAACGCTCTTTGAACATGCCTGAGGTATGAGTTTGTATGTGTTGTGATTTAGCAACTTTTCAAAACTTTCCATGGTCACAAAACAGAACTGTAAGACCTGGGATGTCCAAAATCTTGAATTCACTCACCACTTACTTGGTTTTCCCTATAGGATAGATTCACTTAGGCTTTGTGGCTGTTTACTGACTTGTATCGAAGTAAGAAGGACATCTATTAATGGCTTGAAAGGTTAGGAACTTGGCAAGAATATAGAAGGTCATAGCTTTCCATATTTCTATCCTATATAATTTTCTATCCATTGACTTTGTTAAGACCTTTTTGTAATGTATAATTTGCATACAGTAAAATACACGAATTTTAAATATGCATCTTGATTTAGTTTTATATATTTGTATAGTCACATAGTCATCATATAATTTCCTATCCCTAAAGATTAGTTTCCCCTCTTCTCGAACATAGTATATCAGGATCATTTAGTAATTACTCTCTGTGTCTGGCTTCTATCACTCAAAATTTTTTTATATTCACTGTATTTGTGTATGTTTGAATACTTTATTTTTTATTGTAGTGTTGTATTTCATTGCATGAATATACCATAATTTATTTACCTGTGTGCTTTCACTGATGTCCATTGGGGTATTTCTAGTTTGGGATTATTATGAATGAATTTGCTATGTATACTTTATACCATCTTTTTTGTGAACGTGTGCAATTATTTCTCTTAATTATAGTCTTAAGAGTGGAATTTCTGAGTCGTAGGTAAGCATATGATTAACTTTTTACTGCCCACAGTTTTCCAAAGTGATATACTATTTTACTCTGCCATCAGCAATGTAGAGAAGTTCTATTTGTTCTGTGTTCTCAGCAGCACTTAGTAGTCTCAGTCTTTTCATTTTAACCATTCTGATGAATGTGTACCAGTTTCTTACTGTGGTTTTAACTCATATTACCCAGATAAGTAGAAATATGGTTCACCTTCTAATATGCTTATTGACTCTCTGGATATCTTCTTTTATGCTATGTCCATTTAAATATTTAGACTTTTTTTAATGTACTGATTTCTTAGGGGTGTTTATATATTCTAAACATGAGTCTTTTGTTAGATTTATGCATTGTAAAGAGCTATTTTCTCTCACATCATGGCTCAATCTTTTACTTTTTGCTTACTTTTAATATTTTGGTAACACTAAGGACCCCTGAAATGTGTGTGTGTGTAAAAGTGTCATGATGAAAGATCAGGGAAACGAGAATAATTGAGATGGCATTGGCAGGAGAAGAGAAAGGACTTCCCATTTTGACTCAGTGGTAACCAACCCAGCCAATATCCATGAGGTTGTGGATTTAATCCCTAGCCCTACTCAGTGGGTTAAGAATCCGGCATTGCCATGAGCTGTTCTACAGGTCACAGACATGGCTCGGATCTGGAGTTGCTGTGTCTGTGGCATAGGTCAGGTAGCTGCAGCTCTGATTCAGCCCCTAGCCTGGGAACTTCTATTTGCTGCAGGTGAAGTCCTTAAAAAAAGCGAGAGAGAAAGGAGGATGGCCAAATATAGGGGAAAACCAGTGACAAGAGGAGTGAACTGTGCAGGGTAGAAAAGAAAATGGAAAGGGGAAAATGGATGCAGCTTGATAAGGGCAAAGCAGGTAACAAAAATGGCACTTAACCTGCAGGGCAGTTTTGGTTAGAGAAAAGGATAGTTGATCTCTTGATTATTGAATGGCAGAAAATAGGACATCCAGGCATTAAAGGGGCATACAAAAAAAAAGTTGAGAATGAAATTACTAGCTATCTGACCTTGGGAAATTTCTTTACAATGCAAAGGGCAAAAATAAAAATAGTGGGAGTACTTATCTCATGGTTTTGTTGTGAAGATAAAATGCTTGGTACTGTTTTGGCATATTATAGGTACTTGTTGTATAACAACTACTGCTACTACCACATTTATTTAGGAAACTAATGGAACAAATCACATTTATTTTTGATAGTTTCCTTATTGCAGTTGGCCTCAAAAATCCTTTATTAATAACTCTTGGGGTAGAGATGGATCTTCTAGTAGATTTAGGAGCCCACCAGACATTTGTTCCCCCCTTTAGAAAGTTAAGATCATTATGGATCTGACACATTTGTGTTAAGAAGTCTATGACTTGTTTACAGAATCTGTCCACAGTCATGCCCTGCTTTCAAGGGTTGTTCAATATGTTTTCGTTTTTTTTTTTTTTTTGGGTTTTTTGATCTTTTTAGGGCCGCACCTGCAGCATATGGAGGTTCCCAGGCTAGGTGTCAAAACAGAGCTGTAGCTGCTGGCCTATGCCACAGCCCCAACTGCGCAGGATCCGAGCCACATCTGCAAACTATACCACAGCTCACGGCAATGCCAGATCCTTAACCCACTGAATGAGTCCAGGGATCAAACCTGCATCCTCATGGATACTAGTCAGATTCATTTCTGCAAAGCCATGACAAATAACTATGTTTAGAATGAGATCAGAGGTCCTCTTCATTCCTTGTCTCCCCCCTGCTTCACTTGTGTAACATGCCATGATGACTTGAGCTTAGTTAGTTAGAATCCTCAGGAAGAATTAAGAACCATCCTTGGCCCCAACCCTGGCACTGGCTTACTTCCCCTGGGTCATCACCCAGATATTCTGAGGAGGGCTTAGCTTGCCACTCATAGAAGGTTTCTTGTCCACAGGTGGAAAATTGTGGGAGCAGAGGGACAGTGATGGGAGATGGTGCTAAATCTTTCTGTGTTTTACTGCCACATCAGCTATAATAAAATGAGAGCCAAGGAGTCAGTTGTCCCCTTGTGACATGATGACATACCTCCAGATGGATGTATATGCAAAGATACGTGTGGGTGGAGAATATTACAAACATCTTCTCATCACCAGTGCTTCATTACCTGTCTGAAGAAGTACACTGTGTGCATTTGTATTACTGTGTCCTATAAAAACAAGGAAAATGAAAAGACGTTAAAGGAAGAAATAGTCACTCTGGGGAATAAAATAAACCCCTCAACATAGAGGTAAAGATTATTTTAGTCAAGTCAGGATTCATATTATAAGGCTCTTCCAGAAATATTGCCTTGAGTTATGTGCCATTCACAGAGGAGTCAGTCCCAGAAGCCAGTTAGACATTGGATTCTTTAATGAACCACTCATCTTCCAGTGTTCATGAGTATACACAGTACATCAGCGTGAACATAAAAACGGTAATTTTCAGCCTTTTGTTACTGAATCAGAATCCAAACAAAATAAAATGGAGAAAATCAAAATCAGAAGCCCAGTTCAAGCTGACATATCTAATTTTTCAAATTCCACCTTTTTAGCTTAAGAAGGTATTGATCGTGGGCATTATAGCTTTGACAGATTTGGACTCTAAGGATATACAAAGGTAAAGAGTTCTATTTCATGATATACCCATGAGACTTCCACCTTCATATTGGATATGTGCTCAAGTTTCAAGAGATTTATCTAAGTTCTTGCTGAAAGTTATGCGGAAGATCTGTAGCTCAGTAGGCTTAGCTTTCCAAAACCGAAAATGGGTCCACATAGTTGTGGTGGTAAAAGATCCCTTAGAAAAATGGCATTTTTGAGCTGGATTTGTTTTTTAAAATAATCACTGCAAAGAAATAGGGAAGCGATACTTCCAGTAATCATAAAGTTACATGCTATGTTAAAAAACAAAACAAAACTGGATTCCATTGTCTTTTATTTTTTAATGCAATTTATTGGCACATTTGTGCCAACACTTCTCAGAATCTCCATAAAACATATAAAGACTTGTTTCTAAAGCATTTACTCTGGTTTAATTGAACTGTTTCAATTTTTCTGTGAAATTTTTGACTTTTGAGATTTAAATTAGACTCTGAGTGATGAAACACTTTCTTTACTATATAACATCTTGATAAATGACATCTTAAACAAATCTAATCTAAAATGAATAACTAAACAATGCTGATATGTTTTCCCTCAAACATAAGAGAAATTCTGAATGTTTTATGATATCTAAATTTCCGAAAATAGAATAAATGATAATACAGTTAAAGAATATAATGTCAAAACCCTGATTTTCTTTGTCAGACTACCTCAGTTCATTCTCACTCTTGTTGTGCTCTCTGGCATCCTAATTAAGTTTACCCAAATGGACTGATACCATAGTGCGGTATTTTACTTTCTATTTCTATGTCTGTAAAGTAACACATGCTGCGGAGTGTTTCCTTTTTTTATCAAAGGTTTCTGTCTACAGTTTCCCACGTTCATAAAAACACTAACTAGAGTGGTGACCTGTGCGTTCACCATGCTAGAGCGCCTGCTCCCTGTTTCCAGACCTTTCTTATGCCAACTCTACTTGTTTGCTAATATAAATTGGTTAGAGATCCTATATTTGCTAAAAATGAACCTGGTGAAGCATTTATTTTACCATGAAAAGTGATCAGAGAACACAATTCTGTGACAGGCAGAGTGAAGAGCTGAATAAAAGCACTTTAGTTATTTCTACCCAAGAATCATCATTTTTCAGCACCTCAGATAGCTGCTTTTCCACAAACACTACCCTGTCTGACCATCCTTATATAACCCATCCTTATGCAATCACTGAAGTGTCTAGGGAGAATTTACAGCTCTTTCAAAGTTATGTTCTTCTGTCTTGCAATATGATATCTTGGGGGGGGGAAGTAGGTGAAAGCTGCTGCCTGAATGGTCTTTATTTAATTGTTAAGTGCTACATAAATGTATATACTAATGTACACTTAATATTGGCCAAAGTATATAAGGTCGAGACATCTAAAATAAGAAAAATGTGTTCAGCTAAAATTCAGGAAAAGATGAGTTTTCCAACCCTTTTTGCCCCTACAAATCCATACCACAAAATGGAAAAAAAAGTTTTCTTTAAAAATGAAACTGTATATAGAAAAGGAACTATGGAGGAAGATATGTGACCTCTTGTATTAAACATAGTATTTTGTTGGTGGTGATTTTGCTGGAAATCCTGGCTAGTTGGTTAGAATTCTTCCTAACAATTAGGATTTAGGTGTCATTTCTGTACCGATTTATCTCCTATATTTAGAATCTTCTGTCCACTCAAAATAATTAGATGAAGCCAGGCATTGTTAGTCCTGTTCCAGATATCTGTGGAATTCAATCAAAATAGTAGGCCATTTAGTTGTTTGTTGTCATTTATTTAACATTTCTGGATTGACTCTATTTATTAGATTAACATATTTTACCTAAGAATTGTAAAGTTGGTGGCTCTGAGCCTGGGAAATGTGAGACCTTTGTCCACATTTCCAAATGGGCTTTATCCTAGGGTGTTCTGACTTTTATTCCAGTGTGATTCCTAGAAAAATGTGACTAATGCTTAATGTCACAATAAATACACACGCAGACATACACACAGACACCTTGTTGTGTGGAGGCTATACATAGAAACTAAAACTTTTAGTATATACAAGCTATGAATTTAAAATACATAATTTATAATATGTAAATAGAATTTAAAATATTCATTTTAGAATACGAAAATTTACTATGTACTCCACAACTGACTTTCTGGAACTTTTCCATTTTTTTGGTCATATGTTTTAGGTGTGTTCTCTTTCTTTTCTCCTCCCGTAACTGTCCTGTGCCCCAGTTCACATATGCCTTTGCTTTCTTATTTCTCTTATATCACTTAATTGAGATTTTATTTCTTGAAGTTAAATATTAACATACATATTGTAGAATCAAGTTAAATTTTGTAAGTAACTGCAAGTTGTATTGGTGATTATATTCATCTACTCAGTCATGTATTTATGTATTCATTTATACATGCATCCAACCACTGGCAATTGTCTACTTTTTCTGCATATTGAGCTATGACCTGGAGATGGGAGGCCCAACAAGACCAGCACAGTCACTTCTTTTATAGAGTTTAGAATTCAGTTGGTCATCCAAATAAGAAAACAAGCAACTATACAACCCTGTTTGTTATATATAATGTACAGTGTACGATGACTGAGGACATTCAGAGTAATGCAGGATAGCATAAGGGAGCAAATTAGCATAGACTTAGGTGGAACTGACAATCTAAGCTAAGACCTAAGGGACATGGTATCAGGTGGAGAGATTGGCAAATTCTAATGGCAAGAGAAAGCAGTATTATGCATGCAAATCACTAAAACTGTTCAGCACCAATAGTCTGTGTCGAAGGTACTGTTGATCATCATTATCATAAATTTTTCATGTGCGAGGGTTTGGAATCTTCTCTAGTAGTGCTGAGCAGTGAATGTATAGGAACCGAGAAGACAAATAGTTCAATTGATCCAAAATTGGAAAGTGAGGGTGCAACATAAGAAAAATTAGGAAAGGGATTTGAGAGTTTTGCAAGATGGTGAAAGAAGCAATGAATTGTGGCACTTAAGCTCGGTGTGGAACTGAGTGAATTTGAGAAGGTACAGATATGGAGAAGTTTCGAGGGCTCTGTGATATCAAAGAAGTGAAATTAGAATAGCTGAACAAGCTGAAAATTTAGGAGGTTATATTTGAAGGACAGGATGTTTGAGCCTTCAGATTTAAGTTTTGAAGTTCATTTAAAGTGTTTTTAAGATATTATAGGGTGGCTAGGGAAGAGGATGACTACAGTGGAAAAGAGGTAGCTCAAGAATTGAGAGATCTGGGCATGAAGTAGCTCTTCTGCATCAACACTATAGTTACACAGGATGGAATCAGGGCTCAAGATGTCAAAGTTTTAAAAAGGTGGACAGCTTTCAATACATGGGACATAGTGATCAGGGAGACTAAGAGAAGTCAGTGAGGAA
Source organism: Catagonus wagneri (assembly GCA_004024745.2). Classification (NCBI taxonomy): domain Eukaryota; kingdom Metazoa; phylum Chordata; class Mammalia; order Artiodactyla; family Tayassuidae; genus Catagonus; species Catagonus wagneri. The sequence goes on from PVHT020000166.1 coordinate 11,027,103, forward strand.
GTAGAGTTGATCGCGGTGGATGCCAAAGGAGAGGTTTCACGAGAGGGTGGAGGTGTTATGATAAGTAAGTTAATCTGAGTGACTATAGGAGAGCACCAACCCATCTTAGCAAGAGGCTCAAGGCAATGAGAACAAGGGCAGTTCTCAGTTCACTGCAGGGGCATGATGTCCTCGGCAAAGAGTCATGTTTGAAAGGAGGCAGAATGTTGGATGATGGTTCAGAGGCAAGGTGAGGATGAAGGAAATCTGTTTACCATGGAAAAAAGGGGTTCCAGAAGACCTAACTAAGAAATTCAGAATAACAAGTGTGGGGCTTTGCATACAAAAAGAACAAAATAATGCCATTTGCAGCAACACAAAGACAACTAGAGATTTTCATACTAAGTGAAGTAAGTTAGAAAGAGAAGGGCAAATATCATGATATCAGTTATATGTGAAATCTAAAATGTGGCACAGATGAACCTATCTACAGAACAGAAACAAATTCATGAACATGGAGAACAAACTTGTGGTTGCTAAGGGGGAAGGGGAGGGAGTAGGATGGACTGGGAGTTTGGGGTTAGGAGATTCAGACTATTATGATTCGAATGGATGAGCAATGCAGTCCTTTTGTATATCACAGGGAACTATATATAATCACTTTTGATAGAACATGATAGAAAATAATATGAGACAAGAAGTATACCTGTGTATAACTGGGCCACTTTGCTATACAGCAGTAATTAACACAACATTGTAAATCAACTATAATTGTAATAAAATAATAAAATACACACACACACACACACACACACAAACACACACACACACACACACACACCCAAGAGTGGGGCTTTGGATAGAGAAGAGAAATCATAGGGCAATATAAGGTTAAGGAACAGCAGAGGAATAATCTATCTCAAGTGGTTTTCTAAGGTACGATTATTAGAGCTGAATTGCAAAATGTTTTCAAGAATTGATTCAGTCATCCTTCACAGTTTCATGGAGGAGGAAGTGTAGCCTAGTAAGTCTTTTAGAAAGGCCATGGGTGTTATCCTGGTCCAAATATGTAGGTCCACAATGGTAGCCTTTTGGTCCTGGTGCTTTCATCATCTGCTAGAAACAGCAGCCACTTCTGGTGTTTCGGAAATTTTGCGTCTTTCAAACTGCTCTGCTGTGTCCTAGATTTATATTACAGGCTATGGAATATGGGGAAGGATCTGATTTTTTTAATGAGCATTATCTTTTCCTTGAGAGTATCATTTTCTTAAACTTTTAAAAATATTTAATTATTTTGCCAGCTATAATAACAACTTAGGTGTTAATTAGTATTGGAGTTTTTCTTTTGGAAATTTCCTTCCTTAGAAATTATCATGATCTTACTATTTTCTTAAATATTCTTAAGTGCTATTTCTGGGATTCAGACATTACTCCAGTTCATCATGCTGCAAACTATAGCAGCAAAATCTAGCATAAAATTGAATTGTATGTGGACAAATTCTATTTGTAGAAAACCTTCAGTAAATGAGGCTGCTAAATGTGACTTTAATGAAAGAAAACTAAGGCACGTACCTATGGTTTTCCTCTTGAGTATAATATATTATTTGCGGATTTTATCTTATAGCAAATAGTGCTCATGTTAATTTTAATTCTCAACTATTTGATAGAAATGCATGGTTAAGTGCTGGGACTCAAAAACTTGATGTAATGCCTCTGCAAACACAATTTTGTATTCTGGTCTCTTCTATGACCTTTTATTTGTTTTAATTCTCACCATCTGAAATAGTATCAATGGCTAGAATTCAGCAACTGTGATGTATATCATATTTACAAGGTGCCTTAACAAAGGTATTAATTATACTCCACAGAGATCCAAACAGAGAGGGCTTCATTTGTTTTAAGAAGAAATGTAAAGATTGATAGATTTTCAGATTGTTGTTAGTTCTTTATAACAAATAAAGACTAGATAGAAGCTTCACCTTCTTTCTTTGGTTTATAATTTCTAGTATGTTCTGTTCAGTGTCCACCGGAAAAACTGAGGGGAGTGCTAATGATTTTAAGTTTATTAAGTATTTCTATAAAACTTCCTTATAAGTGAAAGCTATCCATCTGCAGTAGCAAAACAGTGAAGCATAATAATAAAATATCACATTCATGGAACATTATCTAGTCATTAAGATGATCATTATGATAACTATATGGTAACATGGAAGATCTTGGGAGCTCTGGGGAAGAAAAGCACAGTACATAAGTACATATCCATGCTTAAATTACACTGCTGAAAAATATGTGCCTGCATGTACCTAAGAGCTGGAAAGCAATATGAAAATAATTAGATTTTTTGGAATAGCAAGACTGTGGTTGCTTTTTCCCATCTCATTTTGATTTCTATTAATGAAAATATGTGTTTGTTCAATCAGTACAATTACATTAATATTGCATTCATGATTTATCTGTAGTTCTATTCATCAAAGCATCTATAGAGCTTTAGTATGTGATAGATACTGTTTTAAGTGCTGGGAGTATATTTGTGAATAGATAAAAATAAAATACATGGTATTTTGTTTCTCACATGTAATTCAATAGAAATTTTTGGCAAATATGAGGGGAGGGATACTTGGGATATTTAGAGTTCCTATGGTCATTTTGTGTAACCGGATTCTGTTGGTAGCAGACTTCCCCAAAAGATCACCAGCAGAACATATTGATCAAGCAAAAACTAAGCGTGTCTCACTGAAGTAAAGGAGAATATTGCCTTTAAACTTAGAACTATTTTAGAAGGAGGAAGTAAAGAAAGGTTATTTATAGGGTTGTATAACTTGGTCTTGTTAAGTGGAAAATGATTGGGATTGAGAAGGATTTAAGGACCTAGGTAGCTTTAGATTAATGGGGTCTTCAAAGTAAGTGAGGGTCATCAAGAGTTTTATTGAGCAAACTGTTAGTCTTGATAAGTAACCTTGTAGTTGGGTTTACAGTCTTAAATTCCAAGGGCAAACACTCTATGGAGCAAGCATCTAAGTTATTTTTGCCTGGTCCCAGGATGTGTTTGACACTAAAGCAAGTGCTTAAGCTTCACTGCTGAAGTGTTTAGTACTGGGACAAGAAAGTATTTCGATTTCAGGGCTTACCACCTTTGTAAGTGAGCCTAGCTGCTATGGTCTAAATGTTGATGTAACCCCCAAATTCACATGTTGAAATCCTAACCTTTAAGGGAATGGTATTAGAAAAGTGATTAGTCATGAAGGAGCAAGACTCACTGAATAGGATTAGTGCCCTTTATAAAGACACTCCTGTGATACCTATCCCCTTTTGCCATATGAGGGCACAGTGTGAAGGCTACCCATGAACCAGGAAGTAGGCATTGACCAGACACCAAATCTGCCAGCCCTTGACATTGTACTTCCCAGATTCAACAACTGTGAGAAATGAATTTCTCTTGTGTATAAACCACTCAGTTTAAGGTATTCTGTTATAGCATCCTAAATGGACTGAGACAATAGGTTTGATATGCATTCAGTCAGACATTGCAATGAGACAGGTGCTCTGTTCTCTCTCTCTCTCTCGCTCTCGCTCTCTCTCTCTCTTTTTTCTTTTTTGGCCACAGTTGAGGCATATGGAAGTGCCAGGTCCAGGGATGCAAGCCAAGCTGCAGCTGCAACCACAGCTGCACCACAGCTGCACCCACACTGCAGCTGCAACCACGGCTATACCATAAGTAAGTCTGCAATCCACTGGGCTGGGCTGGGGATAAAACCCATGCCTCCGCAGAGAACTGTACAGCTACAGTCAGATTCTTAACCCACTGTGTCACAGTAGGAACTCCTTGTATGCTCTTTTTAAACTTATTATCATCCCACTGCTTGAGAATATAATCTGGAGATAGTCAAGGGATGAGAGCTCAAGGAAGATAAGGTCCTAGAGTTGAAAACTGGTTTGCTTGGTTGGTTTCTTCTGTTTGGAGAGATCTCAGGGTGGTAGAAGAGAGAGCTCAGCCTTCCACCAGGGAAGCTAGAGGGTACAGATACCCCTCTGCATACCTCTTTGGCAGTTAGACCTCAGTGTGATCTGTCTGATGCTCTCAACCAGGACCTGAGTCTTGAAGGGACAGCCTTAGACTCATCATCACATGTGCAACTCTTGAGTGGAAAAGTCAGTACCCTGGGAGTTGTGGCTGCTGACACTGTGACCAAGGCTGGGGTGTGCCCAGCTGCAGAGCAGCAGTGTCCGAGGCAGATCTGATTGTGTGGTTCCCTCCAGGCTTCTCCTTGACTCCACTAGATCCTATTCAAATCTGGTTCTTCAAGCTCCCTGTCATTCTGACTTGTATCTTACATTCTTTTGGTGAACTCCTTTTCCTGCTTAAGGGCATTAGTGATGATTTCTGTTTCTCTGACAGATACATAGACCTTAATAAATGTATTATAAAGCTTCACTCTTGAAACCAAAGTACAGGAGATGCTCTGACTTTTCCAGAACTTTAATTGTAAAATAAGTAGTAAAAGTCAGGGAGGGACAAAAAGGAAAAATTGAGTTTTCATTTAATTGCATTCCTTTTACATAAAAGGGTAACCAAAAGGAGGGTGATGGAGAGAAGAATCTCTGGAGATGTTCCCAACAAAGTTTGTGAAGCTCTCAATGAGGAGACAAGGACAGGGCTTCACCGTAATTATTCTCTTTTGGCTGTTCAAGCTGGTAGGCTTAAAATGGATTCCTAATGAGAGTGGTTTGCACTGCAATTAATTAAGTGCATGAAATTACAAACTGCATGTCTTTCCTCTCTGGAGAATATTCTTCCTCTATAAGTACTAATTTATTTTAATTCCTCTCTGTGTGTGTCTCTCTCTTTCTCTTTGTCTCTCTCTTTTAAAAGTTTTCCCTGAAGGAAAATGAGCTCTGATTGTTGTCAGTCCACTGAGAAAGGCTTCCCTTTGAATATGGGAACATTCCTCTATCTAATTCTTCCTTACATCTAGTGCTAAATTTATCAGAGTTGTTCCTGATATGTTTTTTGAAAACGGTTATGAGGAAAAAGATGAGAAACTGTGGTTAAACTTTTTTTATAGGTGTCCTTGCACTTTAGAAGTCATTTCTCTTTGTTATAGTGTGTGTGTGCACACGTGCGTGTGCATATGCGTGTATGTGTGTGACCTATTTCAGAAGTACTTCAGAGACAGATCATTTCCAAAACCTTATCATCAGTCTGCAGGGTTGACTCCTGGCAAAGAAGACACAGGCATATTCCCTCGACAGTCTCAGAAAACGAGTGTACTCCTTTCCTTCTTGGTTCCCTTGTCGTACCTTAATATACTATCGTAATTATATCCACAGCTTTTTAACCTCAGTTATAATTGTATGCTTCAGAATATGCTATTTCCCCCCACTTTTCCTCCTATAATAGTATTTATTTTCAGGATGTCTCTTCTAGTCAAATGGGAAGGATCTAATAAGGCCATTCTTTATAAGATTGGGATCATTTTAATTAACTTAAGGGTTTATTTCAATGTTAATGGTACAATTGTGAGGAGAAATGGATGGGTATTATTTTCCAATTCTTCAGAATATTAATTGCATATCAAGTACTATTTCTTATAGCTGAAAAAAAATCTGGTTACTTAACAAAAAAATGCAATTGAAATAGTTTTGAAACAGGTCTGGCATCAACATTCTTCCTTCGAGAAAACCTGAACTTTCTCTGATAGCTGCCTGAAGTCACTCCCTTCTTTCTAAAGAAGGATATGCTGAAATCTACAATTATCTGAACTATTCAGACATGAGCTGCAAGATTATTAGACCAAAAGAGCCCTTACTGGTATGAAAGAGATTCAAAGTGATGAGGATTCCTGGGACATTTGAAATCTTGAGAAAACTCTGAATCAACACCCCATAAAGATCCCTAACACCTGGAGCCTAATTTGCAAATTAGGAAATTATATCTTCATTGCAAGATGCTATCAGCCTTGGGGACTGAAAGAAGTAATGCACCTTTAACAAAAACAAGGAGTTCCCATTGTGACGCAGCAGAAACGATTCCAGTTAAGAACTATGAGATTGCAGGTTTGATCCCTGGACTCGCTCAGTGGGTTAAGGATCTGGCATTGCCATGAGTTGTGGTGTAGGTCACAGACGTGGTTTGAATCTGGCGTTGCTGTGGCTCTGGCGTAGACTGGCAGCAATAGCTCCGATTCGACCCCTAGCCTGGGAACCTCCATATGCTGTGGGTGCGGCCCTAAGACAAAAGACATAATAAATAAATAAATGAATAAATAAATAAATGAATAAATAAATAAATAAATAAAATCTCGCCTAGTAATATTGTAAACATGGGGAAAAATCTGCTTTAACAATGGTCACCGAAACTCAGATTTCATTGTTAAAAATTAGCACCATTAACTAAAACCCTTGCCCATTCAAAATAATGTGTTGTCACATAACACCAAGATCTGTTATAAACTGCCACAGATTATTGCTTTAACAATTTGAGGAGTATTATTTTTAGAAAAATGACTTTGCACAATACCGTGTTAGAGTCTGCTAATTGATGAGAACAAAATCTGATGACATTTGCAAAAAAAATATAAAATTGGTATCAGTTGAAACATCTGTACCATTTCTCTTATTTAAAGGGCATTTTTATCCTGGAAAATGACTGACTACTTCGATTAGCCTCACATAACAACAAAATAAAGGTGTTTTTGGATGGCTTCTAATTTGCATTTAAATTATCCCCCCGGCAGCATTTTGTAAGCACAAGCCAACAAAAGATTGCTTGAGTGACATAGGCCAATACACCTGAGAAATACATCATCTACAAAATATAAAATATGGGTCTTACATAGTAAACCGCTCTGAAAAGGAATTATAAGGATCTGCATTTTTTTCCTTCTAGAATTTATCTTTCTATTAATGCTCCAAAAGAAGAAAATTCTAATATACTTTCCTCAAAGGCATCATGGATAAAGATTCCATTTGAGTCATATTGGGTGTAAAATCATGTGATGTCCTTAAGCAAAGAGACATTCTTTTTCTGTTCCTATTGGTTCTAATGGTCTTGCTAAAATAACTATGTCATAGATTGGTAGTGACCTGGAGATTCAGTGGAGAAGTGGGAGTAATGAGTGATTCCTTGTGAAGGATTAAAAAGGCAATAGGTAGGGCTAAATCTGCACACCTGGACAAAAGAGATACACCAGTTTTGAGGGGTGGGGCAGGTATCATGTACTTCTGCTTAGAGGATGACTTGAGATCCAAAAAAAAGAAGATAGTACATTGCACAGTGGAACCTGCAGGCCAAATCCTGCCTGCCACCTGTTCTGTAAAGGAAGTTTTCTTGGAGCATCACTCCTACTGCAGAGTGGTTGAGAAGGAGACACCTTGGCCTGCTGAGCGTAAAATATTTACTCTCTGACCCTCCAGAGAAAATTTTTGCTGACTACTGGCTGAGAGTATAAGCAGTTACTAAGTGAACAGTGGATTTAGGCCTTTCAAGAAAGAGGCCCTAATCATCTGTTTCCCGGGGCAGGGAGGAAGCCAGGAGAAATGATGCTGTTACTGTGCTGATGCATGTGTCCTCTCATTCACCAGAGTGGCTGAGTACCATCTCTGGGGACAGAGATGATACCAGTCACTCAAGAGGATAAAGAGTCATAGTTATTGTTCTCTTGGAGATGGACACTGGGATAAGAGGTGTACACTGTAGGCAAAGTTCTCTTATGAATCTTACATTTTGGTGGGCAGGTGACAAGGAAAGGAGTGTGACATAGAGAGAAAGCCTAAAATTTTAGATAGAATAATCAGGGGAGATATCACTAAGAATGGGACTTTTTTTCATTTATAATGATTTTTATTTTTTCCATTATAGCTGGTTTATAGTGTTCTGTCCATTTTCTACTGTACAGCAAAGTGACCCAGTCCCACATACATGTATACATTCTTTTTTCATAAGTAACGAGATATGATTCCCAGTGCTACACAGCAGGATCTCATTGGTCATCCATTCCAAAGGCAATAGTCTGCATCTATTAACCCCAAGTTCCCAGTCCATCCCACTACCTCCCTCTCCTCCTCAGCAATCACAAGTCTGTTCTCCATGTCCATGATTTTCTTTTCTGTGGAAAGTTTCGTTTGTGCCTTATATTAGATTCCAGATATAAATGATATCATATGGTATTTTTCTTTCTCTTTCATACTTACTTTACTTAGTATGAGAGTCTCTAGTTCCATCCATGTTGCTTCAAATGGCATTGTTTTGTTCTTTTTTATGGCTGAGTAGTATTCCATATAGATCTCACATCTTAATCCAATCATCTGTTGATGGGATTTTAGGTTGTTTCCATGTCTTGGCTATTGTGAATAGTGCTGCAGTGAACATGCTGGTGCATATGTCTTTTTCAAGGAATATTTTGTCCAGATAGATGCCCAAGAGTGGGATTTCTGGGTCACATGGTAGTTCTATGTATAGTTTTTGAAAGTATCATCATGTTGTTTTCCACAGTGGTTGTACCAACTACATTCCCACCAACAGTACAGGAGGGTTCTCTTTTCTCCACACCCCCTCCAACATTTGTTGTCTGTGGACTTATTAATGATAGCCATTCTGACTGGTGTGAGGTGGTATCTCATGGTAGTTTTGATTTGCATTTCTCTAATTATCAGTGAGTGATGTTGAGCATTTTTTCATGTGCTTGTTGGCCACCTGTATATCTTTGGAGAAATGTCTATTCAGGTCTTTTGCCCATTTTTCAATGGGGTTGTTGGCTTTTTTGATGTTGAGTTGGAAAAGTTGTTTGTATATTTTAGAGATTAAGCCCTTGTCAGCTGCATCATTTGAAACTATTTTCTCCCATTCTGTAAGTTGTCTTTTTGTTTTCTTTTTGGTTTCCTTTGCTGTGTAAAACTGGTCAATTTGATTAGGTCCCATTAGCTTATTTTTGCTTTTATTTCTGTTGCTTTGGGAGACTGACCTGAGAAAACAGTTGTAAGACTGATGTCAGAGAATGTTTTGCCTATGTTTTCTTCCAGGAATGTGATGATGTCTTGTCTTACATTTAAGTCTTTAAGCCATTTTGAGTTTATTTTTGTGCATGGTATGAGGGTGTGTTCCAGTTTCATTGATTTACATGTGGCTGCCCAGTTTTCCCAGAAATACTTGCTGAAAAAAACCTGTCTTTTCCCCATTTTATATTCTTGGCTCCTTTGTCAAAGATTAATTGACTATAGGCATCTGGGTTTATTTCTGGATTCTCTATTCTATTCCACTGATCTGTATGTCTGTTTTGGTACCAATACCACACTGTCTTGATTACTGTGGCTTTGTAATATTGCCTGAAGTCTGGGAGAGTTATGTCTCCTGCTTGCTTTTTGTTTCTCAGGATTGCTTGCTTTGGCAGTTCTGGGTCTTTTGTGGTTCCATATAAATTTTTGGATTGTTCAGTATAGTTCTGTGAAAAATGTCATGGGTAGTTTGGTATGGATTGCATTGAATCTGTAAATTGCTTTGGGTAGAATGGTCATGTGTACAATATTAATTTTTCCAACCCAGGAGCATGGAATATCTTTCTGTTTCCTTGAATCCTCTTTAATTTCCTTGATAAATGTTTTATAGTTCTTAGCGTACAAGTCTTCACCTCCTTGGTCAGGTTTATTCCCATGCATTTGATTTTTTGGTGTGCAATTTTAAAAGGTATTGTATTTTGTATTCCTTTTCTAATATTTCATTGCTAGTATACAGAAATGTGACATTTCTGAATGTTAGTCTTATATCCTGCTACTTTGCTGAATTTGTTGATCAGTTTGAGTAGTTTTTGGGTTGAGTTTTTAGGGTCCTCTATATATAGTATCATGTCATCTGCATACAGTGAAAATTTTGCCTCTTCTCTTCCTATTTGGATACCTTTTATTTCTTTTGTTTTTCTGATTTCTGTGGCTTTGAATAACAGTGGTGAGAGTGGGCATCCTTGTCTTGTTCCATATTTTAGTTGGATGTTGGACTTTGTCAGAATCTTTTTCTGCGTCTATTGAGATGATCATGTGGTTTTTGACTTTTCTCTTGGTTAATGTGGTATATGTCAATTGATTTGCATATGCTGAACCATCCTTGTGAACTTGGGATGAATCCCACTTTGTCATGGTGTATGATCATTTTTATATGTTGTTGGATTCGGTTGGCTAAAATTTTGTTGAGAATTTTTGCATATTCATCAGAGATATTGGCTTACGTTTTTTTTTTTTTTTTCACGGTATCTTTGTCTGGTTTTGGTTTTAGGGTGATGGTGGCATCATAGAATGTCTTTGAGAGTGTTCCTTCGTCTTCAAACTTTTGGAAAAGTTTAAGGAGGATGGGTATGAGTTCCTCTTTGTACATTTGGAAGAATTCGCCTGTGAAGCCATCTGATCCTGGACTTTTATTTGTAGGGAGTGTTTTTATGACATATTCAATTTCATTTCTAGTGATGGGTCTGTTCACTTGGTCTATTTCTTCTTAACTCATTTTTGGCAGGCTGTAAATCTCTAGAAATTTGTCCATTTCTTCTAGGTTATCAAGTTTGTTGGCCTACAATTGTTCATAGTATTCTCTCATGGTTTTTTGTATTTCTGCAGTATCCATTGCAACATCTTCTTTTTCGTTTCTTACTTTGTTTATTTGGGTTTTTTTCTACTCTTCTTGGTGAGTCTGGCAAGAGGTTTGTCAATTTTGTTTACCTTTTCAGACAACCAGCTCTTGATTTTATCGAGTTTTTCTATTGTTTTTTGAATCTCTATTTTATTGATTTCCTCTCTGATATTTATGATTTCCTTCCTTCTGCTGACTTTAGGTTTCATTTGTTCTTCTTCTTCTAATTCATTTAGGTCCTGGGTTAAGTTGTTGATTTGAGATTTCTCTTCATTTTTGAGGAAAGCCCATATTGCTATGAACTTCCCTCTGAGCACTGCTTATGCGGCATCCCATAGATTTTGAGTGTTGTGTCTTCATCATCATTTATGTAGATGTATCTTTTAATTTCCTTCTTTACTTCCTCATTGACCCACTGGTTTTTTAGTAGCATGTTGTTTAGTCTCCATGTAGTAAGTTTTTTCTCATTTCTTTTCCTCTGGTTGTTTTCTACTTTCATGCCACTGTGGTCAGAGAAGATACTTGAAATAATTTCTATACTCTTAAATTTTTTGAGGTTAGCTTTGTCCCCCAGCATGTGATCTATCCTTGAGAATGTTCCATGTGCACTTGAGAAGAATGTATATTCTGATTTTTTTGGATGTAATGTCCTGAAAATGTTGATTAAGTCTAACTTTTCTATTGTGTCATTTAGGATTTCTTTTGCCTTCTTGATTTTCTATCTAGAGGATCTGTCCATTGATGTGAGTGGGCTGTTAAAGTCTCCTACTATGATTGTATTCAGAATGGAACTTTGAATGAAGGTTTGGAGGACTTGAGGGAGCTAGGCTGCTCTTGCCATGATGCCAGAGTCTTTCTATGGAGGACGGAGGAGTGATGGTACATCCTTGATGGGTAACATGGAAACAAGATTTTTTTTTTCTTTTTTACAAGTTGGAGCATTAACAGTATATTTATACCCTAATGAAATTTGTCTTAGTCCATTTAGATAGCTCTAACAAAATGATACACATTGAATGGCTCATAAACAATGGAAATTTATATCTCAAAGTTCCGGAGGCTAAGTCCAAGGTCAAGGTCCCTTCATGGTTGTCTTCTGGTGAGATCCCTCTCCCTGGTTTATAGCCAGTGCCTTTGCTATGTCCTCACATGGTAAAAGGGGCTATAGAGCTCTCTGAGGTTTTTTTAATAAGAGCATGAATCCCATTCATGAGAGCTTCATCCTCATGACCTAAGCATCCTTCAAAGGCCCCACCTCCTGATACCATCCCTTTGGTGATTATAATTTCAGTATGAATTTTTGGAAGACAAAAACATTCAGACTATAGCAGGAATGATACAGTAGAGAGGGAAAAATTGATGATGCAGGAAAATGCTGGGACCATGTCTTTGAGTGGCTAAGAGGGGATGGAGCTAATGTATAAGATGAGGCCTGACTTTGGCTTCAGAGCAAAGACACTTTTTCTATAGCAATATTAGAAAAAGTGGAAAGTACAGCATAGATACAGGTAAGATGTGGTGTTTGAAAATTGTGTAAGTTGTTTCCTAAGCACTTTATTTTTTCTTAACATGTGCAAAGGGCCTGAAGTAAAACAGAGCATGGTATAGTCAAAGATTTAAAGTAAGGAAAGTGTAATGGAAGCATAAAGGAAGCAGTCACGTGGAGCAAGAGAGACTGAAAGATGTAGACACCATGCAGAAGTGAGATGGACTAAGGATACAGCAATGGGAAAACAGGGAAGAATGGGTTGAAATCATATTTGCCTTTTTAATAGATCACAGTGGGTGCTGTTAGAGATTAGATGGGAGATTATAACAAGAGTATAGTTGGAAAGACTAGTGAGAAAGCTATTGCAGTAATTAGGTTGGGAATGATGGCACAGTATAGAGTAGAGGCAGTGAATAGAAGAAAAACGATCAGCTTTTGAGAAACATTAATAAGCAGAATAAACTTATTTCTCCTCTGTTTGTATGCAGAAAATATTGCCTTCATAGAGAATAAAATGAGTAGAGCAGAGTGCCTACAAGTGGACATAGGTGCTTGGAAGGGAGGATTTAGAACATTGTCAGGCATTATTGAAGAGGAGGCTAGTAGTGCAAAGAGGTGGACCCACACAATTATTTGGTGTAGAAGGAGGGTGCATTCTCCATTAGACTAGTCTGCCCGGGCCTAAGTGCTAATTATTTCTGATTTTTAAATCATCATGAAATCACATTGACTATTTTCACTTTTATGAAAATATGTAGGAAGTTCCCACTGTGGTTCAGCTGTTATTAACCCGATTAGCATCCATGAAGATGTGGGTTCAACCCCTGGCCCTGCTCAGTGAGTTTAGGAACAAGCATTGCCATGAGCTGCAGTGTAGGTCACAGACATGGCTTGGCTTCACATTGTTGTGCCTGTGGTGTAGGCCTGCAGGTGCATCTCCAATTCGACACCTGACCTGGGAAATTTCATATGCTATGGGTGTGGCCCTAAAAAGAAAATATGTAGAACTTTTCATTTGCAGAGTGAGATCCATGTAAAGCTTAAAATATTGAGGGTAAAATGAGTCAGAACTTAACAGGCAGATTGTTGATTGACATGATGTCATGTTCTAGGCCCATCGTGTAGGTCTTTCTTTCCTCTCTGCAAGTGTTTCTCACAGAAGCAATTGCATTTTAATTTCTGTATCTCTCCTAAGTAAGTGTAGGACACAGACTGTGAATAAACCTTCTCAGTCCATCTTGCAGATGCAAGTAGCCTGCGGTATGCCTCTGTCCTGCATGTTGCTAGATATTTCTGCTCATAAGAAATTATGGCTCTGCAGACTGTGTCAAAGGGATTACTATTAATTAGATGGAGTTATGAAAGGACTATGGAAACAAAAGAATAAGAACTGATCCCATGACTCTAATCCTACTAGTTAGATGAGATTTCAGATCAGAAGATTAAAAAAATCCAATGAAGGGAACAAGTCACCCCTCTCTGAATAGGACTCAATTTCTCACCTGAGAAGTAGGAAGAAGATGGTATTATTATTATTATTATTATTATTATTATTATTATTATTATCATTATTACCTGTCTTTTTAGGGCCACATCCACAACATATGGAAGTTCCCAGTCTAGGGGTCCAAACGGAGCTTCAGCTGCCAGCCCATGCCACAGCCGTAGCAACACAGGATCCTTAACCCACTGAACGAAGCCAGGGAAAGAACCTGTATCCTCATGGATACTAGTTGGGTTCATTACCACTGAGCCATGACAGGAACTCCAGGATATCACAGTTTTAATAAAAGCCCACGTTAAATTAGAGGAAAAGTCCATTTAACAATGAAGTATATGAATGGAAAGGTTAGCGTGAAAAGTCGAATAGGAGAATTTAAGGAATCTGATTTCACAATTGAGATTTCTAAACTTGGGAGAGACTTTTCATCCTGATTCTAAAGTTAAATTAGAATAAAGACTCTGTACTTTGGAAAGCAGCCTGTTTCTATGTTCCAGTATTTTTCTGCTTTTGGTCAGGCTTGATGCCATTGTGTTCTAGTAAAAATTCCTCTGTGAGGCAGCTAGGGAAGCAAGCAGATCAGGGTGTGTGAGTGGTGTGGGTGTGAGCAAAGAGCTGTGAGTGGACAGGTGTGAGGGTGGTTATTCAGTCTTTTTTTTTTTTGGAGTTTTAATCATTTTTTAAAATGGTGTTTTTTCCCATTATAGTTGGTTTACAGTGTTCTGTCAATTTTCTACTGTACAGTGAAGTGACCCAGTCACACATACATATATACATTCTTTTTCTTACATTATCCTCCATCATGCTTCTTCACAAGTGACTAGATATAGTTCCCTGTGCTATACAGCAGGATCTCATCGCTTAATCTTCCAAATGCAATAGTTTGCATCTATTAACCCCAGGTTCCCAGTCCATCCCACTCCCTCCCTCTCCTCCTTGGGAATCACAAGTCTGTTCTACAAGGCCATGCTTTTCTTTTCTGTGGAAGTTTATTTGTGCTGTATAGTAGATTCCACATATTGAGCTATCATGTGGTATTTATCTGTCTCTTTCTGACTTATTTCGCTTAATATGAGAGTCTCTAGTTCCATCCATGTTGCTGCACATGGCATTACTTTTTTCTTTTTTATGGCTAAGTATTATTCCATTGTGTATATGTACCACATTTTTCTTAATCCATCCATCTGTTGATGGACATTTAGGTTGTTTCCATGTCTTGGCTGTTGCAAATTGTGCTGCAGTGAACATATGGTCTTATTTCAAGATTTGAAAACAGTCTTGGTTAACATCTGCAAGTCTATGAAATGAAGTTTTGGGGGATTCAGAATGTTATGGGGAAAAAAGAAAATTAAATCTCTTTCCCACTTTCTGAGATTTTTGGCCAGTATGGAGAATGAGAGCATAACCTTTGGGTCTGAGTGGAATACAGAAAGAGCTTCAATTGCCAGTATTACCGCCTTTCAAGCCAAGCCTCTCTCTCCTATTCTTAAATACTTTCTTCTTCTTTAAAATAGTGACTCTAATTCTGTCTCTCTCTAAGACCTCAGCTTCTTTTGGTCTCTGGAGGCAGAACTTGTGCATGTTCCACTCTCTTCTTTCCCATTTGCTAGTCTTCTCTACAGAGCAGATGCAGGTTCAAGAGGATGGGTGCAGGAGAGGCTGGCTGAAACCTGGGACTGAAGTTCCTCTTTAAGTGTCCTCTTTAAAATGGTGTCCTCTTTAAGAGCAACAATAGGTATTACTAGTATACTATAAATCAGGTGCAAAGTAGTATTTCAAATGCAAAATATCATGATAAATTGCAAATTAAAGTTGACTATATGACAAATCACAAAATACTAAAAGTCATAAAGTATTCTTAACTGCCAATCATAATTCTATAATACCTTTTTTTTTTGTATCCTTTTGGTTGCATATTATTTGATTGTCTCTTTACAGGCGTGAATATTAAAATTATTTTCTATGGAGAGTTCCAGTTGTGGCTTAGCAGGTTATAAACCCAGCTGGTATCCATGAGGAGGTGTGTTCAATCCCTGGCCTCACTCAGTGGGTTAAAGATCTGGCGTTGCTGTGAGCTGTGGTGCTGGTCTCAGACCCAGCTCAGATCCCATGTTACTGTGTCTGTGGTGTAGGCTGGCAGCTGCAGCTCTGATTCAAGTCCTAGCCTGGGAACTTCCATATGCTGCAGGTGAGGCCATAGGAAAAAAGGTTGGAAGATAATTCAGGCTTTTCTCTAGGACAGTTGTTTTCTAAAATTATTAATTGTTTAGAAAAGTTAGATAATAAATGTCATATAAACTGTTAAAGTTGTCAGATTTGGAGAGATCTTTAGTATGGTTCTTTCATATAGTAAATGCCTTGTAACATTTCAGGGCGTTTTGGTGTGTGGGTGTTTTTTTTGGTGTGTGTGTGTGTGTGTGTGCCCTGACTAATCTTATATATACCTGATTTAACTGGTTTAGCAGTTTTTCACTGAGGTCCTCATAATAGTGTCACAACTGGTTTAAATGAATTTTTGATCAACTTCATCAATTTCAGCATTTTATGTCAAATCTGAAAAAATTTTTAAAATTTTTCAGTGTGTTAGTTTGATCTACTTTTTTTCATTAATTGTCAAGCAATCCAAGAACCAATTCATCACTTCTATTTGAAATGTTCTCTCTTCCTCTTAACAAATGAACACTTTTAAGATGATCCAAAAAAACTGTTACAATTTGCTGCTTGATATTTGAATAATTTCCACTTATTTAACCATTGTCTTTCATTTTCTCGTAATCCAAAGATTATATTAAATTTTTTCTTGTTTCTTCCTTGGCTCTATAAAACCTTAAGGATTAAAAATGTATCTTTCATATATGTACAAAACAAGTTGGTCATTTCTTACCTTACTGAAACATTCCGAGCATCTTTCAAAATTAACTTTGTGAGACCAGAAGAATTTTTGTCTTACTTTTATAGTTTTATGGAAGGATACAATTAAGTAATCACATAGCCAGAGCCCCATCCCAGAGTCTTGAAAAGTGCTTATGAAAACAGAGAACCCTGCCTCTTAAACTTCATTACCTTCACCATAAACCTACCCCAACATCTCCCACAAACACACACATACACACCCATACTGTTTCTTGTGTTTTTCACTCCATGTGGGTACTATAACATTATTGAAAATTCTTATAATACATCAATCTAAAATGATGTCTCTGCTATGGTTGAGGTACATCCCAGGCCACAGTAAGACTCAAGCAGTGGGCTGATGGTCTCTAGAAGCTGTAGTCTTTGTGAGAAAGGGCAAGGGGGCAAGGACTCGTCTCCAATTGATCAGGGGCTCCAGAACTGTCCTGTGGACTGAAAGCTGTTGATTAATTGAACCCAAGGTTGCTTGGGCCCACCCAGAGCTCATTTTCTCCTGTTTTAAGTCTATGTCCTATTGATGTGGTACCTCCTGCTTTATTATTCAGGGTTTCCTGCCATCGAAAACCCGGACCACTCACCTAGTTTTAAGGACTCTTGCTTTCGTACCATTGTCCAATTCAAAATTCAGTCAATTGCCTTTCTATCTTTGTGGGGTCTAGAAGTGCAAGAGGTCTTACAGGAGCACGCTTATTTTCTTTTCGAAGGAGTATCAGATAAGTTCGTCAGTGACAAAGTGGAGCCCAGCCTCTTCGTTATGACAGAAAAGGACTTAGAGAGGAAACAGAATACAAAGACATTCAATTACTCCCTTTAATAAGTACCAGCAGTCCCACAAAGAGAACATGTTGATATTTGCTGGTACATCTTCCCACGGAGAGGGGAGACTGGAATGAAGGGACCTTCGGGCAGATGGGAGAGGTGGTTGTAAAGGAAGGAGAGGCTCTGTGTACTGAATGACCTTTCCCTTCGTGATAAAGAGGATGGCTGCAGCAGAAAGAGGAGGAGTATAAGAAATAGCCCAGCGCCTGCCTGCTACAGCAAGGCAATCCTCATAGCTGGCTTCTGTTGTGGGATGGAATATTAAGCAGGACAACCCCCTCAGCTGTATTGGGTGGAATTCTCAGGCTTGGTGGAAGAGGAGCTGAGTAATCCCTGCAGTGTCCTGAAAGCTGGAAGCCTGAGCAGAGTCAGGCCAATTTCTGTGCTATCCCTAAGGGATTTCCTTTCTATTTTGAGCAGAGGAATGGACTTGGATGGGGCAGCGTGTTCCTGCAAGTTGGCAGGCACCCACTGAACAGACTCACTGATTTGCTGGCTCATGCCAGTTGAATTGCCAAGCAAACATTGCCTGAGGGAAATACCTGCTGAAATGGAAATGATCACTAGCTGGATGAATTGGACACTTACTCATGTCAACTATTATTAAACATAATGTTTTAATTTTTTTTAAATATAATGTGCCCATGATAAAAATCCAAACAAGAAGAAAATGTAATAGAGTTATCTTTTTCTTGCCCTAGATTCTCCATTTTCTAGTTCATCCCCTGAGGCATAACTACCATAGAGTTTATGCATATACAAGCATATATACCTTTCATTCATTAAATATGTTCATGGACAAATTTAGAGTAGGCATAGCAAAGACAATTTGATTTGTAATATTTGCCATCACTTTAATGTATTTTTTATTCCTATATATTTGCTTTGTGTTAAACCTCAGCCATGATAAACTTTATGCCTGTCTAAGGAAAAAAAGTCTGTAAATATTTCTCTTGGAATCTTAGAAATCAGTGCTTAAAAAATATTTTTGTAACTTATTTTGTAGAAATTTTGGAAAATATAGAAAAATATAAAGAAAATTTAAGCTAATTTTACTGTACTACTCAGAGAAAAGTACTACTAATATTTTATAATCCCTTACATAGTATATGTATTTACATATTTACATAGTATATGTATTTATATGCACAATATTTTGCATATAAAGTAAATATTTTAATAGAAATTAAATTTCTAATTAATAATTGAGATACTGTTATAACTATTTTGTCACATTCTTTTTCATTTAGTATTTTTTCAACTTGAGAAAATTAACAAATAAAATTGTAATATATTTAAACTGTCCAACATGATTTGAGATATATATATATATATGTATGTTGTGAAATGTCTCAAAATCAAGTTAATTAACATTCATTACCTCATTTAATTACCTTTTTTGGTGATAATATTTAAGATCTACTCTCTTAGCAAATTGCAAGTGTATAATACAGTATTATTAACTATAGTCACCTCACTGTACATTAAATCCTCAGAAATTATTCCTTCTATAACTGAAAGTTTGTCCTCTTTTACCAGCCTCTCTCTATATCACCAAACCGTGGCAACCACCATTCTACTCCATCAAAATTCGGCTTATTTTTTAAATTTTACATTTAAATGAAACCACACAGTATTTTTCTTTCTCAATATGGCTTATTTTACTTAGTATAATGCCCTTGGGTTCAGCAAGTTACAGGATTTCCTTTTTTAAGGCTGAATAATATTCCGCTATGTATATACAACATTTACTTCATGTCCATCAGTGGATATTTAGGTTGTTTCCATACCTTGGCTATTGTGACTATTGCTGCTATGAACATGGAAGTGCAGATATCTCTTAGGTATTATGATCTCATTTCCTTTGGATATATACCTATAGGTGGGATTGCTAGATCAAATGGTAGTTCTAGTTTTAATTTTTTTAAGGAACCTCCACAGTGTTTTCCACAGTGGCTGTACCAGTTTATATTCTCACCAGCAGTGTATAAGGGTTCCCTTATCTTCAAATCCTCATCTGCATTTATCTTGTCTTTTTTGTAATTGACATCTTAATAATTGTAAGGTGGTATCTCACACCTGTTTTTGCTTTTGCATTCTTTGCATTTTCTTGATTAGTCATGTATTTATGTTCTTTACACATTTTTTAATTTGGTTATTTTTTCCTATTGAGTTGTGTGAGTTCCTCATATATTTTGGATATTAACCCCTTATCAGATTTGTGGTTTGAAAATATTTTCTCTCATTCTATAGGTTGCCTTTTCATTTTATTGATGGTTTTCTTTGCTGTGTACAAGCTTTTTAATTTGATGTAGTCACAACTTGTTGATCTTTACTTTTGTTGCCTTTCTTTTCTCTGTCAAATTCAAAAGACCATTGCCAAGACTAGTGTCAAGGAGATTTTTCTCTATGTTTGCTTTTAAGAGTTTTCCGGTTTTAGTTCTCATGTTTAGGTCTTTTACCCATTTCGAGTTGATTTTTGTGTATTTTGTAAGATAGGGATCCAATTTAATTATTTTGCATGTGGATGGGTTTTTCTAGAACCATTACTCAAAGAGACTTTCTTTATCCTGTTGTTTATTTTTTGGCAACTTTGTCAAAAATTGATTGACCAGGGAGTTCCCATTGTGACTCAGCTGGTTAAGAACCAGTCATGGTGTCTGTGAGGATGTGGATTTGATACTTGGCCTTGCTCAGTGCATTATGGCTCCAACATGCTGCAAGCTGTGGCACAAGCCACAGCAAAGGACACAGATGTGGCACAGATCTGGTATTGCCAAGATTGTGGCATAAGCCTGCAGCTACAGCTCTGATTTGACCCCTAGGCTGGAAATTTCAATATGCCACAGGTGCAGTCATAAAAAGAAAAAGAAAAAAAAATTGATTGTCTATATATACATGGGTTTATTTCTAGGCTCCCTATTTATTCCACTGATCTATGTATGTTTTTATGCAATGTCATACTATTTTTATTAATATACGTGTATTACAAATTATAGAAATTCACTTAGCAGTTTTACTTAACATTTTTAATGTGTTGTTTGGTATCATAAAAATTCTCCCAGTTAATGATTAGTTTGCAGATTAATATTTTACTGCTTTAACATCCTTATATTTGTATCAGATTATTTCAAAATTTTCACCATTATAAATATCTATGCGAATAAAATATTTTGAACATTTCTGATTATTAACTTGGGAAAAATGTGCAAATTCAGGGAATACATTCTTCTAGGTTTAATCCAACTATACACCGTGAATTCCAGTTATCTGTTACGTAATTTCTGATAAAAGATTTAAACAAATGTTTTTATATATACCCCTTATAGTCCAGGCATTGTCCTGTGTATCATTCACATGCATGAACTTACTTAATGGAAGTCATTAAACTTCACTAGGGGAACCAAAAAGAAAAGGACTTGAGGCATATATATGACATTCTTCTGAACCTGAACAAAAAGCGATTTCCCACTCAGTACAGAGTAAAATCTTGAAAGATAAGGAGGGCAGTGAAATTTTGCAACCAGGTCTTTGGGAATAAATGAATTCTTATTTAGTATGTTAGTGCCACGATCTGAGCTAAAATATCTTTAAATCTGCCATCTCTATTAGTAACAGCCATTTCTTACTTTTTGGTTTATCCTTGCTTTACCACCATTACCTCTGGCTCTGAATTGCCCACTTGAACACATCCCCTCATGCTGAATGCTCCTCAGAAAACTTCCAAAATATTACTTCAGTGTTCCAGAAGCAGGATATTGGCTTCATATGCTAAAGTAATTCAGGGGGTAGTCTCTTTTCAACAAAAGTTCAGTTCTTCTCAAAGACATGGCAGTTGGAATCCTCATCATATTGCTTCTTGCTTTTCCTCTCCCTCTTTAAATAAGGAACACTATAACCTTCCAAGGAATTGAGCATTTAATGAGGTCCACATTTAGTATGTCTGTTGAATGACTCTTCCTTTAACTAGCTTTGTCACAGTTCTTCCCTAACTCTGAAATGTGTATTTTAAATTGTATAGGTATGAGTCCTTTGGTCTGAAGTTGGTCTTTTGTAAACAGAATATATATGGGTCTTTGTTTTTTTTTGTATCCACTTAGCCAGTCTTTGTCTTTTGGTTGGAGCATTTAATTCATTTACATACAGTGTGATTATGGATAAGTATATATTTATTGCCATTTTTGTTCATTGCTTAAGATTGTTACTTTGGGTATTTTTTTCTTCCCTTCTTTGGTTCTCTTCTCTTGGTTTGGTGTTTAGTTTTGTGTTGGGATTGCTTTTGTCTTTTTTATGTGTGTGTCTATTATAGTTTTTGGTTTGTGGTTCCCATTAGATTTGAATATGGTAGACTGAAAGTGAGGGGATAGAAGAAGTTATTATATGAAAATGGAAATCAAAGGAAAGCAGGAATAGAAATACTCATATCAGACAAAATAGACTTTAAAATAAAGAAAATCACAAGAGAAAAAGAAGGACACTACGTAATGATGAAATGATAATTCCAAAAATAACATATAGCAATTGTAAATATATATGCACCTAACACAGGAGCACCTCAATATATATGGCAACTGCTGACAGCCAGAAAGGAGAAACCAACAACAACACAATAGGAGTGGGGAACTTTAACACCCCACTTATATCAAGGGACAGATCATCCAGAGAGGGAATCAACAAAGAAACACAGGCCTTAAATGACACCCTAGACTGGATATATTTAACTGATATTTATAGAACTTTCCAACCCAAATCAGAAGAATATACATTCTTCTCAAGTGCACACAGAATATTCTCCAGGATAGATTACATCTTGGGCCACAGATTAAGCCTTGGTAAATTTTAAATAGTTGAAGTTATCCCATGCATTTTCTCTGACCACAGTGATATGAGACTAGAAATCAACAACAACAACAACAACAAAAACAACAAAAAACACAAACTCCTGGAAGGTAAACAATGTGCTACTGAATAACCAATGGATCATTGAAGAAATCAAAAAAAAAAATCAAAAGATACTTAGAGACAAATGACAATGAAAATACAACAACCTAAAATCTGTGGGACAGAGCAAAAGCATTTGTGAGAGGGAGGTTTATAGCAGTGCAATCTCATCTCAGGAAAGAAGAAAAGTCTCAAATAAACAATCTAACCTTAAACCTAAAATAACTAGAAAAGGAAGAAAAAAGCCCAAAATTATCAGGAGGAAAGAAATCATAAGTATCAGGGCAGAAATAAATGAAATAGAGACAAAGAAAACAGTAGGGAAGATCAATGAAAACAAAAGCTGGTTCTTTGAAAAGATCAACAAAATTAATAAACCCTTAGTCAGACTCATCGAGGAAAAAAAAGGCAAAGGGCTCAAATCAATAAAATTAGAAATGAAAAATGAGAAATTACAGCTGACTCCACAGAAATACAAAGACTCATAAGAGACTACTATAAGCAACTATATGCCAATTAAATGAACAACCTAGAAGAAATGGACAGATTTTTTTACAAAGGTACAACCTACAAAGATGGCACCAGGCAGAAACTGAAAATATGAACAGACCCATCACAAGTACTGAAATTGAAAATATGATTAAAAACCTTCCGAAAAACAAAAGTCCAGGACCTGATGACTACACGGGTGAATTCTATCAAACATTCAGAGAATAGTTAACAACCTATTCTTCTGAAACTCTTTCAAAAAACAGCAGAGGAAGGAACACTCCCACACATATTCTATGAGGCCATCATCACCCAGATACAAAAACCCAACAAAGATACCACAAAAATAGAAAATTACAGACCAATATCACTGGTGAACATAGATGCAAAAATTCTCAACAAAATACTAGCAAACCAAAATCCAAATATATATTAAAAGGATCATACACCTTGATCAAGTGGTATATATCTCACGGATGCAAGGATTCTTCAATATCTGCAAATCAATCAGTATGATATACCACATCAACAAACTGAAAAATAAAAAACATGTATCATCTCAATAGATGCAGAAAAAGCTTTTGACAAAATTCAAAACCTGTTTCTGATAAAAACTCTCCGGAGAGTGCTCACAGAGGGAAGCTACCTCAACATAATAAAAACCATATATGAAAACCCCACAGCTAACATGACTCTCAATGGTGAGAAATTTAAAACATTTCCACTAAGATCAGGAACAAAACAAGGATGTCCACTTTCACCACTATTATTCAACATACTTTTGGAAGTCCTAGCCATGGCAATCAGAGAAGAAAAAGAAGTAAAAGGAATCTAAATTGGAAAAGAGGTTAAACTATCACTGTTTGCAGAAGACATGATATTATACCTAGAAAACCCTAAAGACAGCACCAGAAAACTGTTAGAATTCATCAGTGAATTTGGCAAAGCTGCAGGCTACAAAATTAATACACAGAAATCAGTTGCATTTCTATGTAATAGTAATGCAAGATCAGAAATAGAAATCAGAGAAACCATCCCATTTATCATCACATCAAAAATAATTAAATACCTAGGAATAAACCTATCTAAAGAGACAAAAGATCTATACTCTGAAACACTGATGAAAGAAATCAAAGATGACACAAACAGATGGGTACATATGCCATGCTCTTGTATTGGAAGAATCAATATTGTCAAAATGACTATACTACCTTAGGCAATTTAGAGATTCAGTGCAATCCCTATCAAATTACCAAGGACAGTCTTCACAGAACTAGACAGAATATTTTAAAATTTGTATGGAAACACATGAAACCCCAAACAGTCCATCAGTATTGAAAAAGAAAAATGAAAATGAAGGAAGTCAAGCTTCCTCACTTCAGACAATACTACAAAGCTATAGTTATCAAAACAATATGGTACTGGTACAAAAACAGAAATATAGATCAATGAGACAGAATAGAGAACTCAGAAATAAACTCAAGCACCTCTAGTTGACTAATCTATGATGAAGGAGACAAGAACATACAGTGGAAGAAAGATAGTCTCTTCAATAAATGGTGCTGGGAAAACTGGAAAGCTACATGTAAAAGAATGAAAATAGAACACTATCTAACACCATACACAAAAATAAACTCAAAATGGATTAAAGACCTAAAGATAAGGGCAGATACTGTAGAATTTCTAGACTATTCTCCAAAGAAGACATACAGATGGCCAATAGGTACATGAAAAATTGCTCAACATCACTAATTATTAGATAAGTGCAGGTCAGAACTAGAATGAGGTGCCACCTCATACCAGTCAGAATGGCCATCATTAACAAGTCAACAAGTAACAAATGCTGGAAAGGGTGTAGAGAAAAGGGTACCCTCCTTCACTGTTGGTGAGAATGTAAATTTGTGCAACCACTGTGGCAAATAGTATGGAGGTACCTCAGAAAACTAAATATAGAACTAACATATGATCTAGCAATCCCACTCCTGGGCATATATCTGGACAAAATTTTCATTGAAAAAGATAAATGCACCCCTATATTCATTGCAGTGCTATTCACAGTTGCCAAGACATGGAAACAACATAAATATCCATCAACAGATGAATGAATGAAGATGTGATATACATACTACTCAGCAATAAAAAAGATAAACTAATGCTATTTGCAGCAACAAGGGCAGAACTAGAGATTCTCATACTAATTGAAGTAAGCCAGAAAGAAAAGGGCAAATACCATGTGATATCATTTATTTGTGGAATCTAAAATATGGCACAGATGATCCTGTCTACAAAACAGAAACATTTCACAGATCACGGCCAAGGATAATAGACTTGTGAATCGCAGGGGGAGAGAGGAGGGAGTGGGATGGATAGGCAGTATAGGGTATTTGGATACAAACTGTATATTTGGAATGGATGGGCAATGTGACCCTACTGAATGGCACAGGGAATTGTGTGTGACTAAGTCACTTTGCTATACAACAGAAATTGAAGAAACATTGTAAATCAACTTTAGTTTAATAAAAATAAACAAGCAAACAAACAAATCATATAGGTAGAAGTTCCCATTGTAGCTTCAGCAGGTTAAGAATCTAACCTAGTGTCTGAGGGAATGCAGGTTTGATCCCTGGCCTCACTCAGAGGGTTAAGGACCTGGAGTTGTCACAAGCTGCAGCATAGGTCACAGATGCGGCTCGGATCCAGCGTCTGTGGCTGTGGCATAGGCCTGTATCTGCAGCTCTGATTTAACTCCTGGCCTGGGAACTTCCATATGCCGCAGTTGTGGCTGTAAAAAGAAAAAAAAAATTGTATAGGTAAAGCAGGTGGAAAAGTATTGCTATGTTTTTAGTTATCACTTACACAGATGCATTATGTACAATTACAAATGTCCACAATATTCCTTGTAATTTATATATTACGAGCATTATGAATAATTCGATAAGCACTGCCTACTCGATCATTGTAATATCTTGCCAAAAGTAGATTGAGAACTCTGAAATTATGTTAGTAAATGCAAATTTCCAAGCTTGAAAAATATATTCTGAAACATTAAGGGTTGCTTTTATGATCAAATAATGTTCAGTTTTATTTCCAGTTTTATCAAGCAAATGCTAATGGGGACTTTAGTTGGCTCCAGCAGAGTTATTACTCTTTTTCTTGTGAAAAATATGAACTAAACTTACGGTGATAATCTAAATGCTTTGTATGGTTTCAAAATTTTACAGAATATTAGCATTTAACCAATAAATATTTTTGATGCATTTAATTAGCAAAAGATAATTTACAGTTGCCATTTTTCTCCTCTGCACAACTAAGGCATGATTCTAAATCTCAAGTTTGTGATATTAACATTAAACCATTTCTTGAAGACTTAGAAACATTTCTATATAAATGGCTAGAACAAATATTGCCTTAGAAATATATGAGATCAGAACTTATCTGGTGACTATTTTAAAAGCAATTTAATGAAGAAGATGGTAAAACACTAATATTCCCTTCTTTCTCAAAGGCAAAGACATGAATCGTGACAGATGGTCATGAGCTCCTTTCCAGGGGGATGTATTAGTTATCTACTTCTCCATACCAGAATAACTCAAAACTTAGTGATTTAAAACAGCAATACTATTTTATTATCTTTCATGATTTCTGTGAGTCAGGAAATGGGACAAGGTAGAGTGGAGGTGGTTGGTCTCTTCTCCATAAGTTCTAAGGCCTCAGCTAAGGACTCTAAAGGTTGGCAGTTGGAATCACCTGGAAGGCCATTGACTCACATGGTGAGTGGTTGATGCAGGTTGTAGACAAGAGGCTTCAGTTCTTCTCTATGTATGCTCTTTCTCAGGGCTAGTATGAGCTTCTTCACAGCATAGAGTCTGGAATCCTAGAGCAAGCATGCCCAGAGATAACCTGTTAGAAGCAGAGTTCTTTTTGTGACCTAGCCTAGCAACTACAGAGCATCAGATTTACTTAGTTGGTTGAATTGGCCCCAAGCCTCCTCTACAATTCAAAGAGAGAGAACACAAACCCCCTAACTTTCTGGGAGGGGACTGTCAATCACAACATAAGATCTATAAATTTACCTTTGTGTAATACAATCTGCTATAAGTGGGTGGAGGTAGGTTAGCTAATTCCAGCTTAGGGTTGTATTCAGTGGGAAATAAAAGTTTATGGCCAGAAGTGAAGGGGGCTGGGTCTCTAAATATGTTCTGTACTGTAGATTTCAAGGGTCAGAGAGAGAGGAAAGGTAAGAATCTGACATTCAGAGGTGGACTTTGAAGGAAAAACTGTGATGCTTAAAGAGGATATTTGTGAAGCTTTCCTGTACGATATGTGAGGAAAAATAGTCTTCCTATAGTCTTATAAATCTTAGAGAAAATGATGTCCCAGTGAATTGTAGAACTGGATTTATTTTTTTTGAAAGATGCAATAAGCTGCTGAATATGGCCTTTGTGGAGTTTTAGGGAAAAGTAGAGGCCTGCTAAATCTAAATTACCACTGCTTTCAGAAAAATTTAGCCATAAGTATGGCTGTCATGGACTGGTTTTTGGTGGTCCCAAATGCCAGTACGAAGACTGGTGCCAGTTGATGATATTTTCATTGGCAGGCTCTAAAATCAGAAATTAGACAACATCATGAATGTTTTACAAAGCTAAATTTATTCTGTTAAAGGAAATGCCTTTCGTTATGAGCTTATATCCTTCCAACATTTTTTATTTTTATTTGTTTATTTACTTTTTGTCTTTTTAGGGCCTCACCCATGGCATTTGGAAGTTCCCAGGCTAGGGGTTGAATCAGAGCTACAGTTGCTGGCCTACACCACAGCCACAGCTAAGTGGGATCTGAGCTGTGTCTGCAACCTACACCACAGCTCATGGCAGTGCCAGATCCTTAACCCACTGAGCAAGGCCAGGTATAGAAGCCGCAACCTCATGTATACTAGTCGAGTTCATTACTGCTGAGCCACAACGGGAACTCCCATTTTTGGTTCTTAAATGGTTTTTCTCATGAAATTACGATGATGGTAGGTAGTACTTAGTATTTTGGATTAATAAAAAGTTGTTGATCACTATATTTTAGTTCCTAACTTGCTCAAATTGTAATGTGTTTGGTAGAAAACATTTCACTCTTTTTGCACTTAACACATTTTATTGATTCTGGATGTAAAGGAGAGTGTAAGTTTATCTGAGTACATGGAAAATAATTTCTTTATTTCTTGTAATCTCAAAGGATTATTCCTGTTATTCTTTATTTCTATCTACTAACAATAGCTATTATTAAAGCTGAGGCTACATAAAATATAAAGAGCACAATATTATCTTCTTCATATAGGCTTGTGAGAATTAAGATAATACCCATAAAGAATTTAGAATCATGCCTGGTACCTAGTATGGACTCAATAAATGTTGCTGTTGATGATTTGAGAATGATTCTTTTGAAATTACTCTTTTGCTTTACCACTAAATTTATGCTACTGCTTTAAGTGTTTTTGGCCAGACATGATGATGCTGGGTTAATTACTGTTTCTTAGAAAGTAACTGGTACAATAGTTTTTTCTTGCCTATTTAATTTGAATTACTCAGAAATTAAACAAAAGAAAAAATGAGAAATAAAAATGTTGTCAGTAATAAAATAAAATAAAAGGCCCCCAAGAAAATGGAGCTTATTGGACTATAAGATATTGGGCTATAGACCTCGGCACATTGTCTGCCTGGTCTTAGCTAAGAGATATGTGGCCTTCATCTAAAGATACTCTGAGGTATACAGAGCAAAAAAACAGAAAAATGTGACCTTTAAAATGGGTCATGAAGAAAGAAACAAACATTTCAAAAATTTTTAATGCAAACAGCATTTAGGGTAGATACACACACCATTCTAGTGCTGCCATAGCCTCACCTGTCTGAGAAAATGAGTTTGAATCCTCTGCCACCTTCTAGAAATATGCCCTCGGGTGCATTACTTAACCTTGTTTTTCTTTGGTTTCCTTATCAGTAAAAGGAGGACCAATAATTGAATATTAACTACCTCCTAGGGCGGTTTTGAGGGTGAAGTAAGAAAATGTGTAAGATGCCTGGCACCCCTGGCACTCAATAAGTGCTGCCCCTAACTAGCTGAGAAGATTGAGACCTAGGGAGATCATGACATGATCAAGGTCACTGAGGTAGCTGATTCAAGGCTAATCAGGATAATATAAATTAGAGTCCCAACTCATCGCTCTTTCATTTACATTAAGCTGTCTCATGAACTGGTAGCTAATGGTACACTTTCTTTTTTTTTCTAAACTTTTTGTATTTGTGTGTCTTGTCTCCTCAAGTAAATTGTCAGTGTCCTAAAGGCTAAAAGCATGGGTTAGTGACATCATCAATCACAATGTCTAGTGGAGGGCCCTCCCTATTAGGGACTCAGTGTTCATTTGTTAATTATGAGCTTTTGACACAGTCTTTATTTAACCCGAAGCAATTTTATTCATCCCATATTCTTCATTCTGTCTTCAGGAGTTTAACTGGTAAGAACAGCTAACCATTGCAATCTTTGTACAAAATTAGAATTGCACAGTGCACAACCACCAACTACTTTGTCTGTAACTCCCTAGAGAAGAACATGCAGATTCCTAAAGATTTCTGCCGTGTGAAGAAAATAATGTAATTCATCTCTGCTTTTCTTTCTCCATATATAAAATTTGTATACAGTGTTAATCACAAAATAATTCCGTTATAATTTGGCTCATTGTTATGTAAATTTAGGCATAACCCAGGAACAATATCATATCAAGAATATCACAGGTACCCATAGGGAAAACCTGGTAGAGTATCTCAAGAATGGTGATTACTTTTAGCTTTGGGTAAAAACTTTTCTATAAAGGAGCTCGTCTTACAGTGCATTTGTGGCACTATTAACGACACACTAGCAAGCTCTTGGAGGTATATTTTAGACATCTCTATTGGAATGTCCTAGTGTACTAAACATTACAGATGACCACTATGATTGTCCTTGGAGTTACTCTTAAGAGTCAACCATATCCTTGAAAATCGGTTTCCTAGAAAACTTCCTCTTAAATATGCTTTTGGAAGGTTTAAGCTCCAATCAGTATCTTCACCTTTCAAGAACTTATAAGCACTTAGCAGCAAGTATGTATATCCTTCAAGTTTCAGTTTTCCCTTGATGCTCAGGATCTAGTGACTACCCTTGGGAGAGAGGAGCTGGTAACTAACTCACAACAGCAGATGGACCAGTTTGTCCTTCTGTAGACTTAAGTCCTTACCCCTATTATCTGGCCCTCAAGAACTTCCCCAGCCTTCCAGTCCTGAGCCGCATCACCAGGGATTCATCTCCTGTTTAAGTGTGAATTGGGTACATGTTACCTTTTCCAGGTGAGCCCAGGTTAAGAGAGAAGACAAGACCATGCTGAACTTGCTTTCCAGGGAATACAAGGAATATACTCAAAGGGTGGCAAAGTGGTCTCTCTAGGAAAGTATGGTAAAGTTATATTCTCTTGTGAAAAGGAAACCTTTACATGACTTGAAAATAGCCAAATGTAATAACATAACAACCAGTTTCAAAGGCTGCTGGCTTATGACACTCCTTTAGAAATTATTGGTTTCCAGCTCGATCTCATTAGCTACAAATAGAATCTACTAAGCCTTATCAGGAGCCTAGCATTTTGTTTGAGAATTCAAACTTTTTTGTTTGAAAACTAGGGCAAACTCAGTTATATATCAACAGGAATACGTGAGAAAGAGCACACAAGGAAATTTACTGTATTATAAATGTGTAGAACATAATGGTTTGAAGAAGACTTCCGATAAGCCCAAATAAATGTGAAAATATAATGCACAAATGAAAAGAGCTTCAGTTTACACAATGTAGCAATGGATTATGGGCCCATTAGGGTAGAAACCATAATACTTCTTAATTTAACTAAGAATCCCTGATATGCGTGTAGTATTTCACCAGTTAGTGAATGCTTTCCATGAGTCACTTTTCACATTAGATGACTCGAGGTAAGTGAGGGCCTGGGTCTGATGACATACTGAGCAAAATCAGCTCATCATTGTTGATCTTGGCAAATGCTAATGACTCTACAACTGGATGAAAATAGCTTCCACGTTTGAATCATTTTCTTTAAATGAAGTTAGGGAAGCGCCTGCCATGTTAGAAATGCAAGATACTTTAGATAATCTTTTGGTCCAACATTATGATGTGTGAAAGATTAATCTTGACCTATAAGTGTTTGGCTCTTTGCTTTTTCTTTGTTCTCTAAGGCACAGTGGTACCAAATTCCTTTATCTACCTGGAGGCAAGGAGCTAATTCCCAACTTTGACATAGTTTTTTAGAAGTTGTGGGGTATGAGATCAAATTCCAAGTACTCCACTATATTCTACCATGACCCTTGGCTGGTTGCTCACCCACCACTGTGTCAGTTTTATTATATGTGATCTGAGGCTAGAGGAAGGGGCAGTTTATCTGAGTTTCAGCACTTGGGAGGCAGGAACAACAGAGATGTATTGGCCAGAATGAGTATTATTACCTGGAAAGCTGCTGCCCTTGTGCCCACTTTGGGACCGTGTACAGAGCAGAAGGCAGCTCGGACACAGGTCAGTTTGTTCATGAGACCACACTTCAAACCTGCTGAGCTGTTCTGTGAGACCATCAACTCTGACATCATTTTGTCACTTCTCTTCCTCATCACTTTGTTGGCATCAAGCTTTAAGACATGGCTCCCACATGGAAGATACCCCGCTTTTATGTTTTATCCAGGTCTCTATTGTAGCCTATGGAATGCCAATGCTAGAAAGAAGAATGAAAGCAATTATTGTGCAAAAAGGTACTAAGAGTGAGAAGAAAAGCAGGAAAGTGCTCTTTCCATGTTCAATTTCAGTTGAATATAAATTGTTCATATCTTTGTCCCAGTTGCTGTCCAGAAATGAAATATCCTAAGATTAAAGGATCCCAGATCATCTTCTGATCCTGCCTCTGACACTTGCTCTATATGGAAAACAGTGCAGACTCTAAACAGTTCTTCAACTCTACAATAAAAGGCTCGACTGTGAGCCAAATTGTTTTCAGTATTTTTTCTGATAGACTTTTAGTGATTTTTCATGAAAAGCACTTGATCCAAATGTTATTATTTCATCTTTTAATGATTTAGTCAACAGTAAATGATATTCTTTTCTGATACACTCCTCTCAAAGTGGTAGAAGAGCTTGTGGCAAACTGCCATTTCAACCATTTATTCTGCTCCAGTGATGTGGTATTGAATACGTAGAAACTGGGGAAAATTAAACTACTTCTCTACACTTTCAAAAGAAGCCACAGACAAACCTGGCAAAGTAATAATAGTGAAATTATATTTCTTCTCAATAGATTGATATATTTGACAATGTTCCAGAGAACTTTACACTTTAACATTTTAATAGATCAGAATGCAAATCTTTAAAAATAACCATATAGTCCAGAGCGGTTAGTTGTACTGCATGTTGTCTACATTTTGTGGGATTTGGGGTCAAACACATCTGGTTCAAATCCTATGAAGACTGATGAGAAAAGAAGGTTAAAGTGGCAGGAAGGAGGAAGAGAGGCAGGAGGGGAATAAGACGGGGTGGAAGGAGAGGAGGAAAGAAGGCAAGTAGGAAGGACAGAGATAAATGGGAAAGAGGAAGAAGAAATGCCTCAAGTCCGTGAAGGGTCATCTTCCAAGTGATGCTGAAGAGCATCTTCACCTCCAGTGAGGAGGAGGGAATTACAAGGTGATCAAACAGGAAGTATGCCTGGATAAAATCCCAAGGCGAGACTTTTTTGAGACCAAAAAGTATTCAAAACTGAAATAAGTAGCAGAGGGAGTTTGTGAAATATATCCAGAGACTTAAAAATAGCTCATGTAGGAGTTCCCTCTGTAGCACAGTGGATTAAGGATCTGGCATTGCTGCAGCTGTGGTGTAGGTCACAGATATGGCTCATATTTGATCCCTGGCTGCCTGGGAACTTCTATATACTGTGGATGCAGCCAAAAAAGGGAAAAAAGCTGAGGTCAGGATATCTTAAAACAAGAAAGGGGACACATGGCTCTTTCTCCTCTTCCAGACTGTATTACCTTGAATTGGTTTTATACTTCTTTGGTCTCCCCTGAGGTTAGCAGATTCCTTGGGAGGAAGATACATGTTCCCTGGACACTTTAAGGGTCTGTCTAGGGTTTGCCCTGTGGATATAGGTTTCAAGATTTTTTTTGTACAGATATGTCAGCATATCAGTGCTCCAAGTGGCCTTCCCTCCTGCATTTCCTCATTTGCCTTTCATTCTCTTACTTCCCTAAGCCATCATCATTGTCCCTGGTGTAGAGTATAAGTGCTTCTAGCAACTCTTACTGCACATTTGTTGTTACTGTATGATTAAGGTGATGGATATTATAAATTGTTAATTCCTAGTATTTTGCAACATCATCCCTTCCAGGTAGAGGCCCATCAGAACACCTGAGAAAGTGTCAGAGTTCAGAACCAGATCCAGCAGTGGTCAACTTTCATTTGGATTGGTCCATTTTTCTGGGCTGCACACGTGAGCCGGCTGCACCCCTCAGATAGGAGAACAGGGCTCACTGAGTCATGGCTGGGACTGCAGAGCATTTTGAATACAGGAAAGGATAGGCAGGGGTGGGCTCCTTAGATGGGTTCCAAAGAGGAAATGGTTCTTGCCAGATAGCAGAGGCCAAGTGGTTTATAGATGGGACTAAGAGGACTGGAGCCTGGACTGTAGGTAAAGGTCCTTCCCTAAATTATATATTCAGCTTAATAATAAATTAATAACACATTAAGTAAAGAAAATGTGTTGGAGTGAGAGTAGAGCTTTTTGAAGGCAAATAGGAGAAATATGTAATTCTAGTTTGGTTGAAGTTTCTGTTGTTGATGCAATTGTTGTTGGCATTATAGAGATTAAGAGCTTCTTTAGCTACTTGGTCTAAAGTCAAATAGGCAAAGCGGAATTAGGGCTCCACCATCCACTGACTTCCTCACCTGGGACAAAGCATTCATCCTCTTGGTGTCTCAGTGTCCTCCTCCACAGGAAAGGATAATAATATTTCTTACCCAGAGAAAATAATGCCTTTGTTTTTTGTAACTTCAACCTCTTCCTCTCAACTAGATATTTTCCAGGAGAACCAAAACGTATCTTCAACATTTTCTATGTTTTAAAGAAACAAACAAAAACAAAGGAAATTTTAAAAATTTGTCTTTACTCAGTATTTCCTCTTTGTTAGGGGTTGTCTTGACATTTGAGACCAAATAATCGATTACCGAAAGACTGCTCTGTGCATAGTTGGATGTTTCACAGCATCTTGGCATGAAAGCACTCCTCCAAGTTGTGACAATCAAAGATGTCTCCAGACATTGCTGAATGTCCCCCCCTGGGGGGAGGGGGACAGTCTCCCCAGCTGCAAACCACTGGTCAGTGTCAGCACCACTCCTCTTTTCCTCTGCAACGCCACGTGTTCCCACAGTTTTGCCGATCTCACTGGCTCTATTTCCTCCCTTTGCTATGGCTCCTGAATCAATTATGCTCTGTTTCTTGTCCCTATCTCACTAATAAAATAGTCCTCCTTATTTAGATGAAAAATTACCTTAGTAGCTCCAAACATAATGAATCTTCTAATCTTTCTCATACTTGAGATCTCAGCAGAATTCACTGATTTTAGCATCCCCACCTTGAAATGTTCTCTCTTCCTGGCTTAATCTGTGAAGTCTGGGACTCCTGGCTTAGCAGGGGCATCTCTCTATGTGAATTTACCATTTCCCAGGACACTAGCTTAGGCTCTTTCAAATGGTGGTCAAAAGCTTCCCAGCATCTAGAGAAGGCAAGCCTCTAGAGTTCCCACTGTGGTGCAGTGGGTTAAAGATCCGACTGCAGCAGCTCAAGTCACTGTGGAGGTGTGCATACAATCCCCAGCCCGGTGCAATGGGTTAAAGAATCTGGCTCGTAGGTTGCAGCTGTGGCTCAGATTCAGTTCCTGGCCCACAAACTTCCATATGCCACAGGTGTGGACATAAAAAATTTTAAAAAAGAAAAAAGAGAGAAAAAGCAATCCTCACAGAGCAGGCACTTAGCAAGCTTTTGCTTGTATCCCATTTGCTGGTGATCTCTCGGCCAATGCCCAGAAGCAATGTGGGAGGGGCCATGCAAATGGAGCTTAGAAAGAGGACCGCCTTCAGCATGAAGGGCTCCACTGATTAATTTCACTCCCCAATGAAACTGGTGAAACTTTAAACATTTTTAAAGCCTCTGAAAATGGTACTAAGGACAAACAGCAAATGAAGGAACATCTGAGAACATCTACAAAAACTCAATAAGAAAGATGGGGGTCTGTGCTATTTGAATGAAGACTGCTCTCTCTCACCCCTTCCCCAGTGCTAAGTGGTAGAGAATCCACTCCAGGCTGGTGCAGCCAAGAATGCAGGACTTCCTTTCTCCAATAGCTCTCAGCCAGAGGGCTTTCTTCCTGGGTGGAGCAGGACTTCAGTGCTTCTCCTTCTGCCCCTGTACCTGTTGCTGAGGCTGAGCCATAAGTGAGTGCAGTGGAGAGAGGGAGGGGCTCACTTTCCCATCCTGCCCCCCAGTTGCGGAATGAAGACGTTGTCTTGTGCACAGCATGTAAAGATGCTGAGGTCCATCCCCAGGCCCCTCGCCTGCGCTCCTGAGGTGGTGGTTCTGCACCAGGAGAGACAAGCTTAGAGGACATCAAGCTGCCACCCCCAGGCCTCCACTAAGCTCAGCTTCTAGAGTGAGAGCATCCCCCAGGGACATTGAGAAAAAAGGCTGTCCTGATCCCCACCTCTGTCTCCAGAACCCTGGTTTAGAGGTTTTGCCTGGGAGGAGGAGCAGTCCATAAAAAAAAAAAAAAATAGATTTTAATCTCTTCCCAAAGGAACTGTCTTACTTGCAACAGAACATGGAGAAATTCCAGTTTAAGAGTGCTCTAAAGAACAATTGGAGGCCATGGTTAAACTGGGAGAGTCCAGGCTAAACTGCAGGCTAGTTTTCAGGAAAGAACCAGGAATAAGACAACTGGGAGGAGCTCCACTGGGCTCAGAACAAATATTGAACAATGACCTTAGAAACTATTCCTTCAAAGGAGCCACGATGTGCTTTATTTATTTGTACAATAATTTATGCCCTGGGCCCTCTCTCTACTTCTACTACCAGTACTTTAGTCTAATCTGTCACCATCTCCTATTTGGACGACTACAAAATCCTCATAACTGGTACCCAGGTAAGGGACATCCTCCTAATTGCTGTGCAGTCTGATCTCTACAGTGTAGCCAGAAAAATCCTTTGCAATTCAAAACCAATCATGTTGTGTTCTCCTCCTCTATAGAGACTGGAAAGAAACCCGTACCTTCAGTGATGCTGGATTTAGTGCCAACGATCTCTAAGTCTCTTTTCTTGCCAACGTCTGTCACTTCCTGCAGCACTGGGTTAAACTTTGGCCCCTCCTCTGCCTTCACCCACCCCCCATCCCCCAGCACACATTCTCCCTGAATACCTCTTTCAAATTTTGTGCCCAGCAGGAGACGCTGGAGGGAATTCTCCTTTCCAAAATTCCTCTTCAATCTCTGCTCTCTCTCTGGTCTGGATTTCCTTCTGAGGAGCTAGCTGTTCCTAACCCTTCACTTGGTGCAGCTCCCCTCCTATGTGAGGAATTCTTCTTTCTTTCAACCCATCCAAGGAATAATGTCACAGGTTTTTGACTTCAGAATTCAACCTTGAAAGGGAGCTTCCCAGGTCAGAATGAGGTTACAACGATAATCCTGCCCCACCATCTCTGTATTTTTCCACGGCTTCTGTTTCATTTACTTTGAGGATAAAGTTGACAAATCTAGGCTTAGCTGACAAGGTATGGTCAGTCCCCATCTTGCTGGTTTCTTTGCTTCTTTCACATTAGTCATGCTCCCGGCTGCCCCACTGTCCCACTCAGGACATATATACCTTGCTGTGCTCTCTGGCTTAAGTGCTCTTTTCCCTCCCTCACTCCTGCTAGTCTTTACCTGGTTTGCCCTTAATTAGTGTGTGCAACCCAGTTCACAATGAAAGTGAAAAATCACTTTCTTGGAAAGGCCTGGCTTGACACCTCACTGCAGTCTTCCCAACTAGGTCAGATGGGCTTTTTCTTCGTAGCACTGATTTTATTGTAAACTTATTTATATAATTATTTGATCTATATTTATCTCCACTAGGTTTTGACCACCATGAGGTTGGTGACTTTTACGTTTTCCTCACCATTGAATCTGCTGTGCTCAGGCCATTGACTGGCCCACAGTTTATACTCTAATAAATATTTGTTGAGTACGGAGTAAATGAAGGCTCTTAGCTCCGTAATATATGTATAAACTTGAAGCAGAGATACTTTGAGTATTAGTTAGAATAAGCTAGTTTCTGCTGTACTAACACCCTCACCCTCTGCCCTGCCCTCCACACCCACAAAGCCACACACATCATACATTCCAGAGATCTAAACCAACAAAGGTTGACTTCTCACTCATGCTACATTCCCGTTGTGCTTTAGCAGGGTACTCTGTTCCATCTCATCTTCATTCTGGGATTCAGGTGGATAGAGGCTACCAACTGAAACATCATCTATTTCAGTAGCAAGAGGAGCAGAGAAATGAATGGTGCTGGTTAAATACTCCAGCAAGTCAGTGACATACGTCATCTCCACATGAATTCAGTTGCCAGAATTAGTTTTATGGCTCTGCCCATCTATAAAGGGGGCAGGGAAGGGCAATCCTCATGTACTGAGAAAAAAGAATTAGATGTATATGACTATTAGAAGTCTTCCCACTGGCATATTATTAATACAGAGCTGTGTGTGATTAAAGTTCAAACTGAATTTAAAGGATGATAGAAAAGCTCAAGAAGTTATGATAATAGAACTGGGCTGAAGAATGAGATACAAATAGTCTGGGTAAGGAAGCATTGCCAGTAGAGGAAACAGCATGAACATAATCAAAATGTACAGATGAGTATATGTGTCTAGGTCATGGTGAAGAGTGAGCAGCCTTGCTGAAGTGGAAAGTGTGTGTTGGGGGACCATGGGAGATGAGGTTGAAGTGACAGATTTATCATTAGCAGATCCATGATACTCTCTTAATGTTTTTGTTCATATGTAGAAATATCCTCAGAGTAAGGAATTCAGTATATGCCTTTGGACAGGTCAGTCACAATGACTTGATGTTACTTTTCTTCATTTCTAAAATTCCGGAGTGTTGACTGCTTTTCTCCCAGGCTCTTTTTTGTTGGTACAGCAATCTGGAAAGAGCTTCACCTGACTTAATCCCTCTTTTCAGTTCACTATCAGCTCACAAGCAGGTATCCACCAGTGGCCCTGCTAGGTTATGAGCCGATTATCTTTAATCTCTCCTTTAATTGGCACTTCTAGGGGCTTAACTGAGTGGAGACACCCTTAACAATGTTGAATAACAGTGTCAAATAATAGGTTTTATGAAAACCTGGATGCAACTGAAGGATATCATTCAATCAGTCTGCCCCTGGAAGCTAGTAATCCTCAGCCAATACAATTTGACCTATTTTCTCCCACCTTAACATTTGTTAGTTGTCCATGCACTGGAAAAGAAAAGGGCTCACGGTCCCAGTTCCACTAATAGGAAACATATATTGGAGGGGGGATTATATTTGAATAAAAGTATTTGCTAAACAATTTTTTTTAGGGGCCACAGTTGCAGCTTATGGAAGTTCCCCGGCTAGAGATCTCATCAGAGCTACAGCTGCTGGCCTACATACACCACAGCCACAGCAATGTGGGTTCTGAGCCATGTTTGTGACCTACACTACAGTTCACGGCAACACCAGATCCTTAACCCATTAAGCGGGGCCAGGGATCGAACCTGTGTCCTCATGGATAGTAGTTGGGTTAATTTCCATTGAGCCATGATGGGATGTATTTTAACCTTTAATGGAGAGACCTATATTATGCTGACAATGCCTTAATATGTTCATCAATACTCATAGGTTTAAATTGAGATGCCACCAAGGTGAATGTTATTTAATCATGACATTGTTATTAAAAGTCACGAATGTTGTTGAATCAAGCTTATCTGGCAATTTTTCCTTGCTATGGACTGAGTTTTGGCCCCTGAATAATTCATATGTTGAAGTCCTAACCTCCAATGTGACGGTATTTGAAGACAGAGCTTTTAGGAAATAATTAAGGTGAAATGAGATCATAAGGGTAAAGTCCTAATCTGGTAGGATTGGTGGCGTTCTTTATAGGAAGAGGAGGAGAGAGGGGCCTCTTTGGCTTCTGTGCGTGCACTCAGGGAGGACCTCGGGATCAGGCAGCAAGAAGGCGACAGTCTGTAAGCCAGGAAGAGTGCCAGGCTGGCACCCTGACCTCAGACTTCCAGCCTCCAGAACTGGAAGAAAGTACATTTTTTTGTTGTTTAAATCACCCAGTCTATTATATTTTCTTATGAGAGCCTGAGAGGACTAATACCTTCACCTATAAAATGAGGATAATAATAGCGCCTGATAGCATATCTGTGGAAGATTGATTGTATTCATCTATGCTGAGCTCTTAAAATGATGCTTGGCATATATTGAGTACTTAATAAACGTTAGCTAATACTACTGATATTTCCCTCCCTAATCCCTCAATCACTTGTATCAAACTTAAGAATTCTACTTTTTTAGTCAGATCTGGGACATACTCTCAGCTATGCCTCTTATAAGCTGTATGACCTTGGTCAAGTTAGCAATTCCTCTAAGCCTCAGTTTTACATCTATAAATGGGGTATAATAGTAGTGCTGCCTGCCTCTTAGGGTTGTGAGATTTATAGGTGACATGCATGTAAATGAATCTAGCACACAATGAGCAGCTCACATGTGTATTGTTTACTGTCAGCGTTAGAGGTTCACAGAGCTTCTTCTTTTTCATTATTTGAATAAGAAACTCCAATCTTGAGAAGCCCCTGAACCACTTAGAGGAGCCAGTAATAGCAATTTCTTCTCAAGCTTGGAACTCCCAGACCATTCTTACCAGACGGTTTTTACCTTTATTTTGTCACTGTGAGATACTTGCTTTGTACATTTTTGCTCTAATATAAGCCCTTAATGTCCTCTCTCCATTCTGATATCAGTGTTACATTACAGATTCTAAAGAACAGGGGCTACACCCCTTAAGCTCAAATTATTTAAAATAACAGAGTTAAAAGATTAAATGTGACCACTGCTTTTGCCATGAAACTCAAGACGACAGAGAGAGATTTTCTCACAGCTATTGAGTGGTAGATTTGAGAATGAAAATCCAGTCTCATAGTCTGGTTATTATCTCCTAAGTTGAAGCAGGGCATTCATAAATATATTGAGGAAGATACTGGCCATGAATATCCTTAAGCTGAGATGCAGGTAGAGGAATATCATGCACAGCATTGCTTCTTAAACCTTAATAAGTGAGTAACCTGAGGAGCATGTTAAAATGTAGGTTCTCACTCAGGAAATCTAGGATGGGACCTGGAATTTTCCATTTTTCACAAGCCTCTGAAATTTTTGGTCCCTAGACTACTCTGAGTAGCAAGGATGTAGATGCTTTGAGCAATAGGGACTTTGAAGATTTTTTGCTATTTTTCGGTTTTATATGTGTCCATTTTTGTATTCACTCAAATATACTCTGGATCCAAGACATTTTTTTTAATTCAAACGGAAAAAAAAAATGAGAAGTCCACTTGGCAAAGACTTGAATGGTATACATTTTAAATTTAAATGCTTCAACTTCCTTCTCCATATGCTGTGTATTCCTCAATCATTCACAATGACTTTCTTACCCATCCCTTTTCCATGGAATGGGAAATCAGTGCTCCTTGGAATTTATTTCCAGTCTTTATCTCCCATAACATACTAAATCACCTCAAACTTTCTGAAAAGTTCACCTTGTATTCTGATCTCTACTGTCTTAAATTTTCAGGTTTTTTTTTTTTCTTTTTTACACCACCTGAAGCATATGGAAGTTCCCAGGCTAAGGATCAAATAAGAACCACAGCTGCCAGCCTACACCACAGCCACACCAACACCGGATCCGAGCCACATCTGTAACCTATGCTGTAGCTTGTGGCAATGCCAGATCTTTAACCCACTGAGCAAGGACAGGGATTGAACCCACATCCTCACAGACATTATGTCAGGCTCTTTAGCCTAGGAGCCACTCCCCCCACCTCTGCCTTGGCAACCATAAGTCTGTTCTCCATGTCCGTGAGTCTGTTTCCGATGTTCCGTGCTATTTAGATGGCACTTGACACTATGCTCTGTGTTACAGATCTAATCAAATGTCCTCCATCTAATGTCTCAAGTCCTCCAACTGACACCACTACTTTCTTCAGCAGCTAAAGGATATGGCTTAAGCCTCATGCCTTGGAATGACAGACTCCTTCCTTCCCTTGGCTCATATTCCTCTGCTATATTTAGGAGAAGGGAGAGTTGCTACCTAATGGTTTCAAGCC
Source organism: Catagonus wagneri (assembly GCA_004024745.2). Taxonomy (NCBI): domain Eukaryota; kingdom Metazoa; phylum Chordata; class Mammalia; order Artiodactyla; family Tayassuidae; genus Catagonus; species Catagonus wagneri. The sequence continues at coordinate 11,068,326 of PVHT020000166.1, forward strand.
AGTTCATTCTACAATTCACTTCTCTTCACTTACCTATGTCCTGGCAGCCACTTCTAGCTCATTCTTTGGCCTCTGCTTTCTTCCTGTTGACCACTAGCTGAAATACCTGAATGCCACCTCTTCTCCGTTATTACGCAACATGCCACCAATAGAAGGTTAAAAGTTTTACTGAGAGCTTTGAGGTAATATAGGCTAATTATAGCACAGCAGAAGTCAGCTGTATTCGGTGGTATTTGAATGATAGAACCAGAGCTCCTAGACTTCTAGGGGACACCCCCTAACCAAGTCTCCCCATGGACACGGGGTTCCCTTCTCCAGAATTTTCGTCTCATATTATCAGAGTGCAGCTCCTTTTACTTCTTCATGCAGAGTGTTTCATCATTTCTGTTGTTTCAAATGCACCTGTTTAGGAGTTCCCATCGCGGATCAGCAGAAACGAATCTGACTAGCATCCATGAGGACACAGGTTCGATACCTGGCCTTGCTCAGTGGGTTAAAGATCTCAAATCCTGCATCATTGTGGCTGTGGTATAGGCCGGCAGCTACAGCTCTGATTGGACCCCTAGCCTGGGACCTCCATATGCAGCCCTAAAAAAGCTAAATAAATAAATAAATAAATAAATGTGCCTGTTTAGATTATACATAGAAGAATCTCACCTTCCATAATCAAAGAGATTCGTAAGTGTTTTCCTAAGCTTAGTAGCAGTTCTGTCTCTCAGGGATTCTGTAGTCCTGAAATGGTCTTGGGTCAGCCAGATCAAGGTAAATTAATTTTTATAACCATAGTACAGTGAGAAAGGCAAAATTATTATCTGCTTATTTTTGCACGTCTCATGTTTTTCCACTTAGATTGAAAACATATTTAGGGAAGTGCCATATAGTTCCAAACATATTATTCATCACAATATGGAAAAAAAAAACCAGAGTTCACATCCTTAACTCATCAGATATGATGCTTGTGACTTTGAACAAGTCGTTTTCCTTGGGGTCCTCTGTTTCCCAATGTATAAAGCAAATGAAATAATATCTAACTTCATATAAATGTGAGGATTTAGATTATTTCTGTAAAATCATTTATTTAGAGTCCTGGCACACAGTGGGATTCTTGTTCTTAGTTCAAATTTAAAAGGTCTGTTGAAAGTAAAAAGGTTACTCCAGTGAGTTCTCTTAACCTTTGAGTTGGGTACAGAGTTTATTGCAGGATCCCCAGAGCTATCTGATACTCTGACTTTCCTGTCTCAACATCATCATGTTTACTCTGGAGTCAGTTCCACAGAGTTGTGGTCTTAATTGAAGAGACAGGAAGTCACGACTTTAAAACTTTCAGTGTTAAGAGTAAATGACGCATTCGTTTAGAGACATATTAGTAATTATGGGAGTATCTTCTCAAATTGTAATGTTTTCCTCTGCCTCAGTGCTAGCAATCAAAACCACTAAATTAATCTGAGCAGGGTCAGGACTTGGGATCTGAGGAAAACCACTTGAATTTGAAGCATTGTGTACAGTACAAGATGTTCCAGCTGCAGATTCTCTGAATTCTGCTTAAAAGCAATGGTACAGGGGACTAGATACCTACCCTCCACCAGACTTCTGAGTCCCATAAAGTTTGGGCAGACCTCCAGAAGTCTGATGCTGTTCCCAGAAAGAGGGTATTCTCATAGTTTCTAGAAGGGCTAGTGACTCTCTAGAGGTGAGAGATGGGTATTAGAAATTGGGATATGGAAATTTCCATTACGCCCTGAAATTACACAAAACCCTTCTGCAGGAAGTGTTCACTAGAAGTTTCCCAATTTCATTGACTGATCTCTCCAACTGAAGCGTCTCCCTGTCTTTTAAAGTACAATGGAGAAGCAACTTGATACCTATAGCCTTTTCAAATTCCCCCACATTGGAATAAATCACCATTTCCTCCTCTAAATTTCTAGGTCATAAAAATAAAAATACCTGTCAGAATCTTGGGTTACTGACGATGGTGGGAGGTTTATAAAGTGTATTGCCTTAAAAGTTCAAACTTGAAAATCAGATTTCCACTTACCAGCTCCTAGACCATGGGTGGGGTATTTAACCCCACTCTATATCAGTTTTTTCATTATTATTTCTCATAAACTCCTCCTACAGCATTAGACAGAAAGCTCTTTGATAACACTGAGTATATATATTAGATGGTCATGGAAATCCTGATGGTTATGCCTTTAATATGAGATTTATCTGAACATGACAGATTCTGAAACTAGTTTTTAGTGCTATAATTTAGAATAATCAGAGAAACATGTAAACCAAATTATTCAATATACCTTTATAACTTTTGTTACTTTTTACGTAACTATATAAGGCTAAATCAACTTTTAAAAAACAGGAAAATGATCGTAAGCATAATTTAAACTTCAAAATTGTCATATATAAAGTTTTCTTTGCACAAACTATAAAGACATAAAGTGGGAAAGATAAGTAAATATTTTGCAGAATTCTCTCTTCTTGAAAAGTATTACAGAGTTTAAAATTCATATTTCCCTAAGAATGTCTAATTTGTGAATGGCAAAATTAATATGGAACATTTCACCTCAAAGCAGCTTTTTGTTCTACTCTGAAAACTTAAAAAAAAAAAAAAAGGAAGGACAAGAGTAAGAATCTCTAAAATATTAGAGGAGTTCCCACTGTGGGTGCCACGGGTTAAGAATCTGATGGCAGCAGATTCCATGTGCCATGAATGTGGCTACATACACACACACAAAATGAATATCTGGAGTTCCCATCATGGCTCAGTGGTAACAAACCCGGCTAGTATCCATGAGGACACAGGTTTGATCCCTGGCCTCCCTTAGTGGTTTGGGGATCTGGCATTACTATGGCTGTTGTGTAGACTGCATCTCCAATTTGACCCATAGCCTGGGAACTTCCATATGCTGCAGGTATGGCCATAAAAAAAAGAATATCTGAAATATTAGAAACGTCACATTTTTTATGACAATCACTGCAATCCTGTCACTGCAATCCTGAATAAAGCTTTTCCTTTCTTTCTTTTTTCTTTTTTTTTTCCGTTGCTTGGAACCTAACACTGCCAATACTTTAACATGTAAATGAAAGTTTGGCCATATTTGTGCACAATGTTGTTCAAATCAATCACATCTTTCAATGACCCTAAAAGAAAATTCCCGTTTGTCCTTCTGCACACATCATAGCTAGCACCCTCTTCTTGAGCAAAGGTACATCCACTCCACCTGGTTTACTCCACCTTTATCAGCACAGATAACTTTGCAAGAGTTCAGTCCCTAGGATAAGACTGATTTTGTATTAATTGTCCAAGGCTGCCATAACAAATTGTCATACTATAAATAGTTTTAAACAAGAGGAATTTATTCTCTGACAGTTCTGGAGACCATAAATTTGAAATCAAGGTGTTCACAAGACTCGTTCCTCCTTAGGGCTTTAAGGGAGGTCCCATTTCTTGCTTCTGCCCTAACTTCTGGGGGCTCCAGATATTCTTTGGCTTGTGGAAGTATAACCAACATCTCTGCCTCTGTTGTCATATGACCTTTTCTCTGAGTATTTCTCCTTTTTTTTTTTTTTTTTTTTGCTTTTCAGGGCCTCACCTGCAGCATATGGAAGTTCCCAGGCTAGGGGCTGAAATCAGAGCTGCAGCTGCTGGCGTACACCACAGCCATAGCCACGCCAGATCCAAGCCACATCTGCTGTGTACACAGCTCATGGCAATGTCAGATCCTTAACTTAACCCACTGAGCAAGGCCAGAGATTAAACCTGCATCCTTATGGATTCTAGTCGGGTTCGTTACCACTCAGCCACAATGGGAACTCCTCTCTTCTCTTATTAAGGACATATCCCTGGATTTAGGGTCTACCCTAATCCAAGATGGTATCTCAGTATCCTTCATTGCATCTACAAAGATCCTTTTTCCAAATAAGTTCACATTCACAGGTTCCACATAGATGTATCTTTCACGGGGTCAATTTTCAACCCACTGCAGGTTCCTATGGACTCGGCTATATTCTTGTTAGAGATGTACCAGGCATAAAGGCTGTATTTACATGAAGCCAACATTTCTTCAGCACTATTTGACTGCATTGCTCAAGCTTACATTATGACTTCCAAACAGAGATAGCTAGAGCTTCCTTATTTATTGACTTTGAAGAGAAGCCAGTTTTCCAAGAAGGGGGGCATCCAATTCTTTCTTGGCCATTTACATAAGATGGGCTTGGCATGAGTAATCGCTATGCCTAGAGTTAGGTCTACTGATAGTTCATCAGGTTGTGTACTGGTGAAATTGTCTTTAAATATGATGGGAATAAATACTTAGGTGAAGCATTTCATAAACAAAAGCATTTGCACATTATTAACCCAGTGCCCATGTGCTTGTCTAAATCTTTGTACATTTTCAGACACTTAATATATTGGGGAGGATAACATTAAAGAGAATGTAATGTCTAACTTTTAGGATTCTGTTGGGCAGGAGCCAGTTTTGAATAAAGAAAAGATTTTAGATACAATATCCTTAAACTATTCAAAAGTTTTGTGCCAAAGGCTATTTTTAAAGTTAAATAAAATGTAACGGGTGTGAAGATGGTGTGTTCTCAGATATGAAAGAATTGACCTAAAAAAAAGAAAGAAAAAGTAAGACTAAATGGATATAGATGCAGTTCCTTTTCTCTAGATAGGAAAGGGTATACATGAAATTCCTCAGAAATCACTAAGACCAATATTATAATTTGTCTGAGGACCAGGGATGTGCAGGAAAAATGTCTAAACTTTTTCAAGATTACACTCTTCTGGCCTGTACTAAGCTAAGTCGGCAAGAATAACATATAGTAAGAGTTTTAAAAGGAGATACATTTTCATGTGAATAACATACAAAATTGGTACATTTGCAGACTGCAAAAAGTAAACACAACACACACACACAGCGTGTGTCTTTAAATACAACTATCTTTTCGTGACCCAGAAAACAGTTCTTTTTAATATTATTTTATAGCCTAACCCATGGCAACATCAGATCCTTTTAACCCACTGCACTGGGCCACAGATCAACCCAAGCCACTGCAGTTGGATTCTTTACCCATTAACCCAAAGTGGGAATGCCCAGAAATGAGTTCTTACTTGAGCTCTAGCTGAAAATATTAATGTCCACCAAATTTTTCGACATTACTCTGCTTCACTTTGGGGATGGCAACTGCAGAAATGAGCAAGGATGTTTGATCTAATGAGATGGAGCATTTTAAAGCACAGCCCTGCGGTGGTGTCAGATGTTATAAGAAAATATAAAGAGAGAGATAGAGACATTTCCAGAAGTAAGATGGGAGATCTGTGGCCTGGTATCAATCCCGTATTTGTTCTATTTCAGCCTTTCACAAAACAAAGTCCCAAAAGGACTTCACCCAAGGGAGGGGGGGTACTCCACGAGCAACTTCTATTATTTCCATCCTTTATCCCTCCCTACCACTTAAACACTCAAAAACTGTGAAAGTCCCTCCCCATATGATCCCGTGTATCCAAAGAATTGTTCTTGAAGGGAATTTTCCTACTTTTCTTTCCGTTTTTTAATATCTGGTCTTGGTGCTTATTTACTAAGTCCCCTGGGTAGACTCCTGGGTCAACTCAGGGTGTAGATCAGCCCAGGAAACCTGGTGCTGAGCCTTCCAAATGTTTGCTTCAGTCAAGCTCCATATTTTGCAGTCGTATTCACTTACACACTGCTCATATCATCTGGCTTTACAGCTTTATCACCTGATTCAAATCCACTGAGCATTATTCAGTCTGAAAATTTACTTTTATACCAAGCACATAAACAAAATGAAATACAGTTTAAGAAATCAGCTCATAACATTTACAATTAAATTCATTAATCAAGGCAGTTTATGGAAATGCCACATGCAAACTGTAAACTTCATAAATATTCAAATACTGAACAACGAGAGAATCACATTTCTTAGTAATAAATGCTTCGTCTTGGTGGCTTTATTTCAGTATGAGAGATGTGGAACATTCCCCATCCACCAGCTTGCATTCTTATTTTGAAACTTTTAAAACCATGCATCTCATCAAAAAGAATCTTTGTTTTGGTGACATTTCTATTCCCATACGTTCTCCATTTACCTTCCTCTCTAGATTTACACGCCTTGCTACCAATTAGCACTCATACCTGAAATAAAACCGAGTGTCTTTGAAGGTAAAGAGAAATCAGAGTTCCAAGATTTTTAGCTGCAAATGTGAACAATACACTTTGTTGATGCTCTCACTTACATGTGCCTTCCTTAAGTATGAGAGTTTATAAATACTGTCTTTTACTATATATAGATCTAACCATGCTGGTAGCTTCATGCTTACACAGCAGTGTACTTTGTCTGGTTGCTGCTTTACATCCTATCATCAGAATTTCATTGAACAAATGCAGGGTGGTATTTACCACATCCCCACTGAATGCTGATGAATTAGTTTCACTTACTAGGTTTGGGAACAGAGAGAAGGTCAAAGAGGCCCACGAAGTCATGCCAGGTTTTGCATTTGAGAGGACACTTGAACTGGATTTTGAAGGATGCTTTAAGAGACCAAAGAGGGAAAGAAAATAGAGGAAAGGTTAGGTAGGAGTGAAAGGAAAAAAAAATGTGTTGTGGAATAGGAGCAGAATATGGAGGGGAGGATAGTTTTAGGCAGGAGGAACTACAGCTCAGATGCTCTCAAACTAGTGTCATCAAACTAGGAAAACTCATCCTTCATTTTCAAGTGTGACCAACTCTATGTAAACTGAAGCATCCTTCTTCCACGCTGCCATATCTCAATTATAGCCATCACCTATGTATTTTCCAGTAGTTGCAGATCTGTTTTCCACCTGGACAATTGAAGGCAGAGTCTATGGTTTTTCACATTCCGCTCCAGAGTGTGCTCACCCCCTGCTATTCCTATACTGAAGACCAGCCCACCTCACTTTGAATACTTTCAGTGTCTTGTTACTTCACGAGCCTTATCCACTGTTAGAGGACACTGATTGTACTGTGGTCTTTCTTTATGCCCCATTCATCTGTCTCTTCGTAATATTGACAGCTGGTTGCTAGTGCTTCTGTGGAATAAGAGCAAGCCTTTCTATTCTATCTGCTAATTAAGTCCATGAAAACCTAAAGGAGAAGCCATAATTCCCATTCCCAATCATTTCCTTCTTCAATATATCCATCCTTAATTTCTTCATCCTTTCCCTATTTTCTACCCCTTTTCCCAAAATTCCTCTTTATTCATCCATCTACAGTTATACAACAAACAAGCATTTTAAGCCAGAAAATACTAGATACAGATGTATGCATAGTTTTTATTATTCTTCCAAATTTTGGTTTTGATATTTGGGATGTCCATAGTTTTCTGATACTAAAGAATAAATTAGAAATAACCATGATAGTCCAGACACAATCTGACCAACACAGAGAACAGAGAAAATGCCATTTCCACACTTTAAGCATTCTCCTTGAATGCTTCCCAAGATGGCTTAACTATTACAGTTTCAGCGTACTACAACTTATATGTATATTAGTGTCAAGGTTTTTTCTCATAAAAACTGCTCAGAGCCAGATCTCTCTCATATTACAATTTTAATTTTTATTTTAACTAAATATAGAACTTTACAAGTATCCATGTTGAATTTCAATTTTTTGATTCCTTCAGAATTTCAAAATTGATTTTAGGTTATAATATATTCTTTTCTGTCACCCACAAAATTGATAAGCCAGCCATTCTTATCTCCACCAAAGTCGTGGATAAAAATATAGAATTGAAATCCTGGACTTTATTTGAATCATATTTCCAAGCTGATTTTAAGCTTCTTAATAAGACACTTGAATTACAATATTCAGCCATCAACCAGTAATTAATTCACCTAACAACATAATCATGCATATCACATTTCACAATTTTATCCATAAGGGTGTCGTGGAAGACTGTCAGGATCATGTTGAAATCAATACCTCTTAAATCTTCCTCAGAGCTAAAACTAAATCTAGAAAGGGATTGAGGTTAGCTGAACATGACTTATCCTGAGTGTTTTCTCCAGTGTTTACTGCATATACTTTGAAATACTACTAGTAACATGGTTAATAACCTGTGTTTTCTTCCCTAAAAATTACTATTATATATTTGAGAGTATAGTCCCAAATCTAGCCCATTTCATTTTGTTGAAATTTATAAATTAATGGCCTCAATTTTTTATTTTTAAAGCTGGGTTTTATGTTTAATAAGAATAAATGCTGCTATCAACACTTTAGGAATACATAGTCTTTATTTTCTTCCTTTTAGAGAAACAAATTCATGTTTGAAAAATATGCATTTATTTTTTTCCTAAGTTACTTTGAACAAGGATAAATATTTTGTGGGATTTTTTTTAATACTATGATTTTTATTTTTCCACTATAGCTGGTTTACAGTTTTCTGTCAATTTTTCAACTGTACAGCGTGGTGACCTGGTTAAGCATAAACAAGTGATTAGACATAGTTCCTGGTGCTATACAGCAGGATCTCCTTGCTTTTCCATCCTAAAGGCAATAGATTTTGTGGGATTTTTATGCATGAGATAGTATTTACAATTTACAATGAAGATAAGATATTTGGACTGTGCCTTTGGGTAAGTTTTCTATAAGAGAAAAAGCATGTTAATTGTTTGAAATTGTTATCCTCAGTACAAAAAAATAACTAAAAATCACTAACGAATCTCTACTTAACTTCTTTATCAATGTTATTGATTATTTCTCAACAGTGTAGACTTCAGTGTTTTCATTTCAAAACTGTCCAAAAACAGATGCTACTGAGAGCTCAGAGTGATGGTACATTGTGTGCATTTTATGATTATAATGGAAAAAAGTGCTCATAAATTCAGAAAGTGCAATTCTGTGTAAGTTGGTGTAACTTAATGTCCTCGAGTGTTTGAATTTTTATTAATATTGATAATTTGTCCATGAAATAAAATATACCTCTTTTGAAAGATAAAAGTAAGCTCTTACTGAAATCTCAGTTTTGATATTTCTCTTAGACATCTGGCAAACTGCTCTAAGAAGGATTATTTGAAAGTGTGGCTAGACAAAATTTAAATACCCTTTTTGATTTTCTATGTGTTTTCTGTAGATTCTCATATTTTCTAGTTTATCGATAATCCCCTTTAGGAATTCAGTCTTCTCCTCGTCCATTACCATTTTCTTATCATCTTTAGTCTTTTTATAGCTCATTTTTTATTTTATTGAACTTTTCAATATAGCTTCAATGCTATTCTCTAAAGATTAATGTTAAAATCTCTTCTTAGGCTATTGAAAGGATATTATTAGTCATCTTAAACCTTATGTCTTTATTAGCCATGATAATGGTAATATTTCAGTTGTTACATTTGATATAGTGCCCAGTTTGAAATGTTGACAGAGGGAACTATGCATGAGATGATCTATAGCAAATGTTTGCTAAAGGCTTTTTATATGCCACACACTCTTCTTAACATTGTATACCCATTGAGTCATTTAAGGTTCACAGCAATTCTGTGTCTTAGGCATGTTTTTTTATTCCTTCAAAGGTGAATAAATTGAAGTTCAGAGAAGTTAAGTAACACAGCTAAAGTCACACAGCTAGTAAGTGGCAGAGCCAGGATTCAAACCTTTGTAATCTGACTCCAGAGTCTGTGTCCTTAGCCACTGTTCCATAATGAAGTCAATTTCTAACTACTCTAGGTGTTACATATTACTCATTCAGAGCCAGGGAGACAAAAGCCACCTAGCTGAAGAAGGTGTTCCAATATATATTTTAGCTGTAAGCATCAAATACTTCAACAGAACCCATTTATACTGAAGGAGAATTACACATCCAGCACTTTAGCATTTCTCTAGGATGGTAGAGTAGCATATAGGAACAAAAAAGGGATTGTGATATACAGTTATTTTTTCCTTTAAAGTATGAGCTTGGGAAATGGCAGAAATCAGAACTGCAAATTGTTTATTATTAACTTATCCATTTTGATATTATATATTGTCTAGGGTCATATAGGGTTATATAGGTTTTGAACCAGGCTAGGATAATACGCTGATGAGAGTTTTATTGAGAAGAGAACCAAGATATAAGAGGAATGTTTCCTGGGAATTCCCACTGTGAGGGTTTTAATTTTTATTAATATTGATAACTTGTCCGTGAAATAAAATAAAATATACCTCTTTTGAAAGATAAAAGTAAACTCTTATTGAAATCTCAGTTTTGATATTTCTCTCAGACATCTGGAAAACTGCTTTAGGAAGGATTATTTGAAAGTGTGGCTAGACAAAATTTAAATACCCTTTTTGATTTTCTGTGACTCAGCAGGTTAAGGACCCCACTAGTATCCATGAGGATGCAGGTTCAATCCCTGACCTCACTCACTGGGTTAAGGATCTGGTATTGCTGCAAGATGCATCACAGGTTGCAGATGTGGCTCGATTCTGGTGTTGCTGTGGCTGTGACACAGGCCAGCAGCTAGAGCTCTGATTTGACCCCTAGCCTGGGAACTTCCAGGTGTAGCTATAAAAAGAAAAAAAAGAGAGAGTGTTGTTTTTTCATAAGCCTCATCAATCAATCCCAGGATAATACAATATCATGGTTTTCTCTGAATTTTATTTATGGATTCAGTGCATATTTTTAACATTTAAACAATAAAAGTTCATTTTATATAATCTTAATTCAGTCATTTTTCCTTGCATTTTCTGTTATTAGAGAAAGTTATTTAAAATTTGCCATTTGCATCAGAGAAATAGATACATAATCTGCTTCATTTAATAAGGAGAAATGTTATTAGAAAGCATCTTCTCTGTCACTAAAGGGACCAACACATTTATAAATTAATCTGCCAGATTACCACCTGGATATTTGTGAGGTTAAAATATGTGTGCATTTGGGAGTTCCCGTCGTGGCTTAGTGGTGAACGAATCCGACTAGGGACCATGAGGTTGCAGGTTCGATCCCTGGCCTTGCTCAGTGGGTTAAGGATCTGGCATTGCTGTGAGCTGTGGTGAAGGTTGCAGATGCGGCTCAGATCCCGCGTTGCTGTGGCGAAGGCCGGCGGCTACAGCTCCTGTTAGACCCCTAGCCTGGGAACCTCCATATGCCGCGGGTGCAGCTCTGCATAAAGGCAAAAAGACAAAAAAGAAAAGAAGCAAAAAAAGAAAATGTGTGTGCATTTATGTGTAAAAACCATTTTGAAAAAATAAGTTCTTAAATAGTCATTAAATGTCTACTAATTACTAACCACTGAGCTGAAGAAAGAAGAAAAATAGGCAAGGTCTCTCCCTCAAGGAGGAAGAAATAGAGCAGTAAATTCATGATTACCGGGTCCAGTAATTTATATGGATTTTTCATCAAGTACAGATGAAAAATATCTAAATCAGACCAGATGAAATAATTCCAGATATGGCTTTAAAGAATGTAAATCTGATCAGAATTTAAGGATGAGTAAGAGTTACCAAGATGAGGAAAAACATTTGTTAGTGTATAGGGTAGCACAGCTATAGTTAATTTGTTTAATAATCAGTATTTGGCACATTTAATGAAAGAATAAACCTCATAGAAAGTCCATGCAGATTGTATTGTGTGGCTTTAATTGGTCCCTAGGAAAGACTTGGGTTAGAGGAAGGAAGGTGAGCATTGAATAATATAGCCCTGCTCCAGGCTCAGGAATATTTCTATGGCCTTACTCTAAACATATATCCAAAAGCCAAGCTGAAACTTCTGGGCTGGCATTGGCAATCAGCTGTTTCATGGATATAAACTCAGAAGATTGTTGATGTACCAGCTAGGGAAGTAGTTTGTAGAATCTCTCAGGTTGTAAATTATTAGAAAGTAAAACTTTTTAACTTGAATTCAGCCAGCTTTCTAAAAACCATATGTTCACTGAAGCACTATTTATAATACATGGAAGCAACCTAAATGTCCATCCACAAAGGAATAGATAAAGAAGATATAATACATATAACACACGGAATGTTACTCAACCATAAAAAAGAATGAAATAATGTCATTTGCAAGCAACATGGATGGACCTAGAGATTATCATACTAAGTTAGTCAGACAATCATGATATCATCTCTGTGGAATCTAAAAAAAGGATACAATGAACATATCTATGAAACAGAAACAGACTCACAGGCTTTGAAAACAAACATGTTTACCAAAGGGGACAGGTGATGGTGGGAGGGATGGATTATGGGTTTGGGATCAGCATATGCACACTGTGGTATATGCAATGATTGGCTGACAGGGGCCTGCTCTGTATAGCACAGGGAGCTCTACCCAATATTCTGTAATGGTCTATATGGTAAAAGAATATGAAAAAAACGGACGTGTGTACATGTATAACTGAATCACTCTGTTGTACAGCTGAAATTATCACAGCATTGTAAATCATCTATATTTCAGTAAAACTTTAAAAAGGATATTGTTATTACATTCAGCTGTTTTCCCCCATAGATAGTTTGCTTATGTTTATGCGACTTGGTGCACATACGTATATGCTTTTGACTCTTTTTGTGTCAGAACTTCTTCAGATATTCCATGTATTTGTTTTCTATTGCTATGTAACAAGTTACCATAAATTTAGTGTCATAAAGTGCATTTAATATCTTATAGTTTATATGGGTCAGGAGTCCAGACATTGCATCTTTTGCGGGGTTGCAATCAAAATGTCAGCCAGGGCTCTGTTATCATCTGGAGACGTGACTGAAGCCAGATCTACTTCCCAGATCGCTTACATTTTGGCACAATTAATTTTCTTGCAGCTCTAAGACTGAAGGCCATAGATTCTTGGTGGCTGTCTGTTTGAGGTCACTATCAGCTCCTAGAGTTTGTGCTCAGTTCATTGCTAGCTTGCCCTCTACCCTTTACAACATGGCAGCTCATTTTTTCAAAGCAGAGTGGAAATAGAGCAAGTTTGCTAGCTTGACTTAGTATCATTTAACATAATGTAAACGAGCACAAGAAAGACCTGTGCCATATTCTATTTGTTAGAAGCAAGTCATAGTTCCTGTACACACTCAAGGGAATTATACAGAGATGTGAATATCATGATGGCTACTTTAATGTCTGCCTACCACATTCCAGAAAAGGAAGTATATTCCAGTCTTAGGAATTTTTGAAATGTTTCCAGGTAGTCAGGTAATCAACTTTAAATAATCAACTGTGTGAATAGCATTTAACTGCTGCATACATAGGTGCCTCTTTAAAAAATAATGTATACCTATACATGTGTGCTTTAGTTTTAGAGTAAGGACAAAGTATGCCTAGAATCGACTATACAGCTTTTTTTCCTAATATCATTTATCTTCCAGACCATCTTGGAAAATCATCTCTTTTCAAATGATGATTATATTTTTATCAGTATTGTATATAATGCTATTTCCCCCAAATTTACCTCACTGTTTTTTCTCCCTTTTGTATCATTGATCTATTAAAAATCATAGGTCATTAGATTATCATTTTAGAAAGTGATTATCATTTTAGAAAGTTTAGGAGATTGATTATACATAAGCCTGTTTTAATTACATTCATAGTTTGTGGCAGTTTGTAAGAGGAGATGTGATTGTCTAACATTTTATTCTACACGATTTTAATAAATGTTATATTCTTTATATAACAAAGCCTATAATATATTAAGTTATGTTTACAAATGGTCATTTTGGTGAAATAAGTTTTATTGGAATAGCATGCTTCAATCTTCGATATTCATTCTAAATTTAGCCAGCAATACTTACTAAGCAAGCATTAACTATATTCTAGAATCTTGAAACACAGAAGTGACCAAGTCATGTCTTGACTTGATACTCTTAATTTTCAGATCAGTGCTGGAAGAACATTAATAGGGAGTAAATAATGAAAGCATTAAAAATCAGAATTTAATTAATGTGTTTTAGGCCACAAATTTAGGGGAATTAGAACTGAAATAGGACCCAGGTCTTCTCTATCAAAGTTCAGTGCATTTTCACGGTCTCTTGGGACTCCTAAGTAATAAATTGCCCTCCATTTCTTAGAGAAGGTGATTAATGAACTGCTCTGAGAAGGCTGGGCCCTTTAAATTGTTTTTGCAGAGGTAATTAAAACTTTGTGTTGATCCATATATACTCTCTATCCTCCTCACCACTGAGGCCAGCTAAACTGTGAGTCAGTTGAAGATGATTAGAATTCAACTTAGAAACATGAAACAGAATGAGGCTAATTGACACATATCCAAACGAAGACTATGGCTGGCCTTGTGACCACCGTGCTCTGCCTAAATGTGCTAGCCAGTCACAGATGTCAGTGTAGTTTTCAATCTCTGTGCTGCTTTTCCCCCTTCTCCTTTAACCTTCACTCATTCTGTTGAACAGTACGTAATGAAAAGACCTCTTTAAGAAGGAATCTGTTTAGTCTCATAGGTTAGCAAAAAATACTGTATTCCTAATCTGCTTGCAGTAATTCTTGAAAATATTTACTTGAGTTGATAATATTCAGAGACATTCAAACATAATATTAGTGTTAACAATCATTGTGAAACAACTCTTTGATTAATGGTCCTTTAAGCAGGTTTTAAAGCTGAATTATATGTACATTCAATTGGCTTGTCAGGTTCTAGTTATTAAATGCATTGATTTCATGCTGAGAAAATTCCTATTTCCCTGTAGTTTATCTTTTGACAAGTGCAGTAGGCGTATATTATTTTGGCCAAAGTTACTATATTTCTTATCGTTCATGGTATCCATATACCTCTTTTTTTTTTTAACTTTTTGTATAAAATTGGTTGCATGAGGTAAACTTTTCTCATATTAAGAAAACTTCAAGTAAAATTATAATTAAAAGCAGAATAGCTCATTCTTTTAATTCAGTTGTATATATGCATACTTTTGCTTTCCTGCAGATGTTGCCATGTAATATTTTTCAGTTGATATGTGAGTTTATTGCCTAGATTATTTTCCATTTAGTTGAAGTCTTGGTGTATAAGGCAGGATTTCTAGGAGAGGGCCCACTATTGTCCTATTCTCCTCCAAATGTAAAAGTTTAGGAAAAAGGTCTTTCATAGATTGTACTTTGTGGTTGACTACCCATATTGGGGGGAGGTGCATGGGAGGTGATGAGCAAAGGTAGAGAATAGGAAAAAACCTGATTACAGAGGATTCTGGAGAGTAGAAGAATAAAGAAGGAATGGTTTGGGGAGAAATTATTTATGTGGAAGTATTTCAGAGAAATAAATATTATTTGTTTCAGATTTAGATCAAGGTGATCTTAAAGAATTATATACAAGAAAACACCCCACTTTATTTTTCTGGAGTGATAGTATTCCTGATAATTCATGTCACCAGAAAGAGATAAGCATTTTTAAGAAGTGAAAATTACACAGAAATATCTAATTTGCTCATATTTCCTATTAAAAATAAATTGCACATATATGAGGGAAATATTGATACAATCCTAATATAATTCAATGCTATAGTTCCTAGTGAGATAAAATGTTTTAGAGGATATTTAATCTCACGATATTGTGGGAAATCAACAAGGACAATGCTAATTATTTGCGTTGTAATCCAGTAATAAGAAAACATTTTGGTTTTCATGTCTCAAACAAAGTGTCCCAACACTAAGGCAAATAATATTCCTTTCCAAGGTGTGCTGAAGCCTGCAGATGCTAAAAAGCTTGTTCCTAGTGTTCTCTAAGATGTAGGCTTAACAAGTTATCGAATCCTCTTAAACAACTACCTAATGTCAGTTATTGATGACAAATTTCAAAATAACCTTATGTGTGATTGAACCATCCCTTCCCTTGGTATCTAGGGTGATGTTGGTTTCTTATTCCTCTTCCTGTTCACTGTGCTTTCCTCTGTGTCCTTTTGTGGTTCCTTCTAAGTTACCAAACTCAGTCTTCAAATTTTCCCTTCTTTCTTTATGATCCTACTGTAGCTGGTTGTCCACTGACAACAACTCGTAAAGCTATTGATCTAATCCAAATCACAAGTGGAAGTCAATATGTCAATCCTAATACAGAATTTTTACAGAGAATGTATGTATTATACCCATAGACAAAGACAAGTACACTATATTTTCTACACCCTTTTTGGAGGACTAATAGACATCTCAAGCCTGTTCTGCCCTAAAATATACTCTGGATTTATAATCCACAAACCTGGGGCTCCCTCAACATCCTAACCTCCCAACAGCATCATCATAATTCTAATTGCTAAGACCGAATGGCTTTGATTTCTTTTCTTTTTGACATACCACATCCATCCTCTCAGCAGGATATAACTAAACCCTAACTATTCTCACCCTCTTCGCACCCACTTCTTCAACATTGGTCTATTAATTCTCAGGTCAGTTATGGAAATAGCTTTGGGTGTTTTTTCTCTGCCTTTGCACTCCATGATCTATTTTCAACATGGCAGCCAGAGTATGAGCCTCTTAATATGTAGCTCAGATCATGACATTTCTCTACACAAAATCTGCCATCTCATTCGAAGTCAAAGACAAAACTTCTCTCCACAAACATACCCATGCACAGTGTCCCACTTCAGCTTTATCTCTTCTGGTTCCTCCCTTGCTCAGCCCACTCCAGCCACACAGGCCTCTTTGTGTCCTGCCCTGCCTCAGTGGCTTTGCACTGACAGTCCTTTCTCCCTGTAATGCTCTTCCCTCATTTCCTCAGGTCTCTACTCAGATTCACCTTATCATAGAGGACTTTTTTGACCACATCTTATAAAACTGTGCAGTTTTCAGGCCCCATTCTTTATCCCCCATGCTTTTATTTTTCTCCAAAGTACTTATCATCTAATAGAATTTGCTTATTGTCTCTTGTCCATTTCAAGAATGACTAGAATTGTGTTATTTTTGTGCCATACCCCAATATCCAAAATACATAGTAATTACTCATATTTCATAAATGTCATTAAATTAAATCATTTTACAGCTGATTTGTAAAAGTGGGATCATGTCAAGTCTAATTCAGAATTTCTGTAGATAAATGTATAATTCCGCCCAAGGTAACCCACCCTATCCTTAAACTATATTTAAGAAATATGAGTATATTTTAATATTACCTCTAATATTTTACTAGAGATATACAGAGAAATAGAATACATATATTATTGATGACTGGTTATCACATGGTTTTTAATATTAGATATGGCAAAGAACAAATTAAGTCTTTTTGTTTTTTGGTCACTGCATATAGTGGCATGATGTGGGATCTCAGAACCCAAGCTGCAGCAGTGAAAATGCCAAGTCCTAACCACTAGGTCACCAGGGAACTCACTAAATTATATGGCTTTAAAAAATGCAACTTCAGTGGATTAAGGATCCAGCATTGCTCCTCCTCCGGTACAAATTTGATCCCTTGCCTGGAAACTTCTGCATGCCAAGGCAGAGAAAAAAAAAAAAAACACAACTTCGTGCCAAAAAATTGTGACATTACTCTGATTATACCATTAGGCTATTATTGTTCTTGATCCCAGCATTGGCATTTCATGTTTGTTCCACCAAACTTTATTTTATTGATTGATTGATTGTGCTTTTAGGACCACACCTGTGGCGTATGGAGTTTCCCAGGTTAGGGGTCAAATCAGAGCTGTAGTCGCTGGCCTGTGCCACCAACACAGCAACACCATACCGAGCCATGTCTGCGACATACACCACCACTCATGGCAATGCTGTATCCTTAACCCACTGAGTGAGACCAGGGATTGAACCTGTGTCCTCATGGATACTGGTCAGATTTGTTTCCAATGAGCCACAGTAGGAATTCCCATTTTATTTTTAAAATGTGAAATATTTGTAGTATACAGAAGCTATTTTTCCAGGTTCTTGCACAAATGGGAGTCAACACGTCAATTATAACTCCAAATTTCTATAAAGAAATATGCATATTGTACTCTAGGTAGACAAACACAAGTATGTTGTATTTTCTATACTCTCTCTGAAAATTTAATATCTTTACAGCCATAGAAGTTAATTACCTGAGTTGTTTCCACAGAAGTTCTAGTATATATAATTAAGGCTGTGGACCACAAACCTTATTTTATTTTTTAGGTATTAGAGTTCATACATCTTTCTCTTTTCTCTCTTTGGTAAAAGTTTTGTTAATGCAAAATTTAAATATTTATCTGGCTCTTTCACACACATGAAAAGGAATTGCATTTCCTTTTTCTACTCAGAGAACATTAACAACTGCCACATCTACAGCTGCATTGGGCCAGAAATGCAGCTCCTAGGCAATGGGAATTGGCTACTAAAGCACTTGAAAGATCCAGTGTTTCATGAAGGTTTCAATTGGGATTAATGAAACCATCCTGTACATAGAAATTTTGGATTTTTTTTTTTTTTTAAGTATCAGCACTCCTTGGCAATTATCTAACCCCTTCCATTGCAACAATGAGAAAATTGAAATATCCCTTATGCCCTTCAAGAGTTGCTGGCTTGATTTACTCTCATACTCTGTAGCTTCATGTCTGTTCATTCAAAATGACCACGCCATTTTTTAAGGCTGCCATACTAGCCTCATTGTTCCCTCTATGATGATTTTCTCCTGATGTTTGTTTTCCTGTTTCCTCCCTGTCATTGTACTGTCAGCCTAAAAGTCACTTAATCAGAGAGGTCTTCCCTGGCCACCCAGTCTAAAGCAGCTTTCCCTCATCTGCTATCACATCCCTTATTTTAATTCTTGGCATAGCATGCCTCTCTGTTTTCTTTCTGGAGTGTTTGTTTTTATGTATGTAGTGTGTTTATTGTTCACCTCACTACATTAAATACAGGCAGCAGCCGATTTGATTGTGTTCTTCACTGCTCTATCCCCAGTGACTAGAATATTTCCTGGCAGTTAGCCGGTGCTCAATAATCATTTGTTTAATAAATGAATGATGTGATCCCTGTTACTTCTTTTATTTGTATAAATTATTAAAAAAACACTAGGGATCCAAGAGTGTAGAACTCACAAATATGCACTCCCTTCCAGCCTCATTATGGGTCATTAACAAAACTGACCTGATTTTCATAGGTCATCAGGGTAATGTGCCCAGGCATTTGGGTATTGTTATAGACTACTCTGTGATAAACATATTGATCACCATATGTCTGTTAGTTTGATGATAATCTGCATCTTCCATTACCAAGTGCAGTTCTGCTTTCCTGCATTTAAAAGATGAAAGAAAAGATTGATTTCTTAATGTTCTCCCTTCCAAGAAACATTTTACTCAAGTATTTTAGATGAGTTACATTAAAATATAGAAAAATCAGCTTTAATAATTTTTCTTATCAGTAAAATGGGTTAATTATATTAATCCCATAAATGACTTCTGAATACCAAGCATGGACCAGCTCTTCTCTCATTGAGTTTTAGGGAAAAGCAGATGATAAGTAACAGTATAGCCAGTGCTGTTTTCAACCCATTCATGTGTTATTTTATCCTGACTGTAATTCTTTGATGTCAAAATTATTCTTTTTCAAAAAAACTTCTTAGGAAAACTAATCCATGTGGAATAGGCAACATACCCAGATTCACACTGCTAGTGGCAGGGGAGGTTTTGAACATAAATTTTTATTACTCCAAACCCCCTTTGGTACTGTCAGTTCAAACAGGGAGCATTCTAACAAGGACCTACTATATAGCACAGGGGATTATATTCAATCTTATAATAATTTATAATGGAAAAGAATCTTAAAAAGAATATATATAAATGAATCACTTCACTGTGTAGATAAAACATTGCAAATTCAATAGTACAAGAGAAAAATGAAAAAAGGAATGTCCTATAAAAATTTAATAACAATAAAATTATTTTGAGCCTTAGAAAGCATTAAAATAATTATAATTTATACAAAAAATAAATTACTCATTCAAATAGAGAGTTTGGCTATACGTTTTGGTCATTGAAACTAAGGACATACACATTGCTATAATATATTACTTTAAATATCTAAAAAGTTGGGTCATAGTGTAAATTGAATCTCATCAAAAGACGATTTAGATGTAAAGTGTATCAGATATTAGCCAAAGTATTCTCATTAAGGTATCTCAAGTTGCTTTATAGTGTTTAATATGGTGGGTATTAGATTCTGGCAGACAGATAAACCAGTCTTTAAGTCAACCAAGATTACTATGCTAATCCTTCAGCTAGCTTGTTTTCTAGTCCCTGACAAGCTACATTATGCACCCTAGCCCTACATCACAGAATTCTACTGCATTTTAAATTCTGACTTTGTGTTTTAGACATGGAATTACTTGGAGAAAAGGAGATATTTATGATGTAGGTATCATGGATAAATGACACCAATGTGGAATCTGAGGTCTGTGGTGCTGTGAGAGGCTTACAATGAAATTACCAGCATATTTTTGGGATGTTGAGAGCAGAACTAAGCAATGAAGCATTTTGTGATTATATAACTCGGTATAAAATGAGCAGAATGATACTTGTAACTTCAAGCTCAACCTCACAGTTGAACCAGCCAGCAAGATCATCATAAATATTTGTACTTGAGTGTTGATGCTTCTATTGCTGACCTTTTGTCTGATTTGGGATTATTTCAGAAATCATGAATAGTACTTTGGCAAATGAAAATGAGAAATGTTAGTTAATAAAATTAAGGAATATCAACCCAAAATATGTGTAATTCTAAAAAAGTCATCTCTACCAGTCAAAAAATTGGTTAAATAAGTGGAGACAATGAATTTTTAGTTATGTAGTCATTCCAGGAATATTTATTCATTGTGTCTAGGTATGCTTTCAGCACAGTTGGATGCAAAGTGTTCTTATCCTCAGAAATTTCATGATCAAGGTGTGAAAATGAGACATGCATACTCACACTGAAAATTAAAGCAGCAAGGCAATCTATAATTGAGTGCCATAGAAATATTCTGAATAATAAATTATGTGAGCCTATCAAAAGGGAAAATCAAGGAAGGCACCATGGAGAAACTTGGAATAGCCTTGCTCTTGGATAGGATTGCTATTGAGTTGGAGTCGAATAAGTGAAAGGTGTTCCAAGCTGAGGGTGGGGGAATTCAAAATGGAGTTGAATATATGAGAGTAGGAATTAGCTCGCCATCTTTGGGAAACAGTGGGGAACTCCAAAAGTAGTTTCTGACTGTCTTGTGTGGGTCCTTGATTGCCAAGTTGAAACATTTGGACTTCATCCTGAGAATAAGAGTAAATCACGAAAGGCTCTCTACAGAGGAGTGGAAGAACAAGACAGCAAGTTAGAAGGACTAATCTGATAGAAATGTGAACATTCTCCTGAAACTAGGGAGAGATTAGAAAGGAAGAAAGCAGTTTGAACAGCAGTTCTTAAACATCATTGTGCTTAATAACCCACCTGGGTAGTTTGCTAAAATTTCAGATTCCTGAGCCTTACTCCAGAGACTGTGATTGTATAAATCTGAAGAGGGCCTTTAATCTCCATCATAACAAGAATCAGTGTGACCACTCTGAGTTAAGTGGTCTTCAGACCACATTCTGAGTAATACTAAATTAGAAGTCTGTCACAATAACCCAGGAGTAAAGGTTTGTAGTATAATTTTGGAAGTAGCAATGAAAAGGAAATGATGACTGTGAAAGATACAGTTAAAGACAAATTGATAAGACTGAAAAATTTTTGGATTCAGAAAAATCAAAAAGAAGAAATAGTCTAAGATGATATTAATGTATTTAATTCAATATATTTGATAATTTTATTTATATAATTGGACTTGCTAGTCAATTAATTCACCTGAAAGAGTCATGCATATAAAGATAATGCCCAAATGTGAACCAAGGAGAAAATACAATATGAAGTAATGAATATGGCAATACATGTAGATAAAAAGAAATCCAGAAAAAATTAATCCACTATTTTTATTAAAGTATATTCTAATAATTTTCCCCCATCATGGATTTAACTGACTCTAATCAAGGTTCCTTAATTCATCATTAATTTTTGAAAATGGTTGTAGAATTCTCAATTATCTACATCTTCTCCATTTAGCTAAGAGGGCAATTCTAGGGAATATACTGGAGCATCTTTGTAGTTACAGTTATCCTACATCGTAGAGTTGGGTAAATAATTATAATTAAAAATAATCATTTCCTGGAGTTCCCCTGGTGGCACAGAGGGTTGGGGATCCAGTGTTGTTGCTGCGATTGCTCAGTTCACTGCTGTGGTGTGGTTTCCATCGCCGGCCTCAGAACTTCTGCATGCTAAGGCTGTGGCAAAAAAAGAAAAGTAATAATTGTTTCCTGATCTCATAGCTGCAGAGAATAGATAGGTGGGTGGCGGGGGAGTGGGAAAGTGGGTAAATGTACAAACTTCAAGTTTTTAAATAAGCCAGTCCTAGGGATGTATTGTGCAGCATGATGTCTATCCTTAATAAAACTGTGCTCTATGTTTGAGAGTTGCTAAGAGAGTAGATCTTAAACATTCTCATCACAAGGAAAAAATGTTATCTATGTGATGATGGATGTTAACCACACTTACGTAGTGATCATTTCATAAGATACATGTATTGACTCATTAAGTCATACGGCTGAAACTAACACAATGTTGTATTCAATTATGTCTCAGTTTTAAAAGGTAATAAGAGTTTCCATTTCCTAGAGAGTTATCTGCACATGAACCCTAGTTTTTGATTTGGACAATATACTTACTGAAATTACAGTCCATAGTGGATAAAAAGCACAATCTTTGGACCTTATTCTCAGTTGTTTCTAGGATAAAGTCATACGAAAATCTTAAGGAGTTTATTATTGTTAGGTTCTAGCTTATGTCATTAAGCCATCAGGAATGGCACTGATTGGAGTTCCTGTCGTGGCTCAGTGGTTAACGAATCCAACTAAGAACCATGAGGTTGCGGGTTCGATCCCTGGCCTTGCTCAGTGGGTTAAGGATCCGGTGTTGCCGTGAGCTGTGGTGTAGGTCACAGACGCGGCTCGGATCCCACGTTGCTGTGGCTGTGGCGAAGGCCGGCGGCTACAGCTCCTGTTAGATCCCTAGCCTGGGAACCTCCATATGTCACGGGTGCAGCTCTACATAAAGGCAAAAAGACCAAAAAAAAAAAAAAGGAATGGCACTGATTAAATGTATAAGGAAAATTGGATTTTAAGTAGAAATTATAATAATTATCAGAAGTGTTTGTCTCAGGTTGATGCGAATTTTGGGGTCATGGTGCTTCCACTAAAATAGTCATCAATACTTAAAACAAGTTTTCCAGAAGTAATTCCATCTTTTCTTTTTTAAAAATTTTATTTCATACCTTCCTTTACACATGTAAATAAATAATCTGGCCTTTCGGTTAATACCATCTTATTTTTATATGTTACCTTTGGAGTTATTGTGAGCTACAATATGATAGTAGGAACTGGTAATGTTCCTTTTGTATTGATATTGCCTGAAATTACTGAAATTTCAAAATTCTGGGTTCCATCAACAGAAGGAGAAAAATAAACTGAAGTACCTTGAAGGATTAAAACATTGTATATTAATAAGTTTCAGTTAAGGGTAAATCATCATATTCCTTCATGCTTTAAAAGAGTAGACTGTAATGGCCCTCAAAACCCCAAATATTGACTGTCTGGCCTTATATGGGAAAAGGTTGCCAATTCCTGATACATGGGGTTAAAGAAAGTATTAATAAAATTAATCACACCTGGAAAAAAAAAAAGGAATGTTTGATTTGAAAGAGGTAAGGCTTTGCCCTGATGAAAGGGATGAGGAAAGACAAGAGAGGACTTGATATTTTGGCTAAGGGGAAAGGGGAGTAGAAAAGAAAGATGCAAACAGAAGGCAAGCAGTAAGTCTTCATAAGTGCTGGGCAGCCAGAAGTTATGAGTGGCTCTTCCTTTAGTGTAAACTAAAGTCAGTATTACTCTCTTGAATTCACACCACCTCATGCCCTGGGTTCCCTGGGGGCCGACCTGGCAGCCACCAAAGTTGTCTTCTGGGATCCTGACACCCACTTTTGCCCAAACACCACAGGGATTACTTCATAGAGAGAGCACCATAAACGGTGTTTTCTTAGTGACAGAACTTATCATCTAATATTTTCTTATTCATTAGTGGTGCGCAAACTGTTTCTAAAAACACCCATAAAGTAAATATTTTAGACTCTGGGGGCTATACTGTCTCTGTCACAACTACTGAACTCTGTCATTTTAATAGGAAAGCAGCCATAGATGAGTAGTAAATGAATGAATGGGGCTATGTGCTAGTAATACTTAATTTACAAAAACAGCCAGATTTGTCCCATGGCCAGAGTTTGCCAACCCCTCTTTTACTGCAATGTGTGGTATTTCTATTGCAGATTAAAAGACTGGTTTAGAAAGCTTTTTTCCTAGCATACTTTCCCTAAAGAAAGAGTTCCAGATTAAAAATAGATAGAAACCTGACCCAGTACTAGATTTGATAAATTCCTTAAATAAAGAAAAGTAAAAGGCTTTGGAGGTACATAAATAGTATCTAGAAATTGGGTTGCAGTATTTTCTAGTTGTATAAAGTTTACACCTCTTTCTCATCTGTAAAGTAGGAATAGTAATACCTGTTGATAAGAAGGGCATGGCCATCAATTGCCATCACATAAGAAAATGCCCATTATAGCAATATCTGATGTGTAGTAGACCCTTGGTAAGCCCTGGTTTTCTTCCTCCTTCTCCATATGCCAGAAAATACATGTGGAGTAGAAACAAAAGTAGAAACCAAGTAGAGTCAAAGGCATCGCTTCTAAGGTTCAACAGCTCTCTTTATCTCACTATAATTTTCATTGCTGGCTTAAAGGCATAGGCCTATTACTACTTGGACCCAGCTCATAATTTTCAACAGCTCTGCACTTAATATGATACTGTAGGCGTTCTTGGTTCTCTGCTTTCCTCATTCCCTAAGTTATTTGTAATGTATATATGTATACACATATATAAATTATAATTTTGTAAATATATACTACTTATGTGCCAGAAACTGTGCTAAACTTTGTATATATCTATTATCTCATTTAATTTTTACTGTGCTTTATGAAGTAGTTCTCATATCATCCCCATCTTATAGATGTGATATCAACAGAGTAATATAACCTACCTACAGTCATACATGAGGAAAGTCTCAGAACTGGTCCAGAAATTCAGGGGTTTCTGGTTATAGTGTCCATTCACTTAATAATAATGGTGAGCAGTATATTTTTAAAAATAAAAATAATGTTTAAAAGCAATGAGACTACTGTTTCAACCACTTTGATGGAATGCCTTTGTCACCTATGGAATACTTGCCCAACTTCAAAGAAGAGCTGGGTTGAAAACCCAGTTGTGTGTTTTATTATTGGTCTTTCCATCCCTATCTTTGAACCTGCACAGAGGCCACTTGCAAATAAATGTAGATCTCCATTTGGCATACTCCACAAAGCATTTTAAATGATTCAATGTGTTCAAATGATGAGATTTCCATTATTTATGCATGAAGAAAATATGCTGTTTTCCATGCACTGAGCCAGGGGGAAGTTATTCAGCCTGAGTAATATTAGACTATGGATCTTCCATTTATTTGAAAATGGTCGTGTCAGGCTGAGGAAAATAATGGTTCAGGTTCTTCTTTTCCTTCCTCCAAGTACTATGTCAAAACACCGTTGATCAGAATAAATAAAATCTTGTATCATTGGGTCAAGGCTGTAAGAAGATAGAGCAAGCCAGCAAAACACTAAAACTAAACATGTTGGAAGATCTGCTTTGAACTGTGGATTCTATGTTTTTCCCTTTCCCACAGTTCCTATTTTCTTCTATTCTACTCACCAAGTTACATGGAAATTTTCTCTTCTATTGAAATAGCAGCTTTCCCCAATATTTAAAGAAGGTATTTCATTAAAATTTTGGCATTTACAAAGAAAGGGAATAACTGGACTGCAAGTCAAGTTAGTTTGTGAGTGTGCCCCAGGCAGCAATCTGAATTCTCTTGGAGGAAGCATATATTCCCTAAAGACAGATTAAGAAACTAGTCTTTCCTCAATGCCAGGACCCCCTTTGAAGTCTTGTTAACTTCAGTTCTTTTTTTTTTTTTTTAGGGCCACACCCGTGGCATGTGGAAGTTCACAGGCTAGGAGCTGGATCGTAGCTACAGCTGCTGGCCTGTCCCAGAGCCACAGCAACACAGGATCCCAGCCGTATCTGCAACCTACACCACAGCTCACGGCAACACTGGATCCTCAACCCGCTGAGCAAGGCCAGGGATGGAACCCGCATCCTCATGGATACTAGTCAGATTTGTATCCACTGCGCCACAGTGGGAACTCCCTATTTCAGTTTTTAAGGACAAATTATAGTACTGCCGAAAAATAGCATGCTTGTTATCACTTAAGAAGAAGAAGCCATTTGATGTAATGAATTAAATGTATTCAACATGATATGAATGTTTAGTTCATGTCAGCCATAGTTACAATAAGATTTGAATTTGATGGTCTTGAATAATTTTCTAACAATGTTCAGAGACTCCTCCCTTTGGAGGTTAATGAATTTAAACTTGAACAATCAGTCCTAGAAGTTCCTGTGAAGTGAGAGAGAATCCCCTCTTCAGATTTCTAGTTTGGGCACCTAAAAGTTGAGTTTCTTTTGATGTTCCTCTCAATGTGTCACCACATTTAATTGCTGTCTGATTCAGCAAGATAAAAATAGAAAGATAAAAGAGGAAGAAAGCAACAAAAAGAAAATACCTGGGGTCTTTCATGTATATTATATGTACATAACCTAGTATTTTGCACAACATCTGGAGTAGACCCGGGCCTAAATTTATACTCTCATTTAATAATAAGCATCATAGTTACATCAACAGTAACAGCAGCAGCAAATTCTTAACTGCATACATAAAAATGACAAGCCATGAGTTAAATGCTTTCCATGAACTACTTCAATTCTTACAAATTCTGTTGTGTATTTTGACCCTATCCTATTTTATAGATAAGGAAACTAAGGCTCAGTGAAATTATAAAACTTGCCTTCAAACCACAACTTTCAGTGATTGAAATTAGTTCTGTCTGTTCCTTATACCCATCCTCTTAACGAGAACATTCCATTCCATTCATGATGAAACTGGAAACATCCAAGTACACAAGATGTGTTCATTGGGTGAAAGGGATTAAAGTGCAGAGGCAGTGAGAACACCACACTAGTGGGAGAACTCTGTGTGCTCTTTGACAAGTTATCACCTTCTCTGTGCATCAGGTTTATTGTCTGCACAAAGGGCATAGTAATAAATTCTTGCAAAGCAGTTGGAACCATGCCTGCCTCAGAGTAAACGCTAAAAATATTAGTTATCATTGTAATTCATACATTTTTCCCTCTGTTGTATGATACTTATACTTTGCCCTTTACATGCCAATAAAATTAAATTAAAAATAAAAGATGAAAAAACCCAGATGATTATTGATGAGTGTGCAATTCAGAGATGCAAATTTTTCTTGCTTTATGTTTTTATTACTTAATGAATTTTATTACGTTTATAGGTGTACAAAAATCATCACAACTAAATTTTATAGCATGCCATTTTTTATATACATCAGAAGAATTTGAAGAACCTGAGGTAACACTGAGACAATATTTTTTTCCTCTGTCATTATATGTATTCTATTTTAAACTATTTTAATTCTCCTCTCTTTTCTTCTAATTCCACTTCTTGATCCTTAGGCAACTATCCTGAGTCCTGTTGGTTGCTACTAATCTCTGCTGTGATGTTTTTTGGTAGCTAAAATGTTAGATTATAAGGTATGTATATTTTAATGGCAGATATTTGAGAAGTTAAAATGCTTTCTGACCCTAGGAAGGAAACTTTCTGCTGATCAAGTGTATGTAAGGCAGTGGAGTTCCCTGGTGGCTCAGTGGGTTTAGGATTTGGCATTGTCACTGCTGCGGCTTGGATTACTGCTGTGGTGTGATTTCAATCCCTGGCCCAGAACTTCTGCAAGCCTTGGGTGCAGCCAAAAAAAAAAAAATAGATTTGGGGGATAAATGTTTAGGAAGGGACAATCACAGCCAAAGAATGGACCACATTCACCTTGCATTTGAAGTTTGTGGTTTAATTTGGAGAGTTTACACATGGCCCACAGCTTTCTCTTCTAAAGATGGAATATTCAGCACCACATCACTCACTACTTGTTTTATACCCCTCAGTTTATCAGTTTTGTTGAGGATGATGTGGGTTCTCTACCCTGTGGATAATGCTGGGTTTTTATAATGCAGTATTTGATACCAAATATACAAAATAATCTCTATAACATGGGTTATAGAGCATATCACTTTTGAACTACAATATTGTCAATGTTGCATTCTTCCTTCTACCATTGAGCATCTGCTCACCAGGTAATAACCATGGTAAGTTTTGTGCATTTCATAAGCTTTCTATTTTTAAATGCTTCACAAAATATCACATATGTATGTATTCTTTTAAATCTTGCTTCTTAAGTGTGGTCCACAGATCTGTAGCTTTGGTATCACCTGGGAGCTTATTAGAAGGAGCTCTGCCCCAGATCTCTTGGCTCATAATCTGCATTTAATAAATTAGTCAATTCATATGCACCTTAGTTTGAAGAACACTGTATTATTTTGTTTTCCTTAGAGTCTTTGCTTATTTTCTCATTTGTCTCTTGTGTTAGAACTTACTAATAGAATAGTGTTTGTTCATTAACTTAACAAGGCATTGCTAAGATTTATCCAAGTTGCCTTGAGTAGTCATTTATGGCTGTGTGATGTAGTACTTGTGTAAATATTCCAAAACTTATTTTATCTTTTATTGCTAGAAGTTGAGATTGTGTCTGGCTTTTTTTTTTAATAAAGCATAATCCTGCTATGAACACTGAGGTACATGGCTTCGGATGTGTGTGCATGTATTGGGCCACGTGTGTGTTTAAGAGAGTCTTTATACTAAGTACCCAGGAGTGGAACTGTGAATAGGAGTCTATATAAACCGTCGTCTTTATCAGATTATGGTAAATTTTTTTCCCACCAACAATGTACAAGAATTCCCACTGAATTCCCATCCTTACCAACACATGGTATCATCAGACTTCTTACATTTTTGCCAACCTAGTGAACATTTCTTGCCTTCTCAGTGTGGTTTATGCTTGCATTTCCCTTGATTACTAATGAGATGGATCTTTTTTTCGCATGTTTAATATCCATTCAGTTTTTCTCTTCTGTGAAATGCCTTTTCATATGTTGTAACTGTTTTTATATTATTATTGGTTTATAGGAATACTTATTTTAAAATAGTCTTTGGAGAGTTACATGTATAGCAGCAATATTTTCTCTGAGTTTACGACTTGTTCTCTCATGTTCTTAATGGAAGTTCTAAATGTTAGTGTAGTTTGGTTTATTAATCTTTTCCTTCACGGTAAGTTCTTTTTATAATTTTAAACAGAAGTCCATCCTTGTACAAGTATCATAATGCAATTCTGCAATACTTCCTTCTAAACACTTAAAATTCTAATGTAAATTAAAACATATGCTTTAAAAATATTATGATTAGAACTGAATTTTGCTTATTATGTGAGGTAGGAGTAAATATTCATTTTCTATCCTGAGTAATCAATTCTTGCAGCACCATTTATGGAATAATTGCTCTTTTCCCTATTGGTGGCAATGCCATCTTTCTCAAATAAGTTTTCACATATTGTAAAGATCTATAACTGGAATCTTTATTCTGTTTCTTTGGACTTTTTTTTTACCCTATGTAATGCTTTACAGTCATTATTACTACATATTTATAATAAGCATTAATGGTTGGGAAAATACCCTCACCTGTTTCTTCCTCTTTGTTTTTCACATAAAATTTTAGAAGAATGTAAAGTTCCTTGAAATATCCTGTTGGAATTTTGGTGAGAGTATCATTGATTCTAATAGGTCATTTTGTGAAAAATTTTCTTCTTTAGTTGGTTCTTTCTATTCATGAAAATGGTATATCTCTCTATTTATTCAGGTCTCTTAAAAAGTTTTTTAAAGTTTAAACTTTTCCCAATAATGGTCTTATTTATCTTTTATTATATTTATTCCTAAGAATGGTATTTGTGTGTGTGTGTGTGTGTGTGTGTGTGTGTGTGTGTGTGTGTACAGCATTCATCTGTTGATGGTAAATAGAAGAACAATTGATTCTTATAAATTAGTCACCTTCTAAACTCTCATAATATTCTAATAATTTGTCTAAGATTCCTTTACACTTTATATGTGAATAATGATATCAGAGAGTAATGTTTTGTTTCTTTCTTCCTTTTCAATCCATACATCTTCAATTTCTCTGTGTGTGTGTGTGTTTGGTCTTATTAAGCTGTCTAGGATCTATAGTTCAATTTTTTTAGAAGTATTAAAAGTGAGCATCTGTATCTTGTCCTTCATAAAAGATATTTCTCACATTTCAGCTAATATCTTTCCAACTCTCCACTTCTGTGTTAAGCCACCCATACACTGATGTTATTAAACAACTCTTCCATTAATGTTTTAATTTTCAAAAGTCCTATGTTTAGTTTTCCCCTTTGTCATCCAGACAAGGTCAGAGGATTTCAGCTCAAGTTAGCCAGGGCTCAACTCCAGGCTTTGATACTTAAACAGCTATCTGAACCTAGGCAAATGGTTGCCTTCTCGAGCTTCAGCTTCCTTGTTGTAAAATAAAGTCAGTGTTAGAAATCCTCCATTTTAAGGAACCCACTCATTATAATGTTCAACTCAAATTAATAGAAACTTTATAAAAAGAAATATTCACATTTTCTTGAACAACTGGAAAATGTATATATTTTGCCATACAAATGTCTACCATGTTACTTTTCAACATCTCAAAACGTAAAATTAAGTCTTCTTAACAATCTAAAAATTCTTAACTTTTTTCGGTCTTTGCTAGTTAGGCCTAATTGCATGGTAATAGGCTACTTCTTGTGATCCCCTTTCCATCTTGAGGTTGAGAGTGACATTTCAAGGCATGATGATTCATTTTTTTTTTAATTTAATTATCAAACACTAGGAGTTTAGCATCCTCCCTTAAAAGTCAGCTAGAAGCTTTTGACAGATGGACATTTAGCACCTGAGTAATCATCCTTCAGGTCTCACGAATCAGTCACTTTGAAAGTTCTATGACATTTTCTGAGGGATTTGGTAATATCTACTTATTTTAACTGTGTTGCTGCTGTATGATTGGTCATGATTTTGCGGTTGGTTTAATGATAAATGATGTACAGCTTCAAGTACTTATGAATATATCTATATCTATGTCTATATCTGTATCTAGTCTTTCTCCCTGAAAGAAATACTTTCTTAGAGTAAAAGTTTGTCTCCCAGACATATTTTCATATTTTTTCTACATATAGGGTAACATCTCTTCAAGACGGCGTAGTCTTTCGAAGACTTTCATTTTAAATGATTATTAGAGGTCTAAATCTAATTTAACTAAGCCTAAAATTCAACTATGTGTTGCTCTATGAATACAAGTAACACATCCACAGTTCTTGCCATGACCAGAATGGCTTTCCTTGGTCTGTCCTCATTTCTATACAGCCTCCATCTCCTTCCACCCCAGGCCACTGATCAGCTGAATCTTCCTCAAATATAACACACTTGCTGCTATGTCAGTGTCTTTGCGCTTTCTTTGTCCATACCCTGGAACACTGGCTCACTCTCTTCATTCCTTCAGGATTTTAATTAAATTCTAACCTATGAGAGAATCTTCCTTGACCAGCTTTTACAAAATATCACTCCCAAACATCGTACTCTGAATTCTTAATTTCTTTCAATTTGTTTTATAACACTTAGCCATGGCTGACATGTTTGTATATTTGCCGAGGTGTTTTTTCTGTCGTTTCCAATTAGAACAAGAAAGAGAGTTTCTGTTTTATTCAATTCTTTTTCTCCAGAACTTAGCATTTGGCACATATTAAGCATTCAGTAAATATTGGTTGAATGAAGTAATTTAATTAATGTTGAGACAATCAGGTGCACAGGTGTTTTCTATGTAGAGTTAAGGTCACACAAGCTTTTTTCAGTATCTGTGGGAGACTGGCATAGCCCTTTTAGTCTCTGTTGAAAGACTCATTATGATTTTCAAAATGTTAAAATGTGAGGAAAGAAGTGCATTATTAAAATGATTAAATAAAATAATGCATGAGAAGTGTTTGGCAGAATGCCTAAAGTTAAATGTTCAATAAATGCAATAAACTTATTCCATCTGAATTCATCCTTTCCCATTTCTCTCCTGTCACAATGGAAATGTTGGCTTTTGCCTAGTTTAAGGCAAAGCCTTCCATCTATATCTTCGAGTTTAATCTGCCCTTGCCTTCTCAGGGGAAGCATTACATCTCTTACCCTCCTTCTTCCTCTCATATCCTTGATTTCCTCTCTCTTTGCAGTCTACCCATCAACCTTAACACCTGATCCACCCAGAAGGAGCCCCTTCTGACAACTGACACAAAGTCATCACATTGCCCTGAGGGGGCACTTCGTAAGAGGTGATTCATCATCAGATGTTTGCATACTTGTCTACCTGTCCTCACAAATTTACAGAATTACTTGTCATTTTCTGAATGTTTAAGGTCCCATAATTTCTCTTATCTCTAACTTTTTGCTTGTGTTAGTTTCTGCCCATAATGCCTTTACCCTTTGACACCCCCCCCCACAAATATGTTCATTCAAAATGAGATTAGCTAATTCCAATTTATACTTGAGGTCTTGGTCCCAGCGTAGATACCACTCTGTCACTATGAAGATTCACTGAGACCTAAGAATTGAATGTCCCTCCTGTGTTTCCACAGTAGACACTACATAGCCCCATCAACACTTTTCTCCCCCAACCCACCTTTGGCTTATAGCTGTTTGTTTATTTATTTCAAGACACTAAATTCCGTGAGGACAGCTATTTTTTTCATGTTTATCACTGAAATACCAAGGTCTACCTGGGAATTTGAAGATAGTATAAGAGCTATTTTTTTTGACTTGAGTTGTGGAGTGGTGTCATTAGAAAGCTACAAAATTCATTTCTGGTAGTACTGAAACCTGTGGGCCAACAAATTGCTGCTGAACTTGCATCAATATGCTAGTCAAAGACAAATAAGCTCAAGAGCAGAATTTCTTACTTTAACATTTATTGCTAGTGATGTTCATTTTATATCAGAGGAAAAAATTACTGGAAATGATTTAAAATACTGGAAACAATGGGATAGAAACTTTAGTACTACTGTTTAGAGTGGTAATATTGATAATATGTACTATCTAATATGTGTATAGATTTTTACAATTTTCAGAGCCCTTTATGGCTTAAAGGAAACACTTTTTTTAAAAAAAAACCTAGGCGAAATCTAAGACTGAATTCATCCTTTGGATATTTCTAACTAGGCAGCAGATTGGCCTTGTGTAAGACAACATCGATGATGAAAGTTTCCTACTGCATGCTGATGGCTTGGCATTGAATTAATGCACCCTATCAAGATAACACATGCGTGTTCAAGTACATATAGGATATATGCAAAAAAAAAGTTTCATTGAAATCCTCCTCCCATAACCAAGTTAGAAATGAACTCTTAGTTATTGTAACTTACCATTTAATTCTCTGTTCTGGGTGGAAATGATGCCTGCTCTCTCTTAGCTTTTAATTTACAACATTTCTGCCAGAACTTTCCATCATTATTGATAGCAGTTACCCAGCAGCTTATTGAGTGGCTGGCTCTGTAGGGCAGATTGAAAGGCATTGGCAGACAAGGGTGGTGGTAGTGGGGTATAATACTCTGTGTCTTATGATAATAGCAACAACTAACTGCTTATTTTGGTTTGCTCAGGAAAAAATACACTGATAATTTACCTGGGATTTTCACTTTTAATACAGATATGCTGATGGCAAGTAGTGAACACTTTCAAAGATGCCCTGTATAAACCTAACAATGGTAAACACTCTCTCAGACCATGTATGCCGTAAAATTCCAACATCTATGATCAATCAATGTGAAAAATGGATAATTTATTTTACATAAAGCTTGGAAAACCAGTGAGTCAATTGAACATTTCCATGTCTCAGTCGTTTCAAATATGAGTAAGCAACCTGTATTAATGAAAAGGGTTTTTAAGTGGAAGACTGGGGATGCTCATTTTTTACAGTGTAAGACTTTCTTTTAATATAGAGACAGCTAGATTAATAAAGTGTATTTTTTCATGAGATCTGGACTATCTTAAAGTGGCTTTGCCAGAAAATGAGTTCAGGGCAAGTCAACTAAGATCACCTGGAGTGTTTTTGCCATCATATAATATGGGAGAAGATCTGGATCAGTAGTTATTAATATATCGAAATCACCTAAGAAGTTTTTTTTTAAGTACTCTTGTCTGAGTCCTCCCTCCAGAAATACTTACTTCATTTGTTGGGGCAGGGCACTGATTTCTAAACTTTAGCCTGAACCAGAATTACCTGGCAAGCTTGGTAAACATGCAAAGCCCCAAGCCCTATCCTGCTTTGAGGAACCTGGACCTTTGTATGCTTGATATGCTCACCAGGTGACTGAAAACATCACAGTTTAAAATCACTGGTCTAGCATTCAGCATCAGACATTTTTAAAGCCCTCCAGCTGATACTCCCCAGGTGCAGCCAAGGTTAGGATCCATTGATTAAAACAATATTTAGGATTCTCCCAAGTCTGGCAGGAATAGTCAAAATTGCTAGCTTTTATTAAACATTTATTGTGTATAAGGTCTTGTGCTAAGTATCAGCTGACTAAATAATCACCAGACTCTGGGAAGTAAGTGATAAGAGTATTACCTTTCATTTAAGAGATATGAGGATGTGTAATTTAGCTAAGGTCACATGGATAGGAAGTGTTAGATTGGAATCCAAGATGTTTTACCTCAAATGCCACACAATAAACTACTACTTTCAGTAATCTTTTGGAATTATAAGGGAAAATGAAAACTCTCAAAGCTGTGAACATGTTAGAAGGTAGTACTTAAATGATTTTTTATACTTAATGTTCTCGAATTGTGATTATATAATTTTAATTTAAAAAAATAAATGGAGAGTATAGGACAAAGAAAGTGTTCATGAATCAAAAGGAAGTAAAAAACTGACAGTGAGAAACAGGTTAGATTTGAATTATTCTATTTATTCAGGAAAGAAGATTATAAACTACTTGTACTATCAGTATTTGAGAAGGGAAAATAAGAATTACAAATAGAGATACTTTGCCACAGTTATATTAAGGGGAAAGGTGGTAAGTATTTCAGAGGAAAGAAGAAATTTGTATACTTCTTTGAAATGGTTTCAAATATTAATAATGCAATGAATTAAAAGGAAAAAAAAGCAGTTTATACTCCATAACACTTCCTTTTCTCTCCTTTTGTGCTTGGAAAGATACCAGCTCAATGCCTTTGTATGCATGGAAAATACTTTGGCCACTGCCATTCATTACACTTGTGTCTGTAAAAGCAGGAGAGAGTGCCTTAGTCACGTGTATTTTCACTCATACACAGAGGGAACTGCTTCTTGGGAGACTGCCCTGTTCCTTGCATGACACAGCCTTTCTCTGGTCCTGTATATGGGCCACATATGTCAGAGTGCCGATACGGAAATGTTGGAGAAAGACACATTTCCTACCATAAAAAAGAAAGAAAAAAAAATAAAGAGATGCCAAGGGTCTTTTTGCACAATGTTAAATTTAATAGATCCTGCATAGAGAAGGGGACACTTGCACATTTTAAAGACAATTTTTAGTAATGAACAAAGTGAGCATTTATTTTCAATTGATGTTATTTCTGGAATGGTGTTTACACTGATCATTTACTGTATGGAGAACCCTGGGTATCCCACACTCTGGAGAGCCCGAGAGATGGCCCCTGATTCTGGTAGTTTAGTATTCACTATATGATATGCATAGGATGTACACAGTCAGTAATGTGAAGATTGAGTGTATGCAGAGAATGGGATAATTATGCTGCCAACGAGCCATTGTGAATCCTAAATATATTTATATTTCAAATAATGGATGGTTCAGTGGTAACTCCCACAAAGGCTAATTCTAGAATTATTTTAACAGTGAGTAAATGACATATGATCTTTAAATAATGTGGTAATAAAAAAAAAAGGTACAGGAAAAATGTGTCTCTATATTGCTCTGAAGTTCTCTTGGCTTCTCCAAAACATTTGACACTGTAGGAAAATAGTAATGAAAAATAATTGAAGGAAGTCAAATGAAATTTGAATTTGGATTTTAGAGTCAGATATGACTCTAACTTCTGTGGAATAATAATGATAAAATATGTTTTAAATGCTTTGGTAATTGAGCTGTGTTCTGCTGGAAGTGGTAGAAAGCCAAAATTGCAGGCAGCCACTGATGGTGGAGACCACAGAAGGTAATCAGAGGTTGGTAATAGAAAAGGTACCCTAACCTTAGCTGTGG
Organism: Catagonus wagneri; assembly: GCA_004024745.2. Lineage (NCBI taxonomy): Eukaryota > Metazoa > Chordata > Mammalia > Artiodactyla > Tayassuidae > Catagonus > Catagonus wagneri. The sequence goes on from PVHT020000166.1 coordinate 11,104,673, forward strand.
TCGGCTAGCTCAGCCTTGGCAACCGGCTAGCTTTGATTTCCAACTAGTTCCACTTCTGGAGATCTTAATCACAGAAGCAGCAGAAACTCGAGCTACCAGCTGGAGGAAGATCTTCAAGAGGAAACACTGGGCATCCTCCCTGCTATGAGCTACACAATATTTAATCCTATGTCAGAGAAAGAGACTGACTTCATCCTAATACCGGATCTTCACCCAGATCCATTTTTTCAGCGACGCGCACGCACACCATTCTGGGCAACTTTGCCAGGTCGCATCCCTCTTCCCTGGAAGCTCCAGCACGGGGCTTATCGTCAACAAGCTCTGAGAATCTGCCAGGAACCGCCAAACTCTATTTCTCAAAGAGGACTGAGGCAAGCGGAGGTGAACAGGAAACCTCTGGGGCAGTGGGGGGCTGTGGGGGGAGGGAGGCGGGGGCACAGGAAGGGGAAGGATCTGGAGGACAGGTCTGACTCCTGACTGGCTGGGGTGGTTTTGGAAAAAGTCACAGCTCCGGCTCACCCGTCAGGAGCTGTCCAACTTTTCAGCAGCTCCGAGATCAGGATTCGGGTGCCCGGTTCTGAGGAGGCGGCTACTCGCGCCCGTGCTGCTGCTCCTGCAGCTCGAGCCGCTAACAGTTCCTGCTCTGTCTGCTGGCGCCCAAAGGAAGGAAGGGAAGAAGAAAGGGAGGAAGGAGGCGCAGACCGTAGGCAAAGCCGCACACCGGCCGCCCTAGTCTTGGTGAATTGGGGAGCCCAAGAGCGTGTCTCTCCCACAACCACTGTGGAAGGAGCCCTGTGGCGTTCTGTGACCCCTCCCGCTGGCAGAGCCCTCTTTCGGTCGCCTCAAGCCTCTGGTGCCTTCAAGTGGGAAGCTAAGCCCAGCCTCTGTTCGGCTCCAGAAGCGGCAGCGGCAGCACGGGGGAGGCGCTCGGGCCAGCGTGGTGAACCCGGTTGGGCAGCTGGGCGCGGAGCCGCGAGCCAGGATGGAGGCAGAGGGCAGCAGCGTGCCGGCCCGGACGGACAGCGGCGAGGGCAACGATGCCGGCGGGGCTGCGCTCAAAGCCCCCAAGCACCTCTGGCGGCATGAGCAGCACCACCAGTACCCGCTCCGGCAGCCCCAGTTCCGCCTCCTTCATCCCCATCACCACCTGCCCCCGCCGCCGCCGCCCTCACCCCAGCCCCAGCCCCAGTGCCCCCTACAGCCGCCTCCGCCGCCCCCCCTGCCGCCGCCCCCGCCGTCCGGGGCCACCCGCGGCCGCTACGCCTCGAGCGGTGCCACGGGCCGTGTCCGGCACCGTGGGTACTCGGACACTGAGCGCTACCTGTACTGTCGTGCCATGGACCGCACCTCTTACGCCGTGGAGACCGGCCACCGGCCCGGCCTGAAGAAATCCAGGATGTCCTGGCCCTCATCGTTCCAGGGACTCAGGCGGTGAGTGGAGAGCGCCCCCTCCCCTCTTCAGGCAAGGGGTCACCTCGCCAGTTCTCAAAAATCTTGCTGGTCTATTTATCACTGGCTTTTCTGGACCCAGGGCCAAATTCTATTCCCGGAATTACGAGAGGGCAAGCAGGGGCGTGTCTGTCCTTGCTTCACTGAAAGGTTACAATTAAGGTGTGTGTAAGAGACCCCAAAAGTACGGCATAATCGTCTCTCTCCTCTCTCTCTCTCTGTGCGTGCGTGCGTGCGTGTGTGTGTGTGTGTGTGTGTGTGTGTGAGAAAGAGAGAGAGAGAGAGAGACTGATTCCCACCCACCACCCCCTCCCCACCCCTTTCCATCCCAACCTGGCAAGTGAGACTAAATAGGCGAATTTTGAATTTCATTTTCTCTGGGTGGAGGAGGGTGAAGGAAGAGGGTGGGGAGAGTGAGCCAAGAAAATACCCAGTAATCTGTCTACAGCCCCCAGAGTAAGGGGGTATTGAGGTAGATCTGAATGGGGCAGGGCATGGCGAAATGGATGAGGCTGCGAGGTCCAATGATTACAGCTAAAATCCGGAGAACAACTCCAGTTTCTCTTTGTCAAGTTGGGAAGTAAACTGAACAGTAAAGGGGGGAGAACAAACACGTGGGAGACTTGAAGAGTTTGGAGCAAAATGTTCAGCAGTCCTTGAAGGAAAGGAGGAATGGAGGGAGGCATCGAGGACACTGTGGGAGTTACACTCTGTCGGTGTGTGGTTATGTGCGAGTGTGTGTATTGAGTTGTCCCTGCAAAATCCCAGAAAGAAAGCACCTCGTTTTAGCAGCAGGCAAGACATAGAGGTTTGATTTTAGTGATTTTCCCCTTAACGTAAAGTGCTCAGGAAGACGGGGCAAGGAAGTGGCATTTTACCCAGAGTTTTAATAGACCAGGCATGGACTGCTCCAACTCCAAGGAGATGTGTAATGTAAAGAACCAGTTACAGCTGCTCTGAGCAGTCAGCTCCAGATTATCAGTTCAGTTGTGGTGGTGGAAGTTGGGCCCCACTGGGTCCCTTTCTCTTTCCCAGAAACAGCTCCTTTTTCCCCTGCCCCAGGCCCTCCAAGCCACAGATCCCCTCCCCCACACAAATGCAAGCACACAGGAGCATTTCAGGAGGTGCAGATCCTTGGCAAGCCTAATGGCAAAGTAGAGCTGTCATCACTACCTTAGACCTGAGCAGACGTTGATGGACTGCAAGTCCAAGCCACATATCTGGAGGACGGGTGATTTTGAATTGTAAATCAGGGCTGAGTGTGGAAACAGGAAAACCTGGAGCTGGGATTGTTTTTCCAACTTTAACTGACAGCAGGTTAGACTGATGAGGAAATCTTAATAGTGTTCAAATATGTTTTTTCTGAGTTTCCTTCTTCCCCCCCTCCCTTCTTTTCTCTCCTTTCCTCTCCTCCTTTCCTCTCCTTTCCTTTCCTTTTCCTTTTCCCTTTCCCTTTCCCTTTCCCCTTTCCTTTCCTTTCCCTCTTCAATTAGCATGTCTCTCTCTGTGTTGCGTGCACTGTGGTCAGAGGGAATCCAGCCACATAGCGTGTCACAACCCTGATGTGCACACCTGCTCTTCACACCCTTTGCCTTCCTCATACCCTCAGGTACTGGGCATTGTTCTTAGTGATGCCATAGTACCTGTTAAATTTGAAGGATGAAAATTTTAGTTATAGCAGCTCAATTTAAACTTTGAAGATTGATGTGATTTACAAACATTCATGAAGTTAATGTGCAAGTTTTGTTTTTACAGCCCAAATTATTAAAACCCACATGCATTCTTACCCTTTGTTTGAAGAGGCAGGTGTCTCCACTTGGGTTGAATAAATAGTATGCGTGTGGGCCCCCCAAAGGTGAAATAAAGGCAAGTGTGGCACTTCGTATATTTGACCTATGAAAAGAAATTTTTGTAAGAATGAGCCCTTAGTAAATATTAAATAAAAACAAGAGTTCTATCACTCTGTGGGTTGACCGACTTTGTAAAGTCCCTTAACTGACTTCACTTTTTAATAAAATAGAATATATCTGAGAGGGTGGAGGGGGAAAATTAGCTTATTGGAATAGAAGTATCACACCACTGATTTGAATTTATTTTTTTCTGTGCTCTCTACACTGATTAATTGTTCTATTTGAAATTTGTTAGGTGAATGGTTCACAGAAATCTAAGACATACAGTGGTTACACATAGCTTCCACTGTGCCTCATCTGATAAATCACTGTCATTCTACGTAAAGGTCTTTGCATCACTTACGTATTTTACAAACACTCACACATTGCATGTCAAGCTCTTAGTAGAGTTGCTTTTGCAAATAAATGTATTTTTCAAGGGGGCGTGGCTATTTCATTGTTTAAAGAAAACAGTAGCAATGCTTTAAAATTATCAAAAAATTCACATTAACTTATTGAACCCATGAGCAACTCTGAGATGAAATGGTACTATGTCCACTTTATAGATAAGAACACTGAGACCTGGAGGCTGTAACTTGTTCAGTAACACAGTGACTGTGAGTGCCAGAGCTAAGACGAAACCCAGGTCTCCTGCTTCCACAAAGGAAATAGGTGCTGCTAACATACATGAATGCAGAACCTGGGTGTGTTGACCGAATCAAGAAATATTTATATATAAAGCAGTACATGAAGTTTATATTGATTGATACACAGTACATAAAATCCAAATGAACCAAAAATGAGATATGGTTTAAATCCACTTTTTAAAAAATGACAGAGCATAGGCTATGGGAGCAGTGAGATTTTAACCCTTATTTTTAATGTTTGCAATCCTGGCTGTGACACTAGTGTTAAGGATTATAGTAGAGGCAAATCAGTGTGTTCATAGACTTTATATAATATATATAATAATAAATACAGAACAGTGAATTATCAAATAATCAGAGAATTAAATATAATCAGAACATTTCAGGTTGTTTTCAATGATCTGAAACAAATAAAAGTATGAGATGTGCAAAGAGTATGTACATGTGTGTATGCGCGTGCGTACACATGTGCACATACCTGGTGTACCACCATCCCAGTGGAAGGCTTAAACTGCCAAGTTAATGGCTCTGGAAAAGCCTCATGGATGAATGATTCCCTATGGATTATCAGGAGAATATTCTTTTAAAAGGCTATTTTTAGCATATACAGTAGCATTTCCAGATGTTACTATCGTAACTGAAAAGTTAAAAATTAGTTACAGTGTATGAGAAAGTGGTATACACTTGGCTTAATGAAGAAATTTGTATAAAAAGCAAAAGAAGGTAATCCTCAGATATTTCATGATCCATTCTTTTGAGTCTATGGAAAACATAGGTATGTTAAATAAATGTTGTATTATATTGTATCTAACAAGGTAGATTCAGTTTTTTAATCTCAACATAGAGGAGTCTGAAATAATAAAATTACCAGAGGAATGAGTCTTTATGCTTTGCAGTTACCCTGAAGTTTTGATATAGGAGTCTATATATATATATACGAGATTGTTTTAAGTTGTTGGTCTCTTAATTGCAGGTGCATCTCCAGTGTCCTGCATTTGTACCCTCCTCGTGATTTCTGATTTTAGTAGCATATTTGTGCATGGATGATTTCCTATCTTTACTGTATTTATCGTTTTACTGTTAAGCCTTGTCATTTGTGGTATTTTTGTTTCTAGTTGTGGCCTTTTCTTTTCTGCCTAGAGAAGTTCCTTTAGTATTTGTCATAAAGCTGGTCTAGTGTTGCTGGCTTCTCTTAGCTTTTCCCTATCTGTAAAGTTTTTGATTACTCCTTCAAATCTGAATGAGATCCTTGCTGGATAAAGTGATCTTGGTTAGAGGTTTTTTTTCTTTCATCAGGTTAAGTATATCATGCCACTCCCTTCTGGCCTGCAGAGTTTCTGCTGAAAAATCTGCCAATAACTTTATTGGGGTTCCCGTGTATGTTATTTGTTTCTTTGCCCTAGCTGCTTTCAGTATTTTCTCTTTGTCTTTAATTTTGGTCAGTTTGATTAATATGTCTTGGAGTGTTCCTCCTTGGGTTTATTTTATATGGTACTCATTGTGCTTCCTGGGTTTGAGTAAGTGGTTCCTTTCCTATGTTAGGGAAGTTTTTGGCTATTATCTCTTTGAATATTTTTTCTGTCCCTTTTTTTCTCTCTTCTCCTTCTGGCGCCCCTATACGGATGTTGGTGCGTTTAACGTTGTCCCAGCGTTCTCTGAGACTGTCTTCATTTCTTTTTCAATCTTTTTTCTCTTTTCTGTTCTGCATCAGTGATTTCCACTAATCTGTCCTCCACCTCGCATATTCGTTCTTCTGCCTCGTGTATTCTGCTGTTGGTTGCTTCTAATGAAATTTTTATTTGTCATTATATTTTGTATCTCTGCTTGCTTAAGTTTTAAATCTTGTATTTGTTTGCTCTAAATTATCCAATGTCCTGCATCATCTTTACTATCTCATCTGTCTAAAGTCTTTTTCCTGGAGACTGATAATCTCCAGATCACTTAGCTGTTTTTCTGTTTTTTTTTTTTTTCTTTTTCCCTTATCTAAGTTATTGTTCTCTGCCTTTTCATTTTTATAGGTTTTTTGTGTCATCCCCTTTTTGCAGACAATAGAGTTGTATCCTCTCTTACTTCTGATGTCTGCTGCCCTTGTGACTGAGGTTGCTATGGGGGCTTGCCGTAGGTTTCCTGATGAGAGAGACTGGCGCCTGCCCACTGATAGGTAGGGCTGATTCCTATCCCTCTGGTGGGTGGGGTTTTGTCTCTGGGTGAGATTAGAGGTAGCTGTGTGCCTGGGAGTTCTTTAAGCAGCATATTTACTGATGGGTGAGGCTGTGATGCCACCTGGATTATTGTTTGGCCTGGGGCTTCTCAGCACTGATGGGTGGGGTCAGACTTTCCCAAAATGGCCACCTCCAGAAAAATGCAGGCTGATGAATATTTCCAAGAGCTTTGCTTCCAGTGTCCTTCCGCCACAACTAGCCATAGTCACCCTGTTTTCCCAGGAAATCCTCCAAGAACTACAGTCAGTTCCGACCCAGATTCCCATGGAGCCTCTACTTTGCCCTGGGACCCAGCACACATGAAAACCTGCGTGTGCTTTTCAAGAATGAGGTCTCCTTTTCCCCCAGTCCTGTGGAGCTCCCATGTACAAGCCCCCCTGGCCTTCAATGCCAGATGCTCTGGGCTCTTTCTCCCAGTGCCTGATCCCCAGGCCTGGGGACCTGATGTGGGTCTCAGAACTCTCACTCCTGTAGGTGAGTCTCTGTGATACAGTTACTTTCCAGTCTGTGGGCTTCCCCCACTGGCAGCTATGGGGTTGCTTATATCAAGTAATCGCCCCTCCTGCCTCTTGATGTGGCCTCCTCTTTGTCTTCTGGAGTAGGTAGGATATCTTTTTGAAAGTTCATTTGGTTGAAGGTTGTTCAGAATTTGGTTGTAATTTTGTTGTTTTTATGAGAGAAGGTGAGCTCCAGTCCTGCTATTCCACCATCTTAATCCCTTCTTGAATGAGTCTTTATGCTACCAAAAGTACCAAATAAAATATTTTGGAAAATTAACTCTTTAAAATATATCTATAGATATCAAATCAATCATTTTAAATAGTAGTCCCTCGAAGTGTAACAACTCTTTAAACTGATAAATGATTTAAATAGTTATTTGATTTCTTTTCACACAACAAAATATTTTCCTTATCAGTAATAGGCCTTTCTAAATCTGTAGTAGCTATATATTCTCTGTAACAAATTAATACCCTACATCATTAATCGTCAGAAAATATGCAAATCAAAGTCACAATGAGATACCACCTCACACTTATTAGAATGACCGTTATCAAAAATAAGAAAATAACAAATGTTTGTGGCACGTAAGGAAAGAGGAACCCTTATGCACTGTTGATGGGAATGTAAATTGGTGCAGCCACTCTGGAAAACAGCATGGAGATCCTTCAAAAAATTAAAAATAGAACTACCATGTAATCCAGCAATTCCACCCCTAATTATTTATCTGAAGAAAAGGAAAACACAGTTTGAAAATATATACACATCTCTGTGTTTACTGCAGCATTATTTACAATAGCCAAGATATAGAAACAATCTTGCATGAATGGATAAAGAAACCATGGCACATATAGACAAAGAAATATGATTCAGCCAATAAAAGAATGAGACCTTGCTACTTGACAATGTGGATGGATCTTGAGGAGATTGTACTAATTGTAATAAATTGGATAGAATGATCTCTTATATGGGACTTCTAGAAAATAAAAACAAAACAAAAACAAAAAATAAGCTCATAGAATCAAAGAACAGATTTGTGGTTGCCAGAGATGGGGGGTTGGGGAGGTGAAAGAAATGGATGAACCTTTTTTTCTTTTTATGGCCACACCTCTATCATAAGGAAGTTCCCAGGCTAAAGGTTGACTTGGAGCTGCATCTGGAGCCTACACCACAGCCACAGCAACACCAGATCCAAGCCGCATTTGCAACCTATTCTGCAACTTGCAGGAACGCCAGATCCTTAACCCACTGAGTGGCCAGGGATTGAACCTGCATCCTCATGGATACTGTTTGGGTTTCTAACCTGCTGAGCCACGGCAGCAACTCCCTGAACTTTTTGCAATAACTTGTGAAAAAATATTAAGATTGGAAATTCAAATATTGTAGGTGATTCCTTAGACATTATAAAAATATTTTGGATGGCAGAGATGTAAATATCAAGAAAGTGACATTTGATTTAGATGTTTTAGAAGGAAAATAGCTAAGAACTATAATTGTACTCATAAATCTCATGTATATTATAAAATATTTATATTTTTAATATGTTAACATATATTCAATGAAAGGAAGGATTAATTATATTATAATATTTAAATTAAAAAATTCAGGTTTTCACTTTTCTACTCTGGATTATAAAAGATATTTCTTCATTGTTTCGTTGATTTTGTCAAAGTCTCACAGTATATTTTTTTTCTTCATTAAGGAATGTAATGGTGATCTAAGTTCATGATGCAAAATTTGAATTTCACATTACCAAAGTAATGGATTGAAAACTTGATCATTTAAACTGGCTACATCAGTGAATCTAAGACTTTGAATTTTAGGAAAGATTAACTTTTTTGGAAAATATTTGATAACTGATGTAAAGCTGCTGTCTTTAAATCTTGATAGTAAGGACATCAAGGACATTTAAATAACAGAAATGTATGGTGAAATTAATGTTTTTCACACTTCTTACATATTACCAAAACAATGTTAGGCTTAAAAAACACTGATTTCAATATTTCTATGTGTTCCGAGACTTTGGTGCATCCAAAGAAAAATATCATGAGTACATCACCTTCTTACATTACTTTATTATGAAATTACGTACCTTGCATGTAACAGGAGGGTGGGAAGTGTTGGGAGGGAGGAAGTAGAAGGGAAAGAGCAATAAGGACCTGCCAATCATGGAATATATCTAAGCCCTTCTCTAATTCTGATTGGGCCATCTTGGTTCAGTTGCCCACTAATGGAATGGTGATAAGGAAATATATAACCATCAGTGTCCCAAGATGCATTTCTCTAAGATGATTCTAACTTGGTGGAATGTCAAGATGGAGAGACACTTACATTTCAGTTAACCTGGCCTACCACTGTCCATCTTTTACACTTGAAAAAACATTGTCCTGCAGGGTTAAATGACTTTACAGGCTAGTTAACTGTCAGAATGAGAATAACAATTTATATCTCCTATAACTACTGTCAATTACTTTCCATTTCTCATTGTGGATATGTTTAACAGTCACGGTCCCCATCTTCCAGGCTATAGCCTGAAACTGAAAGTTTGAGAATTACTTTTAAAAAGCATTTGCGTGTAAATGGAATCTTCAAATATTGGCAAAAAGAGACCATTTCAGAGAACAAAATATTATTTTACTTTCCAGCTTGTATACATTCATACTCACACATACACTCATATACACAGACACGCACATGCACACCTACACACGCAGTGATGAATTGTTCACCAGTTTCTATCCATAATCTTTAATGCTGGTTTGGAAAAGTATCTTGGGAAGAGTTCTCAATATCATACAGAATATAATCGAAAAAGGTAAACCCTATTAGCAAGTTTTGGTAGTTTTTTAAAGGCCTCACATCTTACTTGGGTAAAATTATGTCCCACTCATCATCTATCTACGAGTTTAAAAATACAATATGTGAGTCTATAACTTGATTGCTGCAAGTCCTGGCTCATAGCAGGAATGTTGCTAAGGGATTATACCAAATAGCAGTCTATTATATTTCAAAAGATGTTGTGGTTATTTTTACCCTGAGGAACATTTTTCTCCATTTAAAAATAGGAAATCTAAATTTTCCCAGAGAAGAGAGTATTTCACAGTATTTTTTAAAATCCATCAACTAAATTGATTTGACCCCACACACTCGCCTACCACCATTGCTGTGACCCTTAGCACACCACTTTGGAAATTAACTAAAAAATAAGGTATGTTTTGTCATCTAAGCAAGCATTTCTGTTTATTAATCTTTTTCAGTGTGTGGTATCATCATTTGTCCAGTGGGCTCAAGCCGGTGGTATCCACGGGCTCTTCCTCTCCCTTAACCTGAGTCTCAGAGACAAGCAAGTCTTGATTCTACCTTGGAAATATCTCTTGTGTTTCTTCTTGTCATTTCCCTGGTTCAAGCCATATCATTTGTCCCCTGAACAGTTTCAGTTGCCCCCAAAGTGATCTCCAGCTCCAATTTCTCCTGGCTGCAATCTGTTTTATAGTCCAGGCCACTGAACTCATCATCTTGTCTGAAATCTTTGGATGATTTCTTATTGCATTCAAGACAAAAATCTCAGCTTCTTAGCCTCACTTTTCAAAATGTTAGCCCAGTCACTCTTTCTCACAGAATCTTGCCATCCATCCTCTTCCCTTAAGTCCCGTAAAATCACCACACCCAACTTTTTGCCATGTGCTGAGCTCTCTGTGCCTCTTCACACCTTTCTTTCTGAAGCTGTTTCTTCCTTCCTAACTGCTCCCTATGCTCTCCACTAACTCCTGCTGATCTGTTTGAAAAAAAAACTTATGAAACTTTTCAAACTTAGTATATCACTGCTTATGCAGATATTTCTACAAGCAGAGGAATCTTTTTCTCTTCTGGGCTTTCATGTTGCATTGTGCATATATCAATACTCTAGCAGCTACCAGTTGCAATTTTCTATCTGTCTACCCCATTGGGTATGTTAGGTCTTGCACAGAGTTGGTTTATGTAGGTCCTCAGCAAATAATGAGCTTTTAAATGTGGAAATAATAGTAATGAAGCCTTGCTTTTTCAGTCTGTGCTCTCTCGAAGAGAATACATTTGATTTCCTTAATAATCTCTCGGAAGTAAGCTGAGCTGGTTGTATTTTGTTAGTGTTATAGGTGATCAAGGAGAATATCGATTTTCACAAAAATAGACACATACATAATCAAAGACAGAACTCAGACTTGAGCCTTAAAACTCCTAGGCTGGTGATCTTTTCATCACACTAAAAGATATATATGGGTTGGTATTGACAATGAAGACAAATTATAATAATAATATTTATTTGTTTCTTCATAATAATTTATGAAGAGACAACAGTCTTGATCCAACTTATAAATAAACATCAGAATGAAAATAACTTTGGTGGAATAGTGTCTTCTTTTAATTATGGAGATTCCTTTACAAAGTGAATTCCTAACTTTGGGGTTTTTTTGGCTCTAGAGGATCTATTACGTTTGGGCATAGCTGCACATTTTTGAGAGAACATTTGTCAAATTCTCAGCAGGTCCTTGATGGACAAAACTTAAGGCACTATGTTCTAAAGTGAATTAAATCATTGGCTAATTCACTAAGGGAACAATTATAAGAGCATCAAATACCACTAGAGTAAGAGTCTCACTGGAGTGACTGAAAGTGATCAATTTGAAATGAGATTTTTTAAAAAATGCAACACTTCAGACAGATAAAATCACAGGCTTATTTGAAATGATAGATCCCCAGGGGGGAATTTAGAGAAGCAAATTAACTTAAAATTTGATTTAATTATATATAAAAATAGCAAAAAATATTTTGAAAATAAAAGATATTTTTCCCTGTAAGATATCAGAATAAAGCATATAGTCTTTTAATTCAAACTGTGATATTAATTTAGGGATAAACCAGTAGTTTGATGGAACTGAATAAAGGATCAAACATGAGACCTATGTATATATGAAAATTTAGGACTTAGGGCAGCATTCCAACTCAATGAAAGCAGGATAAATTATTTAAAATACAGTGTTTGTTAGCTAATTGAAATAAAAATATCCCTACTTCACAATATTAAAGAGCATCTAAAATCAATAATAAAAATGTTAAAAACAGACAAAGTACATGAAGAGGCAACTCAAAAAGGAAGAAAAGTAAATGACAATATGCATTTTAAAAAGTTCTCTACTTTGGAACAAAATAAAAATTAAAACATCTATTATTATTGTTTTACTATTAAAACAATAACTATGGCTATTATAAAACTACATATAGATGGCCTGATACTGAAGGACAATTCATTGGAAAGCCATCACCTTTGGAGCCCCAGTTAGCATTCTTACCATTGCTTTCCCTTTGGTGCTGAACACTGTGTGTGCTCTGCTAAATGCAGCTGCATTCTCCAGCTGGGAGAATTCCTTTAGACTCCATCTCCTCTGTTCAGTGTTCAGCCTCTGTTCTCATTGGGTTACCCTATTTTGATATGGGTGCCTAAGGTGTTTGTTCCCTAGTCTATAGAGAAAATTCATTTTTGCATTTTTTTTCCAATTTGTCCCTCAAATATTCCTCTTTGACTTGGTTGGTCCCTGCAACTCCAGCTCTCAAGCAAGACCCACTTGACTAACCCTCAAGTTTTGCTCAGAATTCTGGAACGCCTCAGCCCAAACTGGGTCCCAGGTATTTGTGACATGAGAATGGAAGCAAAGGAGTAAGACATTTCAGTCATGGTGTCCAGGTCTCTAATTTTCTGGCATAATCACCTACTTCTTTAGATGTTCATGGAATATCTACTTCAGTTGAATTTTCTGAGGTAAGTCAGTTACTAAATGCAACCCTGATAAAATAAATACAGAAATTGATCCCCTTAAATATAGATCAGTTACATGGTAGAAGTTACTTACCCAAAATAAGGTTGGTGCTTTAGAGTAATTTACTTGTAACCTTTCTCTCTGAAAGTAGTTAAAGAGGCACACCCCTTGTCTATTGAGATGGCTCCAAATTCACAGCAGTACTGTGTGTGTTCTCCTGTAGTTGTTGTTGTTATTTACCTAGCAGGCAGGTAAGCTTACAGCTCATTTGGAAGCCATGTAAAATCATTAGAATATAAAGTAAAAATCTGGAGCCCTCTATAACCATTTTTGTTTTACTCCCACTTGTAATCATTCCTGTCACCTGGGGTCTTTCAGTTGTACTGAGGATCAGGTTATTGTCTAATGACCTGACAATAGCCAGGGGTCTCTACTTATATAATATAGCTACTCATCATGTAGGTTTCTACTGTATATACTGAAGAGAGATCATCAAAAAATGAGAAATACATGTCTGTTCTTAGCAGATTCTTTGAGAAGTAAAAGGAGTATGAAGATGATCCTCATTTAGAATATGGGTATAAGAAAACCAAACCTAACAGCTAAGAGACTGCCGTATACACTAACTGAAATAGCTGATAAGTCAGTAGATCACAGTTTGTGGGAAATTAAAGTTCTCTGTGATTTCAACAGACTAGGCCAATCTCTGTGTCTGACTGTATCTTCCCACATGAGGGCCTCTGTATGTATTGTTTCGTCTGCCTGAGATGCCCCTTCTGCCATATCCTATAGCTTTGCTAATACTTATTCATACTTCAGATCTTAGCTCAAACATCACTTTCTCAGTGAATACTTCTCAGGTCTCATAATACGTTATCATTCTCTTTTATTGCATTCATCATATTTTTAAATTGTGTGTTTAATTGTGTAATTATTTTATTAACTCCAGTCTCTTCCACCAAACCATCACCCCCAGTGAAAGCAAGGAGCCATGTCCACAGTACTTGCCCATTGCCTGCTTTTAAAGATTTATTAAATAAACAAGTGAACTTCAGAGCTGGGAAAGTTATCAGATTTATAAAGCTCAGAATTTCTTAGTAAAGCAGAACAGAAAACAGTTACAATTTAGAGAATCTTCAAGATATGCTTTTTTAGTTCAAGAGCTAAATTACTGTTTTCTTTATTACAAGAGGCACACCCTCTTGATGAAAAGACACGTGTGTTTTAAGTAAGTGTAAGTCACTTCTGGAAAGAGGCCTGTAGGATAGGAAGTCAGTAAGGTAATAGCATCACAGAGTGTCAAGATTTATGATTTTAGGAAGAGTTAGTTATATTTAAGGAGATGGCAAATAAAAATGAGAATAAAAGCATTGGATACTAATTGTAATGCTATTTTGTGACTTGTTTTCATTGTTATTTAATTTATTTTAGTATTGATGGTTTATACATCGTTTAACCTTCATTAATATACTACCTAAAATTCATTATTTTTGTTAACCTGATTCAAACAAATATAAAGTGTCCATAACTTCTCAGCATCTGTTGTTTGTGATGGTAAAATCCAAGAGTAAAAATAAATTCCTTGCTCAAGAATGTAATAGGTATTACATTTAAAATGGATAAACAATAAGATCCTACTATATAGCACAGGGAACTATATCCAATCTCCTGGGATAGACCATGAAGGAAAATAATATTTTAAAAACATTGTATATACATATGTATGATGAGTCACTTTGCTATACAACAGAAAATGGCATAACATTGTAAATCAACTATACTTTAATAAAATAATAATGTAATAGCCAGGTCAGAATTATCTAAGGGCTTTAACCATCATAGGAAAAAATAAGAGCATGCACAACTATTCTGACAAAATGGCACTTTTATTTCACAAATCTTGCCCTTCAACTCTGTGTATTAATTTTACTTTTGATGTAGGAAGGTATGGAAGCTGTTAGATGAGTTATTATTTCCTTTGACATAGAATATTTTGTAAACCAAAATCACAAAAGAGTATATCGCAAAATCAATAATAGGTTACATAAACACTTAATAATTACACTATTGCAGCATTTCAGAAAAAATATTCACTTGGGAAATACAAGTTTGTGTTTGTTTTTAATGGCAACTGTGATGTGGGAGCCCTAGACCAAACTGAATTATTGCTTACTCTCTAGTGGATGCCATTCAATTTTTAGTGAGTTCAGATATAATGATTACATATCTCATTAAATTTAGATACAAGATGGAGAAAATACTCATAGGTTTTCTGGTATATCATATATCAAGAGTCCTTTATAAAAACATTGCTACTTTCCTCGTGAGCTCTAAGACTTGACTTGATGAGCGTTTGAAGTAACTAGATCACTGAACTGGTTGATCAGCTTTCCCAGCAAGTTCAATGTAATGTTCCCCCAGAGATTTTTTTAACTGATTTGACCAAATTAGGGTATTGTCTTGATAATATTGGATCAGATACTGCTTTGATTGTCACAATATCTGTTGGAACTCATGAAAAATTTCAGAAATGTTTGAACCCAACAAGAAGCTATTGAGGACATAGTGAGAGTCAGTGGAAAAGGAATAACATAGACCAAGATTGGCCCTCAACCAGTCTTGCAGCCTGTTTATTGCTTTGGATGCTGTATGTGTCTAAGCATTGCTTTAAATATTTGATGTAGTTAATTAATGTTTTTTGGAATTTCTGTTATAAAAATCTGCTTATAAAAGGTAAATGCAAGCAAATTACAAATGATAAAGAACGAAAGTACAGTAATTCTCTCCTCAAATGTTCACTACCAGTTTATCAGAATATTGCTATCATCTGATTTTTATTAAACAATAAAGGTTGTTAGGAAAATACTAACCATTAGATACAAAGGTTACGGTTATCTAATCATTAGTATTTTTTAAGGCACCAGCCTATGAGTAGTTCAATACATATGGATCCAGGCTTTGGGTAGAACCGGAAGAAACAATGAAAGACGGAGGAGATAAGGCTTTGCTAAAGATTTCTCAACTTTCCGCTGGAGATGATGTTAAAGCTGTCTTGATAGATTTTCAGCAGGAATGTTGTTTGTTCAGCTTTGGATTTTTTTTTTTTTAATTTATTCTGGCAGATATTCGGAGCAGAGTAGGAAGAAATGGGAGGTGTGAATTAGGTGTTTATTGCAGCAAACCAGATAAGGAATAAACCGTAATAGTCTGAAACTAAGGGTATGGCAGTAAGAATGAAAATAAAGGTATGAATTTAAGAGCAATGTTTTAAATGTAGATCATGTGACTTGACTGAATATTATCAGATAAATGAATTTTTAAGTTAAATGTATTTCTGAAAAATATAATGAATCCATAATTATTTACACACATAGGTAAATTTTAAAACTTGCATTTTTGTTTCCCTGCAATCATTCTAATTTTTAGCTTGTTTAGGTGGGGTTAAAGTTGAAATATTAGTTAAGACAGTTTTAAAATACTAGTCTGCAGATGAAATTCGCAATGCTGTTATTTCAAATAGATCTCTTGTACCATTATATTAAGCATAACAAATGCTATTTGACAGTGAATACATAGGTAGATATATTCCATTCTAAGCTACAACTAGTTAATTTTGTTAATTTAGTTAAACTGGTTTTCTCAACTCATTTGTAAAAGGTGAAAAATAATCTTCTAAACTGCTTCCTCTTAGGAGACATCATAAAGCTAATTTCTTTTTCTTTTTCTTTTTTTGGAAATTCAGACTCTCATTCATGCATTCTCTTTTCACTAGGAATCTAGTGCAACAATCTTGCCTGATTTTGTTTTCTAGTATCGATTAATTCTGTACTCATTCATTCCAGGATATCTTTCAACCACTTATGTGTGTGTGTGAGTGTATTTGATGAAAAATCATCACTCTGTTTGCTTCATGTTTCAAATCTTCCAAAAAGTTGCCTAAGCTTTTTCTTGCTTTTAGTCAATTATGTTTTTTTAACTATTCTACCAAGAGCATTTACCTCTATTTAAGTCTATTTGCATGTGATCTGCTAACTCACACTGCTAAACCTTTGCATTTGATTAGCTCTCTCAAATACACAAACCAATCCAACAGCCACAATAAATGCCCCTTACACTTCCAGTTTTTGTTTCTCTTCCTGAAAGCTCATTTTCTCTAGAAAATGGTTTATTTCTCTATTCTTATAAATCATACCTGACAAGAGTAATTCCTTAACTTTTCATTTGCTTAGAATTTAGGTATCTTGTTATGACGTTGAATTGTTATTTGCTTCCAAATCTCTTTTATATTTTCATATATTTTGGTTCTATATATATGTTTCTGGTTCTTTTTACCACCATTAATATATAGAACAATTAGTATGTGTTTATTTTCTTCATTGTTATCTCCTCTTTCTTCTTTCCCCTCATCCTATCAGTTAGTATTAGCATAAGTAAGTATGCAGCAATAATTATTTTCCCTTTCCAAGATACAAAAGTTTTTACAGCTTTCTAAGATGAAATTAAGAGCAGCCTTGTATAAAGTTTCAAAGACTTTTTCATAGTGTATTGTCCCAGTTGACCCTCATGTAGAAGGGTTATAAGATGAAGTGACACATAATGTATTCTGGAAGATTCCTTTGGTATGATCATAGAGGAAGAAGAAGAATAGAGCAAAACTAGAGGTGAAAAGTCTCATGGAGACATTATGGCAAAATCCAGGAGGAAAGGTGAGAAAGGCATAAACTAGAGCAGCAAAAGAAATAAGAATGATATTAATAGACTAGGTTTGTGCATTCCTAGCAATCATTTAGGCACGGGTGGGTGAATACGGAATAAAGAAGAAATGGAAACCTGAGGTTATGTACTTGGCCATCCAGGTGGGTGATGGTATCACTGACCAGGTCAAGTAAAGAAAGTTGATGAAATCCATTTGAGTTTGTGCCTGTGGACACACATGGGAAATGTCTAGTACACAATCATTATCACCTCCTAAGCACATTCATGTACTGAATGATTCTCTGTGCCTCATATTCCTAGGAGCTTTACAGAGACCACATCTCATGTATTCCTTACAACAGTCCCTGAGGTTAAAACTAGTTTCTTTCATAACTCTCCCAGACTTCAGGCAATATTACAGGGCCACAGTAATCAAGATAGTGTAGTACTGGTACCAAAACAGACATACAGGCCAATGGAACAGAATAGAGAACCCAGAAATAAACCCAGACACTTATGGTCAATTAATCTTTGACAAAGGAGGCAAGAACATAAAATGGGAAAAGGACAGTCTTTTCGCTAAGTATTGCTGGGAAACCTGGACAGCTGCATGCAAATCATTGAAACTAGAACACATTCTCACACCATGCACAAAAATAAACTCAAAATGGCTTAAAGATTTAAATATAAGACAAGACACCATTAAACTCCTGGAAGAAAACATTGGCAAAACAGTCTCTGACATCAACCTTACAAATGTTTTCTCAGGTCAGTCTTCTAAAGCAACAGAAATAAAAGCAAAGATAAACTAATGGGACCTAATCAAGCTGACAAGATTTTGCACTGCAAAGGAAACCAAAAAGAAAATTAAAAGACAACTTATAGAATGGGAGAAAATAGTGTCAAACGATGTAACTTACAGGGACTTAATCTCTAAAATATACAAACAACTCATAGAACTCAAAAGCAAAAAAGCCAACAACCCAACTGAAAAATGGGCAAAGGAGCTGAATAGATATTTCTCCAAAAAAGATATGCAGATGGCCAACAAGCACATTAAAAAATGCTCAGCATCACTAATGATTAGAGAAATGCAAATCAAAAACTACCATGAGATACCACCTCACACCAGTCAGAATGGCCATCATTAATAAGTCCACAAACAACAAATGCTGGAGGCGGTGTGGAGAAAAGGGATCCCTCCTCCACTGTTGGTGGGAATGTAAGTTGGTACAACCACCTATGGAAAACAGTGTGGAGGTACCTTAGAAAACTACACTTAGGACTACCATATGACCCAGCAATCCCATTCTTGGGCTTATATCTGGACAAAACTTTCCTTGAACAAGACACTTGCACATGCGTATTCATTGCAGCACTATTCACAATAACCAAGACATGGAGCCAACACACATGTCCACTGACAGATGATTGGATTAGGAAGAGGTGGTATATATACACAATGGAATACTACTCAGCCATAAAAAAGAATAAAATAATGCCATTTGCAGCAAGATGGATGGAATTAGAGACCTTCATACTGAGTGAACTAAGTGAGAAGGAGAAAGACAAATGCCATATGATATCACTTGTATCTGGAATCTAATATACTGCACAAATGATACTTTCTACAGAAAAGAAAATCACAGACTTGGAGAACAGACTTGTGGTTGCCAAGAGGGTGGGGGAAGGAGTGGGATGGTCTAGGAGTCTGGGGTTAATAGTTGTGGACTGTTGCCTTTGAGATAGAAAAGGAAGGAGATCCTGCTGTACAGCACCAGGAACTATGTCTAATCACTTGTGATAAATCCATATATGTATGTTTAACCGGGTCACCATGCTGTGCCATTGAAAAATTGACAGAAAACTGTAAACCAGCTATAATAAAAAACAAACAAATTGAGGTTTCTTTATACAGATTTTCAAAATGATACTGAGCAAAGTTACTTAACTTGTAGATTCACCTTGCTCAAAGCCAGAGTCCTCTGACTCCAAGCTCTGATTCTTTCAATACTTCAGATTTCAGAGGTCAGCACAATAAGAGAATAATGTAGACTGGTTTGAGAGTTACTAGCAAAATAAAAAAGGGATCAAGAGAGAGCCCAGACAAAGGATGCCAGTATAGCTGTGGCTTAAGGATAAAGGCCAAGGGAACACCAATATTTAGAGTACAAGTGGGAGAAAACAAAAGAAGAGCTGGTGGTGAAAGCCATGAGGGAAGCCTAGTCTTGTGCTTTTTCAAGCAAAACTTGAAACCCAGATTCTTCATTGTGTTCATTCAAAGCATGAACCCTGGACAAAGGACAATTTGTCTTCTTGGATGTATAGGAAAACAAGTCTTCTGCCATGATTTGCATATCAGCAAAAGAGAGTAGGCTCTATGGACATTTCATTGAGTTATGTATGTGGAATCCTTAACTATCAATATATGGAAAGAGAAGATTACCAGATACTAGGCTCTTTCTATATTACCTGGTAAGGGAGGATATTTGTAGATTTTTATTCCCTGTGTGTTTATCAGATTAGACCACAAATGCTCCTCCAACAGAGCTCCTCTTTAAAGAATCTGATTGGTTACTAGTCTAAGAAAAATAATCAAAGCTTTAGGTTAAAAAATTATAGTTGAAGTTTAATCCCTTCCCTGTCAGGTAAATATGTCATTGGCTTTACATCAGTTTTATCTAAATGGGCAAGTAGGGAGGGGGCTGCCAAATCAGGTTTGAATGTCCTAAGACTGAATGAAGTTAGGGGAGATAAACCATGACTCTCGATGTAGTCAAGAAAAGAACCCAGTCCTGGTATCACATTTTCTTTATGTGAGAAAAGACTATAGCATTGCTGGTTATTTTTTTTACAAAAAAAAATATTACTTTCAAGTCTCCAAATAGTTTTACTTCAAAAATAGGTAAGAAGTCACCAGGAGTTCCCCCTGTGGCTCAGCAGGTTAAGGACTCGATGTTGTCTCTGTGAGAATATGGATTCAAACCCTGGACTCAATCAATGAGTTATGAAACTGGTGTTGCTCCAAGCTGTGGCATAGGTCACAGACACAACTCTGATCCAGTGTTACCGTGTGACTGTGTTATGCAGCTGTAGCTCAGATCTGGCCCCTGGCCCAGGAACTTCCATGTACCACAGGTACAGCCATAAAAAGAAAAGAAAACTAAAAGGAAAGAAATAACTGGTAGAGAGATGGGAAAATGGAAAGAAAAGTCTATTTTCTTCCACAAATATTATCGCTTTGGGGTTATAACTCTATTATCCACAGTCTTTCCAATCCTCTTAAGTAACAGTTGTCTCTGCAATAAGAATACTTCTTTTGGCAGCCGAGGTTTCTTTCTGGTGCATATTAGAACACTCCAGTCTTCACGTTTCAATTTTCCTTCAAGGTATAGGAAAAGAATTGATGTGATACAATTTCCTGTAGTATCGTGGGAGTAGGCCTGTTTGTGCCAAGAACCTGGAGATGCCAAGAGGCAGCGTGAAGGAGGGTTATCTAACCACTAACATTTCACTGGAATCACCAGCTCTGAATCTGAATTCTCATAGATGCCTTTGTGAACAAAGGATCAAGGCTGTTTTGTATTAAATTACTTGATTTTTTTATTTCAACACATCTTTTGACTTGCTTAAGAATGTTTTTTTAAAATAGAGGCATTGATATAAGTCACTGGTTTTCAAAAACATAATGCAGCCTCTAAAAGGAAAGTAAAAGTAAGTCATGGATTCTTGATTTTATCAGTAGATGTTTTTCTGCTTGTGTGCTTTTATTAGTTGGGTTTAGAGAGGTATATGGGTCTTCTAACCAGTATTTTAAAGCCAATTCTTTCCTCTTCTGCAATGTATTGGGTGAGCCATGTCTGCAGGTAAAAGTTGTCAAATATTGCCAGTTTCACATGGTTCAGCCTAATAGAATTTCATATCCTTTTACACTTTAACTAAGAAAACCCTTTTTTGTTTTTTCTTCTCCCTGATTTTTGGCCAATCTAGGCTTCAGCATATTTGGAGTGGCAAATCCCACTCCTATATCCAATGAGCTGTGCAGTTTGCAGCTCTGACACTTTCTACGTGTCTCAAACAGCCACAGCCCAGAATGTAAGTGTGGCCTTAAAAAAAGGCTCTTCCCATGTGACTACCAGATTGCTTCACTATCTGCCTGGTCATCCCCTTGATTGTGCCATCCTTTAAGAATCTGTGTCATCTTGTAGAGAATGAAAAGAACGTGTTCTTGCTCTCTGCTTAAATTCTCAGAATTTTCCCTTCTAAACCACAAACCAGAGAATTTAGATGAGACTTTTTAATGATGTAGGTCCACATGGTGTTTTTCCCCCTAAGAATACATATTCCCTAGTTGTGAGAAGGAAAATGAATTGAAGAAAGGGAACAAATTGAGTGTTTCAGCCCCAGATACTTTAGGGAAATCGTATGATTAGATGTGGCCACTTCATCCTCAAGAATATTTTGGGATGGACAGACAGTCTATAAGTATTTCTTCTCATCTGAGAATTGTAGTAATAGAGGTGGCATATAAAAAATCCTTCCATTGGCATTGAGGGGACCCGGATTCTATATTATTTCATATCAGTCAGTAGAAGTTCTTTCTATGGTCTATTCTAACTCAATTGTCCAAATATATAAATATTCCCTGTTGACAGCATGGTCTTATTTTTCTCCTAACTTTGTTGACTGGCTGCTAGCAGAGGTTAACCTTATTACTCTTAGATATGCCCACTCCTTGAGATCAAACTCACTCAGCAAGCTTTAATTCATTATTAATGGACAGAGCAAGTACTGTCTCATGTCTCACCATTGAGCAAATGGTCACAGAAGGAGCCAGAAGCCAGTTTTATTGAACCATTACTATGCCAGTCCCTTACAGTAATTACTGTTTCAGCTTCCCAATTCTGTTTGCTAAAAATTATGATCTTAACTAATCTCTCCAAAATCATAGAGTTAGTAAACAGCTCCTCCTCTCAAAAAAGTTGTGGATTCATGATAGAAACTTCATTTCCAAATTAAAGATGATTTCCTGCAAAAGTAGACTGTGCTGAGTTTGGGGGATTTTAGGTTTTGTTTTTTCTTTTTACTACTCTTCTGTTGGAAATCCTTCAATGGTTTCCCATTGCTTTTAGGATAACATTCAATGCAGAACAAAGTCTGTGAATGTATCCACCATCTCCTATGCACATCTGGTGTCTCATCTCTTGCCTTTTTCCCCACCACCTCCCAGTCCAAGTCTACTCTTCGTACTTCCCTCCCACTGACGATTCTGGAGAGTATATCCACAGTTGGAAGGGAATGCGGGCTGGGAGGGTGGTGAGGAAATTACAGACAAGGAGATTGATTAGAAGCTTTGTTTATTCCAAAGAAGAGCTCGTGCGTGGCAGTAGAGGTAGAGCTAAAGCATTTGATAAAAAGGGGTTCAGAAGAAGTAGTTGGACTTAGTGATAATGTATTAGAAGTGATCTGGGGTAATGAGTCACCAGTGATTGGTCTTAGGGTTCTAGTTGGTCCCCTGAATGAGTGTATCTGTCTTTAAGACGAGTAGGACAAAAGATGGGCAAATTTGGGAATGATGGTAAGGAGAGCAAGTTTGCTTTTTCTCCTTTGATGGAAGATTTGAGTGTTATGGATGTGTACGCATATGTAGGGGTATATTTGTAAAAATCTGGGGGGTTTCTTCTGATTTTATTCAGATATTGAAGTTGTAGTAATTAAGCGACATCTGCTTTCAGCATGGTACCTTTTACATCATCGTGCTGGTTTTCTCTTTCAGGATAGCAAATGACCACAAACCTAAAACAATGTTTAGTATCTCACAGGTTCTCATAGTCAGGAGGCTTAGCTTAGTTTAGCTGGGTCCTCAGTTCAAAAACAAGTGGCAATTACATTGCTCCTTGCCATCTTACTTGGAATTTTTTTTCCCTGAAGTTTCTCCAGGGTCTTCTACTCCCATTATTAGATGTCTCTTCTGCTGTACTGTCCTGGCTTCCCCTTTCTTAGACAAGAAAGCATTAAATTTGGCTCTGGAGTGTACATTTCAGTACATTCTTCCTGTCTTGGCAGCAATTGTGAGTGAGCCTTCAGTAAATCATTAGTGATCCAGAATGAGCTTCAGCAGTTTGGAGTGAGGCCATGGCCCATGTGTTTGATGCCACCAGTCTGATTGTTATGTAGAAAGTGTATCAATACAATGAACAAATAGTTTTTCTTTAAGTGTGCATTATTACTTTTTATGGTATTATTACTTTTTATGGTATATAATGTTCGATCATTCTTGCAGTGGTGTAGATAGGTATTAACCCCTCTTTATTCCACCTACCCCAGCAAGGTCAAAAGAAAAGGGGTTGGTAATGAAATGGTCACATAAACCTATTTTTTGAGCTCCTATCAATACATGAGGTGAACTTCTTGGAATTAAAGTCATAGTTTTGTTTATATGTGTATATGTGCTCCATATGTCCCTACTTAAAGAGCTTAGAGATGGCTTATGGGATAGATTGTAGATTGTGTAATATAAGCAACATATAATTGGAATGAAATGACAAAAAGAAAGCACAAGAGTCATTATAGTTAATGCCAATGAATTTAAAATTTACCTCTAACAATTGCAGTGGGTCAATACAGCAATTTAATTTGTTCTCATTAATACGCGAAAAAGAAATGTATCAGTTCCTTGGGGAAAGCAGTGTGTTTTGTGTTATTCCATTCTAGCATTGTTTTTTTGTTGTTGTTTGTTTGTTCTGTGTGTAGGACTTTATGGGAAACTAGATAATATAATAGCCCATGTCCTACTAACATATTGGCAATAAATTCAGATGCAGCTATCCTAGAATAGTTTCCTATAACAGCCTTTATTAGAAGCTAAGGCTGAAACGTTGAAGCTAAATCCAAGGTAGATGATTCAAGAACTAAACTACTATGGTCTCAGTGGACGGTTGTGGTTATTAACTGATTCTTGGAAAAAAAAAACTCTTAGAATTAGAGGATTGGAGGGACATTAGTACATTTCTTAGATGTTCATCCTGAAAATTCACTTCTCCCTGAAGCTTTTGCTAGCCACTGGGAAGAAAATTTCAAGTAAAACTCTCGGTGAGGACCAATATCACACACTGCTGATTGAGATCAGAGTGTTCTTTGAGCCATAAACAAGCAGATGGTAAGGTCCACTTTCAATTGAAAGTCACAAGGACTGTCCATTCCTATGTTAGCAAAGATGGCCTTGCATCCAGTAAACAGACCAATAAAACTCTAGCAAATGTCTATAATATCTTTCAACAGCTTCCTGTCACTCTCAGTATAAATACCCAAATCCTTACCTGGACATTCAAGGGTCTAAATGACTTAACCCCTGCATTTCAGTTGACAGCCACATCTTGCATCACTCTTGACGTTGCTCTCTGTGGTTCAGCCACAGTGACCTAACTTCAGCTCCTGGGGCCCTTTGCATCCCTCTGCCTCAGGGCCTCTGTGCAGGTTGTTTCATCTCCATGGAAGAACCCATCCAACTTCCAGTCTCCTAACTCCTATACTGCATTCAGAGCTCAGCTGAAATATACATTTTTTTTTCCTTTTAGGGCCAAACCACGTTGACCTGGCTTTGCAATCCAACTATTTTTACATAGCTTCTCCTTTTAGCACCTCTTCTAAAAGATTGATTCATTAATTGCCTTGAATAGGTTCTACAAGCATATGAATCAAAACTTCTTCAGGAGTTCCCGTCGTGGCTCAGCAGTTAATGAACCCAACTAATATCCATGAGGACGCAGGTTCAATCCCTGGCCTTGCCCAGTGGGTTAAGGATCTGGCGTTGCCATGAATTGTGGTGTAGGTCGCAGATGCAGCTTGGATCCTGCATTGTGTGGCTGTGGTGTAGGCTGGCAGCTACAGCTCCGATTTGACCCCTAGTCTGGGAACATCCATATGCCCCGGGTACAGGCCTAAAAAGACAAAAATAAAAATAAAAATAAAACAAAACTTCTTCTGTATCAAAAGATATTAATAAATAATGAAGCCCCATGCCCCCTCAGGCTTTTGGTTTTACAATACCCTTTCCAGGTGACAGCTTCTCATTTCCTAGCAAAGACTTTTGCTATGTTTACCCAAAAGCTAGGATCCAATAGAGCCCATTTTGCTGCTTGTTTGTGTCCCTTTATGTTATAGCAAGGAGATTTATTCCTAACTGTGCATATAGATCTATCATAGTACTTTTAATAGTTGCATTGTAGTCCATTATATGGATAAAATATTAATTTTTATTAATCTATGGATATTTAGATTATTTCCCATCTTTTGCCATAACACCCAATGTTCCAATGACTATCCTTTTACATAATTATCTGTGCCTATAAAGGAAATATAGCTGTAGAATTAATATGCGGTGACAGAATTTCTAAATCAGAAGAAATATATATACATTTCTTTTAATTTGGTAGGTATCATCAAATTGTCCTTCAAAGAATCTACACCAAATTGACCTTCCCATGATATTTGTACTTACTCTCAGCATATTTTATAATACAGAACACTATAAAATTTTAATATTTAATGGTTAGGTAGGTAAAAAATTGTATCTCATTGTAGTTTTAATTTTTGATTTTTCTTTTTTTATGAATGAGGTTGATTTTTTTTTTTTTTTAGCTGAAGGAAAGTGGAACACTATGTTCATCGTTTCTTTTTCAGTGAAGTTCGTTAACTTCCCAAGATGTGACATCATGCCACGTGTACTTTGAACCACTGAAGGTCACAGCAGTGCACTCCTGAAGACATTCTTCTCCAGCTTTGGGGTCCCAGCTCATCCTCCTTGCCTCAGAGCCTTCTCTCTCCACACACCTCCATTAAGTCAGCTTCCTGTCTTATCCTCTGAAGTCAGAAGTGTCCTTAGGTATAGGTGGTCCGTACCATCTAGTTTGAAGTTCACTTGCAAATTATCTTCAAGGTGTAGAGTCAGCCTGTACTCTCTGCTTTATGAATTCATATGTACTTTGGAGGAACTTTGAAGATAGGGAAACACTGCTTAGTTAGTCTCTGGGGGGTGGGGAATCATAATTAATGAAAGAACTGTGTCTGACGGAAACCTTAGTCTAGCAAATCATCCTAAAACCTCATTAGACATTGTGTACTCCCTATGGACACTGCTAAAGAAGCACTTGATTAAGCAGATTGTGACAACTTCTGTTTTGCCTGTCATCCATGCTCCAGAGACGCCTCAAAATCAAGAAAGGCTTTCAAAAGCAAGGAATGGCTCTTCTTGTTTTAGAGGTATTATTGATACTAGAGCTTCACTATATTTTCTTGTACTTTCATAGATAAATTTACTTTAATGTTTGATACATCCTTTTTTGGATTTTTTCTCTTTAATGAAGTAAGCAAGTTCTCTCTTAGTTCTGTTTATCCCAAGACATTTCCAGAATTTGAAACAGATAAGAAAAAGCGTTTCTTATCTGTAATGACAATGCCTTAGAGTGGGATATTTTGTATTCAACAATTATACAAATTCAGCACCAAAGTGAGAATATTACTCTAGATAAAGTAGGTGCAGGTGAAACCTTGATGTATCATTAGAGTGAATTCAGATAATAAGGTTTTCAGTAAGCAAACAAATAAAAAGTAATAAATAGGGAGTTGCCATTGTGGCTAATTGATCAAAACCTAACTGATCACCATGAGGATGAGGGTTCAATCCCTGGCCTTGTTCAGCAGGTGAAGTATCCAGCATTGCATGAGCTATGGTGTAGTTTGCAGACGAGGCTCAGATTCTTCATTGCTGTGACTGTGGTGTAGGCCTGCATCTGCACCTCCAATTCAACCCCTAGCCTGAGAACTTCCATATGCCACAGGTGTGACTCTAAGAAAAAAAAAAGGCAATAATGAGTTGGGCCTGCTGCAAATTTTTTAAAATGGTGTTCTGCCAAAATACAGTTACTTGTCATTGCTTAACTTTTTCGACTGCTCTAAACAAATGGCGCAAGTGATTAAGAAGACAGTGGAGACTGGAAACAGAATTGTTGTTTTAATATTCTTTCCTCCTCATAAACTCGCTTCACAGTAAATTATTTAAATTACATTTTCATAGGTTCTCAGAGTTTAAAAGCATATAAAGGACCTTAAAGGAGTCCAGATGATTTTTTTTTGAGTCCAGGTGATCTTACAGCATCAGGGGTCACGTGTTCTAGTGGCAGTCATGTTTTCCAATGACTTAGGTTTGCCTGTCTGCACCACACACTTACTAGTCATGTGACTTTAGCATTTTTTGATCCTCTGACTCTGTTTCCTCATCTGGGATAATAGCAAGGTTTACCTTGCATTGGGAGGGTGAGAGCCGATAATGCACATGAAATCACGTGCACAAGTTGGCATCTAATAAACAAGAGTTTGTCATCATTAGTACTGTCGTTAAGTGGCCACCATCTGAAATTGGGTATGAAAAAAAGTCAAATTACTAAGTTTATATAAGAATATATGATTTTAGGAGTTCCTGTTCTGGCTCAGCGGAAATGAACCCAACTAATATCCATGAGGATGCAGGTTTGATCCCTGGCCTCACTCAGTGGGTTAATGACATTGCTATGAGCTGTGGTGTAGGTCACAGACACAAGTCAGATCCCATGTTGCTATGGCTGCGGTGTAGGCCAGCAGTTACAGCTCTGAGTCAACTCCTAGCCTGGGAACTTCCATATGCCTCGGGTGTGGTTCTAAAAAGACCCCCCAAAAAATTTATATGACTTTAGTTATAATTTAGACTTGACAACTTAGACATAATTTATTCACCCTGTTTCAAGTTAGTGATTTACGAAGCCTTAGAATGTTGTGATAATGTTTCTTTCGGATTTGGCATTTAGTTGCTGGGTCTGGGGGCAGAACCCAAGTTCTTCAGACTCCACAAAAACCTGAAGCAAAGGCCCTACATAAACTGCAGGAAGAAACCCCAGCAGCACCTCTGCCTTTCAGGTAACAGATTTTAGTTTAACTAGGATTTAATCTCCAGAGCCTTAATTGTATTTGGAGCCTTTAAATTATTGTAATTATTTACATTACATAGAAGAATCATCCAAATCTATTTATCATTTATAAATAACTTAGAGATTGTTTTTAAACAATAAAACCAACTTCTTCTAGGTAAATTCAGTTTGCTTTGTTGTTTTCACCATTGAAAAATTCTGAAAAATGTTTTGCACATAAATTGCTCCTTTAAATTTTCATGTCTACCTAATTTGGGCATTGAGCATTCACCAATTTCATTTTAAATATATCTTACAAATCGCCCCCAGAAAGACATGCAGAGAATACGAGGCTATCTCACAGAAAGCCATAGCTCCCTGACTTCCCTGATAATGAGGTCATTGTTGTTCCTTGCCTAGTCGATCCCAGGGTAAGGGTGTGAGGTGACCTGGAGTGGGACTTGCTAACCTCCAGGTTACAGGGTGGCGGTGTTTGCTGCTGTGCTGGGCACAAAGGCACCCTGTCAGCATCCTGATTAGCTCTGAGGAGGGTCCCCTGGAGAACCTAGCTGGAGTGAGGTCAGGTATCAGCCTGTCCCAGCCAGTCCTCTCTGCAGCCCAGCATCTTTCCAGCTGCACAAAGGAATAAGCCCTGCAGGGCATGGCTGTAATCATTATCCAAAGGGCATGCTTCATCTACGAGAGAAAGGTACAGCCAGTCTGTTGGATTTGCTATTCCCATTGAGCTACACAGGAAATGACACTATCAGAAATAACATGCTCAAACCCAGAGGGCGATCTGCGGGCGCCATTCATAGACACAAGTCACATGTTCTATACATCTGCACAGCTATTTACAAAGCACGTTGAAATACCCCCTTGCATTCCAATTAATTATTAGCCAACATTGAATCATCACTGATGAGAGGGCAGAAGGACAAGTGAAATATGAAGTGGATCTAGTTTATTTTTAGAAAGGTACTTCTTTAAAGTGTTGATTGATCAGACAGGTGTTTAAAAGCATTTGTCAGAATCAATTCATAGGAAATCTCTTTCATATGCAGGTTACAGCCAAAGAAGAAATATAGCCTATGTGTTTTACAATTTCAACTGCAAAAAGTTGTATTTTTGGGCTCATGTGGGTATTTTAAAATGTTAAAAATTTTACCAGGCCCGATTAAAGCTTTTAATGCTGTAAGGTTTCAGACACCCAGTGGAGCGTTACTCAGCATCCTCTGCTACACTCCATAGGCTTCATCTGAGACATCTGAGAACATTTGTGGGCACGTCCCATTGAAGCCTGCGGCTGCCCTGCTTAAACTACAGGGTTAGTGAACAGAAAGCAAATACTTTTGAGGAGCCTCCAAGAAGAGGATATTTCAGTTAATTTCAGCTCCTGCCAGCTCAAAAGAATTCTCCTGCATTGTATGATCTTCCCATGAATGCCTCACAGCGAGCATCGCTCAGTGACTCACCCTTCCAGGGAGCCAGTCGGGGTTTTTAAACTACATCATCTCTTCCATCCTTGAAGTTCTTTTAGATTTCATCAATGGCATGGAGGGATATTTTTAAAACAATGTAGATTTTTCAGAACTAGCAAAAGTCCTCCTCTAGTTGCAATGCTGACACTATCTCAAACATAAGTTTTGTTGGGGGGAAAATAATCCTAGGCTAATAAATTTGGCACTTAGGGACCTAGAAGATACTTAACATTTGCTATAGTTTCCAGAGCTCAGTGGATAGAGATCAGTACCAAAATAACCTGCATACTTTGAGGATAAATTCAGATAAATGATGGAGGATGAGCAACTATGCAGAAGCAACATAATGCCTACAACAAAAAATTAGTCCACTGTCTCTGTGGCCTTGATATAAGCAAATATTTTTCCTGATCAAGCTGAAACCTAAGTTTAGTGGTATTTGGAGTAATGATTTATAAGACTTTAAGCCTATGGGAATATTTTTCCTACTGAACACATAAAAAAATTGTTCTAAAATATTTTTAGGCCTAAATTAGAAAAATAACAAGATATTAATAAAACAAATATAGTATTTTTCAGGTATACAAATGACAAGCTGGCATTATATCTAGTTTTGATAAAAAAGAAAATGTACTTCTGGGATTATTTTTCCAAACGCTGACAATACATTTGTGAGCACCTGACCAAACACTAGAATCTCATGGAATTTAATATTAGAAACTGAATACCATACCAGTCTGGAGTATGTTTGACATCATCCTATCAGAGCCTGGGATTAATAGATGCAAACTGTTGCATTTGGAGTAGATAGACAATGAGATCCCGCTGTATAGCACAGGGAACTGTATCTAGTCACTTGTGATGGACCATGATGGAGGATAATGTGAGGAAAAAGAATGTATATATATGTGTGTGATTGGGTCACTTTGCTATACAGTAGAAAACTGACAGAACACTGTAAACCAACTATAATGGAAAAAATAAAAATCATTATGGAAAATCAAATAGGTAATATAAAACTTATAAGTTACTGAATTTGAAGGCAAGAAGATCCTCTCCTGGTGCAGTAGTTTCTAACATTGCTCAAGTCTTTGAGAATTTGACAAGAATGAGGGCTCTCTCTCCCTTCTAGAAAAAAAAAATAGACTTACAATGTTTTTCTTATGTAATTAAACCAGTGATTTGGAAGTTGACCAGTGTAGAAAATCGTGATAGCCTGAGAACAGTAACTTATCAAAAATGACTAGTTCCTAATTTTTCCTTGTCTTCTTCAGTCGAAGAACACAGAAGCTGTAAAACAGCATATCATTTGACCTTTTATTTGTTTCTTATGTTACAGATGAGGAAACTGAGGTACAGAGAAGCTAAGAAACGTTTCCATGGTTTTCCATCTGCTAAGGCAGAGCTGGGAGGGCAATCCAGGCAGCTGACTCTAGAGCACACATCCCTTTCCACAGCACATACTCTGGCTAAGAGGCTCCACATTTGTACTCATAACTACTCCATGAGGTGGGGTTATTAGCGTCCCCATTTTACAAATTTGAAGACTGTGATAGAGAGAGGTCAAGTAATTTGTTCAAGGTTATAGAGCCAGGATCCAAACTCAGCCAATCAGGCTGCAGAGGCAGGAGATAAACCAAAACACTGTATTATAGGCATGCACACACACACACACGTACACACACCAAACAAATGAATACACATTACGCATATATTGCTGCAGTCGGGTAAGCTGAGGGTGCTCCAGACTAGTCATATGATACATGACTTTTCCCATCACTTTCTCTGTTGCAAAATTATCCTGTTTTAAGCAAGTATTATGTAAAAGTGTTACTTTTACATAAACATGTTTGTTATTAAAATGTAATGAACCTGTTGATAGCTTAAGGTATGTTTTCTACTAAAATCTGGTAGCCTTATAGAATAGGCCCTTAAATAAAGCCACAAGACAGAAATGACGTTGGTGGCCTAAGGATGTAAAGTCTTGGAGGAGACAGCGCATGACCAGGTGGGGATGGCATTAAAGGATGCTCACCTTTAGTAGAGTTGAGTGGTCCTCTAGGCAGTGAGAAGAGAGGCCAAAAACACTGGGTAGCCCAAATTATAAGAGGATAAGCATGCTGCTCTGGGTAAACTTTTAAGATAACCTGAGAGAGAAACTCTAAGTTTGTACTGCTTCACAATTTTGCCTGAAGTTGGTTCTAGACAGGCCTCTGCCAGGTGTTCTCTTACTTTTTTTTAAGACCTCCCTCCAGAAGTTCCCATCGTGGCTCAGCGGAAACAAATATGACTAGTATCCACGAGGACATGAGTTCAGTCCCTGGCCTCACTCAGTGTGTTAAGGATCTAGCGTTGCTGTGAGCTGTGGTGTAGGTCACAGACACGGCTTGGATCTGGCATTGCTGTGGCTATGGTGTAGGCCAGTGGCTAAGCTCCAATTTGACCTCTAGCCTGGGAACCTCCATATGCTGAGAGTGCAGCCCCCCTCAAAAAAAGCCCTTCCTCCTCATCTATTAGCAGAACAGCAGTCCTGATTTCATTGTTTTTTTAATGGCCACACCTTCAGCATATGGAAGTTCCAGGGCCAAGAATCAAATCCAAGCAACAGCTACACCAGAGCCTTAACCCACTATGCCACAATGGGTACTCCAATTTCACCAAATTTTAACAGAACTTTTCTTTTAAAATGCAGATTCAGGAGTTCCCTGGTGACTCATAGGGTTAAGGATCTGGTGTTGTCACTGCTGAGGAACTTCTGCATGTCAAGGGTTCGGCAAAAAAAAAAAAAAGGCAGATTAAGAGTCCTGCACCCACAGTTTTCCATCCCTAAGTTTGAGGATATGTGTTTTTAACAAGGATCTTCCCCAGGGAACCACAAGGCAAAGAGACAAGAACAACCCTTTGCATCATGTCTTCATAGGACAATGTTAGAAGCCAACACCATGAGGGAGGAGAGCAGAGATAAGGGAGAGCCAGAAAACAAGGCAAAAGTTCTGAAAAATGGAACATTTAGCTAATCCTCTCTCACTTTTTCTCCAAGTTATTGAAGAGCCACTCAAATTGATTATTTCCCCACTGGTTTGAATGACTACTTGATTTTACATAGTGAATTGAACTGGGAATTTGGGGAATGGGGGAGCTTCAGTATCCTAATTGAGAAATAGATGTCTACTGACCATTTCAGCATTTTTATGTATTAACAAACTGGTATGGAAACTCTTCCAGCTAAGGCTACTTTAATCTTTGTTTTAAAAGATTTGGGTAACTCTCCTTAAAACATTGCTGGGCTTTAAGATTGAACTGGGTTTCTTGATTCCCAAATTTCTGTTAAAATGTTGCTAAGTTAAATATAGGCTATTGTCTGAATTTAAAATAAATTCAGGAAGTTCCCATTGTGGTACAGCAAGAACAAATCTGACTAGTATCCATGAGGATGCGGGTTCGATCCCTGGCCTCACTCAGTGGGTTGGGGATCCGGCATTGCTATGAGCTGTGGTGTAGATCACAGACGCAGCTCGGACCCTGCATTGCTGTGCTGTGGCATAGGCCAACAGCTGTAGCTCCAATTTAACCCCTAGCCTGGGTACTTCCATATGCTGTGGGTATGGTCCTAAAAAGCAAAAAATTGAAAAATGAAAATAAATACAATAAAATAAAATAAATTGAAAGTGAAAAAATACTCAGTTTTGGTTCTTGAGAAGATCCTGAGTTTATGTTTTACTAGCAACTGGATTTATATTTGTTTTTTTTGGATACTTTGTTAGTAAAAACTAGTTAAATGTGTAGCTCAGATTTCATTTTTAGTTTTCCATTAGAATGTTGTCTTTTAGGGTTTTTAAACCTGTTTTCCATTTTTTCCTTTTTTTTGTCTTTTTGCCTTATCTAGGGCCACACCCGCGGCATATGGAGGTTCCCAGGCTAGGGGTCTAACAGGAGCTGTAGCCGCCGGCCTTCGCCACAGCCACAGCAACTCGGGATCTGTGCCACGTCTGCGACCTACACCACAGCTCACGGCAACGCCAGATCCTTAACCCACTGAGCAAGGCCAGGGATCGAACCTACAACCTCATGGTTCTTAGTCGGATTCGTTAACCACTGAGCCACGACAGAAACTCCTAAACCTATTTTCATTATGCAGTTATATACTTTAAAAATGAATCATTTGGGAGTTTCCGTCGTGGCTCAGTGGTTAACGAATCCGAGTAAGAACCATGAGGTTGTGGGTTCGATCCCTGGCCTTGCTCAGTGGGTTAAGGATCCGGCGTTGCCGTGAGCTGTGGTGTAGGTCGCAGACGTGGCACAGATTCCGAGTTGTTGTGGCTGTGGCGAAGGCCGGCGGCTACAGCTCCTGTTAGACCCCTAGCCTGGGAACCTCCATATGCTGCGGGTGGGGCTCTAGATAAGGTAAAAAGACCAAAAAAAAAAAAAAAAAAGAATCGTTTGAATGTTCTGTTCAGCAATTAGCATCAATTTTATTAAATTAATTTTAATTATGACTACAATAGTAACTATTAACTTCAGTAATTAATTGGTCCTTATTATATATCATATTTAGTAAAAAATATTACTCAGTGGGGTATGTGTATATGGAACAAGATGAAGACTGCCTACCTCATCATAGAACTTCTGAGTTAAGATGGAATTGCTCTTAATTAAATCTCATTGCATTGTTTTCTTGAAGACAAAGCAATAAGTGAGTTATTTCAATGTCTCAACTTTTCAAGCCTATGAGTCCACCTACTTCACAATATCCCTCTCCAAGGACCCTAAGCTCATCCCACTAGTGCATCCTTTGCACAAGCTTTCTGCTCTCACAGTATAAAAAAAAAAAAGAAAGAAAAAGAAAAAAAGAAAACCCACCAGAGCCTTCATTTTTTTTTTGGAAATGTGATGCATCATCTCCAAATCCCTGGGGACATAATAGCCCCCTCTTCTTACTTGCATTAGGCCTATCAAGTTGGAATAACCCGTGACTCAGTAAACTCCAGTTCAATCAATCATTCAATCTTACCCTTAGAGAAGGCTTTTGGGCTCAGGATCGTGGGAGTCTTTTCCAACTAAAAGCCCTTCATGCCCATCTTTAGCAGTGGTCATTGATACTTCTAGAGTACAAACTTGTGAACTTGATCAAGCCTGATACTTAATCCATGTTGAGGTCTTCTGGGAACCCAGACCCAATCCAATAAGCTCTTCATACGCATTCAGGACCTCATCTTCCTTGATCACCTTGGGATCCAGGTACTGTCTTCATTAATGTCCCACTTGTATGACGTTTCCCCATAGTATTACTAATTACATCATTTTATTATCCAGCAGTGGAAACACAAATTCATGTTCTTTTAGTGCACACTAAAGTAGTCAGTTCGGTCCATATTTAGGAAATTTGGTTAAAAATTACCTGATTATTTATCATCCTGTTCTTTAAAATATTCATTAGGCATACTTTAAAAATATCAGAGTCATTTGCAAAGCGAGGGCACTGTTGTGAGTCAGAGTATGGGCTAAGCCGTCGTAACAAAGAGGCCCCCCCCAGTACAGTGGTTTAAATATAGAGTATATTTCTTCATTAGAAGTAATCCAGTCGTTTCAGGCTGCAGGGAAGCTCTTGACTCCTTAACTTTAAAACACTGGGTGGCGCCGCACTGCCTGCAGAACTCAGTTCAAGGTGTTTACAACTTGATTCCAGCACTTGCTTCCGAGTTACGCATGATTTGTCCTTCTACTTCCATCTATGTTCTGGCATTGCTATTCCCTCTGTCTAGGGTGCCCTTTTCATCTTCATCTATTGAACTTTCATTCATTCTTCAGGGCCCAGCTCAAATGCTCTCTCCTTTACGAAGCCCAATAATTTCCCTTTTCTGCCCCTTGCCAAACTGTAATAATATTCATTATTTCTTCCTCTGCCTTCTGCTGACTTTACTTTTTTGATAGCATCTAATTCCATTTGCCTTATAATTAAGGTAGTTATTTATACAAATGGATTTTATATTCTGGGAGGCAACAGACTACCTATTATTTCTCTTTCTCCTTTCTCCTTCCTTGCCTTGACCAATAACCAGCATTATTCTTTGCCCAGAAATGTATGTTGGATTGGATGGAGTAAAAAGTTGTTACCAAAAGAAAAACTCGATTATCAAAATAGCCACCATTTGCTGACTCAAGGGGCCAATTAGTCAATGGGTTATCCGTTGGAAAATTCTAGATGTGCCATCAAAACAGTTCCAATTAGACTCGCATCCCATGCTAGACCAATAGCACACAGAATACACCTCTTGGGTCCTATATCCCCATGGGATCATGTTCCACTCGTGTTCATTAGGAAGAACACTCTTCCTGACATGGCCATGATTTTTCTCAAAACCTCTATCCACGAACTATGTGAAAAAATATTTTAAAATTGTTGTGTGCATGGATGCTGTGTAATGTATGCTTTAGGTCCATCTCCATTTGGGGAAATTTCTCTCACCATTCTACCCCATATTAGAATCTGAGAAAGAAAAAAAAATGTATCAGAGAGGGAGTTCCCATCATGACTCAGTGGAAAGGAATCTGGCTAGTGTCCTTGAGGACACAGGTTCAATCCCTGGCCTTGCTTGGTGGGCTAAGGATCCAGAGTTGCCATGAGCTGTGGTGTAGGTTGAAGATGAGGCTCAGAATCCGAGTTGTTGTGGTTATGGCACAGGCCAGCAGCTACAGCTCCGATTCAACCTCTAACCTGGGAACCTCCATATGCTGCAGGTGTGGCCCTAAAAAGACAAAAGAAAAACCCAAAAATCAGAATAGGAGTTCCCTTGTGGTACATTAGGTTAAGGATCCAGCTTTGTCACTGAAGTAGCTCTGGTTGCTGCTGTGGTGTGGGTTCAGTTCCTAGCCTGGCAACTTCCACATGCAGGTGTGCCCCCCCCAAATCAGAGAATACTCTTGCCCTATAAAGACAAATAATATATTCTTAGTACCTTTTCTGAGAGTTGCTAAAGCAAGAACACTTGCTTTCTTTTGAACTACTTGGAATTACTTGTGAACCTCTCTCAAAAGGAATTTTTGTGTGCAACATTGTCAGATAGAAGGGGATGGAGATGGTAGAAATAATATGAATTGATGCAACGCATCCATTAGAAATTGCTTCCTCTTTATTCCTGCACTGCCTACTTTGACATCACACATAAAACTGTCCTTTAGGAAGCGGAAAAAGCGAAGCTGAGAAAATGAGAGACAACTCTCACGTCTTTATAAAAAGTATCTAGGTGGCAATTACTGGCAAATTGGTTCTTGTTTGTCATGTATTAGCCTGAAATTTTACTTGAATTGGTTCTCCCAGGAAGTGAAAGATGTGTACTTCTTACCTGTTTGGTAAACACAAGCACTTACTAAAGCTTGTAATGGCTATCAATGCTTTCAACTGATTTTGCGGGTAACAACACTAATGAATCTGTAACAGTTATTGCTTGCCATCAAAATGAAAATTCCAGTATTGCTTAAGTACTGGTATAACATTTGTTCTGTTATCTCCATTCAATGCCAACTAGCATCTAGTGGCCCCTCAGTAAGACCCCTAAAAAGAAAAAAATTACCCTTCTCATTGCTTTGCCTGAATATTTGGCAAAGAGCTATGAGGTTCTAATGAGACTAGTATCCATTGAAATTGACTATTTTTGTTAGTTTTCCTATGAAGGCACCAAGAGAGTATATCAGTAAGCTGTTACTGTGGCTTAAACAATTATTTATTATTTCTAATAAGTCTGAGGGTCAACTAGTGTTCTGTTTTGAATGTGTGGATACTCTTTGAGTGTTAGCTAGATCCAACATTGATTCAAGCTGGGAATTGCTCTCATCCACCAGTCTCTTACCTTCCTTCTAGTACCATGAGCTTGCCTGAGAGAGTTCTTCTCAAGGAGAGGGAAAGAGAGAAAGATACAAGCCCAATATACTAGCATGCTTTCAGAGCTCTTTCCTTGTATTTGCTAACCTTCCTGTGGCTGAGGGTAAAGTCCAGGGGTGAGGCAGTTTTCCCCACTCTTAATGAGAGGGCTCAGCAAAGTTGCATGGCAAAGAATACAGATACAGTGGGAATTGGGGTCAAATGATGCATTCTTCCACAGAGAAGTAGGGCAGAAGGAAATCCTAGGCTTTCTAGTCCCTTTTTTTTTCAAATAACAGAGTTCAGAGGTTAGCCTTAGTAGCTTCACAAACGTATAAGGAGAAATTCATATCTCAAATACTCATCTGTCTATATCATATACCTGTTTTGTTTCATGGACCAAAGTAAAACTCAAACTATTGAGAAATTTGTCTTTGTAAGGAAAATGAGTTCCAAATAAAAATCAGATCGCTCCTTCCTTCCTTCCTCCCTTCCCCACTTCCTTCCTCCCTCCCTTCCTTCCTTCCTCCCTTCCCCACTTCCTTCCTCCCTCCCTTCCTTCCTTCTTTTATCTTTCTTAAATTCTGACCTTTTGAGTATCTGGTTAATGAGGTCTCATTTGATGCTTACAGACCTTTCCCACCCGAGTCCCTTAGCATAAGTTTCCGGAGTCTTAGAAACAGTATGGTTGATAGATTTATTGGTTCATCAAACCCATTGAGAGACGGCTTCAAGGGTTCCATATTCTGACATATTACTAGTTCTAAAGTTAGTAGTCAATAGTTCACAAAGATAAATATTGATTCAGAAATGGACTTGCTCATCAGGGACGTAAACCTAGTAGCTTTTTGTCATTATTTATTTATAAACCCTCCCATGTTATATTCAGAGATGAAGTGCACATTGAAGAAAAACTCAAGTATTCTTTTTCATATATTTTGAAAATGTAACAGCCTTTGATGTACTTTGGGAGCTAGAACCTTTAAAAGCAGAATAAAGACTGACTTCTCTGGATTTAAGAAGGTCCTAGTAAATCACCCCCCTTCCTGCAAAAAATGATTAGAGACAAATGTGATTTCCCAGAAAGCATAACAACAATAACAAATTATTGTTCTTTGTACCAGACAGGTTAGGTACAACCTTTGCAGTAGACAAGTGCATGATGCGTAAATCCAGATTGGCCAAGTGTGTAAGGCCAGATGTGGGTTGTATCCTCTGCAGTCATTCCAGAGACGGTCAAGCTTCTTGGCTCTCAGCTAAGTGCTGACTTTACATTCTTGCTGCACATTTCTTGGTTCTGAATTCTGAAATAAGATTTCAAATCTGACAGGTAACAAGGAAATTGTCTGGGTAACCAGAACTCTTATACGTAATAGGGAGAATGCTAAAATGTGTTGTATCATTTCATTCCTTCTATTTCTGAATCTTCGATGCTAAGGAGCTATTATGTAAAATGAAATTCTCCTGCCTTTTACCACGTAGGCAGGTTGTGGGAAAAAAAAATCTTATTGACACAATTTCTTTGAAATCTACTTTTGTGGAAGAATATTTTTGAAAGACACCTAAACATTCAAGATTTCTAACAAAGGTTTGAAAATAATATAATTCCAGTACTTGGAAGTGAACATTTTGAGACTTCATGTTGACTTTTCCTGTATTGGAATATATTTCTAGGGAGATGCCTACTTATGCAATTTTCCCCATAATTTACTTCCATTGAAATTTCAGTCAGATCCATTCTTTTAATTCTTTGGCACATTATGCAAATTAACTGTAAAATTCAGTGACAAAAAGTAAAGGTCTCAGTGTATTATTCAGCAAGTTCCACATCAGTAATAGAGTACGGTAATTACAAAATTACTTGCAGCTACTATGACTATATATTCTCTACTGTTCAGAGGAAAATCTTTTACGTCCTCATCACTACAAGATTTATTCTTCCATTGACATGTGGGAGACTGATGCATTTAACGGTCCTACTCATTGACGGGAGAAAAGTATTGCATTTAACGGTCCTACTCATTGACGGGAGAAAAGTGTTCCTACAGAATACATCTTTTTCCAACAATATGACATTTAATCCTGACTTTATTTTTCCTCCACTAAAACAATCTCTCGTAGGCAGTCTTCTCTTCATCTGTCTTATGAGTATGCATATCAGAGTGGCTCAGAAGCCTGAAAGAGCAAAGACACGTGTGTGTGTAGAATTCAAATGCCAAAAAATATCATTTATTATTTTCTACTTTTGATAAATAAAAGCAAGAGCAGATTCATTGTCAAGAAGGGGGTGAATTAAATGATCTGTAAATATTCTTTCAGCTAAAAATTTCTGTAACTCTTGGAGTTCCCATCGTGGTTCAGTGGTTAATGAATCCAACTAGGAACCATGAGGTTGCAGGTTCGATCCCTGGCCTTGCTCAGTGGGTTAAGGATCCGGCGTTGCCGTGAGCTGTGGTGTAGGTTGCAGACGTGGCTCGGATCCTGTGCGAAGGCTGGCGGCTACAGCTCCTGTTAGACCCCTACCTGGGAACCTCCATGTGCTGCAGGTGTGGCCCTAGATAGGGCAAAAAGACAAAAAAAGATTCTGTAACTCTCACTTATTTCTAGGAAATAGTAGTACCGAGCTGGAATGATGAGCTCCATGTTCAATAAAGTTCCCTCACTGGATTGCAGCCTCATTTTGGTAGGATAATTCCCATTTGATCTTTTAGTTCTAAACTATAATTTGTCCTACAGTTTTCGTGCCTTAGTGGGAAAAAAAAAAAAAAAACAGGAAAAACTACCTGAATCATATATAACTCCTGTTCAATCCAAGGGCAATAGCTTAGAATACTTAACTCATAAATTAATTATTTTTGTCAAGGTCAAATTAAGTCCTTTGCAAATACTATAATTATGCAGATCAAAAAAATGTATTTGTGTGAAACAAGTGCTCTTCCTTTCCAGACTTGCTATTAAGAGAATGGTGATAATTTCTTCTTTTGGTTTCCTAAGTATACATTGAGAATGGAAGATTATAGGAATAGAACGTTCTCATGTCAAAGACATACAGAGTAGACATTGATCCTAGCAATAACTGTGAAGTTTCCATATTTAAAGAATGGTTAAATTATAAAATACCATTGAAATATTTCAGTGCTCCTGGTTTTTCTTTGGAACGTAACTCTCTGGGTCTTCTGTAGAAATTAATTTCAGTGATGGGACTTTCCAAGCCTCAGAAGAGCCATGCATGGGCTTTTTTTTTCATCTAAATTTCTTTCATTCTTTCTTTCTTTTTTTTTGTCTTTTTGCCTTTATGTAGAGCCGCACCCGCGGCATATGGAGGTTCCCAGGCTAGGGGTCTAACAGGAGCTGTAGCTGCCGGCCTTCACCACAGCCACAGCAACGCGGGATCCGAGCCGCGTCTGCAATCTACACCACAGCTCATGGCAATGCCGGACCCTTAACTATGAGCAAGGCCAGAGATCAAACCCGCAACCTCATGGTTCTTATTCGGATTCGTTAACCACTGAGCCGCGAAGGGAACTCCTATCTAAATTTCTTTTTGTCACTCATTTTGACTTTCATGTCTTTAAAGTATTTGTTGCCTTGTGAATAAAGGTGGGGCTTGAAAAAACTACCTTTGTTTCAGGTTGGAAGCTTGTTAGAAGGATAAGCACTTGTGTGCTGATAGCAGCTGGAGGAAGCATGGGAGAGTGGGAAGAGACAGGTGTCTGAAGACCTAGTATATATCACATTCCTCTACTTAATTGTTTTCACTGTTCTTACTACTCAGTGAATGATCCATGGACCATCAGCATCACCTGAAAGTATGGGTCTCTCCTCAACTTTCCAAGAATCTGTCTTTTGGAGTTCCCACTGTGGCTCAGTGGAAACAAACCCTACTGGTATCCATGAGTATGTGGGTTCGATCCCTGGCTGCGCTCAGTGGGTTAAGGATCTGGTGTTGCTTCAAGCTGTGGTGTAGGTTGCAGATGCGGCTTGGATCTGGTGTTGCTATGGCTGTGGCATAGACTGGCAGCTATAGCTCTGATTCAGCCCCTAGCCTGGGAACTTGCATATGCCACAGGTGTGGCCCTTAAAAGCAAAAAAAAAAAAAAAAAAAGAAGAAGAAAGAAGAGAAGAATCTGCCTTTAACAATACTCCCAGGAACCCATATATACATGCACATTTGTCAGGCACTGATCTTTATCATCTCTGTCCTCCTACCCCAATCTCCCCAGGTTCCTCTTTCCTTATCCTTAAAATATAGAGAATAATTTCTACTTCACAAGTCCATTCGGAGGATTGCATACATGAGTATGTCAAAGTGCTATTTGATGCCTGGCATACATGGATGCGCGAAGTAAGACAGCAAGAGAGAGAGACTGTGTGGGGAGAAAGGGTGAATGAAGGAGGGTAAGATGTTAATAACTGGGGTTATGATTGGCATTTTACAATTTGTCTTCGTTATCTTTGATGACTATTAATTATGTAACAAAATTTACTCTTTAAAAAATATTGCTGATACAAATGTTACAGTCTAACATCATGTCTTACTTCAAAATAAGATTCAGATATAAACTCTTAGAGAACTAACTAGAAAAAATGAAATCCACAGAAGTCCAGAAGACAGTGTCTTGAATACTTATAAAATCTTGGATGTTTGAGGTAACTGCCTCCGTGAACAACTTCAAAACAGAAATTATTGTGGAAAAATATTGATATATTTAACTACATAAATACTTTTAAACTTAATTTACTTGAAAAAGGATAAAGATAACTGAAAAGGAAATCACAAGTTGAAAAACATTTGCATAGACAAAGGATTGATATCTAATATACAAATAGCTCTTATAAGACTACAAAAGGATGAACATAGTAATTTTAAGTGGATACAAGACATTAACAGTTTTACTTTCACTAATATATCAAGTAAACATAAAAATATTAACTTCACTACTCACAAAAGAAATGTAAATGAAAACCAAGATACCATTTTTCACCTATAAAAATGATGAAGTGCTCATACCTGTGTTGTCGCATTGAAGGAAAAAAGAGTCCCCTTTTTACTCTTTGTCAGCGTGTAAAGAGCTACAATATTAGTTGAAAACTTTTTGCTATATCAAATATTAAATTAACTTAAACATTTTCATCCAATAATTACACTTTTGGGAATTTGTCCTAAAGAAATAATCTAAATTTGGAATGGTATATGTTCAAACTTTTTATCGAAAAGAATAACCTAAATTCACCACAGTGACCACTCCTCATAAATGTATAAATTATGTTCCGATGATAAAGTACTGTATATCTATTAAATCATAAGACAATATTTTTATTGGAACATATTCTGGATATTTTGCTAACCAAAAAAGATGAGAGAAATACAATACGCATATTATATTTGTTAATTCATAAATATACATATAATATGTATATTTTTAAAGATTGGAAGGTAGCACATCAAAAGTAAATATTAATTTCTTAATGGTAGGGTTATTTTTCCCCTGTTTTTTGCCTGTTTCTGCCTTACATTCTAGATTTTAGCATTGAGCATACTCTTATAGTTTAAATATTATTAAGAGAAGCAGATAGAGCTTAAACATAATTTTAATAACAGAGAAATTATTTTATTGATGCTAGTTAAATGTAGAAGAAAAATACAACGTTTTAATGTCAGGGATATTTCAATTTTATAACATGTACAAAAAGCAGTTAAGGGTATTTAGCTCTAAATATGGGGGTTATGAATTAATTTTATATTCTTTACTCTTCATTTCAAAATGCTTGTAGTGAGCATTTATTATTTTTATAGCAAAACCAAATTATATTAAGGACTCCTTATTTGCTTATTTTTATTCTCAAATTGTATCTTCAATATGGCTTCAACATTTCCAATCTAACTGTTTTCCAAACAATAAATTTGCCTTGAGATTCAGTTAAAAATTAACAATGAGTTGAAGTTATTCTCCCGTGTAGTGTTATTCCAGAACATAGTCCCTGTTCCCTGGTTCAAAGGGGTACTTTATACTGTAATTTCCACTGTGTCTAAGAGGCATGTGTTTCTACTCTGTCATCATTTGATCCAGAGGATTTTTATTCTAGTTTGCTGCTCTCTTTTGTACAAGGCATAAAGAAAGGTGTTAAGCATTGCCTTTAGAATGGATAAGCAATGAGATCCTGCTGCATAGCCCTGGGAACTATATATCTCGTCACTTAGGACAGAACATGGTAATGTGAGAAAAAAAGAATGTATGCGTGTATGTGTGACTGGGTCAACTTGCTGTACGGTAGAAAATTGACGGAACACTGTAAACCAGTCATAATGGAAAAAATAAAAATCATTATAAAATTTAAAAAAAAGAAAGATATTAAGGGAATGTTAAAGATAATAATGCAAAGTGTTAAGGGGAAGAGCCGGGGGGTGGGGGGGGAGAACTTGTAATCTTTTCAACTGGTCCAGTTATCAAAGTCTTTTGTCTTTAGCTGTCTTTTCTTTGTTTCTTTGTTTTTGTCAGTGACATGTAATCCATTTAACCATGGGAACAAGGACCACAGGTTTAGCATCTGCTTGTCTGCCAATCTCACCTTAAATACTACTGAACAACTTTTTTCTTCTCTTTTTTTCCTGTTGCAAACTGAAGAGAGGCTCAGTCTTGAGAAACCAACCTTTACACCTCTTA
Source organism: Catagonus wagneri (assembly GCA_004024745.2). NCBI lineage: Eukaryota > Metazoa > Chordata > Mammalia > Artiodactyla > Tayassuidae > Catagonus > Catagonus wagneri. Next base: position 11,148,809 of record PVHT020000166.1, read on the forward strand.
ATTTGTTACTTATTTCTGCATATGCCTCAAACCTAGAAGCTTAAAACAGCATAACATTTTAGTATGCCCACACTTTCTTTGAGTCTATAATTTGAGAGATGCTGAGCTGGGTGCTTTTGGCTCAGAATTTCCCATGGTATTTCAGTCAAGATATCCATCAAGACTGCATTCATCTGAGACTTGACTGGGGCTGGAAGATCTACTTCTAAGACGGCCCACTCATGGGTGCTGGCTGTTAACGGGAATCTTCAGTTCTTTGTCAGGTAGTCTTCTCTACAGGACTGCTTAAGTATTCTCATGGCATGGGGGCTGTTTCACAAAGTACGGATGATCCACAGCAGATTAAGATGGAAGGTGCCAGTACCTTTTGTGTTGGCTCCTCAAAAGTTATACCCTAATACATCCCAAATATCCTTTTGTTTACATAGGTCAGCTTTGTTCAGTGTGGGAGGGGACTACACAAGAAGGTGATGATCATTAGACGTCATTTTGGAGGCCAGAATCGTATAAACAAACCTGCCCTCTGACCCTCAGTGATTCACATCCCTCTCATGCTAAATTCACGAACCCCCTTTGGTGGTTCCCCACATTCTCATTCTATTATAACATTAGCTCAAAGTCTACGATCTCATCATCTAAATCATGTGTAGTAGTTTCCTGTTGCTGTGTTCAAATTAGACGAATATAACAGCTTAAAACACACCCGTTTTTTTTTTTTTTCTTAAAGTTCTGTAAATGAGAAGCCTGGGTGGCTGAATGCTTAGCTCAGGAACTCACAAAGCTAAAGTCAAAGTGTTATCCAGGGGAAAGTCCTTCTTTTGAGCCTGGGGTTTTCTTTAAGCTCATTTAGGTTGTTGGCAGAGTTCAGTCACTTGTGATGGTGGGCTGGGATTCCCAGAAGCCACTGCCATTCTGGGTCACGTAGCTCTCTCTTCAAGGCCAGCAGCAGAAATTCCCTACTGCTGATTCTGACTCCTTTGACTCTGACCTCTAGACCCAAACGTAAACATTTGGGGTGATCAGGCCTAGCAACAAAATTGCCATTTTAGTTCAATCAAAATCAACTGATTAGGATCTTATTTATATCTCAAAAATACTTTTTGCCTTGTAACAATCAGTGGAGTGGTATTCCATCCTATTCACAGATTCTGTCGACATTCAAAGAGTAGAAATTGCACAGGAGATGGAAATCTTAGACTCTGTAGACAGTGTAGACAGTGAATCTTAGACAATGTAGCGATAGACATGATTAACTCCTCTCAGTTTGTGTGGAACAGGAACTCAGAAAGATCTTAGTTGGGTATTTCTGGATTGGGGTCTTTCATGACATTGCAGTCAAGAAGTTGAACAGAGTTACAGACATCCAAAGGTTTGACTGAAGCTGGAGGTGGTGCTTCTGAGGTGATTCACTCACGTGACTGTCAAGTTGTTACTAGCTCTTGGTGAGGAATCTCATTTCCTCAGCAGACAGACTGCTTCACAGACTGCATGGATGTATTCATGACAGGGTGGCTGACTTCCCACGGAGTGAGTGATCAAAGAGAACAAGGCAAAAGAAGTCGTATCTTTTATGACCAAGCTTCAGAGAGTTGAACACTGTCACTTTTGTCAATACTGTTGATCACGTAGACCAGTCCAATATCTTGTAGAAGGGGCCATGAATACCAGAAGGTGAGTATCTTCAGATCCATCTTTGAGGCTGACTACTCCATCCTCAGTTGACAGTGATAGTGAAGTAAACAAACATTCTAATATTGAAGATAAAGATTTCTGAAAACTTGTCCTGTCTATTCAGGTTCTCATCTCTCCCTCGGACCTCTGTAGTAAACCTTTGACTTCTGTCCTTGTTTCCAGTTCTGTCTCCTTTCAAACCCTTCAGAATGGTCCAGCTATCAAGCATGGCACCTCCTATTTTACTTTTTTCTTTTTTTGGCCATCTCTTGGCATATAGAGTTTCCAGGCCAGGGATCAGATTCCAGTCACACTGGTACCTACGCCCACCATAGCTGTGGCAATACCTGATCTTCTAAACCCCTGGGACAGGCGGGGTATCACACCTGTGTCCTGGAGCTGCAGAAGTGCCACAATTCCCGTTGTGCCGCAGCAGGAACTCCAACACCTCCTCCTTTGTAACCCTATAGGTACAGTTCTCAACAAGGCACTCTAGGCAATAATCAGTGCCCACATCTCATGCTTTCCTTTTTCACTCCTCTCACCCTCCAGTTATTTTTATGTTTCAGTCATGCCAAACCTTATTGTTTGCACAAAACATACTAGGCTCTGTTGTATCTCATTTTGCCTTTGCTTATCCTATTCTCTTTGCCAGAAATAAGGGTGACAAGTAATAGTGACTATGCATTTCCTAAAAGCTAGGCAGCTGCTGTGCTAAGTCACACATTGGATAGTCCAGTTTCATTCTTACCACAGCCTTATGGGGTACTATTATTATTGTCCTCATTCTACATATAATTACTACTAAGCCTGTATGTATAGTGGTTAAAAACATAGACTCTAGAGAGGAATTTGGAGGTACTGCCATAACCTCCATGTAAATAGCTTGAAAATACCAAATTTTATTATTCTAATTTACTAACCAATTTATGTGTACTCCACAAAATCATATTATTTTTTTTAAGTATGTTATGAATGTGTGTGTGTTTTGCAAGTGGAAATTAGAGTGAGGACGTGATAATCTGAACTTTGATTTTCCTTGCCTGTGACATAGGAGGTTTGGGTTTGCCAGTTTGTTAAGTGATCAAAACATTCATCTGTTTAGATCTTTAATATTGGTATAGGTATATTTTGTCCACATCTCTCTTTCCTAATTTTTCCCCAATGTCATGAGCAGTTCATTTGCCTCATATAGGCAGGTAACTGTATCAGTTCAACGTGTTTATAACCTAGCCCATTAGAACACTGCCTAAACATTGTGTTTTCAATTTTGCTTGCTTTTAGTAATGAATCATAATACCTAGTCTAACTTAAAGTATTCAGGGTCATCTACCTTTAAATCATAGCAAATTTGAGATTTACAAAAGACTTTTTAAACATGTTTTATGCAGAGAACATTTAGGAAGTGCTATGTTAAAAACAAAACAAAGCACATAACTAACAAAAACATTATGAAACTTCAGGAACTGTAGTGTGAACTCTCTTTTGTCTGCATATGGTTTAGAGTTCTCACAGAAAATTTGAAAAATCCGTTCATTTCTGTGTTCCTTAGCACTGGTAAAACCTCACTGACTCTAATTCAAGAAATTCGATGTTTAGAAAATAGGGCTGAAGCTCATCTTTGTATTCTCTAAACCAAGTAAATTAATAATATAAATAAAAGAGATGAGTACAGCTTGCAGGTGCACTCATGCCTTCGAGCAGCTCATGTATATGAACAATGTGTTTAATGAGCACAGCACATTCCTACATGAACTCCTTGACATTACAAGTTATTTGTATTTTACTCAAAATATTTAATTTCATGTCTCTTTTTTGGTCAAGTACTTTTAAAATTTTATATTTTTACTATCAAAGTTATGGGTGATAGCTTAAAATTGTGTGAAACAGTTAAACCCCTGATCCATGCCATCCAATACTCTAGAGGTCATTTCTATTAAATAAAGATTTGTTTCTTGAGAAAGTAATCTATACCCTAATTTTTTTTCCTTAGTGTTTTCAGATGGTCATTTACTGTCATAAGCTTACATTAATGAATCTTTTATCTTACTCTTCCCACCCGTCTTCTGTCAAAAGGTATGAATTTAACACATTTCAGATTTTTAAATAGTTATGTAGCTTCTGCCTTAGAGATGATATTCATATTCATTTATTATCTTCTGATGAAAATATTTTTGATAATAGCCATCCTGATGGGTGTGAAGCAGTATCTCACCATGGTTTTAATTTGTTTCATTCATTCTTAATCTCATTCTTAAGGGTTATTTATTTTTAACACTGGGACATACTTTTCATTTTTTATGCATATTTTTTTAAATGGAGCCATAGATATATGTAGTTGTAGTTGAGCTATCTGCACTTAACCTTATTAGAAGAGTAATTTCCTATGCCATGAAAAATTATTTGTGAACATTATTTTTACTGGGTGTAAAGCCCTACATAAAGAAAGACATATTCAAATGTACGTATGTGTCCATTTAATTGAATATTGGCATACTGAGAAGAACCAATTTTAATAGAGCCAGCGATCTTAATACAAAGCAGATTCTAGCTGCAAACAACACGAGTATTGTGGCTACAAAGAAACAGGTGAGTTTTCATAACAACTTCTGTCATTATGCTAACTTCTTTAAGCACTAAATTCACTTGATATTAACATTTTTTTAAAAAGTAAAAAGAAAAACATTAGGTAATTTAACCTATCAGATATACCAAAGCAATAATCTTTCACTGGAGGTTTATTCTTTGTGTAATTATATGCCTCTTATTTTTTTTTTCAATAAAGGTTTTTTAAAATAAGAAATAGCTTTAGGGATTAAACCAACCAGATTTTATCATTGAAAACATGTTCACAGTTCAGGTAAGCCTGGCTTTCTTCTGGATAATCGCTCTTTAAAACACTCACCAGTGGATCTTTAAAACATCCTGTTGAGATCATTATCAAGCTCCCAATTATATATGATGGAATAAAAGGGTTATAATGGAATACTTGAACCTTCCTGCCCCCCACAGGAGATAAATTTTTGTACTTATGGTATTGATACTAAGAAGTGGTGTTGAAAAACTCAAAATATTATTTGATCTCAGTGGTTTTGGGCCAGAGGAACCGATACGGCCTTGATTTCTGTATAACTTGGCACCAAAAAAATGCTTTCAGGAGAGGCTTTCAGAGCAGACTTCTGTCAAATTTGCCATATGGAGATTTTGGGCTCAGATTATAGAGATTTTCCTGGTTGTTACCCTGATTTAGGAATTTTCAGTGCTCTCCAGGATTTTCTCCCAACACAGAGTGTGTGGAATGAACTGATAACCTCACGAAACAAGTAAGTTTAGTATTTGGAAGTTTAGATGGTTTGCAACGTTTCCGAGAGGTATCATCTCAGTGGCAACAGCAGAGATGGTTCTTGTTAGCCCTTGAGCACAGCTAATAGTCTGATACTTAACTTTGTTTAAGTGGTCCCAGCGGTCTGCTTCCCCAAAGACCAAGACCACATCAGTTACAAGCCAGCCTGAGGACTGAGACTGAGTCCAGGGCAGGCACTGACATCTGCTTTACTCAACAGCATCTTAATAGATGATCGGTATGACCTTGCCTTTACCTACTTCAGAGGAGTGTTGGCAGTGAAGTGTGGGATACTGTGGGAATGAAGATCTGAAAATCTTTTTTACTAGAAGAAGAGGAGGATGAGGGTACAGGTGGGGAGAAGGAAAGGGAAATCCTGTTTGGAGAGTTTTCAAATTCTGAACCCTAGAAAACACCTCCTCCTCATAGCACCGAGGTCTCTGTGAAAGGAAGCCTGGTTCTCAGCTGTCTTTCCCTGAGGAACATCATATGGCCTCTCACCTTCTGTTCATGTTCTCATATCACCACCACTGTCGATGATTTTTTTTTTAATATTATGGAGAATTATGCTGATAGAGTAAGACCAAAGTCGAAAACTGGCCCCATTAGCCCAGTTACGAATTTTGTTTTAAAAAGCTAGTGCTGGAGTTCCCATCGTGGCTCAGTGGTTAATGAATCCGACTAGGAACCATGAGGCTGCAGGTTCGATCCCTGACCTTGCTCAGTGTGTTAAGGATCTGGCATTGCCGTGAGCTGTGGTGTAGGTTGCAGACACGGCACGGATTGCGCGTTGCTGTGGCTGTGGTGAAGGCCAGCAGCTACAGCTCCTGTTAGACCCCTAGCCTGGGAACCTCCTTATGCCGCGGGTGCAGCTCTAGATAAGGCAGAAAGACAAAAAATAAATTAATTAATTAAATAAAAAGCCAGTGTTAAAAAAAAAAAGGCAGAGGAATTTATATAAAAGTCAGATTTTCCATTTCCCTTGAAAACATTTCTATTTCTCTCAAAAACATAGCAACACTCAGCCCACGTTCCCACCTCCCAAGAGTGGTGCACGTTGAAGAGTGGTTCTTGTTTGGGACAACATCTCTGGAGCCCCAGTGGGGTCCCCACCTGCTTGCTTTATGCATTTGCATCCCTGCTTAGCCCCTGAAGGCATCTGAATTTTCTACCCCCCATGGATTAGGTGACTTACCAGAAAAGGGACCTCCCCCTCTCATACACTTTGCAGAGTGCTCTCCTGCAAAAGAGAGGGCACCAAGCAAACAGGTTCTTGTTGTTGTGGCAAGTCCTCTGAGAAGCAGTAAGGGTAATTTCTCAGTAATTTACTCCATAATTCTGAAAGGTGGGAGTGAAACTATCTATATCATAATCATCTCTGGGCCTGGTCTTCAGTCCATATGCAGAGCCCCACCTCAGACCTCAGGGAATCAGAATTTCTGGTGGAAGAGCCTGGCATCCGAACATTAAAGAAATATCCCAGGTGATTCTTATGAAACGTAAAGCTTGAGAATTACTGAATTCTTCCTGGATCTGACAGCTCTTCTGCTTGGCAGATCAAATTAGAGGGAACTGATGGGCCTTAGGAAATAATCTTAACTCACCAGTTGGGCAATGCTGAAGATGCAAAATTTTGTCCTTATCAAAAGTCAATCAATGCTGACCTTTTTCAGTGAGTGTCCAGCACTAAATCAGGTATGGCAGTAAATAGTTACTAGACCTTTATGTTTCTTTTAGCTGCATTATTATTTTAACCCATATCATCAATGTGGAATTAAAATATCACACAAGTATTTGCTTTCATTTATAATATCTGGAAGGGTTTGAGCCTGATGTAATTAGCATGTAGACCATGCCTCCTGCCTGTAATCTCACCGATGAGTCACTCCACACCCCGGCACAGAGCTGCTTCTGGGATCCTGTCAGCTAACCAGGCTTTGAAACCTAGCAAAAAGAAAAAAAAATGCCTGTGTGTTTTCTTCAGAGGTAATAAATAAATGGAGAAATTATCATAAATATGCAGTTTTATTCCCTCTGACTTTTACATAAAAACTGACAAGTCTGTATCCACAAATTAGACATAGATTCAGTTTCTGTATCTGCACAGTTAATGCACACATGAATTATTCAGTGAAATTTCCTTTAATGGCTTTTTCTGACTCATCTCAATGTGTGGCCAGTTTCAGATAATACATTAAACATTATGCATTATGGCCAATTCACTCTCTATTGGTTCAGACTACATCCTGTGTTGGTAAATTGTGAAATTTCAGATTTGCATTGTGGTTGACATGTGTCGCTTTTCCTCGGATGTCCCTATGTATTTTGGCTATCAAACAAAAATATTTTCACCTCTCTGAGCCTCAGTATGCATACTTGTTAATTGTATTGGGGATATGCAGGTGAGAAAACAGGCAATTGCTATGCCACCTGTGATTTCTGTAGATGAAGGTGTACAAAGGAGCCAGGACAATAAATGGGAGGGTCGAGGGAGGCCTCTTGCAGGCAGAGACCTCACAGCTAAGACCTGAAAGGTGAGGAGAAGTTACCAAAGAAAGAGAGAAAGGGGGCCATTTGTTTTCTGTTGTTGAGTATCACTCCAACATAGATCCAGTGCCTTAAAACATCACTTTTGATCTCATGGTTTTCCTGGTTCAGAGGTATAGTTCAGTTTTGAATGAGTTTGAATGTGGGGAACTCACACAGAGGCTCTGGAGGTTGCTGTCAGGTGCTGACCGGGTACATTCATTTCTGGAACTGGAATCTTATTGTCAGGCTCCTTCAGGTTGTGGAATTCAGTTCCTTGTGGTTTTAGGACTGAGGTCCCTGCTTTTTTGCTGACTGTCAGCTCCAGTTTCTCTCAGGTGCTAGAGGCCTCAACCTCTCACAGTCCCTCCCACAACATAGCAGCTGACTCCAGCACAAGCAGGAGAATATGTCTCTTCAGGAAGGGCCTATTTCCTTTTTAAAGAACTTTCTCCTGATTAAATCAGGCCCACCTAGGATAAACAACAGATTTGGAACCCTTAATTACATCTGCAAAATCCCTTCACCTTCTCCCAGCACCATAACCTAACCAGGGGAGTGATATCTCATGCTCATAAGTCTAGCTGACATTTAGGAGAAGAGGATTATATAAGGCATGGACACAAAGAAATGAGAATCTTGGGGACCTTCTGAAAATTTTGTCTATCAGGGAAGGATTTCTAGGCAGAAAGAACCAAGTATATGCGAAACCCAAATGAAAGTATTGCACTTACCAGTATCTGAGTGTAAGTCTGAGGTGCTGACCAGACCAGACCAGGCAGAGCATGCTAAGAAATGTGGGCTTTATCGTTAGAGAACAGAGAAGCCACTGTTGGGTTTAACTTCCCGTGCATACATACAATATTATGCAACCAGTGAAGTGCCTATTTTCAAAGAATATTTGAAATATTGCAATACAGAAAAATCTCATACAATAAAAACTGAAAAGTCAGGATATGTGTTTCTATTGCATAGCCTCCTTTTTAGAATTACCTATGCATATTTGTAAAGACTGGAAGTAAATATATCCATCTGTTAACCATGGATCTGAGTGGGAAATTATGGATGTCAGCTATCTCTGGTTGGGAAATCATGGGCGATTTAGAGATTTCTTGTCTTTTTACTTATTTCTAAAATTCTCCACAATAAATGTGTATTTCTCTTAAAATAATAATTTATTAAAAACCTATTTATGGTACTTGCAAAACAAATGAGTCCTAACACAGTTCTCTTTGAAGTCAGTTGAAAATTTGGTACTCCAGATGTTTTGATAGGTGGAAAAACAAGGTCAGGAATTAGCTGCACGTGAGCTGTACAGAGGTTAGGACCAGTGAGTGGAAAATGAAGTCCAGGCTCAGGCAAGGGTGACAAGTATACCAGACCTACCCAGGTTTGTCTCATGACTAAACAATGGGAGGAAACTGGGTCTTTAAATTCTGGGGGTGTTAGGGCAATCGATCTGCCTCTGCTTCAGTTTCCTTACACCTAAAACTGCGGTGAAATTCTGTTCCTGTCACAGGTTTCCGTTGTAAATAATATGCCAGTGGCCTGAATTTCACTCCTTAGTGAAGGCCCCTTCTTCTTGGGGGAGTTATTGAAAGAGTTTCACTTACCAAACACCCACTGAACATGGAGTTGACAGTCAGGGTGAGATGCTGGAGGTGCCGAGTGCTGTTTCATATATGGCATCACCTGTGTCCCATTGCCAAGTCCATTCTAACCTTCAGAGGTGTTCGTGTGAGAGAGGGACAGAAAAGTCCTTTCAGGGCCAGATGGGAATTTGGAAATAAGTAACACTGACAACAGAATCCTTCAGACATATCTTCAAGTTTCAAGACAGCAGTTAACAGAAAAGAAAAATGTATTTTTAGAAGTTGTTTGGGAGGTGAAAGGATTTTTCTGAGGGGGGAGGAGGGCAGAGATTGGGTAGAAGAGATTGTTTTCCTTGGCACTGTAGTATCTCAGGGATCTTTGAGTCAAAATAGAATGAGATGAGGCTTCACATCTCGCTTGCTTCAAGAAATGGAAAGCAAGTGCACTAGAAAATAAGTTGGTCACCAAATAGACCATATTTCTAATAGGTGGAAAGATGGCTAAAATAAAAAGTCTTAAAATACATAGTTTAAAATTAGATTTCTGACCTTCGACAGGACTTATCATGCTATTTATACCATAGCAGAAGGAGCTGATTTTTCAGGAGTTGCCTCATCAAAGACATGACTCACATTTCCTTAAGCATTTACACCATATGTTTCCTGAGGTTAAAAAAAAAAATGAGAACCAAAATTTTATTTTTTCTATTCAATTAGTGAGATGTAAACCAAAAGAAATCATCTAAAAGAATGCTTTTAGGGACATGCAGTTTACAAATGTGGATTTCTAGAAATTGAAATCATGTTAACTATTTTTCTGGTGTAGCCATTTGGTAGGTTTATGAATATAAATTAAAAGCTGACGTTGTGATGCTGGTCAAGCCATTAAGAAAAAAGGCAGAATTCAGAGTTTAGTGAAGAAACACAGACACTCCTAAAACTCAATATTCAGCAATGTGAACTTGAGGTAAGAAAGCCTTTGTTAAACTTACTACGAAGAATCATTTTAACATTAAAAAGACAAGTAGTACTTTAATTGACCTTTTAGTGACATTTTTGCATGTGGACAACCTGTGACATGCAAATTATTTGGGGCCAGTGGAAATTTAAATGAATTTGTCTTCATAATTATTAACAACAGGGACAATTTTATTTCAAATACCTGTGCATAATACAAAATTGTTATTGTTAAACTCCTAGGAAATGTATATTTTCTTTAAGAGATGGTGAAGTACATATTGAGAAAATCATTAATATATGAAAATTAAGGTCCCGACTAAGGAATCCCTAGTTTCCTACTTGTTGCACAGGTTACTTGGCATTTTATTCCATTACCTTTTTTTTTTTTTTTTTTTAGGGAAGTAGATTAAAGAATAGAAAACAAGTCTACATGTGTAATAAGTTTATGTCTTAAGGAGCTTCGATGTTTCGTGTAACCCTTATCTGTCCCTGGATCACTCTGTCCCAGGCTGTTCCTAACTCTCGTGTTACCTGGCTTTGGAAAAATATTGCCATCTTTCCAGTCACCCAGGTCAGAAATCTGCCCATCACCCTTAACTCCTCATTATAGTCAGTACCTGAGCACACCCAAGTCCTTTCATTTCTACCTTTTTAATGTCACATATTCTCCTTCTCTTTGAGTCTCTCCCTCTCTTTAAACTTTATTTTTTTTTAATTTTTGAGCTTTCTTCGGTTCATAAAAAAAATTGAGTGGAAAGTACTGAGATTCTTCGTATATTCCCTACCCCCGCATATACGTACCTCTGCCATTACAGCACCCCCCATCAGAGTGGTACATTTCTTATCATCAGTGAGCCTACGTTAAGGCAGCATCACCCAAAGTCTACAGTTTACATTAGGATTCACTAATTATATCCCATGGATTCGGACAAATGTATAATGACCCATGTCCACCACTGTAGTGTCATACAGAGGAGTCACTGCCCTAAAAATTCTCTGTGCTCCGTCTGTTATCCTTCTCTCCCCCCACCCCCCAGCAGCCATGGATCTTTTTTACCATCTCCATAGTCTTTCCTTTTATAAATGTCATATATTTGGAATCAAAGAGTATGTAGCCTTTTCAGATTGGTTTCTTTTACTAAGGAATATGCATTTAAGGCTCCTCCACGTCCTTTCTTGGTCTGATGGCTTATTTCATTTTAGCACTGAGAATATCCCATTGCCTGGATATATCATAGTGGATTTATCCATTTACTTCTTGAAGAACACCTTGGTTGCTTCCAAGTTTGGGTAACAAAGTTGCTATAAACATCTGTGTGCAGATTTTTGTGTGGATATAAGTTTTCAACTCCTTTGGATAATCACAGATATTCTTTTAAATTCTGACTCCAACATCTCTGCCTTCTAATTTACCTCCCTAACTCCCAGTCTTGAAATGCCCTTCACCTCTTCCCACTGGTTTATGCTTTACCTTGCCACCAAGGTAAACTCTCTTAAATGCAAATCTGATTGGTCACTTACCTACATGGGAATTGCGATAGCCTCTTAGAACCTATTTCTGGATGTATTTTCAACACATCACCTTGGCCGATAAGACGCTTTTCTTATTTGACTTCTGCTCATCCCTCTAGACTCACCTTTTGGCACTTCCCTCACCACCCTGACCCCATCTTTCAGCAGCCCTCTTCACACTATGCACCCACTGAGTTTTAGTCTTGCCAGACTATTTGCAGCTTCTTGAATGGGCCTCCCTCTCTGCACTACAGTCTCCTTCTGCCCAGAAACTCCTTTTCATTCCATCCTGGCCCAGTCTGGTCAGCCTTTACTCTTCACTTAAGTCTCAGCTGAGTTGATGTCTTCTCCTTAAAGATGCACTCTTTATGCCTTTCGTATCGTGGAACGAGTACTTCTCTATCGTCCTGGCACCCTATGCATCGCTCTGCCATAGCTTTTATCTCATTGACTTGCAATCATGTATTCACTTGTCTTTTTTTTCCCGCAGAGTAGATTTCTATATGGCCAGGGACACCAGTATACTAGCCAGATCCTAGTGCTGTGTCTGTAACACGATAGGTATTTCACAGTAGTTGACAACTGAGTGAGTATGTACCGTGAAAAAACCACCTGCCTGAATGTTAGGAAATTAAAATAATATACTATCATATAATATATAAAAATATTTAACAATTATATAATATAAAACTAAATACTATAATAAAATTAATCTTAACTCTGGCACTTTCATAACTCTGTAATATCTACATGACAGTTAGAAATGGTTTTTGCCTGTAAGAAAACCACACTAACAGTCCTTTAAACAAATAAGGAAGTCTGAAAACAGAACTGCTGACCTTGGTTCAGTACAGTGACAGGACCAGAATCTCTGCACTCCTCCTGGCTTTTTCCAAATGATCGCAAAATGACTGTAGCTCCAGTCATTACCTCCACTTTCAATTCAAGAAGACAGACAGCAATAACCACCTCTGTCTCTTTTATCAGGAAAGCAGCGTTATTCTGGAAATATCTACTATTCTTTCATTTATTTCTCATTCACTAGAATTATGTCAGAATGTCAGCCCAAAAGATGCTAAGGACACTAGTGTTTGGCATTTCCAGCCTCAGTATTGGAAATAACAAGAGGAGATAGTTTGGAAATAGGTGTGGGATTAGTCAGCCAACAGTGTCTGCTACACCTTGGGGCAGAGCACGTTGCTTCTTTAACCCTTAGGTTCCTCTTTGCTGAGTGAAGAATTGGAACAAATGATCTTTCTTCCAAAATCAACTTTCTGTCACTGTGCAATTCCCGTCTATGGTCTTGTCCACAGTGGAGTTCCCTTGTGTGCCCGCGAGTTAGACCAGGTCTTTCCCTGATGCTTCATGTTTAGAGCAAACCCGTCTAAGCGAGAAGCCGGTTCTTTTTCAAGAGCTCCTTTGTTACAACCTTCTCCCTGACAAAAGCTGGAGGACACGCACCAGATTTCCTGCCTCTGACCTCCCCCGCCCCTTTGCCATGTGCTGTCCCTCAGACTGTTTATCTTGGCTTCTCTGAATCTCTTCTTTCCCAGACTAACATTCCACTTGCTTCAACAGTTTTACAGATAATCCCTTTCAGTACTCTCATCACCCTGGTCAGCTGACACCAGGCATCCTCTTTTCGTTTACTTATGATTCATTTAACAAATATGTTAATGAGTTCAGCCGTGTACTAGCACTCCTCTGGGGATTGGTGATATAGCAGACAAAAAAGCAAAGAAGACCTCTTCTTCCTTGGAGTTTATGTGGGGGGAGTAGTGGAGGGAGGCAGAAGATAAACCGATGCTGTGCGTACACACACACACACACACACACACACACACTCACACACACTCACACTCACACAATCATTTCAGATAGTAACTAGTGTTAAGATATAAATGACAAAATGAGACTTTCCATTGTGGCTCAGCAGGTTAAGAACCCAACACAGTGTCCATGAGGATGCGGGTTCGATCCCTGGCCTTGCTCAGTGGGTTAAGGATCCCACAGTGCTGCAAGCTGTGTCATAGGTCGCAGATGTGGCTCAGATCCCTTATTGCTATGGCTGTGGTAATAGGCCAGCAGCAGTAGCTCCAAACTGACCACTAGCCTGAGAACTTTCATATGCCACAGGTGTGGCCCTAAAAAGAAAAAAAAATGACAAAATGACACAGAGACATGCGGGTAAGTGACAAGGGGGGGTTGTGCATGCGTGCATGTGTGTGCATGCATATGCACATGTATGTGCTTCATATTTAGTGGTCAGAGAAAGCGTCTCCGAACCTGACTGAGGACCAATAACATTCAGGGAAAAGGAAGATATTTTAAAGCAGGGGAAATTCTAAGACCAGGGCCCTGAATGAAATGAGCCAGTCTTGTTGTAGGAACAAAAAGATACTCAGAGGAAGAGAGTTTGGGGGGATTAGCCTGATAAGGAGTATAGGGATCACTTCACCTAAGATCCTGCAGGTCGGGGCGTGAACTCAGACCGTATTCCGAGTGATTATATTTCAATAATATCTTAAAATGTGCCTGGACAAAACAATACACAACAACACATACAGTCTGATGGGAGCAGTGATATTTCTAATCTCTCCTTAGAGTGGGCACTGCCTCTCTGTTAAATGCAGGCCATGATTCTGTGTCTTGTTTGGAAGCTGTTCGGTCCCCACTGTGATTTCCAGTGTGCTCTTTGACATGCACGGCTCACATGCCTGAATATTACTTGTACAAGAGAGAACGTAGGTGGATGTGATGCAAGGAGTTATTAAAATGATTCATATCACACTTCCACCACATGAAAATTAATATATAGTCAAAGACAACCCAGCTTGTGGAAACCTAAATTGCACATTTGAAATTCAGTCAGTCATTGAAATGAGATAGTCTCGTCCTAAAAATGCATTTCTTGAGAGCTTTCCTCCTAAAGCAAAACTGAATGATTAAGAAAAAAATGAAGCCTCCCCCACAAAAAAAAAAGATTAAAAAATAGATAATTCCAAACGGGGAAGAATTTGGGGGGAGGAAAAGCACTGTTGGTACTTAACCCCACACGAGGCAATTAAATGTTGGGTTTCCATCTTCCGGGGACGCTAATTGCCTTTCTTCCAGCATCCTTGGTTTCCCTGTGGATTGCGGAGGTCAGGCCTCAGAGCCGACTGCTCTGGGGACCAGGTGCTCCACCTCCCCGCTGAGACAGGAGCTAGATGCTCTCCAAGGCGGCCTGTGGACAGCCCCCTCCCTGGCTCAGCATCTGCCCTGCACGCGGCGGCGTCTGTTCAGTCACTCGGGCAGCGGGGATTCTCAGGACTCTCCTCTCCCATATGGCGCCGGGTTTCGTTTCATCCCTTTCCTCTTCCCTGACAGGAGCTATTCTGGATGACAGTTTTACGATGACGCTCACAGCTAGCCTTAAAACCAGATAAAAATAAAACAGGATGTCAATAAAGAACTAATGAGGTGTGTCCGCGTAAATGTATAATAATAATAAAAGAGAAGAGATAGCCGTTTGCCAAAGGTACCATTTTAAAGTCATGGGGCTTTAAGTGAAGCCGCTGTAGAAATGGACTGACATATGTGAATGTTTGCCCACGTCTCTCAGCCATGAAAATCTCCCTGTAGACGGTGGCTCTGAGGTGAGGGGCACTAAATTGTTCACCAGAACACCTTCACTGAGTGCTAACGTAACTACTTTCATGACAGGAGTTTCAGGAGGACAGCTGAAAGCACTTTAGGGGTCACGGAAAGAAAATGTTAAATAGGCTGGTAACCTGGCATTTCCTAAAATCTGGATTCAGAAACCAAGGGCAACTAGAAAAAGGAATCAGTGCCAGCTTTCCAGGAGGGAGGTAGATGTCCAGCATGGAAGCAAAGAAATGCCTGGAAGGATTCAGGTGAGAATGGCAGTTGTCAGGAATGACCTTGTTTTAGGTGCTGTACAGTGTGGTGGAAATAGTCCTGGAGGCTGGAGGTCAAAAATTCCTCATGGCTCTGCTCCTGACCAGCTAATGTCATTTCTTACCTTCTTTGAGTTCCCTCTCTTCTGTGTTAAGTAAGGGGCAAGGCTGGTCAGGTGTAATTCAGACTGTAGGCCACATAATGTCTGGGTTCTGTGGAGGGGGGATGCCCTGTTTTGGGGTGGAGATGGAGATGGGGAGGGTGGACAGTGGGGCTCTGGGCTCTTTCCTGCTCTTCCCACCGCCCCCTTTTCAAACAGAAAAAACCCTACTTCAATGTCATTATACTTTGAGTTCTTTGTAAGATCCCACTTTACAAAAAAACCCAGCAACTTTTGATACTTAAAAAAAAAAAAAATCAAGCTTGGAGTTCCCGACGTGGCGCAGCAGAAACGAATCCAACTAGGAACCATCAGGTTGCAGGTTGAATCCCTGGCCTTGCTCAGTGGGTCAAGGATCTGGCTTTGCTGTGAGCTGTGGTGTAGGTCACAGATGTGGCTTGGATCCTGCGTTGCTGTGGCTGTGGTGTAGGCCAGCAGCTGCAGCTCTGATTCAGCCCCTAGCCTGGGAACTTCTATATGCCACGCGTGTGGCCCTAAAAAAGCAAAAAAAAAAAAAAAAAAAATCAAGCTTGTAGACTTCTAGATGTTGAGTAAGATTCCTTCCAAATCTAAAATATGATGATTCTAACACTCTAATTAAAATATGTAAATGATACACAACTATCTATGGATGTTAACAAATTGTCAGTATTACTGAACAGTGATAGTAACACCAAAGTAAGGCAATGAATCCTAGCAAGAACATATCAGTAAGCAATGCATATTGCTAACAAGCTGTGGATAATGTATGGTACAAATAAGGAGTATATTTTATTTTATTTTTCAAAAGGTGGATGAACATTCACTTGTAAGGAGCTATGGGCTTCTATGTATTCTTGCCATACTATGTGGGAATTCCAGAATCTGCTTGTGTGCCCTTGAGTGCAAAAGTGATTTTTTTTTCAAATTTTTGAAGGTTTTTTTTTTTCCAGATGGTATGGAAAAGTCTCATAACTCATGTTAAACACTCCATTATTTAGGTGTTGATTTAAGGCACATCGTATGTGCTCAGCATTCCTACCAAGTGCAGAAGGAGATTCAGTCATCATTTAGCATGTGTTTCCTGAGTCCCTAGCATGGAACAAGCACTTTCTCAGCACTTTCTCGGTGCTTGGATTCATCATGAAAGAAAACAGACAACACATATCCCAGCCCAAGTGGAGCACAGATTCCAGATGGTGGATTGAAGACTTAGACGCTTGGAATATGCCTCTTTCTTGCAAGGAGCTTAGAGCCCAGTTGGGAAAATAAAATGTCAACACATACAACTAGGGGCTGACCTATATGGTTTGGACCCTTCATGTACTATAGCAGTTTTAGAGGAGGCAGCTAGTTAGACCTAGATAAACCTTGGGTAGAATTAGACAGAAATTCTGGGGCTTAGTGCATGGTACGTAGTAGTTGCTCAATAAGTATGCGTTGAGTAAGTAGAAAACCAGGACTCACTGGCTAGGCGATTTGCACACTGAAGTAGTAGAAAGGTAGTTTGGGGGTTTAGAATGAGCTTCAGTGAAAGAAGCCCTTGAATCCCATGTAAAGGTTTTGGAGTCTGGCATGGGCACAGGGGTTGAGCATAACACATAGAAGCAAGGGTTTGAATCTAACCCATGAAAGCCTGTTGCAGGGAGGAGCTCTGGAAGCAGGGAGGCTCTGGGAGCTTTCACCAGAGTGCACCTGTGAGGACACAGTGGCCTTGGCTCAACAGAGGCAGATCACAGAACAAGCGGCGGATGTGAGAATCAGTAGTACTGGGACATGAGGATATACTGAGAGGAAAGAGAGAATGCAGAACTGAGGCAGGAGTCTCAAGTTTTGGAGGGAGGAAGCTACATTCTGTTTGAGAGGCCACCTAGCATAGCAATGATGCTCACAGGTCTCAGGGCTCACCTGCCTGATGTGTGTCCTGGGGCTACCTCTACGGATGCATGCCTTCAGCAAACTTCTTTTCAGCGCTCAGTTCCCCCATCTGTAAGATGGGAATGATAACACGCCATCTACTTTGTGAGAGGTAGATGGGTGCTGAGGAGAATATTCAGCAGAAGCCCAGAGAAGAAGAGAGGCACTTTCTGTGCCACACCACCCCCACTCTGCACTGGGAGTGCACTAGAAGTCACTGAGTCACATCTGCCACTCTGAGGTCAGGGGACAGGGTCCCCCTGGAGACTCCTGGCTTCCTGTAGAGTTCCTAGGTGGGCATGGGGGTGGGCAAGTGTGTGTTTCCCGCATCCAGCTGCTGTGCAGGATCTTCCACACAATAGATGCTAAGAAGGATGGCAGAGCCCAGATTCAAATATTTATCTAATGAACAGTGCCATTGACAGGTATGGGGACATTGAGGCAGTGTCCTGAGGACACTCCAGAGTTAGTGGAGTGGGGGATTTGAGTCTGGACTGAAGCTCTGGGATTCTGGATTCTGACATCCTGCTGCAAGATTGAGGTAGTGACTTGATGGGGGAGAAGAGTATGAGCAGCAAACGGGGTCCCCTTTGGAGGAGAGACTGTGACTCTGGGAGTCGGGTGCCCAGGAGGACCTCCTCCGCATGTCACCATCCATTCTGACCTGGCTGGCCTGGGGCCTTCTTCCAAGGACAGGCCAAGGAGGCATGGCCAGTTCCTGCAGTGGTCTCCACTGCAAGAAGAGACTAAAGATTATAGTGGGTTCTCTTAGAACATGGCTAGGGCCCTGCCTCACAGTCCAGGAAATCTGTCCCAGCTTCTGGGCTCTGCTCCAGTCTAATTTTTTATATGTTGTGCAAGAAATACAGTGTGTGCCTTCTTGACTCTCTTTTCTATCCTTGCTGCTTTTTTATTTAAAATACCTGTAACTGCCAGTCCCCTGCCCCTTGCCCCCTGCCCCCTGCCCCCAGCCTTCTCTCCCTTTGTGATTACAGAAATCTCTAGGTGCTAATTTGGCACTCACACACCAATACATCTTAAAGTGGGCAGTGAGGTGCTTTTGTGAAGAGTATTTCATTTGGATCTCACTTTGTCTCTTCTAACTACCCAGGATTATTGCTCAATACTCACTGTGTAGATTAAGAAAGTAAGCCCCTCACGAGGGAATTTCCACAGTGATAGAAATGTTCTACGTCCTGTGAGCAGTAGAGGTTACACTTATATGTATATTTGTCAAATTGGATCACACTGTATATTCAAGACTTGTGCATTTCCCTATGTGAACAT
Source organism: Catagonus wagneri (assembly GCA_004024745.2). Taxonomy (NCBI): domain Eukaryota; kingdom Metazoa; phylum Chordata; class Mammalia; order Artiodactyla; family Tayassuidae; genus Catagonus; species Catagonus wagneri. The sequence goes on from PVHT020000166.1 coordinate 11,167,656, forward strand.
TAGATCTCAAGTTTTCCAGAAAAGTGAAGAAGCTATGTCCAGAAAGATTCATTGAGTTGCCAAATATCACAGAGCTAGAGATCAAGTTGAAAGAGTCTTTGCAACAACTGTTCAGCCTTCTAAGGCATGTAACCCTGACAAAGAGGATGCTTCTGTTTACTTCTTGGAATGCACTGACGGTGGAAGAGGAGAAATCATAGAGGTTGTAAATGATAGTGGTCCTTGAGGGTGTGGCAGGGGGAAGACAGATGGAGCAAGCCAGGGTGTCCCCAAGTGAGAGAGGAACAAGTGGGAACCAGGATATGCAATGGGAATTTTCTCACAGATGTGCTCTATGTCACCCTTTTCCCTATACCAACCCAAAACACACAGCACAATCTGGTTATTTAACCGTGTTTGGAGTTTCTCTCTTTCCCTCTTTCTCTTTTTCTTTCTCTCTCTCCCTTCCTCCTTCTCTCTTTCTCTCCCTCTCTCTTCCCCTCTCCGTGGATGCAGGGCAAGGTAAGGCTCAGAATTAAGCCAATTCTCCTGTTTACCCTCTCCCTTTTAATCTGTTTGTACTGTATTCTGACCACCCCCCCCATCTACATAGTCACACCCTTGGTAGAAGAGATTATTTTTTATACCTCTTTGTATTTATTTCTTAGCACCAAAATGATCTAGAGCATTCTTTTCTAATGATAACTTCTCTTTTTTCCTTACTTCAAAGAAATACATATTCATTGCAGAAAACTGAGACGATACTGAAAAGCTTGGAAAACAGTAATTTCAGAAATGAGGGCTATTACAGGAACATAATCATAAATAATATGCGCTGTGTCTTAACAGTGCCGCTGATGACTGTTGTCATGATGGTGATGATGGCATTGATGGCAATGACTAACACTTACACCCAGCGGTGTACAGGGCATCATTCTAATCAGTTGTTTATATTAAGCTGTAATCTTCATGACCACACTAAGAGGAATTGCTATTCCCCCTTCCCATTTATTTTCTATTTTATAGGTGAGGAATACAAGGAAGAGATGTTAAGTGATGTGCTCATTATCACACAACAGAAACTAGCCAAGGTGGGATGGCTCTCAGGGACTTGGGCTCCAGCTTTAAGAGAACAGCTAAATTTCCACTTTGTAGCAGCCCTGGGTGATGGGGATTGTTTTCCTTTATGTTTTCTGTTTCTAGATTTCTTTCTAGAATAGCTCACCCATATGGTTACTGGCAGTTAGATTTTGAACCCAGGAGTATCTGCTGTGAACAGGAGCTCCTGACCACAAAGCCAGTAAACAGACGCCAGCGTGTAATCACTGCTGACCTTTCTGTAAATGATAAGCAGTCTGCCTCTGTGGCCACTGCCCTGAAAAAAGGTGGTCAGCAGCTCTGTCCCCGTGGCTTTGCTGCAGAGAGTTCCTGCTGCCAGGACTGTGACTCCTGAGGGGGACACAGCCCCTTAGCAGAGGGTGGTGGAGAAGGACAGCCCAGAACAGGGGAGGGAGAGGGATTTTTATTAGTGACATTGAAACTCCTGCTATGCCTGCTGCCTTAAAGTGGCTGATGAACGATGTGTGTTTAAAAGCAAGTGGACTAAGGAGCATTCTCTCTCTCTTTGTCTCCTTGCAATGGGAAAGCATCTCTTTTCATTTGCAGAAGTATAAGGCACTGCGGGACAGAGGAAAATTCATAACTGGGTGACTTGTAACATCAGTTAAGGAATGACAGTATAACATCTCTCTCCATGTCTTGAATGTTGTCAGAAGTTATTCAAAGCTACGATATTATTACCAGATCTAATGGAGAGTGTTCGTCTATAGTTTCTGAAATTTTATTTAAAAACAAACCGCTTCGATTGTTAAAAAAATTAAAAGAATGCTTCATTTCAGCACCAGATGGAATGTTTTCTGGTAAACAGGTTAGCCATCGCCTGCTGAGCTAATAGACTCTTCTAAAGAACTAGCCAGTCCAGGAGGGGATCTGCAGGCCAGGTAATCCTCTCCATCCACACAATACTTTGTCTTCTGAACCCAGAGCCACTTGGTACAGGGATGGAGAGAAAGTGAGAATCTGCGAGGTCCTAGGTGAGATACTCAAAACACAAAAGAGCTCTGAATAATGAATCCAGGCCCATTTCAGATCCGTGACTGGAAAAAAGAAAGGCATTACCATGCTTGGAAAAGTGGAACAGAGTTTGCAATTTAAATGTCACCCATGCGTTTGCTAAAACTTTCAACAGAGGGTCATTCATTGTGATTCCCGTGTTTGAATTCAGAAAAGCCAATTATCCAAACAAATGACTAGAGGAAACAATAGTACAAATGTATTTTAGAGGAACATGCTTCTCCCATAATCATTCTTGCTTGAAATATAGTTTTATTTTTTACCAGTTGAACTGAAGAGAAGGTATGGTGACCTCATTCCCCTCTGCAAGGGTAATTTTATCAAGGTTTTCTCTCCAGACTCATGTTCAGCTGGTCATTTGGTCCACAGAAAACTGGCTGAGCCAACTGAGTCAATAGTTTCCCTTTTACTACATGTAAATGGAATCTGAATTCAAATGCTGTTACATAAGTACCATCATTTCTCAACCTAGTATTTTTGTCATCATTAAACACTTTATTTTTACATCTGTGATTTATATAGCATAGGGTATTGCATTAAAAAAAATGTTGATGTAGTGTGGGGGCAGTTGTTGGAAGAAAAATAGCATACAGGTCTTGACTTTCATTCTGCGAAGCCCTGAAAAGATTTCTCCATATTGTTTTCTCAGAATTCAGTAGAATACGAATTATAGAAATGGATGTGACTATAAATTAGTCTAAGAATTGTTTTCAGCTGGTTCAGACTTGCTGGAATTGTAACAATCTTGAGTTTCCTAAAATTGGTAAATTCTTCCTTGAAGCTCTTGAAGTCTCCATTTCAGCGAACTAATCATAGTTGCGTGGAGAGTGAAGGGAGAGTACGTGTGCATGTGTGTGTGTGTGTGTGTGTGTGCGCGTATCTGTGTTTATATTCTTAACAGGTGGCTAAAATTCTTACATTTTCCCCTTTGCAGTATACTGTAAAATAAGGGTGTTCATATTCTCCTAGGAAGCGACACTTCACTGAGCATAAGTGTTCATAGTATAACGAATGCAAGTGGGTCTGCTGTTCAGAATTGTCTTTTTCTCTAATTTGACACTATTCATTGCCAAATATGCACCACACCCAGGGAAATGAGTCAAGAAGAAGGCATGTTCTGGTCTCCACCTGGAAGAGCCCAGAGCATTCTGCCCACAGGCAGAACTGAGAATGTTCTGCTTTTCTTTATGAAGAAAAATGTTTTTGTCACATTGTGGCCTCAGACTGAACAAACTGTATTTTTTTTTTTTTTTTAATGTATTAGGGCTGCACCCTCAGCATATGGAAGTTCCAGGCTAGGGGTCGAATCAGAGCTACAACTGCCGGCCTACACCGCAACCACAGCAATGCGGGATCTGAGTCACATCTATGACCTACACCGCAGCTCTTGGCAACACCAGATCCTTAACCCCCTGATAAAGGACAGCGATCAAACCTGAATCCTCATGGATACTAGTAAGGTTCATTTCCACTGCACCACGGTGGGAACTCCCCGTATTCTTCTTTTAATTATTATTAATGTATAGTTAATTCACAATGTTGTGCCAATTTCTGCCATGTAGCAATTTATGTACATACATATATACAAATATATAATATTCTTTTCCTTCCTGGTGTATCCCAGTAGATTAGATATAGTTCTCTGTGCTCTCCAGTAGGATCTTGTTGTTTATCCATTCTAAATGTAATAGTTTGCATCTGCTAACCACAAATCCCCAGTCCAATCCTCTCCCTCTCTCCTTCCCAACTAACTATATTCTTATGGAGGGAAGAATACACCAACTCACTTTAGCAAGATTTATTACTTTGCAAAGACAGATGAAATGCCTAGGATAGAAACCTTTCCTGTTCAGTTCATCATCTTAATTTATTGTTTTCCCTTCTACTTATAAACTGGGTAGTGATCAACTACGCACTGTTTGTTCCTCATGGAATCTTCTACCCATTTCACTTTTAGGCACACTAGGCAAGGCTATGCCTCTGTTCTCTGGTGTACATACATCAAACGTGCAGAATTATTCTGATGATTTCAGTTGGAAATCAGGTTATTACCTGCCTCATAGAGTCTCAATAGTTCAAGCAAACATTATTATTTATTATTACTACAATATTATTATTTATTAAGCCATCTTATTCTGAGTGTATATTCATGCATGCACTTATGTGCCATGATAGTATCCAAACTAGAAAGAAAGTACAAAAAAAAAAAAAAAGCTTTGAAAGAGTTAGTAATGGCTGAGCCATGGGCCCTGCGATAAGTTGTGTTCACACAGACCATTTCCTTTCATCATTGTGAGCCCAGCTAGGCATCATTCTCATGTACCAGAGTGCCATTTGTATACTGAATAAATGTGTTTGCCTGAGAGAGGAGAGTGGGGCTCAAATCCAGGCTGCCCTCCACTTGCTAATCCAAGTATCCAAGAGGATGCATCAACCCAGAGGAGAGACCTTTTTTAATATGCACAAAGTCCCCAGTTAAATTAATAGTGTCCTGGAAATGATTATCCTCATTTTACAATGAGGACATTAAAGATCAGAAAGATTGAACTGTTTCTCAAAAACATGTATCTAGGGAGTTCCTGTCCTAGCTCAGGAGTAATGAACCCAACTAGTATCCCTGAGGACACAGGTTCGATCCCTGGCCTCGTTCAGTGGGTTAAGGATTCGGCATCGCTGTAGGCTGTGGTGCAGGTCACAGACACAGCTGGGATCCTGAGTTGCTGTGGCTGTAGCGTAGACCGGCAGCTGTAGCTCTAATTAGACCCCAAGCCTGGGAATTTCCATAGGCCATGGGTATGTCCCTAAAAAGAACAAAAACAATAAAGAGAACATGTATCCAAAAAATAGCAAAGCAAGGACTCAAACCTAAACCAATATGGTGTGCAGACCCGTCCCCCACATCCACAAACCACCAGCACTTCTTCCAACTAAATTACATTAACTCATTTACTAGAATAAGGCTTGTTGTGCCACTTAAAATGCAAGAGCCATCTGGTTGTATATTAGTATTTTTAGATCCTTTTCTGAAAGTGAGTTTTAAGGGGGAGGTGGAAAGGGACAATGGGAAGAGTTTTAGATGGTAGATGGTAAAAGGCTCAAAAAAAAATCCTCCTAAAGACTATACCTTCTTTAGAGTGTTTGAGAAGGAAAGTCCAGCACTTCTGCCGAAATTTCAAAGTGAACTCTATACCTAATAGGGTGTTCATTGATTACAAGCTATTAGTGACTATTAACCTATGAAATCGAGTTTACAGTTCACAAGTATATTTGATTTCCACAAGCCTTCCTGAGGAACAACGCTCAGTCAACACTTTCTTTGCCTAAAGGGTGTGATCAAAGAGCATGAAGCATGACAAATGAATGTTTAGCCTTTGAGTTTGGAGTTGACAAAGGATAATGGTTCACAGGTTGGCACGCTGATCCTCACTGCTGCTCCACACAGCCTCTGAATTCCATTTACAATGTTGCAGGATTGGATGTCAAATGAAAATATAATCATTCCATTACAAATAGCTCCCTATGCAATGATCTCATTTTTCAATGTTTCCTAATGGGGTTATTCTGGTGCCGTTATTACCATCAATTTATGCATGTAAAAATGCCACTACTGACCAGTCAATAACATGCTTTAATCATATGTAACAGGGATGAGCTGTCTTGCCACAGAACCTCACACTTTTGGTGGATGTTTTGGAAAGTGAAGGTGGGGGAAAATAGCATTAGCTGTTTAGAATAAAGCAAGTAAGGACAATGGACATTCAGTCAAGTTGTCATTTTTTGGGAATTTATGGTGCAGTTTTGTTGTTCTTTTGGTTCCTTTGTAGTGGGTAGATTTATTTATGTGGGGAAAGGTGTATTTGTTTATATAGAAAGGGAGTTTGAATGTGTATTTGGTTATTCCAGTTTGGTATTAGGAGCATTTAATTCTATAGGACTGTCTCCAGATCATTTGTTGCAGATCTTTGCAGTGAAAATACTATTGATTTTCCCTCCCTAGTTATAAGCACTTGCTAGTTTCTTGACAGTAAAGATCTGCTCTCTTAGAACTTGGTCGTCTGTCTCTCTTGACTGTCATTGTTGATGTGGCATATCAGTTGACATACAAAAGGGAAAATCGGATTGCCTATATTTATCATATGCAATATTCAACATCTATGTGTAAGTACATAGATAATTACATAGTAATTTTTGTAATCCTTCAAGTTATTTTCCAGAAGATTGCTTCTGACTTTCTCTTCTACAACCCTTCCTGACTATATGGAATAAGACTTCAAAACAGTAGAGTCTGAACTGACCATAAATCTCAAACTTGCTACTGGGCAGTGCCTGAAGTGGAAACACTGCCCTTATTCAATAATTCCAGAAGGAATTTCTCTTTACTTCGAAAATCAGTAAATTTCTGTCTGTGTCCCCAGTGGCTTCTCAGAAAATTCTCTCTGAACTTTCTTATTTGAAATTTGAAACCTGTTTAAAATATGCCTTGACTAGACCCACTCATCTTCCTCTAGGTCCCTGTGGTGACTGCCACTTCCTATTTCAAACCCCTTTCACTCCAGGGCTGGGAGATGGTGTGACGGGTGGAGGGGGGTCCTCTTTTTCCTCCTTGGTCATTTCCACATTATTCTTCCCTCTCTTCCTTGGAGCCTGATGTTAAACCGATGGCCCTCCTTCCCTCTTTGTACTCTCATTCACTGCCTTTCCAGAATCTTCCATATCAGCCAGTCTGATTTCCAGCTTAATTCATTCCACAGGACAATCCGTTGATGGTGTCCTGAGCCCTTCACACAAATCACCTTCCATCCACCACTGAGGCCAGCACACTCTCACCCTTTCATTGCAATCAGAATACAAAATGGCTCCACTTCCAAAATCACTAGTCCAGACAGCCAGCTCTCCTTTCACCACCCCTGTTTTCCAGGTTAACTGCCATTTCTCACGGAAACTTCTGCTTCTCCACACCTTCACTGAGCCCTCCAGTTGCTCACCTCACCCTTTTTTCCCTTCAGGCCCGGCCCCCTCTGCTTCAGTAGCAATGGATCCACTTTCATCTGTTCTACATATTGGTAATCTCTTCAGATTTACCTGGAGGTAACACTTCCTCTAATGGAAAACTCAGTTGTCTCTCTCATTTTGGAAATGAAAAATAGAGGCATAGAGAAGTGAGCTGATCTCTTTCTAACATTAGTTAGTGATGGAAATTCCCTGAAGCGATTCCACATTCCTTTCACAGCAATACAAACTACCAAACTTTAAAAATAAGATTAGTGTGGTTCCTGCTGTGACGCAATGGGTTAAGAATCCGACTACAGTGACTTGGCTCACTGCAGAGGCATAGGTTCAATTCCCAGCTCAGTGCAGTGGGTTAAAGGATCCCAGCGTTGCTGCAGGTGTCGCCATTAAAAAAAAAAAAAAAAGAAGCTTTCTTTACATGAATGTTTAGGCTTTTGATATTCTAGATCTGCTTTTGTAGTGCTCCAATTTTAAGAACTGTTAGGTTATTGAAGATCTCATTAGTTCTACATGCTGTTACATATTGATATGTATGTAATTACACAAAATATCTATCTCCTACACATATAGTTACACACATTCTATAGAAGCAATGGGAATTCATGACTGTGAAAGGGATGACTATTGCTGGTTTAGTCATTATATAAACTTAGAGGCAGGGGGATGAAGCTCCTGATAGCCTAAAATGCTTTTGATTAATGCTTTTGATTTTTGAATCTCGTCATAAAACAGCTTTTTTTTAAAAAAGTGTTTTAATCATGACTCATTGCCCAACGTCTTTCCTCCCTGATCCCAGCTTCGTTCCATGCAGTACACACTCTGTCTGCGTTTCCACTTGGAACCCAGGGCAGTGATGTCAGGGAGTTGGAAGCCTGGCAGAATCAAGCAAAGGAATCTTCGCAGAGGTACCAAAACACCTTCTTTTGGTTCTCTGAGGGCTCAGTTTATCTTTGAGCAAGAGGGTCAGGAACAGCCAGAGCTGACCTCGGGCCTTATCCTGGAGCTCATTAATGTTATTTAATCTCTGGATCCCACACTTTTCCCTGCCAGACCAATGGTCTTTCCTAGCAAGAAAACCTCTAGGAGAACCAGGCTACCATCACTCTTTAGGCTGCCCTGGTGTTTAGTAAGTTGAAAGCCAGGTACATATGTCTTTCTCTATAGTTGGGTGCTCTTGATAACATTTTGCTAGATCCATGCTTCTGTTTTTCATCCACCTCTTGTTTGTCTCACTTGTATGCTGTTCTGTGCTGACTTAGTTGCAGAGTCAAAAGGGCGCATAATCAAGGCCCTTGTATTCATCTGGATCCACATTGCAGTTTGCTGTGCTGCATCAGCTCTACTGAGATCACTGTTCCCTCGAGATTAAGTACTAGGCAACCCGAGCTTTCCTCTTGCTCTGCCTAAGATTTCACTTGCACTTGAAGTCAGTTTAGAGCTCAGAGAATGCTGAGCCTTAAGAAGCCAACATGTGAAACAGATCCTTGAGCTTTGGAGTCAGCCAAAGCTGAGTTCAAGTTCAAGCTCTGACTCTAGAACCTCTCGAAGCCTCAGTTTTTCCATACCTAAAAAGGGATTGTTTTAGCGTTCCACCACTGTATCGGCCCACCACTATGATTCAGAAGATAATGCATGTAAAACACTTGGCACAGCACTTGGTGCTTTTGAAATATTTAACATGTACAAATAGCATTTGTTGTGTTATCGTTATTAAAAACAACTAGTTCGTTCAGAAAATCTTGGCCTTGGCCACAAAACCTAGGAGGCAAGGATATTGTTCATCTCATCTTCCGAGTCTTATGATCACTGGAACAATCAGCCTGGCCTCATCTTGACCATTCTGTCTGCACATACTAACTTGTAAATTCTGTTGATACTGTGAGTGTTTTTTCCCCCGCCAAAGCTAAAAAGTGCTGCTTTTTCTGCTCTAGTGTTTTCTTGGCAGGAAACAATCATTTCTAAATAAAATGCCACTTCTAAACCAATCTCTTAAGAAAAATAGATTATTTTTGTTTCTGACCTTTTCTTAATCCATTTCGGAAACTAATTTTTTCTCCTTTAGGCAAGTTATAAAACCTTCTATGTTTAATATGCTGAGGCTTCTAGTCAAACCATTGCTGTCCCAAAAGAAAACTCCTTTTAGCACTTTTTCAGCTTCTTGCCGCATGTGCCCTGGCAAATGGTGTTACAGGGTTGGTTTCTTACCCATGAGAATGACGTATGAAAACTCTTCTGTATTGAAGGATTACTAAGAGATTTTAAAAATTTCTAGATAGAAAAGCTGTTTACCTGCCATCTGAACCCATCAGAATAAACAATTTTCAGGACTGTTTCATAATACTTTATTTATACATAAAATGCAAATATGCTTTTTACCTTCTTGGTTATATATTTGATGTTTCTCAATTTTCTATGTGTTCTTTATTTCTTTGAGTCAAATATTGTTATTTGTTAATATTCAAAGGGCAGCAGGTGGCTATTAATAAAATGTACAGAAGATGTTTGGTAAATGAAGATGATGATGACGGTGGTGATGACTGCAATGATATCCGTTTAAAGTAATCTTTACTCCTGAATTTTCCCCCAAGATATCTCCTACTAGATGTGTGTGTGTGTGTGTGTGTGTGTGTGTGTGTGTGTGTGTACATGCACACACACAGGTGTGCACACACGTTTTAAATTTCAGGCACTGCTTTATTGGATAATGATGGAAAGATCAATGTGAAGTGAATAGATTAATTTTCCATGCTATTTTTTTCATGTTTGATTTCTTAGCTTTTTTTTTTTTAGAAATTATTCATTTAAAAAATCTAAGTTTTTTTCTTTTATTTTCTGTGTTTTATATTTCTTTATTTTAGGTCTGCAAATAACATATAAGTTACAGAAAACTCAAAAGATCTGAGTCTTGTCAACATCCTTAATGAATACTGCTTAAAGTGAGGGGCAGGTGACTAACAAAAGATGTGCTGGAACACCAGCAGGGTATCTGCCTCTCCTTCTTCATTTTCTGTCCAATTACAGGTGAAAAGATGCTACCTTTCAGCCTGTCATTTGAATTCAAGTATAGAAAAGATCTTTCAGTTCTCTTTTATGTACCTCTTGCCAATACCAACGAGCCTCATACCAAGTCTCGTATTGATGTTTCAGCTGAAGCTGGCTGTACTTGTAAACAGAGTACTTGTCAGGGAACTAAATAAGGACGAGTATTTGGTAACAGTGTGAAACGGAGCATTTCAGATATATATCCTGTTAGCTCAGGATTTTCAAAAGAAGCAAATGCTAGAGGAGTTTTCTAAATTAAAAACTAGAAACACCTTTCCAAGATTTTTCAAAGAGAGAGGATGAATTCTAATTGTATATATGTCCGTTAGGTGTATGTGATGTGACTCAAGACTTATCCATAGCTTCTTTTGCCCTCTTACCTTTGAATTAACAAGGAAAATTCAAATAACAAACTTTAAAAACTACTTAAATTGAACTGTCAAACATTGAGCATTTAAGGGATAATTAGATTATTACAGGAATTTCGCAAAAGGCTTTAATACTCAACGTAGGCATTGACAAATGTGTTATAACTGATAATTTTGGATTCTTTTTTATAATTTTTATTACAGTTGATTTACAATGTTCTATCAATTTCTGCTGTATAGCAAAATGACCCGGTCATACACATATATACACTATTTTCCTCGTATTATCTTCTATCATGCTCTATCACAAGTAATTGGATATGGTTCCCTGTGCTATACAGCAGGACCTCATTGCTTACCCATTCTAAATGTAATAGTTAGCATCTATTAACCCCAGCCTCCCAGTTCATCCCACTTCCTCTCCCTCCCTCTTGGCAACCAAGTGTGCTCTCCATGTCCTTGAGTCTGTTTCTGTTCTGCACCATATTTTAGATTCCACATATAAGTGGTATCATAAGGTATTTATCTTTCTCTCTCTGACTTACTTCACTTAGTATGAGAATCTCTAGTTCCATCCATGTTGCTGCAAATGGCATTATCTTTTTTATGGCTGAGTAGTATTCCATTGTGTATATGTACCATATCTTCTTAATCCATTCATCTGTCAGTGGACATCTAGGTTGTTTACAAGTCTTGGCTATTGTGAATAATGCCGCAGTGAACATGCGGTTGCATGTCTCTTTTTCAATGAAAGTTTTATCCAGATATATGCCCAGGAGTGGGATTGCTGGGTCATATGGTAGTTCCGTATTTAGTTTTCTGAGGTACCTCCTTACTGTTTTCCATAGCGCTTGTACCAATTCACACCATAAGGCCATTCGTTTTTGTGGATAACTAGGACTTCAGGATTACTTGCAAAGAGAGTTACTTTTCTTTCTTTGTGGGATCCTTGACAAACTGGAAGATGGTACTGTTGGAATGTGGGGAGAAGAGCAGTGTAACAAGAGGCAGCCCCCACCCCCAACACACACACACACACACACACACACACACACAGCAGCTCTTCATCAAAATGAAAAAAAAAATGAACTATTTTCTACAACATGTATCTGGAAGTTTTCATTTTAGACTTATAATTTTACTTTTTTGTGCCATTATTTTAAAGTTTCAATTTGCTCTGTTTCTAGATTCTGCTCTCCCCCATCTTTCTTTGCTTTGTGATTTTGGAATTGTTTTATATCTTTAAAAAGCCTTTCACTGGATTTTATTTTTTTTAACTAGGCCTCAAATTATTTTTTTTTCTTTGTCTTTTTAGGACCGCACCTGGGGCATATAGAAGTTCCCAGGCTAGAGGATGAATCAGGAGCTGTAGCCACTGACCTATGCCACAGTCAAGCAATGCCAGACCTGAGCCCTATCTGTGACCTACACCACAGCTCATGGCAACTCTGGATCCTTTAACCCGCTGAGCAAGCCCCAGGATTGAACCTGCATCCTCATGGATGCTGGTCAGATTCATTCCCACTGAGCCACGACTGGAACTCCTCAAATTATTTTCTTTATTCCATTTTTATTTCTCCTTTCCATTTGCTTTTTCACTTTCCACTACTATCAGGAAATCATCTATATTTTCCATTAAGTACATAGTTCCCCTAATCTCTGTAAACATTAAGTGAAAGTAATAAGTTAACAGCTACATTAAGACCTCAATTAACTGTCCTAATACAAGTGGAAATGGCAGAGATAATTCCAGAAGCCTAATTTTTATTTTAATGTGTTTTTCATGTGTTCATTTTAATGTGAGCTTTTATGATATTATTTTTCAGCCCCACTGTTTCAAAGAAAACAGTGGAGGCATTTGGGGAAGATCAAATTCAGACCTAGTTCTTTGGACATCCACCTGCTCCAGTTTTTACTGCCATGTCCCTACAGGAGCACCTTGCATCGCCTCTCAGAATGAGACCAAGTCCTCACCTGCCTCCCCTTCTGCCCCTGGTCTTCTCCTTCTTAATCATCTTTTCCTGATGAGCATTTTCTGTTTCTAATTTAATATCCTTCAGCTGGGCAGTAAAATTGAGTGAGAGTCATACAAAATTGTGAAATATGGAAACACACTGGATGGCTTCATTAATCAGCAATGGGCTGCATAGTTGAACTTGAAAGTAAAACTAATGAAGATGACTGAAGTTGAATTTTAGTATTATGTGACATAGAAAGTATAAAGACATGCTTTAGTGATACTACGATGCTTAATGCTTTCATGGCTGCTGCAGTAGACTATTTCTGCAGAGATCCTGAACTCATTCTTGTGAAATCAGTTTTACAAAAACCCAAGTGGTTGAATGCATCGGGAAAATTTGGCTCATAAACTACCTTTATTTGTTGACTCATACTTTGTCCTTTTTACAGGATAGGTGTCTAGTTTTCAGTCCCTTGAGTATGCACCAAGTCTTAACTGCTTTGGCCCACCTGGACTTAGCTTTTTACCAAGTGTGCCTTAGGCCTCTCTTTTCAGAAACTGATCCATTTAATAAAAAAAGAAAAGAAAAGGCTAAAAAGCAGTTCAACCACAGAGGCTATCAAAACTATCTGACCATAAGTTCAAAGTTCAAGTCAGGTAATACACCTTAAACCTGGATGGGGAACTAACCATACCCCTTCAAATCCAGATTTAATAATTTTCTAGATGTTTTTGTTTGATTTTTCAGACTCAGCTCCATTAATCTCCTTTGTTATCTATTTCCAGAAGCTCTTTCTTTCATATCATTAATTGTTCTAAGTGTCATGTCAGGAAAAGCTCTTAAATGTCCTATCAGTCAGAGTATTCTAGTAATTTCTCCATTATCTATTCCTATTAGGCACTAATTTGATAATATGTCTTCCTTATATGGACATTTTCCCCTTTTCTGTTAAAAAAAAAAAGTCTGTTCCATCTACTTTCCATTTTTCCAGCTTCTACTCTCTTGCTAGGAATTGATTTACATGGTATAGGTTCGTGTTGTCAAACTCGCAAAACCTAATAGGCTTCAACTTCACACTTATTTGCTTAGTGTCATAGAGGGATACAAGACATGGGATACATCAGTTAAAGCAGCTTCATGTCACTAGGGCATAGGCCCAGCACCTACTCGGGTACACAGCTTCTTTCGCTCTCTTAGAGTATACTGCTGCCAGGGGTAAGAGCCAAGTGCACAGGGTCACCTTGACAGAGAGAAGCTGTGTCCTCTGTTCCCATCTAACCTTGCAGAGCAGTTCTAGTTCTAGAAGCCCAAGCCACCTACCACCCACGGCTCCCCAGCCCAGGTGACAAGGTGGACACACCCTTCCGCATCTACCTTCAGTCCATCATTTCTGACACAGCACTACGAGAAGGCAGACTCTGAGATGACTCTCCCAGGAGGCCTGGATCAACCCACACCTGAACTTGCGCCTTTCCTCCTAATGTCCAATCTGTATTTATCAGCAGCAGAGATGATACTTTGATCCTTATCTGATTTTGTTGTATATTTCCCATTTTCTGACCAGTGCATCCCTGTAGAGGTCTCTGAGGAGCCAGTCACAACCCTTTCTCTTTCTCTCTGAATTCAGGACACACCAGTTACAACCATTGGCGCACATTCCCGTGTTATGTCAGACTTTTTCCATTTCGTCAGATAAATTGTTTTCCTATGGAGAGGTCTAATAGTGTTACCAACCCAGGACTGAGATCAGGAATCTCATCACAGAAACTCAGACACAGAAAGAGGACACTTCTCTTTTGAGAGTAGGTTTAATGCTGTGATAGAGGACCATCCAAAGTGTAGTGGAGTCCAAAATGAAGGTGCGTCCGAGGACTCTGCAGGAGCCCCACTTCCGACTATAGTGAGAATTTGAGGTGTGAAGGATGTAGTAGAGTTTTCTAGTGAGGGGAACAGAGAGAAGGCATTTCATGAATGGGTTAGTAGGTAACAACAGGAAGCTAAACAATACCCTGGATCATGGAGAATGAAGGCCGGGGACCTTCTCCCAAATCCGTACTGTACTGTGAAATCAAGAGTCTTTTTTCTCATGTAGGATGATAACTAATGGGTTTACTTAGATCATTTTAAGCCCTTGAAATTCCATGTAAAGGCAGGTATTCAACCTTTGCTGAGGAATTCCACAGAGATCTCAGAATTCTCTGAACTATTCCCTCATTCACAAAGTATTTCTTGAGTGCCTACTGTGTGTCAGTCACACTACTTTCTATAAACACAAGGAAATCAGCAGTGAACAAGACAGGCAAGGTCCCTAGTCACACAGCACTTATGTTCTAGAGCTGAACTCTCCCCTATAGTCACCACCAGCCATATCCGGCTGTCGAGCACTTGGAATGTGGCTCGTCCTGGTGGAGATGGGCTGGAAGAGTAACGTGCACACTGAATTTCAATGATTTTTGTCTGAAAGAAAAGAAAGTAAAATCCCTCATTAATATTTTTAGTATTGATTCCATATTGATACAACATGTTGTATTGAGTTAAAAGAGACCACTAAAATGAATTCTGCTTGCTTATTTTGCTTTTACATTATGGTTGCTAAAAATTTTGTGGTCACATAGGCAGCTTACCTTCCTATTGGAGAGTGCTGCTTAAGAGAGAGGAATCACAAGTTCATAAATAAACGCTCAGGATGATTTCTCATAGAGATAAGTGCTATAAAGAACATAGAACTGGACGGTGCAATGGGGAGTAGCAGAGAGGATGTTAAATTAATCTGCCAAGGTAGGCCTTTCTGAAAAACAATTTTTGCTGACGTGAGGATAATATGCAGGAGCCAGCCAAGTGAATTTCTGTTGGAAGAACAGCATTTGAGACAGAGAGACAGTAAAGATCCCAAGGAATGTCATCTTAAAAAAAAAAAAAAAAAAAAGCAAACAAACGAAAAAACCCAGAAATCCAAGGGGGTTAAATAGAAATGAACTAGAGGAAGAGTGGGATGAGATGAGGTCAGAAAAATAAGCAGAGGCCAGTTCCTCAAGGAGCCTGCAGCCTTGAAAACTAGATGGGATTTATTCAAAGTTCAGTGGGAAAACACAGAGGGATTCCTAGCTGAATGGCCTGAACTGATTTACATTTTCAGAAAGACCTCTGTCTACCTAACAGAGAATCAAAAGCAGGGGGACAGGAAGTGAGGCAGAGTCGCCAGAGGCCATTTTGATACCGCTGGCAAAAGATGTTGGTGACTCGGATGGGGAATAGCAGGAGGTGATATAGAAGCAGACTGATACTCAAAAGACGAATTTCACCTTCCGTCTCTCAGAATCTTGCTGATGGTTTGGATATGGAAGGGAGAGGATGGAGATGGACAAGGGGTTAGTCCCATTTCTGAGGTGAGCTAGGCCGTGGTGTCATTGACTGAGAAAAGGAAATGAAGGGATTGGGAGGCACAGGTATCTTGTTCCGCCCCCCCATTAAGACTCAGGTTCCTATTAGAAAGCTAAGTTAGGAGCTGTCCGTGTAGGTTTGGAGTTTAGTGGAGAAATCAGAGTAAGAAGTGTAAATTTGGGAGGCAGTTTATGGTACTTTACGCCATCACCTCAATTTATGTTTCAGCATATTGTAACTAAAAGCCTAGGAACTTAATTTTTTCTACATGATCATTGTCTTAGTGTAACTAAGTCCAGTTGGATTCCATCAGCTTTTACCTAAAAATTCCTAATGTTAATCTTTCCCGGAGTGAAAATAAGTAATAGGATCATGATGCAAAGTCAGAAAAGTGTACTCAAAAACTTCTAGTGTTGAATGGTGAACAGGAGTTCAGGATTCTGCTTAAAGCTTTCCAAAGGGACCTCTGGGGAAAATGAGAAGTCTTCCAACTGGCCAGCCCCTTTCTAGGCTAACGCTTTGCTAGAATATCTTCTGTTCTTCCCTCCAGTCTTGTTTTTTGCAAGCATTAGAGATAAACTAAAAGCATCATTGTTAATGTTGTTTTTCAAAGAGTGGAAAAAAAAAAAGGAAGCATTATAAGCAGGAAATCATTATAGAATTATACGAGAAGGCATTAAGGCAGGGGCATGAGAGACGCAAGTTTGATTTCATTAGTCTTAGCTGAGTGATGAAACGCTTTGAAAGCTCTGAGAACCTCTGGGGTCTGAGTCCGTGGTGCCGCATAGAGCAATACAACTCTGACGAAACTCAAGCTAGTCTTGGAAATAGTACAGGACAGAGCAGCTTTACAGTTAAAGAAAAGCAAGCAGGCTTTTTTTTAAAAAATACTGGTTTGGAAAGCAAGTTGCCCATTCTGTAAACCCAAGGCACAACTCTTTTAGGTGGCAGGGCCATTAGGTAATTCAGTGGGCCAGGATTTCTGTCATTGCTCTCCAGCTGAGGAAAACATTTTTCATCCCCACTGCTGCACAGTCACTTTGGGACCATGACGGCACCGTGAGAGTAGTCCAAGGCAATTTCTATTCCTTGACTGTGATCCATGAAACTGCCACGTCGCCAAGAGGCAGATACTCGTTCAGGGCCTGCATAGGTTCAGCCCTGTAGCAGAAGCTGAGAGCACATGTATGCACAGGTTGGGTTCTACTTGCAGCCAGGTCAGCTAAAGCCTTAGTGGTCCTTGAAAATATCTTATTGGAGGCAGAGTCTTTGAATAGGGTTGACAATAAGTCAACCTACTTAACAGCAACATTTAAAATATAACAGTGGCTCAGTTTTTAAATCTGATAAACTTAAGCATTTAATTCACAGTCTACTCTTTTATTCTCTTTCTTCTCTGACTTCAAAAATAATCTAAAATAATCACTTTAGTTTTAAAAAAGGGCAGGTGAAGCAATATGAAATACAAAGGAAATGAAATCTGACAAATCTTAATACAAAATTATTACCCTGAATACAAAGCGACTCTATCAGTCTATCTTCTTGTATGATGGATCTACAAAAGAAAATTAGAAAATAAAATGCAATAGTTTTGATCATCAAGATCATAAAGATATGCTTGTTTTAATAGAGGGTGTTGTCTGTATTTACTTGAATATTTGTAAAAGTGTATTTCTCTACCTCTAATTTTTTGAATGTAAAGTTTAATAATAGGTCTCTTTCTAATAACATGTAAATAATAAAATAATATCATGCCGTATGTGAAAGGACAAATTTCTCCACTCATTTCAGATTGGATTAACAAACAAGAAGAAAGTATACAAACCTCTCACTACAAAACACACACACGTAAATCACTGTAAGTAATTTGTGGGAAACATACTTAAAATTTATTTATGTAAATTGAAAATAAAAAAGTAGCCAAAGACACATAAAGCAAATGTGAACCAAAATAATGTAGGAGTTGCAATATTAATATTAGATAAGGTGAAATTAAAGGTAAAGTTTAAACATAGACAGGATAAAGAGAGAATAAAAAAGATGAAATCCTTGTTGTTGACTTATTGGCTGGTTTGTGAGAGCCCATTGTTAACTTTTATTTCCAACTCCATGGAATTGGCCACGGTGTGATTATTTACACCATGGGAATTGGCAAGTAACACAAATCAGGGTCTCCCTTCACTCCTTCTCAAGAGTCAGTTGTTAAACATTTGCCAACACACTATGGATACAATGGATAAAGTTAAATGTATATGTACTTTAAAATATAGCAATTAAAACTATTTTTAGAAAAACCTTATTAAAATATAAGAAAGCAATTTAAAAAATATATTCATAGTGTCATATTTCAGTATACTTCTTCAAAATTGCACAGACTCCCCCCAAATAAGTAATAATATAAAGGAATTTAATGGCATAATCCATAAATTTGATAAATGAAATATATAATACTTATTATAGATGAATGTGTGAATAGATGTCTCAGTTTAAAACAAAATTTCGGCATTCCCTTCATGGCTCAGTGGAAACGAATCTGACTAGTATCCGTGAGGATGCAGTTTTGATCCCTGGTCTCGCTCAGTGGGTTAAGGATCTGGCGTTGCCATGAGCTGTGGTGTAGGTTGCAGACACGGCTCAGATCCTGCATTGCTGTAGCTGTGACTGTGGCTGGCTGCTACAGCTCTGATTTGACCCCTAGCCTGAGAACCTCCATATGCCAAGGGTGTGGGCCTATAAAGACGAAAAAAAAAAGAGAGAAAATTTTAATAAGTAAATAAGCAAGCCATGATTGGTTGGAAATACTATTGTCTTTTTAAGCATCGCTGACTTAATACCATGTAAGAGTTGATCATGTTATGTCATTTTCCTCTTTAGTTTGGTATTTTAGCCAAAGACTAATATACATCTACTTCCTTTGTTAAAAATTAGATCTTATACCAGAGAATGGTAGCTTAGATGTTCTTGGCACATTTTATAGATTACTGTAAGATCTAGCCAAATTATAAGAGTAGTTATCGCTCATTCAGACACTAAACACAAATTTAAACGTAATGTTTCCATGTTAATGTCATACTTTAAATAAGAGATAGATATATATTGGAGATGGGGATGACCAGGCCATGGGAAGAAACTGATAAGAATTTTTCTTTTTCTTTTTACGAATGCACTGCAGTGTCCCATTAAGATTTTTTTCTGCTTGTTCTTGTCAGAGGAAGGAAAGAATTTTTTACTGACACCCTTGATTGCTAGCTGGTCACGTGGTTGTTCTGGAAACACAAGAGACCAATCTGAAAGTGGGCTGGGAGGATTGTATGTAACTTCCTACTTCGAAACCCAGATTGCCTGTAACATTCCTACAGCATTTAGCACCCAGGCAGTTTCCTTTCTCTAAACATCAAGAATAGGGAAGCAATGAAAGGAGAATGTGAGAAGAGGTGTCTCATGTTCAAAAACCATTCTCCTTGTCTGAGATGACTTGTCATCATTTGCAGGTCTCCTGTGGAGAGCATGTATCCATGCATGCAGCAGAGCAGCTTTTAATAACCATTTGAATAAATGAACAAATAGAGAATAAATGTCAAAAGTAGGCAGAGCGTCAAATATATGTGCGTTGAGAAACAGTAACATCGTATTGGAGATTTTAGAAAATGGGAAAAGGGAAGGACATGAAATGTAAACACTGGAAAAGATATTTAAATATTGGATGACTGCTCACAGAGCACCTGTCCCTGGCATGCTTACCATCCCCTGTAAGATGCAGGCATCCTTGTTATCATTCCACATGCAGGAACATTGCCGTTCTGACATGTCAACGGACTCCCTAAGGTCAAATGATAATTGAAAGTCAAACCACTACCATGTGGCAGTAACAGAACATGGACATATACCTTTGATTATAAATCCAATGGGCATTTCGAAACACTACTCTTGACTCTAGGGAAGTAGCCTCAAACAAATCGACACATTCTACTGCAAGTTTAATGTGTAATCACTTACCTGCTTTAAAACACTCTAATCCTTTTTCTTTTTACCACCTCCATTCCCACCCTAATTTCATAGCTATTGAGGGGAAAGCAGCTACTGTCCATATATTCTTGCTAAAGGACCTCACATGAAAAAATCTTTTTACCCCCTCGGTTTTCATTTGACTCGTAGTGGTGAGAAGGTGAGAAATTCCTTTTTTTTTTTTTTTTTTTTTTGCTTTTTAGGGTCAGGCTAGGGGTCAAATGGGAGCTGCAGCCACCAGTCTATGCCACAGGCACAGCAACGCAGGATCCCAGCCACGTTTGCAACCTGCACCACAGCTCATGGCAACACAGATCCTTAACCCACTGAGCGAGGCCAGGGATCAAACCCAAAACCTCATGGTTACTAGTCAGATTCATTCCCGCTGGGAACTCCGAGAGAAAGATTTATAGTCATACCTGGTGCCTAACATCAAATTTTCCCGAAGAAACCAAAATAAAATGATCTGTAGATCACCTGGTTTCCACCTAAAAGCGTAGTGGGCCCTTCATATCCAAGGGTTCCATATCAGCAGATTCAACCAATGTTGGGTTGAAAATATTCAGAAAAAAAAAATTACAGAAAGTTTCAGAAAGCAAAACTTGAATTTGACATTTACTATATATCATCTCCATTGTATTAACCTATTTACATAGCATTTACATTTTATTAGGTATCATAAGTAATCTAGAGATGATTTAAAGTATGCAGGAGGGTCTGTACAGGTTATATGACATTTTATATAAGGGACTTGAAATCCACAGATTTTGGATTGGAGCTTAGAGGTTCTGGAACCAATTACGGATACTGAGATATGACTGTAGAAAAATTAGGAGAACCACTCTCATAGTATAGAATAAAGTCAGTATAGAATATGAGTAACAACCCTGTTTGAAAGCATTGCAGGATATAAAATTCTAGTGACAACATATTAAAAATAAAATGATTATCTAGATGAATGAGAAAAAAAATGAAGTCTCTAGAAACTAGTGGGTTTCGAATTGTTTGGAAGAAAACAAGGAAATAGCTGCCTGAAAACTATCAGAGAGATACTTATTGACCACCCAGTTTTATCAGACAATGAGAAGGAAGAAAATGCTCAAGGGGAAACCACAGGCACAGATGCTGTCCTTAGGAAACTTACAGACTGGCAGGTTCAGAACAATTTTACTTCACTTTACGTAATTATAAAAAATGTCTCCATCAAAGCAGAGCCTAGATGAAAACATTTGTCAATATTATTTACTCATTCTAATGCACTTGAACTTTGCACAAAAGTAATTTCTTTAAGTATCTACCAGTATGAGACACGCATGGATCCAAGTGGGTGGTACCTGTCCGTCTGAGCCTTCTCTCCAGTTCCATGTGATTGCTTGTGTCAGCCACTGACTTGGAGTTTCCATCGTGGCTCAGCGGGTTAAGAACCCAGTGTTGTCTCTATGAGGATGCGGGTTCAATCTCTGGCCTGGTTCAGTGGGTTGAGGATCCGGTGTTGCTGCAAACTGTGGCATGGGTCACAGATGCGGCTCTGATCCAGCATGGCTGTGGATGTGGTGTAGGCCTCAGCTGCAGTTCTGATTCGATCCCTAGCCTGAGACTTCCATATGCCACAGGTTGGCCCCTAAAAAGAAAAATAAATAAAATGACTTAAGAGTAAATCCCTAATGGCCCTTACAGTCTCCCCAATCTCATCTCTCCCTTTTCCATCTTTCTCCTCTACTTCTGCTTCTCTCTTTCTCGTTTTTCTCTTTTTCTGTCTTCCTTTTCTCACTCCTCTTCAGTGACACATGAAGGAGCATCCTCACCTTGCTAACACTTTTTGGTTCTAGAAAGGATGGTTCAGCTGCACCCTGACCCGTGAGGAATGAGACTGCCAAAACAGGTTCCCAGGCATGGTCTGGTGTCTGTCAACACAAATAATTCACTCCATGAGGAGAAAGCCTTTGTTACTCGTGGCTTTAAAATGATGCAAAGGTCATTCCAGTTTATAACACACGGGCTTCATCATTGGTTTCGGTCCTCTGATGGTGCTGGGGGAGACAGACAAGTACGCTTAATTTCCCAGAGGTGGTCAGGGCTAGGATGCTCAGGGAAGACTTAGTTGAATGGTACGAACATGCAGTCTGTGGCTTTCCAATAATTATAATAATAGCAGTAGTTGTTGTAAGAGTCGAGAAGGTAGTAGCAATTGTAGTTATAATAATCGCTAGTGTTTGTTGAGCACTGAATATGGGTCAGGCTTTGGGCCATTCACTCTACATGTGTTAATCCATTTAAACTTCCCAGAAAGCCAGTGAGGTCAAGATTATTATTATCCACATTTCACTGCCCAGGGAACCGGGCTTGCCCGAGGTTACACAGCAAGGCAATTATCAATCATGCATCTCTCATCCCTGCAAAAGGACAGTATATTTCTCAGAAGTATTCTGGCGGGACAGTTACATTGGCTTCTAAAGATGGGCCCTGCCGCATCTGGATTGTTAGTGTTCTTAAACCTGAGACGAGGAGCTAGCTGCCTTTGAATGAATCTTAGCTCCATTCAGCTCTCTGCTCAGAGACTTCTCAGAGGGCCTCCCTGACTGCCTCTTCATCATCTCTCTCTGTCTCTTTCCTCTGCTTTGTTTTAATTCTGAGCACTCATCACTACCTGGACTTAATCAGCTCAGGCTGCTATAACAACATACTACTGACTAGGTGGCTTAAATGACCAACCTTTATTTTCTCTCAAGTCTGAAGGCTGAAAGTCTGAGATCCAGGTGCTAGCACGGTCAGGTTCTGGGGAGGAGCCCTCACTTGGCTCACAGACACCCACCTTCTTGCTCTGGGCTCACATGTCCTCCTCCTTGGGTGTGCATGGACACAGGGAACGGTCTCTCTCTTCCACTTCTTATATGGCCACCAACCTCATCAGACTAAATCACCACCCTGATGACCTGCGAGGTGAGAACAGGGTCACAGTTGACGAGTGACTCACTCTTGTTCACTTACCCTCCTCTGAGAGAAAGTCGACTCTGCCAATTCGTGGCAGCCTCCCCTCCAGGGACCAGGTCTCCATGGGCTTCTTGCCTGGCCTGTCGTGGATCTACGAACATCTGTGTGTAAATTCATTTCAAAATGTGTTGTTCAAGTGACATGAGGGTGCCTTCTCCTACCCACAGCACCTCTTGACCCAGGCCTCCATGTGGGAGGAGCGTGTTGGGCAGCAAAACTGAATATTCCTTAGGCAGGAACTCCTTCAAGGTTTTATTGAAATCCTGGGGTTCTTCCCTGCCTCTTCAGTGTGGAGCACGACATCTGTGCATGTACTGTTGGGAGTGCCGCTTACGGTCTTGACATGTGGCTTGGTGTCGGGCAGAATTTACCCTCGAGATCCCCAGAAAGCCTACGAAAAACTCATGACCGACATTTACATTATTGGATATGTGGGTACAGCTTACATTTATATCCAAATATTTGTGTTAACTACCTGAGCTTATCTTCCTAATCATGAAAGACAGAAGTCCCATAAGGACCGAGACCTAGTCTCATTCATTTTCTCCCAAGAGCCTAGCACACAGCAATAAATATTTATTGACTGGACGAAAAGTTCTAAATCATGTTATGAAATGAGTTGTATTTTGTTGCCATTTGACAGATGAAAAAATTCATGACTTTATCAAGTTTATGCATAGTTAGTGGCAAACTTTAAAATGCAACCAAGGTCTCATGATCCATAGAACCTTCCACTTAGCAAGAATCCCAGGATCTGTCTGAATGTGAGTTCCACAAAGACAAATTTTTTGTTTAGTTCTGATAAATTCCAAGCATCTAGGACAGTACCTAATATATATTAAATCCTTAACAAATACTGGAATGAATGGAAAGAATAAACAAAAAGTTCAGCTTTTATCTTCCCATGTACCTCGTGTGACACGCTGCAGTCCTGTCACTATGCGATATCTGGGGCTTTATCTGAAAATGCTCATTAAGAGATAAATCACCAGTGCCTTAGGTGTGACATTTCTATAGTGTGTTGGTTCTAAATGTTGGAAGTTGTTTTTGTATGCTTGGAATATTTTGCAGTATTTTATCATTTTCACAGCAACTTCAGGTCTTATGGATTAAAAATATTGAGCAGGATAGGGCCGAGGACCATCACAAGACTTGAAATTAGAGAGGCTTCACTGAGATGCGGTGAAATTGTAGCAACGCAACCGGATATGGATCTGTTTGTAGCAACGCAACCAGACATGGATCTGTTTCTCAGAGCTACCTTCAGACCAACTTTTCTGTTGGTCCTGAAACTGACTGGCTTTCAGTTAACAACCTTTCCAGTTGGTCCTTAGCGATACTGTATGAGACTTTGTGAAACGACCTGTCTCAAACTGGATGTCATCCAGGTCTGTAGGATTCTGTTAGCCATTTGTCTGATTTGTATCAATAATAATAGCTGGTGAGAACATGGTCCACCAGTCTGTTCTTGGTCCTTCGTGTCTGTTAGCTTACTTAATCCTTCAACAACCTCATTTCCAGGATGCTTTTATGAGACCCATTAGACAACCAAAAACACTGAGGAAGAGAGAAGTTAAGTAACTTTCCCAGGGTCACACAGCCAGGAAGGGGCAGAACCAACTCAGATCCTGGCAGTCTAGCTCCCTAGCCGACACTCTTAGCCACCGTGCTTCGTGACTCACTTCATACTCGTGAATCCCTATGAATCATGCTGGCTCACCCTCTAGAGTTCAAAAATCATCTGCTAATTAGTTGGCTCTAAAACATATTCGGGGACCAATACCAAAATCGCTGGGGATACGGTTGTGGACCTAGATCTTTCCCTCCTTCCTGAAAAGCTTATGATCTTCCTGACTGGGTCCCCCACAGTACGAGTCACCCACTCAGCTTTTCTCAGTTTCCTGGAAGACAAGTTTCACCTATTATTTCTGTTCATTTTTTGTGGTTCTTCATCCATAATCTCTAGCACATGCTCCTCAGTTCAGTGTTGAGAATTCCCCCTGGGTGTCTGTTTTCTTGATGTGTACCACGTTATTGGGCTAAGTTCCCTCATTTGAGGTTTTACCTAGAATCTGTGCAAAAATTCATACACACATGGGGCTGCATGTGTCGCTCTTGATCAACTCCCTGCCAGTCTTTCTAGTGCCTATTTCTTTAACACTTCTTGTTATTTTCTTTCTCTGCCTCAGAGCCCTCCATTTTCCCCACGTATCTGAATATCTTTTTATCCTCCTGACCACATTTTCAGCTTTGAACTCTTGTGCTTAGATTGGGAATTACATCTCTGAACAAATACAAGCTTTTTAGGCTTGTAAAGTGCAGACTGTCCCCAGTGGGAAGCCTAAAGCACCGTGACTGTAACCAAACGCCCATGGATGGGAAAAATTCTGTTTTTTTTCTTTCATTGGGGCAACTCTCAACTGAAAGCAGAGATGGAAGCACCACTTATGCACCCCCCCCAACAAGGTTCATTGTCGAGGTCCAGCCCCAGCAGGGAAGTGGGTGCCCCTAAGGATGAACGGCGTCGGCGAATAATGACAGGAGTCTAGTGTACAGCAGGCGAGGTGCTCTTGTCTCGCTCGATTTATTTTTGCATTTTTCTTATATAGGATTAGTAGGTTCCTGGTGGTCTGATCACGTCACCAGGATATTCTTTTCGCAGTTTCACAAAATCAGCAAGTTACAAATCAGCAGGTTACAGATCAATAGTCATCTTTATAGTTACAAAACATTTCCTTAGTTACACAAGGAGTACAGAAACATTTCCTTATTTTTTACTTCTTGTCTTAGTACGGTTATTTGATTTAATACAATAGTTTTCTTAAAATCAAGTAACAACTATCAGCAGGCATCTATGCATAGTCACGTCAATCACATACACAATTGAGGTAAGGTTTTAACAAATGATTAACCAT
>PVHT020000166.1:11194440-11227023 GCA_004024745.2 Catagonus wagneri
GATTATAATTAGTACATTTATGTGCATTCTTAACTGATTTCAGATTAATATAAAAGCTATATTTATATTTTCTCTTCATGCCAGGCTAATATTATCTTATCCTAAATAAGCTCTAATAAAATCACAAGTAGGATATGGGGGTAATATTAGGATATTAACTTTACAGATTTTTCCTGTAGCTCCTATAAGCACTAACAAAGACACAGAAAACAGAAGTACAGAAAACTTCATTTTACTATTTTTATTTGGAGAGGTCAGGAGTCCATCTGCCGTACAGAAGCAGGTTTGAAGGAGCTCGTGTCTCTTCATGTCCCTGCCGGAGCGCGTGTCTCGGCGGGGCTCATCCTGCATGGCTCCCGACAGTTCATATCTGATACTGTATGGTCTCTGGATTTGCGTTCAAGTGTTTTTTGATTGACATCCTTTGTCTGCATGTGACTCACAGGAACTGGCTGGCAGATGGTAATTTCATCATATTCCAGGCATTGGTTTTAAGAAGCTTGCACCCCAGTGGTTAACCAGACATTTCACTACCACTCTCACCTCTGTATCCCTTGTTGAAAAATACTGTAGATCTAGCGAAGAAGTCAGCAAATTTACTCTGTAAAGGGCCAATAGTAAACACTGTAGGCTTCAAGGAACATACGGTCTCTGTAGCAACTGCTCCGCTCTGGAGCACGATGAAAGCAGCCATGGACAATGGATAAACAAATGAGCTTGGCTGTATTTCAATGCACCTTATTTATAAAGATGGACTGCAGGCTGCACTTGGCCCAGGGGTCCATAACCGGCCCTCCCTGGCATCAAGAAGGCAGAAAGAGGAAATAAGGACTAGACCCACAGGAGGAAAAAAGTGTCACCAATCACTTGCATCAATTTAATTCTTTTCTGAGTCCAGTAACTAAATAACCTCCTGTTCCTAGGGGGTGTGAATCTCTTACATTCATTTTGGGCCAGACTCTCTAGTTTTATGTTCTCTTGTGTTATTTTTCCATTGGGTTCAATTTCAGATTTTTAGAGGCAATTTTTAAATATTTCAGCTGTGCCTTAGATACATTAAGGGACCAACAGTGCCTCTTTGAGGCCAAGATAATGGTTGCAGTCATCAGCAGCTATAAATACTTAGGAGTTAAGATGGCAAAAGACAGATCACCCTGTCTAGACTGTGATGTGCCAGCGCTGGCACCTTGAAAGAGCTACGATTTGATTTTATTAAAGAGAGTTTTGCACAGACCTATGGTTTTTCCACATTGCTTCTTTAAGTACAGCGTTTTTCCCCCTGCTAGGCTATTATCTAATGTTCTTACTGTGGTATGGGAAAAAGAAAACTGGAAGTTTTAAAAATAATTTCTTTCTGGCTTAGGAATTCTTTTCCTATTTGTCTGTTAACAGCAAATAAATCTACCTTATTATATGACTATTAAAATGTGTTTTCATTCCCTGGGCAAAAAGTAGGTAGTAACACAGGCACATTTGTGTGTGTGCGTGTGTGTGGGTGTATACACATTTGCATGTGCAAGTGGACAGCAAAAGGAAATGAGTTGGAGAGGAAAATCTTAAAGTTAATACTGGTAGACAGGCATTATCACGTACAGTCTGTACACACACAGGCCTTGACAGCCACGTGGGAGGAGTCAGTGCCTCAGTGATAGCAACAAAGAGATGTCAACAGGGAGTTCCCTTCATGGCTCGGTGGTAATGAACCCGATTAGTATCCATGAGGATGCAGGCTCAACCCCTGGTCCTGCTCAGTGGGTTGAGGATCCAGTTTTGCCATGAGCTGTGGTGCAGGTCGCAGATGCTACTCGGATCCCATGTTGCTGTGGCTGTGGTATAGAAATGCAGCTGCGGCTCCAATTTGACCTCTAGCCTGGGAACCTCCATATGCTGTTCATGCAGCCCTAAAAAGAGAGGGAAAAAAAAGGAGACTTCAACCATTGTTAGTGACATTAATGTAGGAGCCTGAACCCATAAGAAGATGACCTGCTTAGCTATCTTTGCCAAACCTCTGATGGTTCTGAGGAAGATGAGAAGGATAGGCTTATTTAACAATAGGAGCGACAGCCATTGAGCCAGAAGCAAATGTCCAAAAAAATCAGCACTTATAGATGGAGATGCCGTGTTTGGAAACAAATCAGGGAAAGTCTTAGCAGCAAACCTCACAAGCATGGAGGAAATAAACAATCCTGTCAGCATCAGAATTTCGTAATGCTACTTTGTGTCCCCATTTAGAGGGCTGACCTGGCAGAAACTGGGAAATGGTTTTGCTTTTGTCCAGCCAGATTCAAATTCACCCTTTGCATTCCCTTCTGCTTTGTTATCGCAGAGAGAGCTGCTTGGGGCTGCTAGGGAGAAGTCTGCAAAATAATATCAGCTTGTGATTCAGACCGAAGGTAACAGAAGGGAAAGTTAATATTCCATGATCTGTAGGAATGCCTTTTTTTTTTAATAAGCTAGATTATTTAAATGTTTTTCTTCTACTTGTTAAATTTGAGAGTCTCCCAACTTCCTGAAGGTGAATTTATTTGTAAACAGGCTGATGACCATCCTTCAGACCTGCCTCCCCTTGCTTGGGAACAAGGGAAAATGTGTCTTGGGGTTGGAGGCGTGGACTTGGCCTTCATCTCCAAGGCTGGAACCATCACAGTGCAGAAGATAACCCGAGACTGTAGGTGCAGATGGAAAGGAGACAACCAAGGAGAGGATCCTGGGGAGGTTTGAACTCAGGGCTCAAGAGAAGAGGGAAGAGCCTGAAAATGTGAAAGGAATGGTGTGGTGGGTGGGACACAGGAAAGGGGAGGTCAAAGTGTTACTGAGCTGGTGCCCTGGGGGGCTCCTAGGCACACAGACTTTCTGTGTCCTTCATTTTTTGTTTGTAGGGAATAAGCCTCAGCCTCCATGACCTTCCCTGGGTTCCAAGGGCAGTGGCTCATCCGTGAAGGGGGGATGCAGGGACCAGGGAGGAGCAGTGCAGCCTTGGGGCAGGGGCTGGTTACTCAAGGAATAAACAGAACAATATCTTTGAGCCTTTCTGTAGAACTAAACCCCCCAACAAATGGAAGAACTCTTTGATGAAACATTCTTCATTCCAGGAAGGGAGGACCAGAACCTGGCCTGGGCCACTAAGCACCAGCTTTGAAAGACAATGCAAGCTTGCCTATACCTGATCCTTATCTATGGCCCTGAGCCTTATTCTACTCCCCAAACTATAAAACCCTCTTCTAACCCCTTCCAAGGGGGGGTGCACAGTCTTTAAGGCATTAGACCGCTGTGGCCCACTTTGCCTGGAAAAGCGATAAAGCTGTCTTTTTCTCCTTTACCCAAAACTCTGTCTCTGCATTTCAATTCAGCACCAGCAGACAGAGGCCACATTTTGGCAACAACAGGGCTCCAAGAGCTTGGACTATGTCCCTCCCGTCGCCCTGGTCCCAGCGCTGGTGTTATGGAAAAGTTTTCTACTCTCTGGGTTTCAAGTTCATCAGCCTTAAAGTTAACAGCTAGGAATGTGAGGGAATTCACTGCTAAATAGGATGGAAAGTGCCTTCACAAATAACATACTGGCAAACCCCCCAGAACACCACGGAGAGCCATTCCTGCAGATGAGAAAATGGAGTCTTGGAAAAAATGGGTATTTTGCTCATACTTAGTAGTGGAAGCCCTGAGATTCAAACCCCAACATTCTGAGCCTAAAGCTCACACAGTTTTCATGCTGTTCTCTTGCCTTTTGCAGCTGGCGGGGAGGTTAGTCTGAGACAGTAGGAGGGTGGGCAGGGAGGAGGAAAGGATGGGCTGACTGCCCCTGGGAAGTCTGAGCTTATGGAGAGGGGCTGAGGGCAGGAAAGCAGGCTGCAGCATCATCCTATGGCCAGCAGGCAGGTCTAGCAGCTCAGGGGACTTGAAAAGAGTGACAAGCGCTTTGAAACATCCATTGAGATTGCATGAGAGAGCGTTCTTCCAGGGTGATTCAAACCACCATCTAGGACACAGCAAAAGTGAGACAGAATGAATCTGCAGAGGCTGGGGGTTTTGGGGAGTATGTGTGTCCAGCAGAAATCAGTCCAACAGTAGTGCAGAAAGTAGGTTGGTCCCCAACTGGATAGAGGAGGAAGCGAAGACAGCAAGAGCTTAGGAGGCTTTCTGATGAGTCTGAAATTCTCCATGGGAAATCCTGCTTCTTTCTGTAGACGTGGACAACATCCCATGTTCTGTGTGACAGTACAAAGTTTCTGGGGCATTTCAGAGCCCCAGAATTCCCTCACTCAGAATTCCCTCTGCTCTGTCACTTTCCTTCTCTTTCTTCCTTGGTGCCCTGCCCCTGCCCTTCAGCTTCAGCCACATTCTGCACCCATTGCTTAGCTTCTTTCTACCTCCCTCAAGATTCTTCCTAACTGATCAGGCACTTTCCCATTTCAACTTCTGTCCCATTGTATATTTAGGAAAAACAGCCCACAGAAACAGTGAGTCCATTTCCATCTTGAGCCAAGGACAGCTCTTTTGCAGCATTTTCTTAAGGTTGGTAAACACGGAAGTCATTCTTGAGTTTCCCACTGTTGCCCAACGTGAAAAATGCACTGATTTTTTTTTAAATGCAAAGAACTACTGAGTTCCTGATTGTTTTATTCTTTAAGTAAGACAGAAAAGCTGAGGGTGACAGGGACGAAGGAGAGCAATGGCCAAAAGACTGGAGGCTCTGCAGTCCACGTGATCTGAGACTGCAGTACCCCTGAGGCTGGCTGGCAGCCACAGATGGGGACAGGAGTGGGTGATGGTGGATGCCAACTAGTGGGAGACATGTGGACCACGTATCTAAAGACTGGAGAGAGGCCTTGGAGATGCCCCTAGAGGTTGTCAATCTCTGTGAAGCTATCTTTTCATTATGAGCTTCAGCTACAAAGGGGTCATCATTTTATTCTTTTAAAATCTATTTATTTATTAAGATGTGGTTCCTACTGTACAACACAGGGAACTATATCCAATCTCTTGGGATAGAACATGATGGAAGACAGCATGAAAAAAAGAATGTATATATATATATATATGTATGACAGGATCACTGGGCTGTACAGCAGAAATTGCGATCATCATTTTAAATTTGGTGAAGCACCTCACACATTAAAGAGAAAGTGATATATGTTAATTTTCTTAGTGCACCTTAAAAATATGTTTAAATAAGTATAAATGAGCAGGAATCGTTCTGTTCCACATCCTACTGTATAATTCCCAGCAACTGTATACACTTGTGAGCGTCACTGCTCACGTAACTTAATGGATAATTATCTGTAACTCCGTGAAACCCAAGTGATCTTTTTATTTGAAAGCATTTCTAACTTTAAAATTGTGTGGTTCCCTAATGGAGGTGGTTTTTCCAACCTCCT
Organism: Catagonus wagneri; assembly: GCA_004024745.2. NCBI lineage: Eukaryota > Metazoa > Chordata > Mammalia > Artiodactyla > Tayassuidae > Catagonus > Catagonus wagneri. Next base: position 11,199,816 of record PVHT020000166.1, read on the forward strand.
TATGTGATATTTCTAAGAAGTGCGCGCCACCTTCTGGCTACTCTGAGGATTGCTGAGCAGCCAAAGGAAGAGCGTGTTTTTCTTGACTCATCTTAACCAGAATGTTGAATTTAAATTATCTTTCGGATTCTAAAACATAATAATCACTTAAGGATCCACACGACTTATTGACAGTCCCTTTCTCTCCTTTCAAGCTATATACGATTGTTTTTTATTCCATGTGTGTTACCTTCTCTAGTGTGAAGGATCTTTATAATAATAAATACCCTAGCACGATCAGGGAGTTCCCATATACTCATCAGGCAGAGATGAGTCCCTGGTCCCGGGATGCGGGTTACAAGTTTAAACAGTATGTTAACCCTGGTTCTCAGACTCCGAAATTGTCTGAGGTGGGGCAGAGCTGTAAACGGAAGCCCTCTTGATAGAAGTGAATTTTGTCCCTTCCTCATTAAGGGGAAAAAAATACAGTTCTCAACAATGTATTAAGCACTAAAATTGGCCTTGATACCAAATCCAACACAGGCTTCACCTGCACAGCCTGGAGATGTACCTGTGAGATGCGTGTTCAACCTCATAGCACATGCTTCTAAATCCAGGCGGGTAATACTTTATCCCCTAAGTGAAACTTAAAAAACAGGAATTATACAGGGTAAATCTGACAAATGGTATTTGCAGTATTGTCTTTATTCTCTTGATTTTATTTTCTTTTTTCCTATGAAGTTCGTACTTGAAAATTGTTCCAGCAATCAAAAGTTAGAGGGTCAGATTTAGAAATTCCTACACAACTGGCAGAATAACTTTTTTAGTTGCCTGGAAATAATGAAGGCTTTTAAATCCCAACTTACATGGGTCCATATCAGTTGCTTTGGTTTAATTCAGATGTGTTCTCTTCCTTAAGTTTAAAAATGATGGTTCTATATGCTGAATAGCTAGACTAGGAACCACCTCGACAGTATTTAGCTGATACAAGCATCTCGACACCCCCCTTCATTAGCATGAGCTATATGTACACATTAAAATTCTAAATTACAGGGCATGGACTACATATGTCACTAGAATATTTTATAGTAGTGCCAAGAAAATACAACAACAACACTTCTTGCAAACTGAGAAGGCCTTGGGAGTTTAACGAAATCATCCCGCATCAAAAGCTCTGAAAGGCCATGTTGGTGCTACCTGTCCTTGGCCATGAGACTTCTACATGGAAATTCTCAGGGTGCAGTTTTTGGAATGCCCTCTGTGGGCAGCATTTGCAGGCATTAATGGAACGAGCAAAGTTGAAATAGCTGGAATTGTATTTATCACCAGTGTTTGCTTAATGATGTAAAAATGCTACAGAAATGGCCAAAAAGTCTTTGGGTATCTAGGGTAAAGCAGTCCTTGGGAATTTTTTTTTCTTTTTTTGCTTAGGGCCACAAGTGTGGCATATGAAAGTTCCCAGGCTAGGTGTCAAATCGGAGCTGTGGCTGCCAGTCTACACCACAGCAATGGCAGTGTGGGACCTGAGCCACATCTGCAACCTATACCACAGCTCACCGTAATGCCAGATCCTTAACCCAGTGAGCGAGGCCAGGGATCAAACCTGCATCCCCATGGGTACTAGTCAGATTAGTTTCTGCCGTGCCACAGTGGAAACTCTGGTCCTTGGGAATTTTTGATGTGTGAGCAGCGTAACAAAAGCTCATCGGTTCCCCATACTTTTATCACCTACATATCTCCTACATCATAGTCAGATCAGGATTTAATTGGTTGGAATGAGGTCCAGGCTTGGGAATTTTTTAAGGCTCCCCAGGTGACTGTAATGTGCTGCCAAGGTATGAATAGGCTGTGTGCAAACAAGTGTTTCTCACATTCTGGGGGAGATCAAGTAGCTCCAGGCTAGACTGTTGGGTGGTTATGGAAAATTCTAGGCTTTGAGGAGGAGTAGAGACAGTTAAGGAAAGATGAGATACTGGATTAAAGAATTGGACTCAGAACCAGTAGGGAAGAACTGCCAACCTAAAGAATGAGTGAAATCCACTGATGAGAGGAAATGATCTGACAGGAGTGATGACTGAAAGGGCCAGAGATCGTTACGGAAGCCACAAGGCCGTGGGGCTCAGTAAGCCTGTTTCCTGAACAGAATGGAGTTGAACTTGGTACGGGCCTCATGTTCCAATATAACCCCCTCTCCTTTATCTGCCCTTGCTGCTTGCAGATGGATTACTCAACAAGGCTTTGTTGACACAAGGACTTGGTATGAAAAATGAGCGAGGAGATAAGGGGCTGGGGCAGTGCCGGGCAAATGAGACGTAGGTACAAATCATCTGAAGAGCTTTTTGAAATTCAAATTTACCAGCCCGGCCTGGTACGTTTTGTCTCATTGGGTCGAGGGTGGGGCTTGTGAGGTTGTGCGATAAGAACACAGATGGAGGGCCACGTACCACGTGTCTAAAGATTTAAAAGCAAACTGATAAGTCAAGCAGCTTGAGCCTCTTCCTTGACAAATAAGCCCATATGCTATGATTTGGAAGGTCAAGTTCAAATATAGAGGTTTAACGTCCAGGTTTTATCATAAATACCTCAGGGTCAGGAGTCTATCCTCCTACCTTACGGGATATGCCTTCACTGTAATCTGGAAGGTCAGGTTCATTGTCATGTCTCTCGGTGTTGAGGGAAGGAGCCCATGTCCCTCACCCCCACTCTGACCCCCACTCTGCTCTTTCTGTCTGGCTTCACTGGGAGCCAAGAGGCACCTCTGTGCATGTGTGCAGACATGCCAGGCCACGTGCCTAAGTTCTGAAGCCAAACCTTGCCCTTCATCTCACAAGCAGCAGCCCCTCAGGCCCAGGGGTGTGCATGCTGGTGACATGTCTGCCCCCTACAGGCCAGATGGGGGAATGGGACTGCATGCACCCAATTGGCGGGTAGGGGCCATTCCGACAGGCCATTCAGTTCCCAGGTCCTGGTGTAAAAGGAGATGTGGGCTCTGGGAAGGCTTATTCCTAGGTCCCACCACTGCCCCTGCTCCAACCAGAGGCAGGGTTGGAGAAGGGACAGTGCAGCCCCTCCCACACCCCCACAGCAAGGCCGCCCTTTGCCTGATCTAAGTGGGGTTTGGAACCCAGGTGACTCAGATGCTTAAACCCTGGTTTTAGATGGAATGTCACAGAGCATTGATCTTACAGAGCTGGCAAGAAACAGCCTTACTGGCTGCCATTAGGTCATCAGCACTCCAGAGTCACTTGAAAGAGTCAAGGCAACTGAGCGGGAAATCCCTCTCTTTCCTTTCTCCCCTCCCATCTCCACCACATCTCCCACCAAACAAAATCCAGGAAAAATCCCTTCTCCCCTGCTCCTCCACACGGTATTTGAAAAGAAAGAAGCCACTTTAATAGACACCTTTCTCACACTTAAGATGTTCTGAATTTTTATTTATTTTTTTTAAGATGTTCTGAATTTTAAAGGACAGAAATAATAAACTTGAAGCAAAGAGAGGATATAGTTCCACACTAAGGCAATAGTTCTGTTAAACTTTACACCTCATTGACTATCAGCTGAGAACTTTACACGTCATTATAAATCCATTAGGCCAGTGACCACGCCATTAGCTTTTTAGTCATTGCCTTCAAGTCTTATTTGTTTAAAAGAAACTAACATAATATTGCCAATGAATAAAATCAATCAATAAGAAATAATAAATTTTAAAATAAACCCATAAATAAGCAAAGCTAAAAAATTAAAATTAAAAAAATAAAGAAAAGAAATTATGCTTTCCGCCGGCACTCCTTATAGTAAGTGGGGACTCTTGTGGCAGTGTTGTTCCAGGATTAACCAAGTCCCCAGCATGTCCCCTGGATGACCTAGGTGTGTCCAGGGAAGCCTGTGACCACAGCTAGGGAGGGTCAGTCATCACTGCAACCTCTGCCCAGACCAGGGAACCTGAGCTCCCCGGGGCTAGAAGGAGCCTTTCATTAAGCCCCTCGGACTGCAGTAAAATCCAGAGATGGCTTTAGGGAGAAATGCCACATAAATGATGTTCTGTCAACTTTTTAATTTATTAAAGTACCCAAGGCAGGGGCATCTCCCAAGATTCCTGTGTAATTGGTCTGCCATGAGCTCAGGTATCAGTGTCTTTAGAGAACTTCTCCAGGTTACCAGTGCATAACCAGGGTTGAGAACCACTGGCTTAATGAGCCAGCTAGTATAAAAGATTCTGAGGTTATGAGATGGAGAACAGATAGGTTTTGATGAGGAGGAGAAGAAGAGAGGGGAGGGTGCCAAGGAAACTTTAAATCAAGACGGAAGGCAGGGCTGGAGACGATGGCCATGACTTCTTAGAAGTGTGACCCTGACAGACTGGGGCACAAACGTGCAGGCGCAGGCCACCAAGAAGTTTTTTAGGTCAGCATCCACGACCTTATCTTCTTCCCAGGATGCCTGGTCCTAACTTAGTCCTCCGGAGGGCAGGATGAATTGCCCTGCACAGTGGGACCCTGGCCATTCCCAGGGTCCTCTTTCAAATTTTTAGAGCCCAAGGACCATGTAGCACAATCCACTGGGCTTCATTCACTGCCGTGGATGACATGCCCTTGACCTGCCCAACATTTATCGAGAGCCGCATGCCATCCTCCAACATGACTGTAAACGCTGAAGGGAAGGAAGCCCTCTTGACTTAAAATCCAAGCATGGCATGAATGCTTGTGTGGAAAATCACATCAACACAGATGCACCAAGTACAAGCGTAAAGGTCAGTGAATTTTCACAAAGTCAGCACTTTGGGGTCATAAGCACCCAGATGGAGAAAAGGAGCCTCCCTGGAGCCTCCTTCCAGATACTAATCCCCCAGATGCTCATAGTCAGACTTACACTAAAAATTAGTATTTGTTTCATATTTTTAAGCTATATGTAGCAGAGGTCAGACTCTATGTACCCTTGTGTCTGACCTCTTTGGGTCACCACGATGTTTGTGAAGTCATTCCATGTCGTAGCTTAACATTATAGTTGGTTCACTCTTGAGTTATGTTTCTTTTTTATTTTTCATTTTTTAAAGGTTTATTGTAGTATAGTTGATTTATGATTTGGTATTTTCTGCTGTGCAAAAAATGATTCAGTGATATACATACACGTGTCCGTTCTCTTTCATTCTTTTCCCACATAGATTATCACAGAATATTGGGTAGAGTTCTCTGTGCTATATACGGCAGGTCCCCATTGGCCAATCATTCTATATACCTCAGTGTGCATATGCCAGTCTCAAACCACTAGTCCATCTTTCCCCCTCCAGGCTGTTCCCTTTGGTAACTGTAAGTTTGTTTTCAAAGTCTGTGAATCTGTTTCTATTCTACAGACAAGTACATGTGTCTTTTTTTAAGATTCCATATGTAAGTGATATCGTGATGTTTGTCTTTCACTCTGACTAACTTTACTTAGGATGATAACGTCTAGGTCCAATCATGTGCTGGAAAAGGCGTGAATTCATTCTTTTTTAGGGCTGAGTAATATTCCGTTGTATATATGTACTACATCTTCTTTATCCATTCCCCTGTTGATGGATATTTAGGTTGCTTCGTATCTTTAAAAATAGAAATACCATATGATTCAGCAATCCCACTCCTGGGCATCTATCCAGAGAAAACCATAATTCAAAAAGATACATGCACCCCAGTGTCCTTTGCAACACTATTTACGATATTTCTATTTTTCTGAATAAGGTGAAATAAAGAGTTAAGGATTAAAGAGAATGGGAGATATGGTCATGTCAGGTGTCTAAAATAGTATGAGCTGTACACAAAAGTTTGTAAATGTTTCTGAGTACCTCAAGTCAGCAAATTTGCACTGACATCACTCTTTACTCAGCCCTGGTATTTTTTCAATATCTCTAGAAAGAATTTTATTCTCAAGGAAAACCTTAGAGCAGTGGTACTCAAACTGCAGCTCATTGCTGGGTCCCCTCCCCTGGTCTCTAATTTACTGGACTGTGGGTGAAGCCAGTGGCTTTGTAACAGGCTCCCAGGTGATGCTGACACTGTAGATCTAAGGACAGTTTGAGAACCACCGCCTTAGAGCCCGCAAATTAAGCTTTGTTTCTATTCCTTTCCTGTATCCCATACATTCCCTCTTGTCATACATTTGTTTCCCAAAATCCTTGGAATCATCCAGGTAGTAGTTTAGCATTGTTGTTGTACTTACCACCCACATCATTACATCCATCCACTAACGTCCTTATTTCATTTGGAGCCTGTACTTCATTTGTGCTTGATTGGCTTGGCTATTGGCGACCCTAACTAGTTGTCAGCTCCTTTAAGGCATCTTTCTGTACTTGTCTATATCCTGGCAGTCCCTAGCAGGAAGTCCTGTGGGCGCTACTGAACTCACTTCCTATATTCTCTGCTACCCACTGATGTAGTCTGTGTACCCCCTGCCTCTCACCTGTGCGTGCTTTGTTCTCCAGTCTACATCCCTATAAAGTGAAGTTCTCGTACTTGCTATTGTAAGAACAGGGCTGTTCTAACAGTAACCTGTGGTCATGTCACGACGGACCCCCCAAAAGGCATTACGTTCATGCTTTACAATGTACACTTCGCAGATGAAGTGTTTTTTTAAACTTGGTCCATATTGGCACCACCTAGAGAGATTTTAAAATGCATCTGGGTCCCACCAAAAAGGTTCACTTCTAATGTGGACTTCTTGATGTGGATTATAGTCTGGGCTAGAGATTGTGCAAAACTCCCAGGTGATCCTAATACACAGAAAAATTTTAGAACTTCTGAAGTATCTCGTTTTCCTGATGAATTTCAGGAGAGCCATATTTTTCCCCACAGAGGGTGATTTTCATAAACACTGATCCTTGCTTTATTTCTGTGCTTCCCGTGGAGGTTTTCCTTTTGAATTCTGCTTCCTTAAACAAGAAAATGTGATGAACTGTTATTTACATGTTGCACAAAGCATTAATTCCAAGTCTTGGATAAACTTGCTCTAAGCTAGAAATAAAAAATAATAAACTCTGCTGAGTTCTGCATTTCCTGTCTCCATTTAGCTAGTCCATAAGGACTTGGCAGGAAAGAGTTTGTTGTTCCTGTAATTAATGACTAGAATGGGATTGCTTGGAGTAAATGATTCGTTTTGAAACAGTCCTTTAATTTCCAGGAACATTTTCCCATTGTAAAACAATTATACATAAAAAAACAAAAGTAGCACTTAAATCCCAAGATTTATAACAGTGCCATGTCATTCCAAACGTGATGACCTCATGTCTACCACCTCACTGGTTTGGAAAATAAAACAAATTGGTTGCACTCTAATGCAGCTCCTTGAAAATAGCTTAAATCTGATCCATTAGAAACTAGTTTCCAACCTAACTGATGTTGTAAAAAAAGGTCAACTGATGTTCACCCCATTCCGGAAGTTAGTAGATAGATAGCTGTCACAAGATAGAAGACAGTCCCTAGTGTAAACCTAGGAAATAGATGTTTATCAAATAATGATAGTGTCAGTACGTCTAATCTATTAAACCCCGTCTATTTGGTCCTTTGCAAAAGCTGGGCTCTTGTATCTCAGAGTAATTAAACATGGAGTGCAATTTAATTATGGTATATTTATAGCTATTTAATAATTTAGAGACATCAGTCTATATTACTTACTGAGACTGCTAAGAAAAATAGTAACAATAGGATTTCTAGATGATAAACTTTGTACACAAAGTATGATAGTTCTGAATTAAGTCATTGATTGAGCGTATAAACTTGACAAATAATGTTTTTATCAACCTCATCCTCACCTAGAGATTTCAAGACTAACAGTGGCTAATATTTGTGTAGCACATTCAAATTTACACAGTACTTTATATGCATGTCATTATACTTTTTCTCCCAAACCTAGGGAGACTGACGATTTACATATCTCGTATTTTTTATGTATTTATTTGTATTTTATTTTATTTATTTTATTTTTTGTCTTTTGTCTTTTTAGGGCAAAAGGGTATTCTCAGTGCCGCACCCATGGCATGTGGAGTTTCGCAGGCTAGGGGCCGACTCAGAGCTGCAGCTGCTGGCCTCTGCCACAGCCACAGCAAGGCCAGAGCGGAGCCTCCAGCACAGATCCCTGGCAGATCCTTAACCCACTGAGCGAGGCCAGGGATCAAACCTGCCTCCTCATGGATGCCAGTCAGTTTCGTTTCCGCTGAGCCATGACAGGAACTCCTCGTATTTTTTTGAAATGACTCTCTGGCGAGATTAAGTGAACAGCCTGTTGTTCAACAGACAAGCCTGTGGAACCAGGCATTCACCCAGATTTTCTGACTCTAAACCAGCTAATTCTACCATACCCTCCGTACTAGCTACCTACCGAGGAGCTAGTTGAGAAAGATGTGAGGGAATAGTAAAGAAAAACAGAAATTCTCGGGCTCGTTGTATTTTAGCCACTCTTATAAAGGATTTTTACATTGTACAGTCAGTTTGGCTGTAGAAATGTCCCTATTCTAGTACTTTATTCAGATGGTAAACGGCAAAACGATACAAACATTTGGAACTACTTGCAACTTCATCTAAGTTAGATAATTAAGAACAGGCACGCTTGCCACTGTATCAGAATTTCCTATATAGAATGACAAATTATTTTCCTTGATACTAAAGGAAAATTAAACATATCTTCTTTTCATTTCTTGATCATGTTTTCTGCATTTTATTATCACATTTCTCTCAGTATTTACGCCTCACTTTCCAGGCTGTTGTAGTTCTTCCAATAGACCACTAGAGGGTAGTCTTTAGTCAGTAATGTCTCCTGCTCGGGGAGGGAATGTTGATTCTGTTTGGAAACTTGGATGTAACTGTTCTCAGGGCACAGAATTAAAGACACAGTGATTTAAACGCCTTGTTTTTTGTTTTTGTTTTAGTTTTTTGGTTCTATCCAGACCCTTGCTTCCAGATGCAACTCATTGAACAATTAATTCTTTCTTCCCTCATCCTGACCTTATTCAAATGATGGAATATTATACATTCTGCCTTTGGTGATCATTTGGTTTAAACTTCCTGACAGGCAAAGCTGATCCCTCAGTGTGTTCTGGGGAAGCACGACAGAAATAGGCTTAGTGACTTGTGCTGCCAGCTTGGGGAGCGAGTGGGAATTTATATCTAGAAGTCACATTGCCGAACACCCCTGTACCATCATTAGTAGCCACATAGCTGCCTGCTAATGATACCACGTGGCCAAACCTCTACAGAGTTCTCAGGACAGTCTCATGCAAATCTTTCTCTGTTTTGTCTGGGCAGTCTGATTTCCTCGGCAAAAACAGAAAAAAAAAAAAAAAGTATGCACACAGGCTATTTGCGTGACGTGGCCCAAGTGTTCACTGTATTATATTTGTCATCAGTCACCAGAGCATAGAATCTAAGTCAACCATTTCTTGTTCATTTTTTGACCCCAGCGACAATTGATTCTTCCAACACCATGAGTTTCCTTTATTAACTCACTTTCATGATCAAGCCTGTGTTTCGGGTTCTCATTCTTTATGTACCGGGTTGAAATGAGATGCTTTTCCTTCTTTTATTCAGTTCGAGCCCTACTACTTCTCACACTCTCCAGGAATTTTCCGTACAATCTACTGCATGTTCCTACTTCCTGAAAGCTCTCTCACTGCTGAGTGTAAGCATTTATATGACACGTCCTCATATAAGCCCTCTTGGCAGTCATTCTCTGCAGTCAACCAAGTTCCAAGATTGAATCAGAACCCAAAGTTAACAAGTGAACTGTTCACTGGCCTGTGCGGGGGTGTGGTGACCTGAGTGTGTGAATATGACCTCCCGGGGTTGCTTCCAGAACAACTGGAAGCCTGGTTTCTGGTTGCTACCGAGCTAAACTTTAGTCGAGATTTTTACTGTTTATGGTATATGGACATTCTTCCTCATAGAAGTTAACTGAGTTCAGCCTGTTTCCTAGGCTCTAGATGAAAGTGGCTCAAGGCACCACTGTGCAGCTTGTGAAAAGTCCAATATTCTCTCCAAAGCTTTTAAGAATTTCCAGGGGATTTAGAGCCTGTCTCCTGATCATAGCAGGTCCCGGGTCTCTGCCTCAGCAGAGGTAGTTCTGCTTGGGGATTAGCCCTCGGGGGCCGTCCTCAGCTCCCTTTCCAGCACAGACGCCAGGGTAGAACTGAACTTCTCTTTCCATCTTCCCAGCAACCAGCCTTTTCTTCGCCCCATGAAAGGATTCTTGTCCACACATGATATTTGTGAATGTATCAGACTTTATTGATGATGTAAGGAAATAACAATTTACAGTCACGAATTATGTGAAATGAATGGTATTTAGATGCTCATAGTCTTGGACCTAGAGATGATCATACTAAGTGTAAATAAGATGGAGAAAGGTAAATATCATATGCTGTCACTTACATATAAAATCTAAAAAAAGATGCAAATGAACTTACAAAATAGAAATTGACTCAGACATAGAAAACAAATTCATGATTACTAAAGGGGAAGTTGGGGGAGGGATAAATTAGGATCTTGGAACTTACAGATACTCACTACTGTATATAAAATAGATAAACAACAAGGACCTACTGTATAGCACAGGGAGCTATATTCAATATCTTGTAATACCAATATGGAAAATAATCTGAAAAAGAAGATTTATATATATTCAGATATATTCAGATATATATGAATCACTTTGCTGTTCACCAGAAATTAATATAACATTGTAAATCATTATATTTCAATAAAGAATAAAATAGCCATTCATAGTCTTATAAACTAAATTACCCACTCATGCCTGCAACTAAAGTGCTAGCTAGCTTTCTAACATTTTGGTTGGCCCTTCTCACCCTTCCTAACTTTCTGCCTTTCTTCATCCAAAAGCTGCTCATAGGAGCTTCAGATTTTCTCACTTAATGTCATTTAACACTTTACCTCTTTCATCCTGCTCACCCATCTCTTAACTCCCAGACCTACCCAGGCGCTCATCTGAACAGAACGGCATTTGCTTTATTAGTGCCTCCCTCAGAGAAGGTGCCTTTGATTATCAATAGCTGTGTGTGTGTGTGTGTGTGTGTGTGTGTGTGTGTGTGTGTGTTTGCACATGCATGTGTACTTACATGGGGTAAGATGATCAAGTTGAACTGAGCCTTCAACTCATCTTTCATCTGGAAATTCCATGCAAACAGTCTTAGAATTTATTCATTCAACACATAATTACTGAAAACTTACTTGCCCAAAGAAATACAGTTCCTTCTGTGCTGAATAATCAAAAGTCACAAGTGTCCATGTCTACTTCTAAACTCTAATAAGCGCTGTAAAGGAAGGCTGTGCAGTGCTTTGAGAAACTATAACAGAGAATGTCTTAAGTCTGCCTGGGCTGGCATAACAGAACACCAGAGATGACTGGATAGCTTAAATAACAGGTATTTATTCTCTCCCAGTTCTGGAGGCTGGAAATGGATATCAGGGTGCCAGCATGGTCAGTTTCTGGAAGGACTCAATTCCTGACTATAGGCAGCTGCCTTCCCACTGTGGCGGAGGAAGGGGGAGCAAGCTCTGTTGTGTCTCTTCTCAAAAGGACACTAATCGCATCATGAGGGCCTCATCCTCATGACCTCATCCAGCCCTAATCATCCTGTTGAGGATTAGGGTTTATATGTGGACTTAGAGGGGAAAATATTCAGTCCTTAACAGGAAAAATCAGGGAAGAGAGGAAATGAAGCTGTGGTTTCATCCTGTTTTTTTACTTTAAAAGATCATTCTGGCTGTGGTGTGCAGAATAGATGGCAGCGCTGGGGTGAGATGTTGGGAGACAGTTAAGCCACAATTGGCAGAGCCCAAATGATGACTCTTTAGACCTGAGTGGAAAAGTGGTGGCAAGGACGGCCCAGCCAGTCAGTCCTGGCCAGACCAAAGCCTCTTTTCTTTTCCTCCTCCTACCCACTCACATAGGCCTAGTCTGTAAACTTGATTTCCTTTTCATGTTCTCATACGCCCCCCACAACTTTCTATGTGCAGGAATGAGCCTGATATTCCTTTTCTTCTTCATTTCAAGCTCTAGGCTGCCATTTCTGGTAGATGGGATAACAGTAGCTACCAATAGAAAATATTAATCAAAATATTTTGTGATTTACAAAAGAAGGGTAAATGCTTAAAATATTAATATAGTAAAGAAATTCATGTTTTTTTTCTGGAGGATAAAACACTTATAATATGCTGTATATATTCTCTGTGTACACTTTAATGCTCTCCACAAATAGCATTATGCTTTGGTGTCCCTGTTATTATCCTTCAGTTAAAACTTCAGCTTTTGGCAAATTAAGGTGGGACTAAGATACCAGTCTTCCCTTACTTGATTAACAAAAAGCTGAAAGTTTGGTAAGCTATTCCGTTAGTGAGGCTGTGAGGAATTTGCTGGTGGACTTGTGAGCTGGGCAATTGACAACTTCTCCTGATGCTTATCTATCAGTTACAAATGCATACACCCAGAGAAAAGGGTACCATTCTTCACTGTTGGCAGGAATGTAAATTGGTGCAACCACTATGGAAAACAGTATGGAGTTACCTCAGAAAACTAAATGTAGAACCACCATATGACCAAGAAATCACACTTTTGGGCATATATCTGGACAAAACTTTCCTTGAAAAAGATACATGCACCCATATGTTCATTGTAGTGCTATTCACAATAGCCAAGACATGGAAATAACCTAGATGTCCATCGACATATGAATGGATTAAGAAGATGTGGTACATATACACAATGGAATACAACTCAGTCATGAAAAAGAACAAAATAATGCCATTTGCGGCAACATGGATGGAACTAGAGACTCATACTGAGTGAAATAAGTCAGAAAGAGAAAGATAAATACCATATGATATTACTTATAACTGGAATCTAATATACAGCACAAATGAACCTTTCCACGGAAAAGAAACTCACGGACGTGGAGAACAGACTTGTGGTTGCCAAGGGGGAGGGGGAGAGAGTGGGATGGATTGGGAATCTGGAGTTAATAGATGCAAACTCTTGCCTTTGGAATGGATAAGCAATGAGATCCTGATGTACAGCACAGGAAACTATGTCTAGTCACTTATGATGGAACCTGATGGAGGATAATGTGAGCAAAAGAATGTATATATACGTGTGACTGGATCACTTTGCTGTACGATAGAAATTTACAGAACACTGTAAACCACATATAATTGAAAAAATAAAAATCATTAAAAAATGCATGCACAGCTTGACTCCACATTCTGCCTCTGCACATGTGTGCTGCAAGTTACTCCGATATATTTGAAATGACTTACAGACAAGGTTATTCTTTGTAGAGCAATCTGTAATGATGAAAGCTTGAAAACAGCACGGGGGCCCTTCAATAGCTGAATGGTTCAATAAATTATATTCCATGCAATTGAATAACATGCTCTCTAAATAGATGTGGAATAATCTCTACAAATGCTGGGTGGGGAAAAAAAGCATGTTATAAAATGGTATGTATAGAAGGCTATATTTTTATGTAAAAGTAGGTGGAAGATATAATCATTTATATTTATATTTGCACAAAGATAGTTTGAAAAAATATACAAGATAATAAGTTCTTATCTGTGGAAAAGGAGAAAATTCAAATTCAAAACAAAGATGGTATATAGAGAGCTTTCTCTGTGTGTGTAATTATATATACATATATACAAATATACTTATATGTGTCTATACATATGTATTTCATATGTGTGTATATATGTCATTTTCATTTTCAGTCACGTAAGTATATTGCTCATACAGAAGAGTCCATTTTTAAGTGTCCATGTTTGTTTTTCTATTTCAAATAATGTTCTTTCACAGCTAAATAGTTAAAACTGTAGGTGTTAGAGACAAGCTACATGCTTATGAATTATGCCTCTGTCCCTTACTAGCTGTGTGACTCTGGACATGTTATCGAACCCCTCTGTACCTTGGTTTTCTCCTACATAACATGAGAATAAGCATAATTGTGGTTTCATGGATTTAGAGTTCCAGTTTGGCACAATGGAAAAGTTCCAGAGATCTATTGACTAGCAATGTGAATATACTTAACACTATTAAAACCCTTAAAAATGATAAACTTTATGTTGTTTATTTATTTTATTTTGCTTTTTAGGACTGCCCCCCCTCCCCCCCTCCCCCCCCCGCAGCATATGGAGGTTCCCAGGCCAGGGGTCAAATTGAAGCTGTAGCCTCTGGCTTACACCACAGCTACAGCAACGTGGGATCCAAGCCACGTCTGTGACCTACACCACAGTTCATGGCAACGCCGGATCCTTAACCCACTGAGCAAGGCCAGGGATTGAACCTGTATCCTCATGGATGCTAGTCAAGCCACGATGGGAACTCCCTGTGTTTTTTTTAAAATCATGATACCTGTCTGTGACTTTGTTGTTCTGTAACTTCAGTCAGTGTGTGTGAGGCCTGTAGGGCTGAGTCTGCCATTCTGAAAGCCTGTGGGGGTTTGAGCTATTCCCTAGAGAAATGCAGAGACAGCAGGCTATGCCCTCATCTTTGGAGCTTCCAGCAGTGAATCTGTGTTAGATGAAGACTGATTGTCTCTGGGTATATTACCAGACATGTATCCTGAGGTTCAAGTGTGAGCCTCAGGAACTTGGAGGGTAGATACATTTATACTGCTAAAAGCCCCATTTTAAAAAGAAATATAAAATTTTATATTGCATAGAGGTCTTAATAGCTTGAGCACAACCAAATAGCTCTGCAGAATATTTTTATTTGCCGGGAGAATCTAAATAGCTGGTCCTACCACACAGGGGTGTGGCCGCATGAACTGGCTCCTGAGAGCCACCAGTTAGCAGACGCCTTCGCTCTGCTTTGGCATGTCCGTGACATGCCCGTGGCACCAGCTGGTCTAACGTCTAGATTTTCTCACAGCAAATATTCTATTTCCCCTAAGCAACAGGACCCCCCATTTCCCCGGCCAGAGTGTTTATCTCTTTTTACCTTTCGGGAGCTTCTCAACTTCTGACTTGTTGTTTTCAGACCTTTTCTCTCCTGCATCTACTAAGCGCTATAATTTAGGCTTGGTCCAACAAATCGATTCAACAGCTCAGACGTGTGTGACAAGGAAATTGAATTTCCATCCCTGCAACCAATTCTGAACAATAACCACTGGGGAGATAAGCTTAGTTTATTCACCAGTGGTTGAGTATTGTGACAGGTACGGTCCAAATCAGAGCTCAGCAACCTTATTTTGAAATATTTCTAAGTCGACTAGAATAATGACTTTGTATATAAAATGTTTTGCACTTTTCTGGGTAACTAGATGGCTTAGCAGGCCACCCCTATTCTTGAATAGGATTTCACATTTGGTATCTAAGTCTTATACTTCTCGCCAAGGAATGAAATGCTCTACAATAAGAGATTTGGAATGAATTACATAGAACATAAAGTAAGTAAGTATCATCTAAAAAGAAAAACAAAAAGCAAACAAATACTTGTTTTTAACTTTTAGGTGTTTGCCTTTAAATATTTTTATAATGGCAATGATTTGCCATTAGTAATCATCATAGTAGCTAAAATTCACTTAATAGTCACCATAGGCAAAACATTATTCTGAGGGCTTCAAATCTGCCATCTCTGAGAGCCCACACAGCATGCTTCTTGAGGAAGCTGAAAATCAGGGAGTGTCAGGAGCTTACTGAAGTTTACACACTTGGTGAGTGGCAGAGATGGGACCCAGGCCGGGCAGTCTGATATCCCAAGGTTGAGTTCTTAGTCACGGCGTTCCACAGTTACTACAGTCCTGTTTATTTGTCCAGTCATAAAACCTGCTTAAATTTCCATGAATAATAACTTGATTTTTTTCCCCCTTCTCTGAACTGTAAATTTGGGTAATTGGATTTCTACAGACCTTTGCACTACAAACAATATTTGAAGTGGATTTATTTTTCAAAGTTATGATATTAAGTGACCCCTGTGATCTAAAAAACTCCTTCCAAGAAACCAAATTGGACTAAAATTCTAAGAGCATATTAGTTTCCTAGGGCTGTCGTTGAACAAAGTATCATAAAATGGGTGGCTTAAAACAGTAGAAGCTCTCTATTCCAAGAGATTGGATATAATTCCCAGAGCTATAGAGTAGGACCTTGTTGTTTATCCATTCTCAATGTAATAGTTTGCATCTGCTAACCTGAAGCTCCCAGTCCATCCCACTCCCTTGGCAACCACGAGTCTGTTCTCCAGTAGAAACTGATACATTGTAAATCAACTGTACTTTAATAAAAACCAGACAAATAAAAAACAGAAATGTGCTGTCTGCCATTTCCAGAGGCCAGAGGTCTGATTTCAAGGTGTCATCAGGTCTGTGCTCCCTCTGAAGGTCTTGGGAAGGATGTGTTCCGCTTCACATACAGACGCAGTTCTGTGGCAGACTTCCAGGGAAACCAGAAACTGTGCTGGATTTTGAAGGAGCTGTTGAACTGTGAGTGCCCCGTGAATATTTATTGAGAAAGAAGACTGGCCTTTGAGGGGTTTGCACTGAGGCTTTGTGGGTTAAGAACCTGACTAGTATCTATGAGGACACAGGTTTGACCCTGGCCTCACTCAGTGGGTTGAGGATCCCGCCTTGCAGTGAGCTGTGGTGTAGGTCGCAGATGTGGCTCCAGTCTGGCATTGCAGTGGCCGTGGCCTAGGCCAGCATCTGCAGCGCGGATTTGATCCCTAAGCCCAGAAACTTCCATATGCTGCAGGTGTGACCGTTAAAAATAAATAAACAAATAAATAAATGATTGACTTTTGACTTGAGCCTCTGTAACCTCATCAGGTGATTCCAGCTTTGGGTCATTCTTGGAGAACGATGGGTAACAAAGTCTTTCCTTGTTCTCTCCTAATCTTCACATCCTGCTGTGATGAGAGCGTAGTGCTGCAGTTGAGGAAACGAAGTCTCAGAGACACGCAGGAGCGCCTCCCAGTGGACGCAGGGCCAGTAGCAGATGGGCCGCATCAGCTCAGCAGCTTCTCTCCAGAAAAACCTCAGTCACTCTGTGCTTTCGCTGGGGGCTGGTGAAGAACCGCCCTGCCCGCTGGTCCGTCCACTGTCTGATCTTTCGCCTCTGCCCACTCAGTTCTTGCATTCATTCTTGGATTTTTTTTTTTTTTGCACAATAAATTAGTAATTCATTCACTTTGAAGATGTTAGCCCTGAGAGTTAAGTGCCTTAATTAACTATGTTTTGTTGGTTTTACTGTGTATCTTGCCAGAGGTTTTACTGTAAAGATTGCTGTTTTGAACACAACGTTTAAAAAAAAAAAATAGAGACAGGCAAGAAGAGTGGTGAGCCACGTGCGAGGGGAAAATCGGTGTAATTGAAGTGAACGTTTATGGGTCACGGGGACGTAAGCCCTAGGGAAAGACTCGGAGCACAGGCTCCATGCCCCAGGGGGTCGGGGGAGAGGCTGCTTCTCTAGGCCCCTGGGAAGGCCTGGGGACTACGCTTTGCTCTGAAGGCGGCACAGATGGCATCGCTGTGAAATGGTTGTTCTTTTGTTCCTTCTTTGCACATATCTTGAAGAGGCACATTTATGTCCCTTTTCTATTGAAAAATTTTTGCCTCAATATGACTCATTTCCCTTTGATGTCCTCAAATGTGATTATTCTTCAAGCGTTCTGAAGAGGAAGAGACCAGCTGCAGGCTCGTTTAATTAGTGTGGAGATAGCTAGTGGGGTGTGTGTCTGTGTGTCCGCCTGTGCCTGTGTGTGCGTATGTGCCTCCGTGTGTCTGTATGTTTGTGTGTGTGCATATGCATGTGTGTACATGTCTCTGTGTATGCCTATGTCTGCTTGTGTGTGTGCATGTATGTGTGTGTACATGTGAGTATCTGTGTCTGTGTGTCTGTGTTGCGTCTGTATGTGCCTATGTGTGTCTCTATATTTGTGTGTGCACATATGTGCATGTGTACACGTGTCTGTGTATGTTTATATGTGTGCATGTCTGTGTATCTGTGTGTGTGCACATGTGTGTATCTGTGTGTGCATGCGCCTATGTGTCTGTTTGTGTGTGTGCGTATGTGCGTGTGTACACGTCTGTGTATGTTTATATGTGTGCGTGTCTGTGTATCTGTGTGTGTGCACATGTGTGTATCTGTGTGTGCATGTGTGTGTGCCTGTGTACGTGTGTGTGTTTGCAAGCACGCAGGCAAAGCCCCACGTTGAATACTACACGGTAACCTTCTCACACCTGTGAACTGTTTAGATTCCTATATTTTCATCATGGTCCACTGGAATAGGGATTAAATCAGATTTTCCTGTATATACCTAAGTAGTAACATCTTAAAGATGTAATTCCTATCCGGGTATGAATAAACCCCTAAGGGAAAAAAAATCACATCAAAAAGCCCCTTTGTTCATACCTAATTGCTGAACAGGCAGATGTCCTTTAAAAGACATGGATCCCCATTCCTCATGAAGTGAACTGCTCAAGTGGTTAATCATTTGACTAAGACTTTCTTGTGCCATTAAAGGTATTTAGACTACATTTCAAAGCCCATTCCTTCCTTTTAGGTAATGAGCCATGATGAATGAATCTTCATTCCTTAAAAGGCTAGATGCTGCTTAAGCTTACCTGTATTGGCAGCTGACCTAAACCAATATGATTACGAACATATCTGGGTTCTTTTTTGGACATGTAACTGCCAGTAACATCTGACATAGTAAGAGTTGGCCACTTATCACCTCACCTCTTGGTTCAAAGGAAAGCAAGCCTCAAATGAAATACTGATTTATATGAGGATATTTATTAACTAAACACTTATAATCAAGCAAAAATGAAATAAACATGTCATAAGACCAATTCTATTGCTTTCTGTTCTTGGCCACCATTTTTGTTTCACCAAAAGCAAAAGACCAAAATTCCAGTCAATATTTTGTCATCGTTATAGAGCAAAGTTTTCAGTGTTCACAGCTGGACACTAGACATTTCCCAAGGAGTGGTTCTTGAATCATTTTGTCCCTGAGTTTATCCCTTCCATGGAAATCCTGCACACCCACAGCAGGAATTGGGACTCCTCCAGAGACTGCCTATGATCAGACCCCTTGTTCCACTACAGCCACCTTTTGGACATTCCATCTGACTGTCTTTGTGCCTTAAACTCTGTGTTTATCAGCAGAGTTCTCTCTCCTAGGAATCAGCACCTTCCAGCCATCTCCATTCCTGCTAATGTAGCCGTCATTCTTCCTGGTCACCTGAGCTTGAAGCCTATAGTCATTTTTTTTTTTTTTTATCGTTTTAGGGCCATACCCACGGCATACGGAGGTTCCCAGGCTAGGGGTCTAATCGGAGCTGTAGCTGCCGGCCTACACCACAGCCGTATCTGAGCAACGTCTGCTACCTACACCACAGCTCACGGCAACACCAGATCCTTAACCCACTGAGCAAGGCCAGGGATCGAACCCTCAACCTTCTGGTTCCTAGTCATATTCGTTTCCACTGTGCCATGATGGGAAATCCACCTACAGTCATTTTTGAGCCACCTGCCTCAACGACCAATTCCAATCAATCACTGTCCCAGTTCTCCCTTCTGATTGGTTCCTTTCCTTTGATCTCTATCCTCAGCCTAACCCACATCGCTGTAGGTCAAGAGATTTTCTTTTCTCTGTGTCTTTCCTATTCAATTAATTTATGTGGGGCCAAACCAACCTTCCTCAAGCCATCTGGATTAGGTCATACTCCTGTTTAAAGACTTTCAATAAGACTTTATTTTGTGGTGGAAAATGTTCGGACTTCTCAACATCATTCCCAGGTCCCAGTAGTCCGGCTTTGTTTCCTCCTCCTTACTGTACAAACCTCGAGCTGGCTGGACTTTTCGATTTCCAGCCCTGAAAACATGTCACAGGCAGTGGGCATTTCTTATTAAGTTTTTTTCCTCTTCTACTTCATATCTACTCCCCCAAAACACACACGCACACACAGCCTCTTCTAGCTTCAAGTGTTTTGCTAGTGTTTCAAGGGGCTGGACCTTGTAATTAAAAAATAAATGAGTAAACTGGTTTTCAAAGTAGCTCTTATCACCTATTGTTCCAAGTTGCCTCAGGCGTGTTATAGAACATTTCTGAGCCTCAGTTTCCACATCAGTTACAATGGGACTAATTCCCATTGCTCGTCCATAATTCATTTTCATTCCCTTTCTCTCTTCCCTTTCTTTCCCAGGAAGCCTTTCATGACCTCTCCAGTCTCAGATTTCACTCTCCTCTGAGCCCATGGCACACACCTTTGGAAAACCATCTTCTTTGATTCTTCTTCATTGTGTCCGGGAACCATATATTGTGTCCTATACTAGAATATGTGAATGCTCTGGTCACAAGTCTCTTTGTATAATCACAGCACCCAGGGCCCTTGGTCTCGCTCCTACTTTCACACCATCCTGGGAGGAGGATGTAACCCCTGTTGGGAAGAAGGGAAAGTGAGAATTTAGAAGGCTGAAGTGAGTTCCCTAAGGTCACTCAGAGAGCAACTGGCAGAAGAACTTGAATTCTGAGATTGGGACAGCCTCCTCCCTTCCAAAGATGCAGCCTTGGGGCAGGAACTTACTTTTTATTTCTTCTATTTCAGGATTTAATTCTGTAACCCTTGTAGGTCCCAGTGCTGACTAGAATTAAGTTGGGATTCTATGAATTTTTTCGAAGAGTAAATAAATGAATAATATAGACTGTATTAATCGTTCCAGATAATCCCAGGAATCCGAGGGCCAATTCTCTAATCACTGGGGGAGAGGGGAACATTGTGCTTGGCCTCCCCTCCATATACCTGGTTTCTCTGAGGGTTAATAGCACAATGTTTTCATTCTAAAACATAAAGAATCATGAGGTGAAAGGAAGCATTCAACGCCATCAGCTGAGAAGAGCCACGATTCACATGCAGGTTCTCTAAAGTGGCTTTGTGTGGCTCGAGCACTGTGAACTCCACTATTGTGTTCATAGCTCTTTAGCCTTTGGCGAAGATCAAGAGTGTTTGTTCCTGAGACTTTTAACAACTGACTTCTCCATCCAAGGATAACATAGTTAGACTGCAGGTGCATTACAAAGGATTAAGCTCCTTTAGACAGCGAATTTTTAAACAAGAGGTTTATTTGAATCCTCTTGGATGCCATTCTCCTATTGACGTTGCTCCTATAAAATGCCATAGAGGATCATCCTGGGATGCTGGACGCGCTCCGAGCCTGCATACCAGAAAGCGCTCCTGCGACAGGGAGGAATAAGGAGCGTTTTCTTTCTTGACAGACTTTTGACCTTGTACTTTTGCCTGCCTGTTGGCGCCACACATGCACACACATGCACACCCACACATATTCCAAGGTAGGTAAGTGGAGGGTAGCTCGGAAAAATCAGCATAGGAACACAAAGTAAAACTACTACCAGAGAAAGAAACAGATCGCACCTACCTGGGTTGAAGGTGAAGAAGAGAAGTAGAAACATGATACAGAACACATCTGTCATGATGCAGAACACATTTTTAATTACTTGCATTTCATACCGGGGTCAATGAAAGAAAAGATAAAGGAGGAAGAGGACAGAGAGTATGGAAGGGGAGGAAACAGGCAGAGAGTGGAATAAAAAAAAAATAACGAGGACAAAGAGAGGAAGAGGAAGGAGAAAGAAAAAACAACGTCACATCAGCGGCTCCTGCATTCTGAGGTGCGATCGCTGGTCGTAGGTCAGCAGCTTTAGTCACATCCTGTTTTTCACTTTGGGCATCAGAGTACATAGTCACTACCCTTTGAAATTTCCATATTTTCTACAGTGATTGTGGGGCACTCTTTCTTTACTGGGAAACTTTATCTGCTCTTATTTTCAATCTTTTAGCTTTTTTTTTTCCCGCTTTTTTGCATTTGAAGACCAGAATGTTTTGAAATGGGTAAAATAACACATTTGGTCTTGCCTCTTTCCATTTTAATCTGAGTCTTGGGCTACTTTAATAATTCCCAGATGTAGAAGAATGGCTTCTTGATACAAGAATTGAAATTGAACATTTAAAAATATTCATAATGACTCTTATCATTGTTTTGCTGTGTTTTGCCATCTTTTGGGGCACGTTTTGGTTCACCAGAGCTGCGCTTTAGTCTGGGCTGTTCGTTTGTCTGAACTGTGGTCTCCTGTAAAGCCCCAGGTCCCTAGTCCATAAAATTGAGAGACCTCATGCCTCTCCGGTTTGCACGAGGTGTTCCTGAGGCTGGGGGCACCCTATCACAGATCTGGCACAAAGGAGACAGAAATGAGTCAGTTCTTCCCTCCCAACACTCCCTTCAATGGCACTCCCCCCCCAAGTGGAAAAAAAAAAAAAACACAGAAAGAACTCTTCCTGCCTTTTAATTTCCATTGATCACACTGAATGGCATAATCACATTTGCTCGTAGAGCACAAAATCGTTTGTTGTGGTTATGTGTCCTCTGGGCTAGAGCAATGGAAATTTGGTTCTCTGTGAAATTTTACCTGGATTCTGCTCCTAGGAGAATACTGACGTCAAACTCCCATTTTGCAGAATCCCATATGACCAGGTCAAGGTGCAGCCACTGGATATGAAGGCCTCCTGGGATCTAGAACATTCATGGAACTCAATCAAAGATTTCAATTGTATCTTAGATGAAAATATCACTTTTATCCACTTAGGGCCTATTTTTCATTCTCATCAGGAAGAGATTTATATCTGTATAAAGCTTCAAATATAGTGATTAATTAAACGCACTCTGTGACTTCGGAGGAACCAAGAAAATTAGAATAATTCCAAGTAATACTGTTTTCAGCAGACAAAGCCCAGAGAATCTTGAATCTTAGCCCTGAAAGTAACACAGACGTCATTTAGCGTAATCACTTACCCCGCACAGAGACTGCCCTGATTCTAGATCTGATAGCTCTCTTCCTGGGAACATAGAATGACCTAACACGTATTGCCTTTCAAGGCAGCTCGATGTGTCACGAGAGGGCTCCGGTCATTTAGAAATCAGCCTTTATCAGGAGCCCTTTGTCTGCCTCTCTGTGCTGCCCACCTCTCGCTCTTAATTCCAGGTAAGAGATTTCTGCTGATTTTTCTTCCTCCAAGTGGCCTTCACTCCTTGGAACAACCATCACACCACTCTCAGCGTGTTCTTCCTTCGGTTTGACTTTCCAGTTTTGGAACCCTTTCTTTCATGAAATATTTCCAGACTCATCAACATCCCTGTTCCTATTAAAACTATGTTTATGTACCTCAGGCACACCTTAAGTACTCTGGAAAACAGTGAACTGATTGTCTCCTGTAAGACGGCATTTTAACGGTGGAGGTCAAAGTTTATGTTGGATTTTGTTTTGTTGCTGTTTAAAATTTCACTTTTATTTTTATGAAACCCATGCCACTACTTACGATAAGCTTATGGCACTTAAACGTTCTAAATATTTGTCTCCTATACCTATGTAATACATTTGATTTGATGTTGGAGGAGGGGTTGGCCGCACACATAGTATGTGGAAGTTCTGGGCCCAGGGATCAAACCCACGCCATAGTAGTGATGCAAGACACAGCAGTGACGTCACCAGGTCCTTAACCCACTGAGCCACCAGAGAACTCCTATAGTACATTTTTTTAAGAATTTTTAAAACCCTAAACTTTGCCAGACTTACTAGCCCATGGCAACACATGAGGTTATATTAGCTTTAATGATTTTATTTATTTATTTATTTTAATTTATTTCTATAATGATTTTTATTTTTTCCATTAAAGCTGGTTTACAGTGTTCTGTGCATTTTCTGCTGTACAGCAAGGTGACCCAGTCTCACATACATGTATACATTCTTATTTCTCACATTATCATGTCCCATCATAAGTGACTAGATATAGTTCCCAGTGCTATACAGCGGGATCTCATTGCTTATCCATTCCAAAGGCAAGAGTTTGCATCTGTTAACCCCAAATTCCAAGTCCATCCCACTCCCTCCCCCTTCCTCTTGGCAACCACAAGTCTGTTCTCCATGTCCATGAGTTTATTTTCTGTGGAAAGGTTCATTTGTGCCATATATTAGATTCCAGATATAAGTGAAATCATATGGTATTTGTCTTTCTCTTTCTGACTTACTTCACTCAGTATGAGGGTCTCTAGTTCCATCCATGTTGCCGCAAATGGCATTATTTCATTCTTTTCTTTTTTTTATAATTTTTTTTTTGCATTATTGCTGGTTTACAGATTTCTGTCAGATTTTCCAACTGCACCATGTGGTGACCCGGTTACATGTACATATATGGATTCGTCACATGTGATTAAATATAGTTCCCCATGCAATACAGTTGGATCTCCTTGCTTTTCCGTCATTAAAGTACTAGTTACCCCCTTTTCTCCCACCCCATCCCCCACCCCCTTGGCAACCACAAGTCTGTTCCCCAAGTTCGTGATTTTCTTTTCTGTTGAAATGTTCATTTGTGCAGTGTTTTAGACTCCAGTTATAAGAGATTTCATATGACATCTGTCTTTCTCCTTCTGACTTGCTTCAATCAGTATGAGGGTTTCTAATTCCATCCATGTTGCTGCAAATGACATTATTTTATCCTTTTTTATGGCTGAATAGTATTCCATCATGTATATATACCACATCTTCCTAATCCAGTCATCTGTCGATGGACATTTGGGTTGTTTCCATGTGGTTCTTTTCTATGTCTGAGTAGTATATGTGCCACATCTTAATCCATTCATCTGTTGATGGACATTTCGGTTGTTTCCGTGTCTTGGCTATTGTGAATAGTGCTGCAATGAGTATACGGGTGCATGTGTCTTTTTCAAGGAAAGTTTTATCCGGATATATGTGCAAGAGTGGGATTTCTGGGTCATATGGTAGTTCTATAATTAGCTTTCTGAGGTACCTCCATGCTGTTTCCACAGTGGTTGTACCAATTTACATTCCTACCAACAGCATAGGAGGGTACCCTTTTCTGCACACCCTCTCCAGCATTTATTTGTGGACTTACTAATGATGGCCATTCTGAGAGGTGTGAGGTGATGCCTCACAGCAGTTTTGATTTGCATTTCTCTAATAATTAGTGATGCTGAGTATCTTTTCATGTGCCTATTGGACATCTGTATATCTTCTTTGGAGAAATGTCTTTTCAGGTCTTTTGCCCATTTTTCAATTGGGTCATTGGTTTTTTTCTGTTGAATTGTATAGATTGATGGTATATTTGAGAGATCAAGCCCTTGTCAGTTGTGTCATTTGAAACTATTTTCTCCCATTCTGTAGGTTGTCTTTTTGTTTTTTTTATAGTTCCCTTTGCTGTGCAAAAGCTTGTCAAAGACCTAATTTCAACAAGTCATTCATATCCCTCTTTCTATATCCTAAGGGCAATGTAAATATTGGGGATAAAAGGGTGAACCCAGACCCTGTGTTAGTGATGTGGGTGCTAAATGAGTGAAGAGAAGTGATAGAAGATGTGAAAGGAGAAGGATGGATTCCCAAAGCAAGTAACACTTAATACATATCTTTAAAATGAAAAAAAAAGTTTAGCAAGTCATTGAATATGTAGAGGTAACAGACTGGAAAGGACACGGTGTGTCTGGCACTGAATTTCTCTAGCTACAGCTCTGGCGTAGCTATGCATAAAAATCCCTTTCTGGTTCCCTGAGATAAAGTTGCAAAAAGATGTGAGCCTGGGAGTTCACATCATGGCTCAGTGGAAACAAATCCGATTAGTATCCATGAGGACGCAAGTTCAAGTCCTTGGTCTCACTCAGTGAATTAAGGATCTGATGAGCTGTGGTGTAGGTGGCAGATACGGCTTGGATCTGGGTGTTGCTGTGGCTGCGGCATAGGC
The DNA here is from genome assembly GCA_004024745.2 of Catagonus wagneri. Taxonomy (NCBI): domain Eukaryota; kingdom Metazoa; phylum Chordata; class Mammalia; order Artiodactyla; family Tayassuidae; genus Catagonus; species Catagonus wagneri. The sequence continues at coordinate 11,225,587 of PVHT020000166.1, forward strand.
CAGCGGCCACAGCTCTGATTCAACCCCTAGCCTGCGAGCCTCCATATGCCTTGGGTGCACACTAAAAAAGACAAAAAAAAAAAAAAGTGCACCTGGTAATAATATCCTTAGTATAAGAAGCATCAGAAATGTATATATTATCTAAAATAAAACAGGAAAAAATAGCAAGGTTATTCAAGTTGGAGAGTGACATGTTTTAGAAAGACATTTTTGATAATATTATGGAGGATGGATTTTAGGCTGGAGACCAGAGATAAGACTTTTTTTGTCAGTGTGACAGACTGTTTTATTAATAAAGCACATAACTTACGGTACTCAGATCTATGTGAGATGATACAGATCCATCTCGACTTGTCCAAGGTTTTTGGAAAAATGGCAAGCTTTTTCTTATTGCTTTTGCTTCTTTACATGTTAGATGTAGGAGACTGGGCCTCTGTTTCTTTTGATGAAAGCTTTAAATAGGTAGAAAATAGAAAAATTTGAAAAAGGGTATCAGAAACTCTGTTACCTAGGCTTTGGAAAATAACTGATCAAAGCTATGCCACTCAACATGCCACCAATCCTGTATTTCTCATTTGGTTGGACCACATGTCAAGGGAATGCCTCAGGCCTCCTTTGTCCATTAACCGGCCTGTTGTGTGTCACAGTCTGAACATGAGGAAATGTTCATTTACTTTTTCATAGTCATGGCAATGAGAGTTTTTTATGCCCAGAATACTACCCTGGCCTAAAGTCTTTACTGAGAAGGTTATTTTCTGCCACAAGCAAGGAGCTGAATGTCAAAACACAGTTCCAAGAGCTCCATCATCATTCTGATAGCCTGAGGAAGCTGAGGTTTTACAGCTGCCGGGAACCCTTCATGTGCTGTGGATCGGCACTGTTAATTAGCTGCTTTAGAATCCTCAATGCCCCACGGCTTTGGAAACACTTGTTAACCCACAGCAGGAGGAGAAGAGCTGGAAGCAATTGGACTATAGCCTGAATTTGTTATAATTCAATTCAATAACCACCTTATCTTTCCAAATCCCAGTTCAGAATCTGTTGAAAATTACAGTTGATATAAATCATTCTCAGTGACGCATCCTCGGAGGAGAGGGTGGTTGCAGTGCAAGGTTTCTTGAAGACAGAGAAATGTGGAGAGCTGCAGAACTGATCAATGGTGCTCTCTGGACGTACTTTTCCAGAGGCTGGAAAGTCCATGCCAAGACTGAGGAGAGGGAAACTGGTTGACGCGGAAAGGCACGTGTCGAATGCCCAGGAGTCTGCATTGCTGATCTTCTGCCAAAAGGAACACTGCCAACTCCCACCCCCACTCCCCACCATTCTCAATGCACAGAGCTGGCACTCAACAAGCCCATCGTTCTTCTCCTTAATACAATTCTCATGACATAACCTGACCAACCACATGAAACCTAATCAAGAAAACAGCCGTTGCCA
>PVHT020000166.1:11230500-11253579 GCA_004024745.2 Catagonus wagneri
TTGATCAATAGACAGTGCTTCTTCATGGAGGCAGAGCAGGAATATTCACTTTAACTCAGGACAGTGTAGAATGAATGGCCTTAATTTATAAGTACAGGGGCTGTTTTACACCAATATTTTTCAACCTGGGGTTACTCTCAAACATGGCTGCACATTGGAATCACCTAAGGAGCTTTGGCACATCACTGATGCTGGGCCCCACCTCCCAGAGATCCTTATTTATTTGGCTTGTGGAATGACCTGTACACCGAAATTAGTAAAACTCTATAGGTGGTCTTTATATGCAACTAAGGCTGAGAACTACCACTCTCTAGACAGAGAGGTAGTAAAAAAGTAGCCCCTCTCCTAGTACCAGAGATTCACATTATAGTTTCTCCGATAGCTTTGGACTTTGTTTCCAAAAGCTCCTGGCTAACAAGAATTATATTACTTTGGATGCATAATGCATTAACACATTTTTACCGCCATCTAGGTGTTACATAGTTTGGAAGGGGCCATATATCAAAGGAAAGTTGGGCAAGGAAGGAAAAAATGTGTAGGGAAAGTCCTAAAGTATTAGAAGCCTTGTTTGGGGTGAGATTGGCAAATATAAACCCCCAGAACCAAAAAGAGATGTTGGATCATCACACATTCTATTACAAAGTGGTTTTAAATTTCATTGTCATTTATCCTTGGCTTTAATTCCCACATATCCCTAAATTCTCACAATGTCACAAAATTCTCAGGGATTATTAGAAGAAAATTGCTTATAATTCACTATTTCTTAAGTGAATACATAAATTGTAGTACTTTGGTGGAAAGGATGCTGCAGATACCTAAATGTCCATGAGCATATTTGGTCCATACCAAATGGTTTTGGATAGGGCCAGATATCAAGGATCTTTTGGCATGGATCAAATATCATGGATATTTGGGACAGGACAAAATGTTTCTGCATATATTGAGGACCTCTTCATGTGGACCAAATGTCTTGTGAACCAAATGTCTTCTGAACATTTTGAACAGAACCAATTATCAAAGACTTTTTGATGTGGAACAAATGTCTTTTAGATATTTTTGGAAAGGACCAAATGTCTTGCAAGGACATACTCAAAACTCATCACTTTTTATTTTACTACATTTTTGTTATTGTCTAGGTTCTTGAGTCTCATTGTCTATTGTATCTGTATGGTGGGATCACTATAGAGTCTGTTGACTGAGCTACTGTTGGGAAGCTTCTCTTCCCAACTCAGTTTCATCAATGACATGTTGGTTAGTTGAAATGGGTGGTGGGGGTAGTATTCATATCATGGAAATAAGTAAGTGGTTCAAATTGGGGACTATTTGTTTTGTTAATTGTCTGGACTTGAGTGATGGAGACAATGTTAACAATGCAAGTTAAAGTTGAGCTTCCATAGGCATTACAATGTAAAGAGCACAAAAAATTGAGGAAACATTCTTCTAGATTTATTTACTTATTTATGTATGTATCTATTTATTTTTGCTTTTTAAGGTTGCACTTGGGGCATATGGAAGTTCCCAGGCTAGGGGTCATATTGGAGCTGCAGCTGCTAGCCTGTGCCACAGCCACAGCAATGCCAAATCTGAGCCACATCTGCAAGCTACAACACAGCTCATGGCAATGCCATATCTTTAACCCACTGAGCAAGGCCAGGGATCAAACCCATGTACTCATGGATACTAGTCAGGTTCATTACCTCTGAGCCACAACAGGAATTCCCTCTTCTAGAAATTTTTTTTTATTAATGATTTTTATTTTTTTCCATTATAGTAGTTTTACAGTGTTCTGTCAAGTTCTACTGTACAGCAAAGTGACCCAGTCACACACACACACACACACACACACACACACATATATATATATATATATATATACATTTAGAATTTTTTAAATGTTATAGAGCAAATAAATTGCCCTAATCATTGACAAATGAATGGAATTCCAGCATACATCTGTGTTGCTTCACTTTTGTTTTGTTAATATAAATCAAAATATCAAAGATAGTCATGTAGGAACTATACTACTTTTTTTCAATTGCAACCTTAGTTTGGCCACATATACAAGAGTTCAGGAAAAACCAATGAAAGCATTCTGTGAGAATCAGCTAGCTTTATGGAATTTATGGAATTTAAAGACTATTGTGCACTTTTTATAATTTGTAAATTGTGTGCTACACATGTTTTATATAGTAAAATTTATAATAAGCTTTATATGTATAATTTTCCCCAGAAAGCTGGTTGTTAAACATTTACAACCCCTCTACCAAAAGTCCTATGAAAAGATAGTTGTCATCACCAGTCACTATCAAAACCACAATATGATACTACTACACCTTCACCAGAAAGGCTAAAATTGAAAAAACTAAAAATATCAGGTGTGGACAAGATTATAGAGTGTTTATCTCGCACAGAGCTGGTTGGAGTTTAAATTGGAAATATCACTTCAGAGAACTGTTTGGCAGTAACTACCAAAAGTAAACATACATGCACCTATGCTACATCCACCCACTGCTGGGCATCTATCCAACAAAAAGTGCTAATGTCTGATAAAATATATGAGCAAGAATGTTTATACTAGCTTTATTTATAATAGCCCAAACTGGTTAAAGTCTAAATATCCATCAAAGGTAAGATGGATAAATGAATTGCAACATATTTGAATAGTGGGATTCATCAGAGTAATGAAAAAGAAAAAAAAAATACTCTTACAGACAACAGCAAAAATAAATCTCCCAGTCATTATGTTGAATGAAGGAAAACAGATGTAAAATGACATATACCATTGGTTTCCATTTATATGAAGTTAAAGAACAGGCAAAATAAATTCACAGTGAAAGATGTCAAAGTAGAGGTTACCTCTGGGGGAGAATTATTACCTGAGAACAGCATATTCTATATTTTGATCTGGGTGTTGGTTATATATGTAAGTATAGATTTAAAAATCAAACTAGACAGTAATGATTTTTGCACTTTATGTAAATTTAGGATATATTTCATTTAAAAAGTAAAGATTTGTTAAAAACTGGCCTCAACACTGACAGCAATTTCTCAGTGTAGTGGGAGTGCAGTAAGTTTTTACTACTTAGACTAGAATTTGTGACTGTCCCCTCTGGACAGTCCCCCCAACCACTGCATTCTACATAAGCTTCTTCAAAGGCAGCTTTTCTAACATTAGTGATATCTCTTGAATCTCTGAGGTGTTTGTAGTGAGCTAATCACCATAAATCTGAACTGCTGTTGATATTTTTACTTGAGCTATAAGATTTTACATTTAACCAAACTGATTTAATATCATTACATTTGATCTGCTGTTCCACCCTGTGAAGAGTTTGTTTTTCCTTTTCTTTTAAAAAATTATCTTTTGCAAGTATTTATTCTTGCGGTTTGATTTTATCATCTAAGAAGGTGGTTTTCAAACCTGACTATCATCAGAACCACTCGAGAATGTTTCCTGGACCTCACCTCACTTCTTATCATCCTGATGCAGTAGTTGCGGGTTTGGGTTCTGACTTCTGTTTTAACGTCTTTCCTAGAAAATTGTAATGATCAATCTGGTTCAAGAAACTGCTAATCTACCACTTTAGCCACCCTTCCAGGTTTCTATGAGTCAGATTTGATAAACCTGAAGTACATATCTCAGAGCTTGTATCTTAAAGTGCTTATGATTCTGCATATGATGGCAATGGCTGGTGTTCGGAATGATATGGACTCTGTTAGTCCAGACCTTTTGGGGACAGTTGTCCAACTCTTACCCATCAATCCAGCCTATTTTGTTCCATTGTACCTACAAGTATATTCTGAAAGATCTTGTCAAATGTCTTCATGAAAACCAGATATAACACGATTTAGGCATTCATTCCCTGACCTATTAAGATAGTCACCTTCTCTGAAAAGGACGTGATAGGAATTCTAAATCATCTGATTTGACTCCTGATGTTACTACCTGCAATCACAGAAGGTTCACAGCAAATTGCTTAAAAAATTTATTCAAGAGCTTGCCAGGGATTTGCATGAAAGTTATCGGTCTCTAATTTCTGGAAACCTTCACCTGTACCATCTTTTGAATATAAGGCCCTAAAGCACTTCTGCAAGTTTTCAGTGCCTCAGTCTCTCCCTGTTATTCCTAAATCTTCCCTTGGATATGGCCCTTACCATTAAATAATGGATAGAATGGCAATGAGTTGACCGTCCCAGCAGGTAGAAGTGTATAAACAGTAGGTGCTCTTGCAGAGCATGTGTCCTTGACCTCATATGTTAATGACTGTGAACTGATTTTACATGAAAACATTCTTGATGGCTGCTTTCTCTTTGTTCAAATACTACCCAATCTTTATAACCGATATTTATAGTGATTTACTCTTTTTTTTTTTTTTTTGTCATTTTAGAGCTGCACTCACAGCATATGGGGATTCCCAGGCTAGGGGCAGAATCGTAGCTGTTGCTGCGGGCCTATGCCATAGCTACAGTAACACCAGATCTGAGCCACATCTGTTACCTACACCACAACTCATGGCAATGCCAGATCCTTAACCCACTGAGCAAGGCCAGGTATCAAAACCTGAGTCCTCAGGGATACTAGTTGGGTTTGTTAACCACTGAGCCACGACAGGAACTTCTATGGTGATCTACTCTAAGGGGCAGTGAATTATATCAATGAAAGGGACCTCTGTGGTCATGTCTTCCATCATCATTATTCTCAGATAAAGAAATTGATACCTAAAGAGTAGAGAGCTTGCCTCAGGCCCTTGGACCAGTAGCTAAAGAACCAGGACTAGACTCCTGATCAAGTGCTCATTCAATCACACAAAATTATCTAAGAATGTTGCAACAACCCTACTGCCAGACTAGGATCCAGAGACTTTACAAGTTCAATCGTTATCTAGACCATTAATTTTGCTCAAGGAAACAATTCTACAAAATAGTAACAGAGTCCTGGCCAGGCACTGAAAAATTCTACACTGATGTGTAAAAGAAGGACTAGGCCAGAAGAATAAATGCTCAGCACAATCTATCTTTATAATAGGAAAAGCAATTTAAAACATATTTTACTGTGTAGTGCTAGAACATTACTGCAAAAGAAAGTTAATGTTTTTTCCTTTGAGAAAGCCTTCTATAATGCGCAGATATTGTCATAGTAGAGACACTAGTAGGAAATGCTTGGTCACTAAAATGGTTAAAAAGCTAAAATTGAACATTGATTTGGAAGAAAAGTGAAATATATCTTCCCACTTATGTGAATTTTAATGGAAGCCATTGATGCCCTTCTTAATTTCTTCTAAAATAAAAAAATAGAAGACATTCTTGAGGGGGGAATAAAAGGCTTTGCCAGCTAGGGCAGGGAAATTGATGGCTGTTTGAGGAAAAATGTTGGGAACTCAGACACTGTTGGTGGCGGTGTAAATTGAATCAGCCACTCTGAAGAACAATTTGGAATTTCTATTAAAATGAAAAATGCTTATATCTTGTCATTTAACAGTCCTTATTCCATGTATGCATTTTTTTTAATGTCTTGAAATGTGTGCTTAATGAGGAGTATGCAAGGCTGTGCCTGATGTCTATAGTGAGCAACTGGACACCTGAATGTCCATCCATAGGAAAAGGCTACTTGAACTGACAAGTAGCTATACTCTGGAATACTGTGCATCAGCTAAAAATAACAAGGGAGAATTTTGTTGGATGAAGAAAGCAAGTTGCTAAATAATAAGAATGGTCATTAAGTGTGAGATAATGCTTTTAAAAAGCCTCAACAACAGCAATAATGTATGTTCCTATAGGCACATAATTATTCATGAAATCACATGGAGTTCTAGAATTTTGCTGTCTGGTATGGAAGTCACTAGGCACAGAAAGTGATTTAAATTTAAATTAATAAAAAAAGTAAAAATAGAAATCATTTCCTCAGTAGCATTAGCCACATTTCAAGAACTGAATAGCCACGTTTGGCTAGTGGCTACTGTAATGAACAGCAAACACAACTGATAACAGGGTTACCTGTGATGGGGGTCTGAGTTTGGGGATAATGATCTATAGGTATAGCTGGGTCACTTTCTAAAATTTTACAGTGAGATTAGATTATATATGATCTGGATAATTTAAAAGTAATACATTTATAAAATTGAAAGTATGTCTAGCAATAGGATTTCTAAAGCATTTCAAACTTTTGTTTTATAGATCAGGATAAACTGATTTGGGCATGCTGTCCTTTTAGCTTGTTAACTGTCTAAAATCCCACAAAGGAATACTAAACCAAACTGTACATACCATTGTTTCCTTCCTTTAACAAGTGTCTGCTGAGCACTTGCTATATTCTAGGCGTTTAAAGTATGTAGACAAGAATGTCTCCTGCAACAGCAGTGAACAAAGGATGTTGCAGCCATCAAGCCATCAGGCACTACAGCCAGCCGTATGGTACATCCTGAGGGGATTTAGGATGGAAAGAGGACAGTGACCCTAGATAGTTAAGGTGAATAACAAAGGAATGATTTCGAGGAACCCAGGTTCTGACATCTTCCCATACAAAGAAAAGTGCTAAATCCATTAATTGAGATGGCTGATTTTTTTCTAGTTAACAGTAATATTTTGATGTTCCAACTACTTGGGTTTTTTGTTTGTTTTCGTTTTGCAAAAATTCCTATATATCCCAACTCTTCCCTTTCATCTTTGGAACGGTTCCTCTGAGATGCTGTTTCCCAGCTTAAGCCTTCTGTATGTCCACTAAATAAAACATAATTCTCAACTTTGAGGTTGTGAATTTTTTATTTTTAGTCAACAAGTACAAGGATCAAGAGGCAACCGCTACTTAGACTGAAGTGTATTCATCATGGGTGCAACAAGAGGATTTCTTTTCCTTTATTACTTTTCCTTTGTAACTGATTAAATAATTACTGGCTGGCTTTTCGCAATGCATATGTAATTCCGGAATATAAACGGTCGTTATTAGGTTAGCTGAAATGTATGTTTTTTATATTAGCGTAACACATATTTTATTAGGGCTGAAAATAATTATTTTGGAAAAAAATCAGGTTTGTGAATGTAATTGAGCAATTATTTGAGGTTTTCAATGTCAGAATAACTTCACTGAAAGCACCAGAAAGAAGAGCATATTCCTGTTTACACATTATATGTAGATATATGGTGGAAGCACAGATACTTTCTTGATTAATCTTCTAGATAATAGAGCAATAGCATGGTAGTGAATCTTGATGAGGAGTGTTCTTGACATTGCCTCATATACAGTAAACTGCACAAAGTTCTAGCTAACTGTGAACCCAGCAAAGAATGAATCTTGTGTCCTCAGATATACAAAGATCAGCATCCTCATATCCATAGAACCTAGCCATAGTATTTGTCTAAATAAATACTTTTAGATTAAATAAATTACATGCTGGAAAGAGTCTATTAGTCTTAAATAAGTCTTGCCTTTTAATTTCAATGAATAGTGTATCAACAGACAAAGAATTCCACTACACTTGCAAAAGGATTTGTTTTTCAACTTAAGTCTTTTTTGCTTCAACTTAAAATGTGGATCTAGTACAGCAAAATTTTCTTTTAGAATCAAATCTTTTAGAATGCAGGTACTCATTTGGAAAAAATGATTTATGAAAGTTATTTTTAAATGTCATTATTTATTAAAATATCAGCAACCAATTTAAGCACTACCCAAATGTCTGACACTAAATTTCAAATAACACCACCTCTGTACAAGTTAATTGCCTTTATATTCTGGACTTCAATACTGAGGAATTTCTACTTAATCTAGTGGCTGCCTACTTATGGAGTCAGTCATGAACCAGCATTGACATCACCTGAGAGCTTTGGAAATCCAAACTCTCAAGCCCCACACCCCAGACCTACTGAATCAACATATGTATTTTGCATGGTCTCTGGGTGATTCTTAGGTACATTAAAGCTTAAAAAGCAGTCATGTAGCCTTCAGATGCCTTTGCACATCATCTCACCAATAATGCCATTGAGACTAGTACTTCTCGGGCCCTAAGGGAAGATACACCAATTGAAGAAGAGGGCAGATTTAGCCTCAGGTTGGAAGTGTAACAGTTACCTTGAGTCTAGTAGAGAATAGGACCAGGGCAGCTGGTTGGAATACTCATGGTTCTGTTGGAAGCATCCTATTTGATGGCAGTTAAGTAGGAAAAAAAAAAAAAAAGGAGCATATCAAAAGCAATGGAAGGTTCATATTACATATCAGCTATGTTCAAGGAGGTGTTTGTGGTAAGACCAGGTAAGTGTTACCAGAAATGCCCATCTCTGGACATGCTGGAAGATGCAGGTAGATTCAGAGCCAAGCAAATCTGCTTTCATAAACCACATTAGTATATTAAAAAACCTAAAGTTTATTGTAACCTGGAAATGTCTCTAATTATTCAGTTCAGCCCTATATGTTTGTGCTTGTGTGTTATTCAGTTTAGCCCTATGTTTGTGCTTGTGAGTGTGTGTGTGTATAACAAAATGATTTTTTCCCCACGCAAATCATTAAAAGTGGCCCAAACTAGTCATCTTTGGTGGGATACACTTTGTGAAATCTGCATGTAGAAGTTTTTCTTATTGCTTAAAAGATGAGTTAAGTCCTGAAGTTTTAGAAAATCTGACATTATGCAACAGTGAATATACCTATCTCTGTAGTTTCACTATTTTAGAAGTAAAACAGTGCTTTGATTCCAAATATTAAATTAACTTAAGCATTGCTCTCCCACTCTGTCTCCCAAGCTGTGACTCAGATGTCAGAACAAATTTTTTTCCTAGTTAGGAAAGGAATCTTATCAAGTTTCAGGGTCATAAAAGCCTTAGTAAGGTATCTGGTTGGTGCCACACACACTTATTTTCCATCTTCAGTGTCTTAAATACTAAATTTATCTTTTCCATTTCTCCTTTAAAACATCATCTGTGTCAGAGTTCCCGTCTTGGCTCAGCAGAAACAAATCGGACTAGTATCCATGAGAATGCAAGTTCAATCCCTTGACTTGCTCAGTGGATTAAGGATCTGGCGTTGCCATGAGCTGTGGTGTAGGTTGCAGACCTGGCTCGGATCCTGTGTTGCTGTGGCTCTGGCATAGGCCAGCAGCTACAGCTCCTACTCAGCCCCTAGCCTGGGAACCTCCATATGCCTCAGGTCCAGCCCTAAAAAAAAAAAAAAGACCAGAAAAAAAATCTGTGGAACATACTATCACTACATGCAAATAGAAGAGACCGTGTTGCCCCAGATAAAATTGATAATGGCTTTTCTTAAATGCCAGTTGAGACTTGCTATTGAAGACACCATCTTCCTTCCTTCCTTTCTTCTTCCTTCCTTCCTTCTTTCCTTCCTTTCTTTCTTTCTTTTGTAGTTATCAAATACTAGTAAAGTTACAGGACTTTCAACTAAATAACGGGTGTTTCCATGAACATGAGTGAACTTAAGGTGACTTAGCTAGTTGATTACAGAACTGGGAACGAAAGTCCATTTTCTATGATGTCTTGTTTTAAATTTTTAAAAATGTTTCTTATAGTTGATTTACAATGTTCTGTCAGTTTCTTTTGTACAGCAAAATGACCCAGTCATACATACATACATATTCTTTTTCCCGCATTATCTTCTATCATGTTGTATGGCAAGTGATTGGATAGAGTTCCCTGTGCTCTAGAGTAGGACCTCACTCCTTATCCATTCTAAATGTAATAGTTTGCATCCACCAACCCCAAACTCCCAGGCCATCCCACAGCCTACCCTTTGTTAAGCAACCCAGATGAATGACTAGGTCTCAGAAGATTCTTTCAGTTACGTATGAAAAGTGTCATCCCTAAAAAGGCAATGTGCTTATGAAGGATCATGTTTAAATATGTTAAACTTTAGAAAACAAATTGCCAGGTACAATTATAACTCTGAATTAATGGACTTTCAGTGAAATGCACTATTTTTGTCTCCTAAAAACCACATCTGAAAAACAGAATGACTGAGACAGATGTTATGTGTCAGGGTTAGAGGGAGACTTTTAATTATGTCAATTAGAGAAAGACTAAAAATCCTTTCCTGCGGCTAGTGGGGATGGGTACATTAAATTAATATATTTTGATTAATTAAATTAATACATCAAATCAATCTATTTTAATTAATTAAATTGACACATTAAATTAATCTATTTTAATTAATGAATGAATGCAGTTTAATGGTTACATGCGTAGGCTTGGAATGTGGACTATGTGCTTTAAAATCCCAACTCTTACCTACTGGGGTTTATGACCTTAAGAAACTTATTTAACTTTTTTTTTCCTTTTTTTTTTTTTGCACTTTTTGGGGCTGCACCCGCAGCATATGGAGGTTCCCAGGCTAGGGGTTGAGTTGGAGCTGTAGCTGCCAGCCTTCGCCACAGCCACTACAATGCCAGATCCGAGTTGTGTCTGCGACCTACACCACAGCTCACTCGTTAACCCACTGAGCAAGGCCAGGGATCCAGCCCACAACCTCGTGGTTCCTAGTAAGATTCATTAACCACTGCACCACGACAGGAACTCCGTGGAACTTATTTAACTTCTTAAGGAAGTTATTTTATTTTGGTGCCCCTGTTTTCTCACTTTAAAATGAGGGTGGTACATGCCTTATTACGGCAATTGTGATGAACATATTAAGTAATGATGCAAAGTGCTCATGCTTAGGGCATTTAAGGTTTTGCACTTAGATCTAGAGTTTGTTCATTCATCCATTATGCTAGGGGACAATCCACTATAGATGTAGTGGGATATTAGAGATTTCTGGTCTACAAGTTGAAAGCAAAATGCTTCACTATTCTTCCCACTGAAAGAAGACCCAGAAATATCAGATATTATTTTAGCAGCCATCAAAACCTTTTGTCTTTATTGAAATCTGACTAATACTTCAAGAATTCTAGTGTTTCATTTTAGCAGAGTAATCAAGAGGATTTCTCCCCTAGTATTGGAAGCTTTTTCAAGTGCTATATCAGGAGAAACCAAGAGTCTTTCCTAAATTATATTGCAGGTTTTTTTTCTCATTAACATTAATATTCTGTTAATGTTGCTGGTATTTATGCCTTATAAAATGGTAACTTTTATTTCAAATTAAATGTTGACTTACTATTTCAATAGATGGATCCTTAACATTTAGCTTTAATCTAGGAGGAAAAAAGAAAAAAACATGCACCTAGTTTTAATCTAGAAACAAAACCCATTTAATCTTTTTATTAAAATAAATTGAGCTTGGAAGAACACGTTGTATGCTCAAAATGTAGCTCTAATATAAATCAAGCAGGTGTACTTCCTTTGTTTAATAAACCGTAGATACTTTTTATTACATTGTCTTTTAATGATTAGGTGAACCATACTTACTTAGATGAAATGTATAATTGGTTAAGAAATGTCTAATCTTTCTGACTTCTTTATTGACCTGAATAGCTCATGTATAGCCAGTGAATAAATCCTTCTAATTCTTGTGTGATTAGGCCCTGTCTTTCCATTGCTACAGAAATTTATATTGAAACAGAACTGTGAAAACAGTCTTTAGAATCATCTTCTCCACGTTATAATACATATCACCACTAAATTAATATTCTCTATATATCAGCTACATCCAAAGTACATGCATTTTATTGATTTTTTCATGAGTTTTAAAATCCGGCATCTCTCACCTTTCCCAGACTACCTACCTTCTAAAGTATATTATTCTTCCACATGTACTTTCTTTCAAGGCCTAAGTCCTGCTTCTTCTTTGAGTTATATTCCACTAGTCTAGATATATATTAGTTGCTTCTCCAAATCTTTGAGGCACGGACTGTTTCTATTATTAATTTGGTATTTATCATTCATTTTCTCTGTGTAGGTATCTTCTACTTTCAAGTAGTTTTCAGATATTTTACTGTTTTTATCTCTGCCAACCAGCCCAGTACCTAATAAATGTTCAATGATGATAATTTGAAGTCCCTGTTCTACAATGTTCAGATGTGATTTGAGATATGATGATAATATAATTTTATAATTATATTAATATATAATTATAATATATAATTAATATTATAATAATATAAATTATCAATAAAATAGTCATAATGAAAATATAGAATAAAATAATTGCATAGTATATTATTTTGTAAAGTGGAAAACTACCATGGAGTTACAAGAGAATACCTTCATATCAAAGGAGTATGAGCATTATAGATGAAAAAACACTCAGGAATTCCAGTGCAAGGTGCCCTCACTTGAATATCATACCTTTGTAAGAATTTCATGACTTGGCAGGCTTCACAGGTTGTCACCATATATGTCCCAAGTGGAGCCAAGGACAGAATTTAGTATTAACTAGACCAAGAGCTCAGGCCACTCAGATTTCTACTGTTTTCCATAGAAATATCTAAATACTGAATCAGGTTTCCTTTGAGGATGGTTTGATACAGAGTTGAAGCAAGAGGTCCTGACACTTCCCAGACAAATTTCTGTTCTGCAGTGTTGAACCAGATGATGTTGGATAAAGTTATTTAACCGCCTTATGCCCTCTTCAGTAAAAGTAATGTTAATAACACTTTAAGAGTTATTGCAATAATTAAATGACATAAAATGCAAAATGCCCAGTACTTCCTTGGTATCTATTAAGTATAAATTTCTGTAAGTTCCATGCATCATCTAGTGGCAGGTTTCATTTACTGGCTGCTTACTCTGTACCAGGCACTCTTCATACACCTTGTATCATGGGTATTAACACATTTAATCTTTGCAGCATTCCTGTACAATAGCTGTTATTATCATTCTATTTCACAGATGAGGAACTAAGACATAGACAAGTGAAATACACAGCTAGTAAGTGTCATAGCTGGGGTTCAAAACATGCTTTTGGCTGCCACCCATACTCTCTTACCTGCTAGACAACATAATCTCTCCCACTATCAGATCATTTCCGTGGACCACATCTTGTGGACAATTTACAAATGTCTCATTTTAATACACTATTTACCTAACTAAAACATAGTTGGGAGAAACATACAATGCATCCCATAGTCAAGTGCAAATCAGTTAAATTTATCCATTCTTCTGAATTAGGGGCACCATTGCTCCTTTTCAGTTGTGGGAAATCCAGCCTTCCTTTTTCTTACCTAGGCAAGGGCACACTTTCTAGTCTTTGTCCCAGAACTCGGGAAAATCTTATTTCTTATTTGTTTTGCTGCTTATGACTAATTAATTCAAACTTTTCAAGGATTCCAAAGAATCTAAAAAAAAAAAAAGCAAATTTTGAAAATTCACAACAAAGTATCTTGGAAAACTTCTATTAAGTTGAGGTGTCATCTGCTGTTCTCGGCGTGGGTGTTTTATCAAAACATTTCACCCACTTTCAAATTTCCACTCGTTAAAATGTAAGGCCTTATTTGGCTGTCACAGTACTGTGTTTTCCAGAAAAGTTTCTGGCAGCTGGTTTTAAAAAGATTTTGTTTAAAAACAGAAAAAGAAAAAAAAGCAAGCTGTTCCCCAGTTGGGAAAGTTACCCCGACCCTCTGCATTATTATAAAGAGAATTTCCAATTTATCCAAACCTCCTCTACTTGGTTATCTTCAGAGCTTTACAATTCATGCTCCCTAAGGCAGTTACTTTCAAGCATGATTTTGTAACACTGCAGGGCTTTTCAAGTTATTTCAAGGAGGTGGCAAAAATAATTCTCAAGACAAAATTAATTTTATTTTCAAAAAGGAGCATGCATGCCATAAATCATGGGGGAATTCAGGAGGGTAATTGTAGATGTCAGGAAATTGAACAAATAATGAGAGGATATGGGGACCTGCGTAGAGGTAGCCACTTCCGCTTCTACAATGGAATCCTTTAACATGCACCAAGCAATGGGTGATTTGCAGAATTCCTTTGCCTCTTGTTAGTCCATGTTTAGCCATAACTCTCAATGATTTTTTTTTAATACGGTAGCTTTATATCTTCTATTTTAGCTTAGCTGCAATCATCAACAAAGTGCCCCGAATCTTTGAGTAGCCACATGACATGACAAACAGGAGAAGGTGAGCTTGTAAATATTTTACTCCTCTTAAGTGAAGGTCACCAAAAGCAAGAACTGGAATCTAGAATCCTCTGAACTCAATGCACTTCCCAGTATAGATGCCCTATCATTCTCACTCCTATCAATTCCTTTTTTTGGTCACTGAAAATCACTTTTCCCTTCTTAGAACTAGACATTTAAGTATCTCCAGCTTCCAGGCTCTCCTCTGGGTACTTGGGGTGTACTTTATTAGGTCTATTGTTTTCCCCTTTACTCAATTATAACCTCCTAGAGGGCAGGACAGCACAGAGCTTGTCTTTAAATATCCTAGAACACGACTAGATGTCCACAAGTGTTTGCTGAATGAAACTAAATCTTAGCAAGTGGGACAGTTTTTTTTTTATATATTTTTTTAGTTTTGTTGTTGTTATGTCAGTTTGCTGCCTACTGTTTTTTTTTTTCTCACTTTATCCTGCTCTCTGAATTTATTTCTACAAACCCAAACAAGTTTTACATCTATGACTGTTTTTTTTCTTTTTGAACAAAACACATTTACTTCCTCTTTGTTAGAGTTGCTTAATTCCTAATCCTAGAATGCACTTCTTAACTTCCATTCTGTAAATTTTTGTTCCTCACCCTCTTCAAGCTCAGTATGCCCTCTTCACTTATGCATCCCATTCTCATTTTTTTAGATCATTTTGGTGTTGCTTTTTTTTTTCTGAGCATAGTTTGGTTCTTTTCATCAAGTTATGAACTCTTTGAGGGTAAGCACTGCCTATCTGTTTTGCACAACACCTAATGTAATTGTCAGTCCCCAGCCCATTTTACAGAAATTGGCTACTCATTTTAATCATTACGTATATGTATTATATATATATATCTATATTACATGTATTATATATATATAATACATATTTTAAACTAAGGGATTTGCCTCAATGTTGCAGAGTGACGAAACTTTTGTGCTAGGGAAAAATTCTTTAGGAATAAGAATAATCACACCCTGCTTTTTTTTAAATTTGAATATTTGCATAACAGATTTTCTGATTGTCATGGTAAATGTGTATCATTCCATAATTATAGGAACACCCAGTGCTTCTGTGAAAAGAACACCAGAGTATCCTTTTCTGTGACATTTTAATGGCAAGGAATTAAAACTTAAGGTGGAACAAGCAGGGAAGGAGATAGGAGGAACTTTTAGAATTGACCTAATAGTAATCATAGAAACAAACAAACAAACAAAACATTGAATCAGACTATTCAATTCTCCATTTTATCGGATGCATTTTCTAACTCCTTCTTAAGTTATTGGGTCTTTAAAAATTATATTTATATATTTTTTTTTTCTTAGATCCTGAAAAATGTGTTTTGATTTCAATCCTGAATTATCTGTAGCATCTTCTATAATCAAAGGTTTGGATTCCCTTACAAATCCAGTTCTAATGTTTGTACTACTGGTGTCCATATAATGAGATTAAACATCACCTACTTGCTTGAATTGTTGTAATTTTTTTTTTTTCCAGTAGCAAACTAAATAGACAAGAAATAGGAGTTTCCATGGTGGCTCAGTGGGTTAAGGACCTGACATAGTCTCTCTCTCTCTCTCTCTCTCTCTGAGGATGCGGGTTAGATTCCTGGCCTAGATCAGTGGGTTAAGGATCCAGCAGCATTGCCATAAGATGCAACATAGCTTGCAGATGCAGCTTGGATCCGGTGTTGCCATGGCTGTGGTGTAGGCTGCAGCTAGAGCTCAGATTTGACCCCCCAGCCTGGGAACTTCCATATGCTGCAGGTGTGGTTGTAAAGAGGAAAAATAAAAAATAAATATGCAGGAAATAACTTCTTCTCTTTCATTTTAAATCTTCTTTGAGTAAATCCGTTGAAGCTATTCTGATCACAAGTGAAACCTTATATTAAAAACAAGGAAATAATTATGAAAAGCTAGATTTATTTTTTATAACTGAATACAAATGTATATATATACCATACGCAATAACTGAAACTTTAAAATCATTTAAAATTGCCTCATGAAAATAATCTGTTCCTCTGGAGGGTCATCTGTTTAAATGCAAAGAGATAAATAGGATTTGTGGATATAACCGTGTTCTACTTTGTAAGGGCCTTCATTAGCAAGGCTGTACAACATAAAGGCAACCTGTAATGCGTTGCATATGCAGTATTTTGAAACCTTTTGTTTGGTTTCTAACTAGAGAGAATGAAAGGGAGAAGGAAAGAAAGAGTCTATTTTATTCTCTTGGGATTTGTCTTATAAGGTGCATCAGACTGAACTCAGCAAACAGGGCTATATTTCTTCTCGTCTTGCTAGTGTGTTTGTTCTTCCCTTATAAAAACCAAAGTACTAGCAATTTCTTTTACGAACGCGGACCAGAGGGAGATAAATAGACTTTGCAGGAGAGGAAGGTCAAGTTCAAAGTTTTTCTTTCCTTTGGATTCAGGAATAAGCAAATGGAAAGACTAGCCAAACAACCAGCAGCAGGCATCTGATGGTTAAGCCCTCCCCCCAGGACTTTTTATGTACATAAGCAGAAGTCACTGGAGCAGCTGCGGCGCATTAGTTCCAATAGTTTAACAGGCTGCTTTGCAGCGCTGACAAAAGCCTCGCGCGCAGTGGCTTCCCTCCATGTTCCTCTGCCATGAGAGCTCGGCAGTGATCTTTGGCAAGGCATCGGCAGAGGGGTGGTGACGTTCAGGAGGCTTCCGCTGAGGAGTGCGCTCGCCTGGTCTACTCCCAGCCCCATCTCCGGCGAGAGACTGAGGCAGCGACCGAATGAACTAGCAGCAGCTAGATCCGATCTCCTTCCCCGGACATTTCTCCGACGCCGAGCGAGGCAATCACTGGAAGGAGGCCAGGGAACCACGTTGCCCTGGACAGTCGCCAAATACAAAGTTGACCGGGGAAAATGGCTCAGCAGACCACAAGCCCGGACACCTTAACTGTCCCTGAAGTGGATAATCCGCATTGTCCAAACCCCTGGCTGAACGAGGATCTTGTGAAATCCTTGCGGGAAAACCTGTTGCAGCAGGAGAAGTCCAAGACGGCAAGGAAATCGGTTTCTCCCAAGCTCTCGCCAGTGATTTCTCCGAGAAATTCCCCTAGGCTCCTGCGCAGGATGCTTCTCAGCAGCAACATCCCCAAACAGCGGCGTTTCACCGTGGCACATACGTGGTAAGGTTTGCACGGAATATCAGAAATGGTGGCCAGCTCCCTCTGGGAGATTTTTGCTCCTCCCGCCTTTCGCTTTAGGGGTGGGGAGGGAAGCGAGGACCAGCTTCACTGCTCACCTGTGATTTATCAGCAGTAATCTACCTTAATGAATCCCGCAGATGTCCAAGTCAAGGCAGGAATCCTTGAGACTGGTAACAGGAGCCCTTGAGCTGGGTGGTTCTCAAAGTTCAATTCCTATTGCAAGTTCCTACAAGAAAACTGGATTCCAGATGTCAAATAAGAATGCAGTTTCACTCCCATACCGATGTGGTGGCGTTTCTTTGATTTCTTAAGCTAATACCCCTGCCACATCCTGCAACAGCCTAGGAAAGAAAGGACCAGAAAGGCGAGGAGGAAGATCATAGTGTGTTCTCTTTTCTGCGTGATCCCCAGTTTAACAGAGATGTGTATTTTGTGTGTGTGTGTGTGTGTGTGTGTGTAAATGTGTAAGTCAAATGGTGTGCCCTGGTAAAAGCCCTCCTAATTACTGACTTTAATAATATCTGTAATCTCAACGTGCCTTTGCAATGGAGAGAAAAAAGGGTTTAGGAATGCTGTGCAGAAAGTTGTAGCCTGGTACTTGGTAATACTGCTGCATTCTTGAATTTGAATTCTCTGAATGTTTTGTTAGTATTTTAATTTTCTTTATGAAGTTTTTACTTCTATGTAATAAGTGAATTTGTTTGATTCAGATGGTGCCAGATGGTTTTCTAGAAGATTCTTAGTATTTTCTTGCTCTCCTAAGAACAACTATTAAAATAGAGCATTGGATGAGCTTATTGTGGTTTTTTCTGCCAGAGAAGAGGCAGTTCTAGGTTATGGGCAAAGAAAGAGGGGTCTGTAATACAGAGTTGGTTAATTTTAGGCAGTAGTAGGTTCTGTACACTACCTCCAAATTTTGGTAAAATGAATATTAATTATGATGAAGAAAACGGGTGTAACACAAAGAAATAACGTTGAGAAGCTGCATGTATGATTTTTATACAGCTTTTCCGTAGAACATGAAAGAGTATGCCAGGAGTAGTAAAAACAAAACGAAACGGAACCAAAAAGAACAACAAGAAAAAAACCCCAAACCTCAAAAAAAAAAAAAAAAAAAACGGAATCAGGACTTCTAGGAAAGAAACAGCAAGAAACAGAGTCAAAATCTAAACTTAAGCAGCATGGCCCTACCCTGGAATGCATCCATGTCATAGATGAAAATAGAAGACAAAGGAAATAAAAAGCTTGTCCCACCCAAAGGAATGTCTGACTTCAGAACTGTCATTTTTAAATAGCTAGGTCTCTGATTGGGGAGGTGCTTTTCTCCCCCGCCCCCCAGATTTTACCGAAGAGGGATGCCTAAGGTTAATTAGATACAATGTTCTTTAGAGAGGTAAGGCAGACATTGAATTTTTCCGTCTTAAAGGGTTGGACCAAGGATACTTCCCTCTGAGGAAGACAATGTTGAGAAAACTGTCAGAGATAGCAGTGAGTGAAAGGCGTGGATGGATACTGGGAGATGCTCTGAGGGGGGGATGGCTTGAGGCTGAGCACCAGGTGCCAGAGCGGGAAAGCCGGCTGGGGTGCAGAGAGGCCCAGGATTTGGATATGCAGCGTCCCTTAGGGTTGCTTTTTAAATTTTAGTTCCAAAATTGTACCTGTTGCTGAATGGCTCAGCTTCAACTCAGACGCTTGATTTCTATCTGAGTGAAGCAACCCAGAGTTCAGCTGAAGGTTATCGGAACTCTTTGGACATGTTGAGATGTAAGGAAGGCAGGAAATCTCATGAAAACAGGCTTTCTTCTGAAATTTCTGGCACTTCCTTTTCTGATGCTGTTTGGAGAAACTCCAAGAGCCCGATTTCTGCCGATATTTCATTGTGGGCTCTCAGGTCTCCACCAGATGAGGGAGGCATCAAGGGAGCAATGGAGATGAAAAAGGGGAAGTAACCGAGGGGAAACAGTATCCCTCATGGACAAAAGGCATCAGGTAAAGGAGCTGGGAAAAGAGTACCTCACGTTTCCCTTATTGGTTCAGCAAGCCCCAAGAGCTTCATAATATCTACAGGCAGCTATTGACATATTTCACCTGTGCTTTCATTTACTTGTACTAAGCATGATCCAGAATCTTAAAAGTTTATTCCAAATTGTGCTGAATATATGTGTGTGAACATGTATGTGTGTGTGTGTGTGTGTGTGTGTGTGTGTATATATATAATTTTTGTTTGTTTTGCTATTTCAACTGCTGCTACCACCACCACACTGGAATCCTCTCCTCCTTAAATTAGGTGATCGTCCATTTAAATACATGCTTTGTGTGTTCCTGACTCGGAATGTTGCTTCCTATACCTAGGATCCCCGTCCCCCGCCTTAGACATGCGTATATTTAATACCTAGTGAGTCTAAAGTGTTTAGCTTATACCTACTGATTACAAAGTTGAACAAGAGCTATTCCTTGGTTTCAAATAATTTGCCCTCTAGTAGAAAAAAAATCACATTCGAAGGCATCTGGTAAACGTAATTGGTTTGCTCGACAATATACTCTCTAAATCGTAGCGGACTGGCACCGCAAATGTTTATTTCTTGCTTTTCCTTCTCATGGGGAACTAGCCTTCTCTGGAGTAAATTCAGGGGACCAGGACCCTACCATCTGTGACTCCAATATTTGTAACACCTGGTTTGCAAGTTTGCCAGACTCAGCTGAATCAAGGGAAAAGAACACAGAAGATAGCATTTGTGAGTTTTTATGAGGCAGGTTTAGAAGTGCACACGTCACTTATACCAGTCTTTCACAAATAGAACTCAGTTCTATGGCCACATCTAACTGCAAAGGAGGCTGGGAAACTTGTCTCAGCTCTGTTGCCAGGAATAAGGTAAAACAGATCTGGTGACTAGCTAGCCCATGTCAGTCACAAAGTGGTAGTGGCTCCCACTTCACTCTGTACACCAAGTTGGATTCGTAGAGTAACTTTTGTGATGACCAGCCCTTTAACATCTCTGCACACTTCCTGGATGAGAGTCACACACAGCAGTTCTGTTTTTTGACAAGTCTATTGTTTGGAAAGTCCTGGCTTATATATAGGTTGAAATCTTCTTCCCTGTAATGGTTGTCCTTGAGTCCTAGATCTGCTTTGAAAACCCCCAGCTTGACTCTCTCCTGTTTCCATAACATAGCCTTCAAGGCCAGAGGCTTGAAGTAACCCATCAGAGAGCCAGCACCTTGTTCTCTCCATCTTGACACACTCATTAATCACAATTGCCAGTGTTGTCATGTTTTTTCAAAATTCTTCCCATACCTAAATACCCTAAGTTATTTCACATTTTTATGTTGTATTTATCAGGTTGATTGTGGTTGTTCTTAAACAGACTTCATTTGGATTTTCACAACCCATTTAAAGAGTAGTTTACTAAATGGATATGATACTCCAGGTGCTGTGTGACTCTTGTACAGAGAGCATCTGAGAAGTCAGAGGACTTAACATTTAAATTTTGACTTCTCATTTACTAGTTGCGTGATCTTGCACAAGTTACTTAACATATGCTGGTTTTCCTGTTACCCAATTTCCTAGGAATAGTAATAGTATCCACTTGGTGTTGTGGTTTTATTAAGTACAATTAAGTGTAAATGAAAGTGTTTTGCACAGGGACAGGCAGTTAGTGTCATTATAAGCTAATACTTTCTTCATTATGTGTCTATTAGTCCAGCCTTGCTCAGCCCGAATCTTTAAGATCATTCCTCTATTTTTATATGACCACCCTGTCAGATGTTTGTGGATGGATTAGACTAAATGGGTATATGTGAAGAGGCCAAGAGTTTGAAGGAATGATGAGTCTGTATCAGTTTCAGGTGAAAGCAGAAAAGAGTGGTGTTGCCGAGGCAGAGCCCTGGGACTTGATGCCTCTTCTCTGCCTACCCCCACCCTACACGTCTTTTCAGCTCTTTGCCTGAGATCTTATTCCACTTCTCTCAGCTGGAAGTAATCTGCTGCTTTTTCAGAATCTGTACCACATTTTACTTTTGCTGTTCCTCAGTGCTTTCAGTAATAACTACACTAGCTAAGGTCCTTCAAACACTGGTATTTGGTCTGGGGCTGTACGTATTAGATTTAGACCCTTTTGTGTTCATGCTTCTCCCCACCTGCTTTACCATTTTTACTAGGACCTTGTAGTCTAGCGATTGTAGACCCGACTGTTTTCATTACAGCAGGGAATCCCCTCTGATGTCAGCAGGAACGTCAGTGGAATTTCTGGTGAGGAAAACTTTCAGTGTAAGTTTATTTTCGGATAATCAAACAGTTTGGAAAATCTTCATATTTTTCAGGTTTTCTCCTTAGTTTACACTGGGTTCTGTGCACTGAATGAAGGAAAGTGTTCTTGAGTTTGTCAGTGAGATTAGGCAATAGGATGTCTTCGGGTAAGACAGTATCCAATTAATACTCACATGTCTTTAAAACTTACGTGTAAGTGTGTGTGTTATTAATTACAACATATCCAAGATAGAAGAAGAACTCGGTAGTGTCCTTAAATAGCAAGTTAGATTTTTGAAAGACCTCTTTCAGGAGAGTTTTAGAAAATCTCGAAGATTTTTAGGGAGCTAGATAAGTGGTTTGGGGCCATAATTTTTGCTTATTATAAATTTCTCTTTACTAGGCATTGGCATCAGACATAAAAGTGCTCATATTTGAAAGGAAACATTTGCTTTCTCGAGTCATAATTTCTTCAGCAACTGTCATTGCTTTTCTGGTTGTTGTTTAAGGGAGAAATATACCATAAGTTTTCTTCAAATTACAGAAGGGGCCAGAAACCCTTAATCACCTTAAAGAAGAAGTCCAGGGATTTAGAGAGTTTATAGGTCACGTACAAGCACACACTCACTCACAAACACACTCACACATACACAAGTAGGTTCTTAAAGCCATTATTTAGGGGATTCTATTTGAGAACTCTTTCTTCTTTGCTCCAACTCTCTTACATTTATGTGACTTTAAGATTGTCTTTTCTCTGTCCCTTATGGTGAGGATAGCCAGAGAAGGGCATTGGAGGCGCTCTCCTAGGAGCTGGGGACCCAGGGGTGGGCTTTGGGTATAGTGTGACACAAGGAGTTGGGGAGGAAGTTTCAGGAGGAAATTATTTGGGGTGCACAATGCACAACAGGAAGAAATGCCAGCAGCTTAGGTGCGGCCAATTGGCTGAATCTTTAGCTGTGTCCCTGGTTTAATTGGCATGGTGTCTTCTGTAAGAATCTTGAGGCAGTGCCAGTTAGGGGTGTCTGTAACTTTTGAAAAGTCTGATTAGCCTTTCCTAAAATCAGAAGATCCCAGGAAGACATTCTTCTTAAAGAACTTGTTAGTTGACTTGTAATATTTAAGAAATTACAAAATAAAGGTAGGACAGATAATTATTGAGGAAAAATGAAAACAATGAAATGACATGGCAATTTTTTACTCATATTTACTTCCTGCGACCTTTGACATTTATTTTAAAGAGAAAAGAGAAAAGATTTTAACTGTATCTATACCAGTCCAGTCATCCTATTAGTGGTGAAACTTCCAAGCAAAAAGTCTTTCTTATAATCTTAATAGAAATTTTAAATGACAATGAAATCAAAATTTAAATCTGAAATCATTAAAATAATTTATGTCATAGCTTAAATTTTACAAGTTATTCTTTATGAAAATTTCTTTATAAATAACAAGCTTCTGTGAGGTTAGGTAATTAACTGAGCGTCAGAGCTTCAGCACTTTATCACTTTCTTTCCCCTTAGACAGGAAGCTACCAAAATTGTTCTTCAAGTAGCAGTTTTAGGAATAAGCTTTATTATAACCAGCGTGGCCAAGTTAGGTCATTATTTTTTTAATGGTTTTGCTTTTGAAAAAAATCATGCTTTTAAAACTGTGAGG
>PVHT020000166.1:11253679-11308942 GCA_004024745.2 Catagonus wagneri
AAAAACTGTGAGGTGTTTAGCATAGTGGAAGCCATATATTTTCAGCTCTACTGGCTGCTTGATATTTGACCTTAGTTACTCAAACTTTTCGAATTGTAGACTCTTTATTCATAAAACAAATGGCTATGAGGCACTTGCTATTTACAAATAAAACAACTGACTAATTAAATTTACAAAATGATAACAAACTACGGTACATTTAAAATAAGTAATTAAATACAAGTTCCAACTTGCTGTTGTAAGTTAGTGAGGTATATGCTTCATGGGTATAAACAGGGGACAGAGTGCTTCAATAATTCTCTGACTTGTAACAAGGCTGGAGGGCCTTCAGAATGAAAATATTGGTGATTTTTGCTCTAGAATGGAAGCCATGATTTTGGATAAGAAATGTGGACATATATAATAATAAAAATTTAATTTAAAATTTTCTTTTACTGTATCTTTAATTATATACCATCTTATATCAATCTCTTCTATATATACAAAGCAGAAAAAACTTTGTGTTCAATTTTAAGGACATAAATGCTCTCTAGCTATTTTAAATGAAATTCTTATTCTCAAAATGAGATCTTGAGTTGATATAAGAAGGAATTATTTGATTTCACTTTGGACTGAAAGCTTTGAGTTTCATAGGTTTATAACCGTAGGTTTATAATAACATGGCCATTAATGGTTTAGTTCCTGCTATGTGTCAGATACTTTATGCACATTAATCCTTCAAAACAAACGATTGAATTTATATATCACTAGCTGTGTTTTACATATGTAGAAGCTGAGGCTCAGAGAAGTTATTATGTAACTAAGATCATTCAGCTCTGCAGCCATGAAATGAGTTGACCTAAAACTTCAGTTCAGGAGTTCTTGTTGTGGCTCAGTGGGTTAAGGACCTAACGTAATCTCCTTGAGGATGCTGGTTCAGTCCCTGGCCTCACTCAGTGGGTTAAGGATCCAGCGTTGCCTCAAGCTGTGGTGCAGGTCACAGATGAGGCTCAGATCTTGCGTTTCTGTGACTGTGGCATAGGCTGGCAGCTGCAGCTCCAGTTCAACCCCTATCTGGGAACTTCCATATGCTGCAAGTGTGGCTGTAAAAACAAACAAACAAACAAATAAACAAAGAACTTGAACTCAGGTTTGCCTAACTCTCCATCCTGTGTTCTTTCAGCATTACCTCCCTTTGGGCTGAGAGTCACATTCACACATACTCTGTCCTGCTTATATATCAAAGCTGTAACAATGACTGTTCAGTGACTTTACATAATGGTGGTGAATTCACAGAACCCTTTCTTGGTGTGGAATCTCAGTTTATTTGTTTAACATGTGTTGCTAGTATGAATGTGGAGACAGTTTTTTTTTTTTGCTGATGAAAATATGCGTATGTCCTTGGGGAAGGAAGATTTTTAGGGTCAGTGGAAAGCATTCTGATTCAGAGTAGTTTTCTTTTTTTTTTTTAAGACTATTATCAAAACAAAACCAATCAGAGGATAATTTTATTTTCAGTGATTCAGAGAAAAAGGCATGAAAGTCTTGAGCTCTAAAGAGAAAGTTCAAGTCAGAAATCTATCAAGGTTTGGTTCCAGAAGAGCCAGCTGGAAAGGATGGTCTGCAGGCTCAAGTCACTAAGCAACAGAGCAGCAAACTGCCTGGTAACCAGAGCTAGCCTGACTCATAGGCTGACTGCAAATGACCGGGTGGCCAGACAGGAGGACCACAGCCCATCTGACCTCAAAACACTGTCCCGTTCATCAGCCAGCCTTCCAGCCCAATCCCCCTATCATGGAATGGTCTCTTTGTCTTAAGATACCTGCTTTCAGAGTGGAAATAGCTCTGGGACCAGAATTAAATGCCATCTGTCTTTCCTCTTTAAAAGGACTTTTTTTGAGATTGTTTTCTTTGGGTCAGTTCATCGTAAATAAAACGTAAAGTTTAATGAGAGGAAAGAAAGTGGAAACATTGGGATTAATGGCTTAACTTTGGGTTTTCATGAGCAAATGTGTACAGGGCCAAATTTTCTGACTTCATTTGGTAAGATCTGTCCCTGAACTCTGAGAGCACAAAGTGTTTCCATTTATTTAGCACTTTCTGTCTTATGCTGTCTTCTTTCTCATGTGTGTGTTTTGACTGTACAGCTGGACTGTAAGTTCCTAAAAATTAGGAACCCCCACATACATCAATCTTTGCATCCACTGTGAGGGGCTAAGTGCCACCTGTATAATAATTATTGAGTAAACGTTTGTTGTTTTGTTGAGAAACATATCCACAGTTGCTGTGACTCTTATGTTGAGTCACCAGGAGAGATCTCTAGTCTTGTAGAGTGGAAGTCCTGTTGTTGATGTGTTTGATTGCCATAGTGGAAGGAAATTTCAAACTCAATGATTAACCATTTGTATGGACTTTGTCACCATGACTGTTCTGGTTTTACACATACTTAACCTGGAATGACTTGACTTTAGTATATATGAATGAATCAGTGTATGGTGGTGTCACTCATTTGTCTAATATATGTAATTTAGTAATACTGTTTATATTTTGAAAATAATTTATGCTTGTATTTCTGAGACGTAAATATATTTATGATTTTTGATAAATTAGTGAATAGCTAGCTTGTTAAACTCTATTTTAAATTTATATTTTGGAATTTTTTAAATGAAAGGATAGTTCATTTGCCAAGTTGTCTTAGTTTTAGGTATACAGCAAAATGATTCAGTTACACACACATACACACACATACACAAACACACAAACACACGCACACACATACATTTCAGATTCCTTTCCCTTACAGGTTATTGCAAAATATTGAATATAGTCCCTTGTGCTACATAGTAGGTCCTTGTTGGTTATCCATTTTATATGTAGTAGTGGATATCTGTTAATCTCTAATTTATCCATCCCCACCGCCTTTTCCCTTGGGTAACCATAAGTTTGTTTTCTACATCTATGGGTTTATTTCTGTTTTACATATAAGTTCATTTATATTGATGACTAATTCTTATCTCTTAGATAAGTGGTTAAATTATATGAGACCTAAGCTTATAAAAGACATGCCAAGATTTTGATGAGAAATTTGAAACAAATTAAAAAAAAAAAACCCAAAACACTCTATATAACTCTTGTTTCTGTTTTTTGGGGTTTTTTCTTTCTTGCTTTTTAGGGCTGCTCCCGTGGCATATGGAGGTTCCCAGGCTAGAGGTCGAATTGGAGCTACAAATGTTGGTCTGTGCCGTAGCCACAGCAACCCAGGATCCGAACTGTGTCTGCAACCTACACTACTGCTCACGGTAATGCCAGATCCTTAACCCACTGAGCAAGGCCAGGGATTGAACCCACAGCCTCATGGTTCTTAAATTCATTTCTGCTGAGCCACAATTGGAACTCCTGTTTTTGTTTTTTTTTGAGTATGAAGGTTGGAAACATTTGAACTGGCAGTAACAAAGCACCACTTCTCCAAAGTAGATCTTCAGAATAAGTAAAATTGAATAACAGAAAAAATTTTGAAGAGATTTAGCATAGAAATGCTATTTTAACATAAATAGTTTTTCCATAGTTCAGTCTGTATCCGTTTTTACATTGCAGTAATTTCAAACCGTCCAATGGTTTCTTTTCCATTATCCTTAGAAGATAGCTCTCTGATCAGGTTAGCTATCATTAAAATAAAGTGGCTTCCTCTTTATATTATTATTAGTAGGGTACATGGGGTTTTTTCTCATTTTCTTGTGTAGCTTCACATTTATATTTATAAATGATGAGTGTGTATTGCTGACCTTTTGAAGTTAGCAACTTTCTGCCTAATAAGGTTACTTGGATTATCATTTCTGTCTGTTTACCTTCTTTAGGTTTATAGTATTTGCTTTACTTTGCAGTGTGATTTTTTTTTATGGCTTTCTATTGAGTGAGTGCAAATAGAACAGTGTATGATTTATGAGTAGTAATAACTAAAACATATATGAATTGGAGGCTGATGACGCACAAGGAATGCTAAGACTCGCCTCTGAAGAGAACCAGGTTTCTTTAACAAAGCCCTCTTGCAATAACAATAGCAGTGTCATTAACGGTGTGATCATTCCTGTATCACCTTTCCAGTTTAAGATATGTCTGTGGATCATTGGTATGGTGTTGTGTTTAATATTTCTTAGTGGATTTATATTTTTATTTCAAAGCCTATATTATTAAAAATGAAGCTTTATGTCCTTACTGTAAAGTGGAAGCTAGTGTCATTAATCATACATGGAACGTAGCTGAATGAAAATGCAGTAGGAAAAAAAAAAAAAAGGCTAAATAGACTCAAGTTTAACTAGATTCTCTGACCTGCTAGAGATTCTGAGCCTGAGGCCTATTCTCTCTTTTTTAAACTGGTAGATAGTAAGTAACATAGCGATGTTAAAAGACAGATTAAGTCCTTCTCCTTAAGGTAATAAGCACGACTAAAAGAGATTTGGAAAGAAAGTAATCTCATTATTTAATTCAACATTTTAAATTCAATAGATGATCTCACGTATACCTAAAACTATCTTGGTGCATCAGACCTTCTAATGTACCCACCCCATGGTCATGAACCACTGATACTTCCACTGTTGGAAGAAGGACATTAGTTCTTGCAGTGGTTCTTTGGGTCTGAATCCCTTACCTGGAGGTAAACACTCTGAACTTGGATTGGGTAATTCCCGTTCCTAAGCTGAAAGTTTGGTATTGGTACCCCCCCCCTTTTGCCACCCTGTAATTATTAATCCCCTACCTGGTAGCTACAGAGATTCAAAGAAGCACAGAACTGCTCTACAGAAAAATATTCTACCTGCTAATGGCAGTTTCCAGGTTCTATTTCCAAAGGGCACAAACATGGACAATTTAAAACAGAAAGGATCTACATGCAAATAAGTGAAAACGGAGGCAAGCTAGGAGCCCTATGTTTCTACATCTCTGTAATCTTATGGAGAACTTACTTCCAGACTAGAACCCCTATACAAGGAACTAGTTAATTTGCAGGGTCCAGTGTGAAACAAAACTGCAGGAACACTTGTTCACAAGAGTATTAAGCATTTTATGAAGGCCGTAGCAGAGCATTCAGCCCCTCCCAGGGCCCTTCTGAGAGCCCTGCACAAGTGCCCAGGTCACACCCGGGAAGCTAGCCCTGTATCCACAGCGGATCTGAGGTAGGGCCCAGTTAGGATCTGCACTGGCCTACTGGCTATAGTTTGTCAATCCCTGAGCTATGGGATAAAATTCATACTCAGCGTGGCATTTAAGTTTCTGTCATTAGTTGCAAATCTAGTTCTACAACCTTACCTGGTGTTATTTCCTGTAGATACTTCGCAGTCATTCGTTCTGGAGCTGAGTTGAGAGAAGGGGTTCTCAGCCTCAGTGAGCCAGGACAGCGCTTTGTCCTGGGGGCTGTTCTGTGCGTCATATGATGTAAGGAACATCCCCGGCCACCACCCACTAGATGTCGGTACTCCTGTCCTGTTGTGAAAATCCAAAATGTCTCCAAACATAGGCACATAGGCACATGTCCCGTGGGGGCAAAATTACTCCAAGCTGAGAACCGCTGATCTAGAAGGTAAGCTTTGTGAAGGGAGGAACCTGTTTTGCTTTATTCACTAGTGTGTACTCCCAGTACCTAGCACAGTCTTGTGATACAGAAAGAGGTTCCCAAATGTGCTGCCAGGTCTGACTCTGCTGCTCACTTCCTGATCCCAGGGGTATTATTTAAACTCCACAGGCTACGATTAAGTGCATCCATTAAATGGGACTAGTTCATGCTTAACTTCATAGAATTATTTAACCATTCAAATGATATGATATGCTTAACTGAAAGACTTTTCGAGAAGAATGAAGTGTTATTCAGTTCTCATGTAAGAAGAGGCATGGTGGACCACAGGGAGTGATCCGAAATCTAGCAGCTGAATTCCCTTCACACTCCATCTCTGCAAATTGCTGTATAGGATGTTATGGAGGCATAGTCTTTGCTCTCAGGGACTGTGATCATGTGGGGATAGAATGCAATTACTCAAATGACCGTAAGGCAGTAGCTGTAATTGAGTACAAAGAGTGTTGGAAGTTGATAGGAAAGTAGAGACTTTTTTTGTGGGCTAGGAATCATGCAAGACTTGAGATGGAGTGTGAGACAGAGTGGTCACAAACAAGGCTGGTGCTGAGCATTTTCTTAGATTATATTATTTAATATTCATGCAACTTAATTCATTGTGTGTTCAACTATCACACTTCCCAAAGAGAAAAACAGGGTCTAGAAAAGAATTGGATATGAACCTAAAGCACGGACGATTTCATAGGGAGAGAACTGGAGTGAAGTACAGAAGGACAGGAAATGGTGGGATGTAAGTTCTTCTCACCGAAGGAGCAGCGTGAGCTGATCGGGGGATGACAGACAGTTTAGGTGAGATTCAGTACCGAATGGAGTATCTCTGCGGAAGGTGGCCATAGAGGCAAGCTCAAATCAGGCTTTGGACTTCAGCTAATTCTTTCTCCTCCCCCTTTTCTCTCTCTCTTCCCCTCCCTCCCTCCCTCCCTGCCACCCCCCTCTCCCACACACACACCAGGGATTTATATGCTTAAGTGAAACATGATCAATTTTATCTTTCTTAACAGCTTTCCTCCAAATAAAAGGAAGTGACATTTTGAGTTATGACCCCATGCTAAGCTTGCTCAGCCACAGATGTGTGCATTGAATACCCTCAGTAGTTGGAATGTGAGAGTCAGTCTGATGAGACCAATCTAGACCATCTTTCAGCTAGCTAATTCCTCCTACTCCTTCCAAGATAATCCTTCTGAAATAGCAGGATACACAGTTGTATTTCCATTCAAATGAGATGTGTCAGTTCCACCGGTGGCTCTTGTGTTCTGAGGCATAAAACAGAGGCGGTATTTATGTGAGGACTGGATCTGCCTTTTCATTAAGTTGCACGAGACTGTGTAATGCTTAGCAGTTCTGATGGACAGTATATAGAAAACCGTTTTGCTCTGAGGGCATTTCCTCTATTTCAAAACTGGCTCACCAGGGTTAGAGTCAGAAGCTGAAGATCCTGTTATCCTTTCGTCTATTCAAACAGTAACTTCCGAGTGTCTGCTCTGTATCTGTCATTCTCCTGGGGAGGTAGCACTGAGCAAAAAAGACAAAGTCCTGCCCCCATGGAACCCATATTCTAATGGGGGAAAAGACAATGCATAAATAAATATTTCAGTGGGTCAGAGAATGGCAAGTACAGTAAAGAAGAATAAAGCAGGGTAAGGGGATATATGCCTTTGCGGAGAGGACTCTCTCTAAGGTGACACTTGAGTAGAGGTCTGAAGGAGGTGACCGAGTGACCATATGATTACTTAGGAGAAGACCATTTCAGGCAGAAGAAATAACAAGTGCAAAGGCCTGAGGGGGGATGGGATTGGCGTGTTTGAGGGAGGAGGAACATTATAGAAAATGCGGTCAGAGGCATAGAAAGGGGTCAGATCAAGTCGTGTTTTGAGTCTGTAGTAGGATTGGGGCTTTTTCTTGGTGATGCCTATGATGCTTTGAAGGGAGAAGCCTTAGCAGTGGGAGTATCTGCCTCAGGGAGGGACACAGTCTTAAGTTTTGAAAGAATCATTCAGGCTTCTGTGTAGAAAATACGGATGTGGGGCAAAGGAGGACACAGGGAGACCCACTCAGATACGACTGCAGTAATCCAGGTGAAATATAACAGTAGTTCAGAGTAGAGTAATTTAAAGGAAAGGTAGTTAAGAAAGAAGTGTAGTCAATTGAGGAGAGCAGCAGAGGAGAGCGAGAAAGATAAGCTGCTTCTCCTTTAGAGGAGAAGGTGCAGAAGTATGGAGGGGAAGCAGCCACCGTGCCTAAAGGCTGAAGTAAACCAGCATCCGCAATGGGTAGCCCTTCATGTTAGAGCAAAAATGTACAAATTCACAATAGAGAGTTTGGAGAGGGTGGGTTGCAGCAGGACTTAGGACTTAAGTCAGACCAGGGAATTTACAGGGCCAGCTGGGGAAGAGTCTGGTGGTGAGCAATGAGCTGGAGATCTTGGGGTTCTTGCGGTGAGGACTGTATGTCCAAGACAGAGGTCTAATATGAGGCCATGCAGTTAGACAAGTACAAGTCTTGGTCTGGGATGGCCAGTCTCTTAAGTCTGTTTTAATTCATTCCAGGCTCCACAATTCAGCTGCAGTGCATTTGTAGAAATGGAGGAGAGAGGCAATGAAAACTGGCTAGCCAGGTCCGCCAACATTTCTCACTGGTGAAGCCCTGTTCTTCCCACCTCTTTACCATATATTCATGCTCCGGGGATGAGTGATATGACAGAAGATGCAGAAAAGTGATTGGGAAATTGATAGTTTCCAGATGTATGGCCCTAGGGCAGATTTTTCTAACGTGAAATCACCTTTTTTTTTTTTTTCCCTGCATTGGATTGAAAATCTTGTTCCCTTTTTTTTTTTTTTTTTTTCCTTCCTGGCTATACCCACAACATGTGGAAGTTCCCAGGTCAGGGATTGAACCGGTGCCTAGGCAGCAACCCAAGCCACTGCAGAGGTAATACTGGATCCTTAACTCACTGTGCCACAGTATCCTTAACTCATTGTGCCACAGAACTCCACAATATCTTGTTCTTAAACATGATGTGAAAACTAGATATTGAAGAACTGAAAAAAAAATATTTCTGGACAAATGTATGTTGTACTTGCTGCAGTGGTTCATACATACAGTTATTACAATGATATTTTTATGAAATAAGTTTTATGTGTAGGCATAAAATATATTTTTTAAAAGAGTAAGATTGTGCCACATTTAAACATTTATTCAGGGATGTTTTCATGATCGTACTTGTAAACAAAACAAAAATGAAAATGGGCCGTACACAGCTTTCTCTCTGGAGTGTGAATTGTTGGTTTGTACTGCTTGCCTGCAAATTGATCTTATGTGAACAACGGGGTTGTTAATTAGGAAATACGATCTTCTGTGTCTTAGGAGGTTGACCTGCAAAGAAACATGTGCAAACATTTTTTTTTTTTTTTGCCCTAAGGGAAAGGGCGAGCCCTGGCACCTTTTCACCTGTAAGGATTATGTAGCTTTTGCTGTGATTGGTTGGTTGGTTTCTCTTCCAGATATGCTCCTGGTGTGTGTTTTCTGTTCTGACAGAGCCATGGCTTTGCCGCTCAACACGTCACCCCTATGAAAATGTGGGCAGGCTTTTGTGCGTTTGCTCTTGTAGCCTGGGAAGCATATTTCAACACACCATTCAGAATTGGCTGGAACATGCCTGTCACTCCCAGCTGACTCTGATGACGCTCTTGCCAACGTAGATTTACATCAACATGATTCTTTACTGGAAAAAGCTCATTTGGAATATACAGGGTGGCCTATTTAAAAGAGGCATAGCATCAATTTGAAGAGAACTATATTTTAAGGGAAACATCATAAGAAATATCCTGTCAATTAAATGCTCCTCAGAGCACTGAATTGTAATCAGCATCTCTCAAGAAGATTTTCTCTTCAGAAACTGTATGTTGCTTCAACTTCTGAAGAGTGCCTTCTCCTGCAAAGAGAAATCCGCTAATCTAGACTTTCTTCCTCAGCATGCAGGAATTTCCAGCTTCTTTCCCCACCTACATAATCCTGATTATATATTCATTAAAGAAGGTATGAAATGTAGTATGATAGCATGATATGGAAACATTGTATTTTCTACCTGCCTCCAAATTCAGTTTGTCAATTCAGTGGATAGATTTTGCTCTTAATATGAAATTGCCATATGTCCATCTTGCTTTTTTGACTCATTTTTAATATCCTAATGAATGTTTGGGATGGGCATATTACTCAGCTATATAGGTCTATAGACAGGAAACCAGGCACTCAAAAATAAAACCTGTTACCATAGCTGTTTAGAAAAAAATACACAACTGTCTTTACTATACAAAGAAAAATCCAATATCAGTGGCACATGACCTGTGATTACTATTATTATGACCCGTTGCTACTTACCCTTCATTTCTGTCATCCTAGGCTATTCAAAGTCGTTACGGTGATGGATACAGCTGAATGGCTTTGCAATTTTACCCCTTTTCTCAAGACAACCAGCAGAATTTTCAATGACACATGCTTTGATCTGTCTGCTTTTAAATCTCTTAAGCAGGGCAGCTCTAGACAGCTTCCTCTCAGAAGATTTTACAATCCTAATAGACTTCATCGTGAGTTCTATACTTGTTTAGACACATCAAAGTCAGGCTTTATACCAGGGGCCCCCTAGAAAGTTAAGGTCATCAGCTTCTTGTTGTAGCCATGGGCTTACTGTCATGCCTAGTGATAATGAAGATTGACATAAAGTGATCAGAAGTTGTGGGCTACAATATAGGAATACTGGAAAATGTCCTGCCATGTTATTTCTTCTGCTATGTTTTGACCAGAATTAGTATTATGGTCACAATTAACAGCACAGTGTTCTATGCTGTCTCCATATAGTACAGAGGGAAAGAAAAGATGTAGAAATAAGACAAATAAGAGTCTTCCTCTGTGAATTAACATGTACATTCTACACTTAATGTAGCAGAGCCTAGATGCAACACTTTAAATAGATGGGTTTACAGACCAATAAAATTGGTGGGAATCTGGGCATAAAAGAGACTCACAAAATTAACCATTGGCAGTGCTTTTCTAGACATTGTCCTTGAGAGAGGAACTGTTGGTTAACAGACTGACATTAGTCAAATTATGTCAGCCATCTTACTAATAACCTTTTTCATCTATTTTCTTTCTTTCATTGTTTCATTCTTTCATTCTTATGTTCTTTCTATCAATCATCTATTTATCTGTGTATTTTGTTCTGGCTCCAGTTCACCAAGCAGTCTTCTGATTACAGTCTTCATTGTTCTATAGGACTTTCTACTGAGAAGGAAAGTACTGGGTCAGATGGCCAAAGCATTATAATCAGAGCAGTGATTGTAATGCTCAGTGAAAAGAAGTTAATAAGCATTTGGATTGCATTCAGCAATTCCATGAGCTTGTATGATATGGATTAGCTTCTGAGAGAAGAGGTCTCCCTCGTGTGCTGAGAGATTCCAGTTTCTGAACCTATAAAAATCAGTGCCAGACTCTAATCTTAGTCATTTCTCCAAGGTATTGCCCATCTCCAGAGCCTTTGGGGAGAAAAATCTGCTGACCTTTTCAGGCGAAACTCTTTTCCACAGCCATGCCCTGAACATTTTCACTGGAAACCACAGTAGCACTAAATACATATCTTAAAGCTGTAATCACAGTAAGAATGAGGAAAAGTCGTATTGTTTCATTTCCTTAATCTCAATCCTCAGTGGTAGCTGTTTGGTAAGACAATCATGACTTTTGCTTTGAAATTGATTTTCTAATATGTCTAATGTTTAGCGCAGGATTAGTTGTTTGTTTTTATGGTGGTACAACATCGTTAAAAACTAGGTCAGCTGTTTTAGAAAACCTGTTCAGTACTCACAGGCAGTGTTTGGAATTTTCTAGACCTTTCCTTCCCCCAACCCTTCTCTCAGATCCAGAAACATGGAGGGCTCCCTGAAACATTACAGCTTTCACCCAAGAAGGCTTAATCCTCTAAGGAGTTTCATATTTTAATAGGGGGTTTTGAAGACAGAAAAGCCTTTGTGACCCAAGTACATGGATCTCAAGTTCTAGAATTACAGCTTTGTGGGCCAGGGTTCAGGTCAACCATGGTTAAGGGTTCTCTTAACCATGTTGAGAGAACGGGTTGTTTCTCATAAGAACAGTACACCAAAGGGGTATCTTTTCAACAGTACATACAATCTCATAGTGATGTATTGACTGTTAAGACTGTGACAAAAACGGATGAGAGGAAGTGATATAAAAGTGAGGGTCAGTTTTAAAACAAATTGAAACACTTTTTTTCTCAGGTCAATGTCCTGTAGAGAAGGACATCTGAATTAGTTTTCTAGGGCTACCATCACACATTACCACAAACTTGGTGGCTCAAAGCAACTGAAATTTTTTCATTCACACTTCTCAAGATGCAAGGTCAAGGTTTTGACAGGGCTGAATTCTGTACGGGAACTCCAGGGCAGAATCTGTTCTTTCCTCATCTGGCTTCTAGTGGATGCCAGCTTCTTCGACTTATGGCTACATCACTCTAGTTTTTGCCTCTGTCTTTTTTTTCTTTTCTTTTCTTTTTTGGTCTTTTGTCCTTTTGGGGCCGCACCTGCGGCATGTGAAGCTTCCCAGGCTAGAGGTCCAATCGGAGCTGTAGCTGCCAGCCTACACCACAGCCACAGCAACACAGGATGCAAGCCGCATCTGCAAACTACACCACAGCTCATGGCAATTCCGGATCCTTGACCCACTGAGTGAAGCCAGGGATCAAACCACGCAACCTCGTGGTTCCTAGTTGGATTCGTTTTCGCTGAGCCATGACGGGAACTCCTGCCTCTGTCTTTACACGCCCTCTCTGTGTCAGCCTTCTCCTCTGTCTCTCTGTCTTCCTCGGTGTCTCTTAAAAGGGTGCTTATCATATGATATTATCCTCATCTCAGGATCCTTAATTTAATACATCTAGAACCTCTCACAGTTTCTAGAGTTTAGGATGTGTATAAAGCTTCTTTTGGGAGCCACTCTTCAGCCCATTACAACAACTAAAGTTAGGCCTTGTTGTCAGAGTCCCTGAAACAGCCATGCACACAGCACTGGGTCTGGGCCACACCTGCGTGGACAGTGCTTTCTGACTACTCCACTGATCTTGAGGACTCCAGCTTGAAAAACCAAGACGACAGGGTTTCTTAGGGCAAGCAGCCAAGAACACTAGGATTCCTTCAAGTGGACAGTTGCCACGGCCACCGCACATCCAGTCCTACTCTCTTGATGTTTCTTCTCAAAGGCTCAGGGAAGGGATGAGAGAAAAATGGGGAAATGTTATTTATTTTATGTCCTTTGTATATAGAACTCTCTTGAAAGAGGAAGAAAGGAAAATTGTAGGCATAACGAGTTCAGAAAGAAAATGATGGGTGTTATTGCAATATTTTAGGGAACTTGGGTCCTGATTGCAGTGACTAAAATCAGCATTTTAAAACCTTGAATGTGGTACGTGTTTATGGTAAAAATCTCTACAAAAGATAATGGTATGTAAGTCCCCTTAGGCCTTTTCTCAGTCTTCCCAGCTTTCCATTTGCTATTCCCAGTGTAACTGCTCTTAGCATTGTTTGGTGTATCCTCCCAGAAACATTACATATATTAAAGTAAATATAATAAAAACATTGATAACCCTTACTGATAATTTCTATATGTTAAGCACAATGGTAGGTATTTTCATGGATTACTTCACTTAATTTTCACTACAAACCTAAAATATATCTGTAAGATATATCTCTGCCAAGTGAAATCATTGGTACAAAGATATGTTATTTTAAATATTAGAAGGCAAATTTTCTTCCAAAATTGTTTCATCATTTTACACACCTATTCACAGTATGCCAGAGGACCTATTTTTATTTTCACTCTCATGGTCACTGGTTCTGATCCACTTTTATTTTTCATCACTATTATGGATAAAATATGATATCAATGATTATTTTACCATTCTGTTTTAGGACTGAGTTTAACATCTTTTCATTGTTTACTTGACATTACTTTGCCCACTCTCTGTTAATATATTTTGTCATTTAAAAAATTGGGATGGAGTTCTTGTCGTGGCTCAGCAGAAATGAATCTGACTAGTATCCACAGGTACACAGGTTCGATTCCTGGCCTTGCTCAGCGGGTTAAGGATCCAGCATGGCCATGAGCTATAGTGTAGATTGCAGATGTGGTTCGGATCTGGCATTGCAGTGACTGTGGCATAGGCTGGCAGTTGTTACTCCGATTTGACCCCTATCTTGGGAACTTCCATATGTCGTGGATGGGGCCCTAAAAAGACGAAAATAAAATAAAATAAATAAAAATAAAAAAATTAAAAATTGGAATAATAATCATTTTGTTAATCGACTTGCAATAACTGAGTATATTTAGGAAATTACCTCTTACAACTGTTTTGAATATTTTTCTCGATTTTTTTCCTTTTACTTTATAGGTTTAAAATTTACATATAAATAGTTTAATTTTTCATTGCGGTAAAAATACCTAATAGAATCCATCATCTTCACCATTTAAAAATGTACAGTTCGGTAGTGTTAAACATATTCGTGTTGCTATGGAACAGATCTCCAGAACTTTTTCTTCTTGCAAAACTGAAACTCTATGCCTGTTAAACAATAACTACCCTTTCCTCTCCCTCCCAATCCTTGATAGCCGTCATTCTACTTTCCATGAATTTGGCCACATTAGTTAGCTCCTATAAGTGGAATTATACAATACTTGTCTTTTTAAATCACTGGCTTATCCCTCTTAGCATAGTGTTTTCAAAGGTCACTCGTGATGTAGCATGTGACAGGATTTCCTTCCTTTTTAAGGCTGATTAATATTTCATTGTGTGTAGATACCACATTTTGCGTGTCTGTTCGACTGGCAATGGATACTTGGGTTGCTTCCATCTGTAGGCTGTTGTAAATAGTGCAGCTGTGAAAGACCCTGATTCAATTCTTTTGGATACATATCCAGAAGCGGGATTGCTGGGTCATGTGGTAGTTCTATTCTTAATCTTTTGAAGACTCTTCTCCCTGTTTTTCATAGCAACTGTACCATTTCACAGTCCTACCAACAGTGTACAAGGGTTTCAGTTTAGCCACATCCTCATCAATGCTTATTTTCTGTTTGTTTGTTTTTTAATGTATTCATCCTAATGGGTGTGAAATTATATATCATTATGGTTTTGTTGTATTTCTCTTAGTATTAGTGGTATTGAGCATCTTTTCATATGATTGTTGGATTTTTTTTTATCATCTTTGAAGAAAAGTCTACTCAGGCCAATTGCCTGGTTTTTCATTAGGTCATTTGATTTTTTGCTTCTAATTTTTTTTTAATACAGCAGAGTTTAGCTAACTTTCTTCCATGTACTGCTTTTATAACATGTTTAAGGACTGTGACTCCATTTTAAATTTACATTGTCTTTTACCTTGTTTTTATCCTCGTTCTTTTAAGGTTTTTCTTTATATATTTAATTTTTTCACATTTCTGTTATTTGTTTTGATGTGAAGAATAAGGAGGAGTTCCCACTGTGGCTCAGCGATAATGAACCTGACTAGGATCCATGAGGACATGGGTTTGATCCCTGGCCTTTCTCAGTGGGTTAAGGATCCAGCAATGCCGTGAGCTGTGGCGTAGGCCGGCAGCTGTGGCTCGGAGTTGTCTCCTAGTCTGGAACTTGCATATGCCATGGGTGAGGTCCTTAAAAAACAACAACAAAAAAAGAATAAGGAAAAGGCCCAGGTTTTTTTGGATAGCTTCCCCCCATTTATAAAATAATCACCAATCATATACTAACTTGCAGGATCTGAATACTTTAAGTAGGCTTTCTTACCAAGTACCCCACTTTTACCACTCCTACAGCTTGTTCTAAGTGTGATGGTCTTTCTTGCTGTATTTTGTTTGCACTGCTCTAAATGGTAAATGTTAGCTATTAATATAATTTAAATGTTTGGAAGATTAGGCTTAAAAACACTTTATTGAGCACTATTTCCTTGGAAAATAAATATTAACATTCCTTTTGGGGGGAGTAAATACAAAAAATGTTTTCAGTGCTACTGGAGGCCAGTGAAAGAATGACTTCCATGCTATAGTATGTTTCTTCTTGCAAATGTGAAATGATGACAGAGTTTCTACAAAAGAAGAGATGTCTGTTTCAGGACATCTATCTAAATGAATTTCTTGGGGGTAAATTTAGGATCCTGACAGTGCCACCCGAAAGGAAAATGTAAAACCCTTATGACTACATGAAATCATACCTACCATCTTGAGGTACAGATAAAAGAATAGGAGTCTGCATTTGGGCTTGTCAAGGCCTGGCTTTACTATAATTTGGCTATAAGATTATGTCTGCTATTCCTCTGAGCATTGGTTTTCCGATGTGCTAAATAGGGATACAGAGCACACATGAAAAATTTGAAAAGGTTGTTTAAGCAATTAAACATGATAATTTGTAAGATTTGTACTTTATACACTATTACATGCTCCAAGAATGATGTTGATAATTGTTATGGTAATTGTTATGGGTAACAACAACAGTAATTATGGTGAGAGAAGATCCTGCTGGTGCAAGACACATTCTTTCAAGCAGTCCATGCCCAACATGATATACACGCCTGAGACAGCAGGGCCAGGCTCCTAATCCCAGCATTGTATAAGGGCCCATTGAATTTATGAATTCATTTGAAGCGTTAAAACTCAAAAGGTTATTAGTCAACTCTTAAACTTAGTTGGCCTACTATTAGAAAAAATTTCCCTAGCCAGCTTTTTCTTCTTCTAGTCTCCTCTTTATTACACTAACTACGTAGGTTTTATTAGCTACTCAAAGAATGTAATTTCAGGTTGCTTGAAAGGAAAGAAATTGGGGGCATAAAGATTGCTTTTTTGGGGGGGAGGTATAATCAGTCTCTTTTATGTGATGCTTCTATCTCTAAAATAAAAGAATCTTTTCTCCTATGATGTGAAAAGAGGAAACCAGTTTCTGTGAAATGAAAATAGATGAAATTTCAAATAAATATCCAACAGAAGTTTCTCAAGACAACTTTGTAGCCAGAGCTAGTTGTTATGTTTCAGTGAAGTGTGTTACTCTGAAACAACGAAATGGTTGTAGCACAATTAGAATGATTAAGAGCTCTTTTTCTTAGGCACATCCATTGAAATTTTTTCTGCATTTAAATAGTAACTGTAGGAATTTCTTAAGGTGAGCTTATTGCCTGGACAAAGGGTTGAAAAAGAAAAGAAAACGAAAAAAAAAGATAAGGTCAGTTATTTAGAGCTATTAGAGGAAAGGGTGACTTGGAAAGATCATCTTAGGTTTTGAAGGGTACACGGTAGGGGAATGTGAAATCTAGCACTCAGATTATTTGATGGAGCCCAGTGTTCCTTTTAGTCTGACCCAGAAGTCTTTGGGGACCGGGAAGGAAGGAAAGTGGGAGGAAGTCATCATTAATTCAGTATCTCTGCTTACTGGCCATGTGTTTTATTTTTCTCCATAACTGTCTTTTAATTTTTCTCTTGCTTTGACCCTGGATTTGGAGTGCAGCATCGCATACCCAATTTCCACTTGCACTAGGTGCCTTGAGTGCAAGAAGCAATTATGTAGAAATGAATTAACAGAGCAATTTACAGTATGTCTAGAGACCTTTGGTCTTGTTCCTCCTCTGCCACTAGCTAGCTGTGTGACCTCAGACAAATTGCCTAAATTCTTACAGGCTTCATTTCCTCAAATGTAAGAGAGGGTGTGGGGAGTTCATCTCTAAAGTCCTTTTCAGTGAAAAATGAGCTTGTCCTTCTTTACCTGGATAATTCCATCACTTGCTGAAGCATCAATAGTCACTCGTTTCCTAGCTACTGATGGCATATTTCCTTCAAACTTGAAAGGAAAGGAAATCCCAAATTTAATCCACTATTATATTTGGCTCTGTTTTCATCCAGGCTTCTCTGCCTCATGGATTCCATGACCTCATATGAAATCTTTCACTCAAATAATTGAGCAATGAAAGTGAAGCGGGGGTGGCGATATATTGGGAAATGGGATTAACAGACCCGCACTACCAATATATAAAATAAACAGCACGGATTTACTGTATAGGAAGGGAACTATATTCAAAATCTTGCAATAACCTATAATGGAAAAGATTCATACCTATTTATGAATCACTTTCTGTAAACCTGAAACTAACACAGTGTTGTAGATCAACTATATATCAGTTTTAAAAACAGAACAAGTAATTGAGTGATGGTAACAGGAAGGAAATCCTCTTCCATCTAAACTTTGTATAACTGTACCCCTATTTTTGTTTCTGCATGTGTTATAAATGCATCAAGTATTTTAAAGTTTGTGAGAATTACCTCTTGTTGCAAAGTATACTGAAGACTGACAGAACACTGTAAACCAACTATAATGGAAAAAATGAAAATCACTGAAAAAAGTATACTGAAGACAATGCTTATAAAATAATTCCTCATCTTTTTCCCTCCACTCATTTCTGTTTTAGAGTGAAAACACCAGTAAGGGGTTGGGTCCGGGGGAGTAACAGATGACTATTCTAGTAAAACACAGGAGTAGATTATTAGGTCATTATTAAAAATAGCTTAAATATTTGAGCATATTATAAAACAATAAATGATAAAAGATTGTTAAGTATTTGGAAAGTGGTAGTAAATTTTCTCTACTTAACAAAAAAAATACATTAATTCTTATTCTTGAGGGTATATAAAGAAGAAATATTTATAATGTAGTTGTTTGGGGCCAGAATGATTAGGATTCAGACCTTTAGTCTCCAGTGAGACTTTTTGTGCTTGGTTTTAAAATAGTAAGCAAAATTAACATTAAAATTTAAAGTATTATTTAAATTATTCCATATTTTCATATATATTCTATAAACTTCTATAACATGATTTTATATTCCTACTCTTTATTCAGCCATTTAAAAAATGTTAGATATTTAACTGTTTTCAGTGATCCTAAAATATTTCTATTTGTTTTTATTCATTTTTTTTTTTTTAGGGC
This sequence comes from Catagonus wagneri, assembly GCA_004024745.2. NCBI lineage: Eukaryota > Metazoa > Chordata > Mammalia > Artiodactyla > Tayassuidae > Catagonus > Catagonus wagneri. The sequence goes on from PVHT020000166.1 coordinate 11,272,288, forward strand.
CCGCAACCGCGGCATATGGAGGTTCCCAGGCTAGGGGTCCAATCCCCCTATGTGGAGCCCCGGGCTACGCCACAGCCAGAGCAATGCCAGATCCGAGCCACGTCTGTGACCAACACCACAGCTCATGGCAATGCCAGATCGTTAACCCACTGAGCAAGGCCAGGGATCAAACCCGCAACCTCATGGTTCCTAGTCGGATTCGTTAACTGCTGAGCCACCACGGGAACTCCCTAAAATATTTTTAAAGATCAGTCCTGGATTGTTGCTTTAGGATAGATTCTTAGATTTGTCGTGCATAGAGTTAAAGGAGCTTTTAAGAGACATTCTGAACTGCTTTTTAGAAACTGTTATTAAAGATTGGTCAACAGGGACCTGCTGTTTAGCACAGGGAACTCTGCCCAATATAATGAGATGGTCTGTATGGGAAAAGAATCTGAAAAAGAATATACATGTTTAACTGAATCACTTTGTTGTACAGCAGAAATGATCACAACATTGCAAATTAACTATACTTCAGTGAAACTTTAAAAAATGAAATAAAAAAGAAACCTTTATTAGCATGCTAGTCGTGTATCACATTGCCATATCCCTGCATTATTATTCCAAGTGCTGACTATTCTACAATTAAAAAAAATTCACTGGATTAGTAGGACCAGGAATAATACCTAATATGATGCAATTGATTAATATTGACGCTACATTTTTTTATAAGTGCATAGAAATGTTTGTTCTTTGTGAATTGCATGTGTTATTTGTCAGTCAGGATATTAACTGTTCTTATACCATCTTGTTTTTCACAGAAATATTTTTCTCAGTTTGTAATTTGCCACCTGATTATTTATATTGACTAGATATAAACCAATTTTTTTCAAACAATAGCCCGAAAAATTATTTTTCTTTTGGAAAGCTGTATTTACTGCTTTCATTCATAGGAAAGCTTTCAACTCCAAATTACATTAGAATTCGCTTTTCTAGTTTTTTTAGCACTCTTTGTTTTTAATCACTCTGCAAATAATTAAAAGGAAGATATTTACTTTAAAATTGGTGTAGGAGTTCCTGTCGTGGTGCAGTAGAAACGAATCTGACTAGGAACCATGAGGTTGCGGGTTTGATCCCTGGCCTCACTCAGTGGGTTAAGGATCCGGCATTGCTGTGAGCTGTGGTGTAGGTCGCAAATGCAGCTCAGATCTGGCTTTGCTATGGCTCTATGGTAGGCCGGCAGCTACAGCTCCGATTTGACCCCTAGTCTGGGAACCTCCATATGCTGTGGGTGTGGCCCTAAAAAATAAAAAAAGACAAAAAATAATAAAAAAATTAAAATTGGAGTAATAGTAGACCATTTTAATAAAGATTGAAAGGATGCAAGATTATTTCGTGTTCATTTATTATACTATTGTCATCAAAGCCAGGAACTTAATTGAATTCATACCTATAGAGCCTTTTGTAAAATGTCAGAAACTGAACAAAAGCAAAAATAGTCACATGTAAAGTAACATGTTAATATTTTTAAAAGCAGATTCTTCCAAATGCCCTCTCCTCTAGGAGGGCCACTTGGATTGGATTCTAAAATAGTTTTGTGATTAATTAAATGTTTTCACATGAATACAGTTAGTAAAAAGAATTTCAAAGAGTATAACAATGCTAAATTGTTTTCTTTACAATTTCTAATGCTGTTAAAAAAAACCTAAAACCTAGATTTACAACTATGATTATAATAATATTCACTCTTCATCATATTATATATATTATATTTAAAGATATTTATTAACAGATATTTTTCTGATAACCATTAGTGACACATTTGTACTAATGTTTGAAGACTGTAAAAAAGTGTAAAGAAGAACTAGGTCTGAAATTTTTTGAAATGTGTGACCTTGGGCAAGTACCTAACATTTCTATCATTGTTAACATCTATATAAATGAAGGGCATAATTCCTTAGCACTTTAACAAGTTAAAGTATGTAGAAAACTATTTTATACATCTAAAAATTTAATAAAGACAATATAAAATTTAATAAATTTTTGTAGTATGTCAAAGCACATTTCTGGTATTACCTATATAACTTCAAATATCCAGTAAATACTAAAAATGAGCCCAACTTTATGTTTTCAAATGTATGTATATTTAAATTTACATAAAATATCTTATTGACCTAATGTTTAACTCATTATCTGAGTTTTTCTGTCTGCATAATGAGTGCAAATGAATGTGTGGATTTATACATACATGAATCTATATAGATAGATTGCTAGATAGACATGTACTATATAGAATCAAATATTGCTGCTTTCTTTTGAAAAGTCAACATTAGGAGTTCCTATTGTGGTGGAGTGGAAATGAATCAGACTAGTACCCATGAGGACACAGGTTCGATCCCTGGCCTTGCTTATTGGGTTAAGGATCTGGCATTGCCATGAGCTGTGGTATGGGTCACAGACGGCGGCTCGGATTCCATGTTGCTGTGGCTGTGGTGTAGGCCAGCAGCTATAGTTCCCATTCAGCCCCTATCCTGGGAACCTCCGTATGCCACAGGTGAGGCCCTAAAAAGAAAAAAAAAGTCAGCATTAGACTGAATTATATTTCTCAAAACACATTTACTTTTGTACAGAAAATATGTGGAGCCGCATTTTTCTCCCAGTTCACATTATAAAATATTACTTTACTGCTACAGTGCTGCTGATAGAATCCAGTGAGAGATACTATTGCTGTGACGTATTTTGCCTCAATTAAAGTATGCATCGATTTTTGGACAAAAATTATGTAAATAAAGGTCTCAATTTCATATAGGTACAATGAGCCACAAATGGGTATATGCTAACATTTTTGTTCAAAACATTTATCAGATACCATACTTTGTTGTTAGATTTGCAGAGTACAGGGAGCTACATTACAAGAATGACAAATTCTCAACAAAATAAAGAATTTTATTCCCTCTAGACAGGAAAGAAAAAAGAAGTGTGATAATATTTGCCTGTTACAATTAAATGCATTAGTAAAATATATAAAATATAGTTACAAAAATGCCATAATTGTTAATTTTAAGAAGTGGAAAAGAACTTTTTTGGGGGGGGGTTCTATTTAGGGCCGCACCCATGGCACATGGAGGTTCCCAGACTAGGGGTCAAATCAGAGGTGTAGCTGCTGACCTACACCACAGTCATATCAACACCTGATCTGAGCTGCATCTGCAACCTTCACTACAGGTCACAGCGACACCAGACCCTTAACCCACTGAGCAAGGCCAGGGATTGAACCTGTGTCCTCATGGATGCCAATCAGATTCATTTCCCCTGAACCATGACAGGAACTCCCAGAAGAACATTTTAAAACAATGATAATGCCACCTTTGAATTAGTATTGTCTAAATGTTACACATTTTGAATGCTTCTAAATTTTCGCTAGTATAGGTAATGCTGTTGTGAACATCTTTGGCTGTATCTTTTAGCTTGTCTGGAACTGATTGTTTAATGCATGATTTCCGCTACATTTTGTCACATTGCTTTTCAAGAAATTCATGTCAAGTTACAGTGCCTCAGCAATATTGTGTCATTTTAGCAATATTGAATACTGTAATTTTCTTAAAATGATTGTTCTTTAGATGGTACAAATGCTATCAATATTATTTTCAGAAAGGATTGGTATTTCTGCATTTGTTTGTTTTCCCTTTGTAAATCCATTTGCCAGAACTCGGATTGTTTTCAGCATTCTACCTGGTGGATCTTAATGACTGATTGTTTCTTATATATGTAATTAGTTCTTTTCTTTCCACACAGATTTGATTCTTTGCTTAATTTTTTTTTGTCCTTTTTGTCTTTTTAGTGCCATACTCATGGCATATGGAGGTTCCCAGGCTAGGGATTGAATAGGAGTTATAGCTTCTGGCCTAAGCCACAACCACAGCAATGCAGGATCCGAGCTGCATCTGAGACCTACACAACAGCTCACAGCAACACTCAGCCTTTAACTCACTGAGCAAGGCCAGGGATGGAACCCGAGTCCTCATGGACACCAGCTGGGTTCCTTAACCACTGAGCCATGACGGGAACTCCATCTTTGCTTAATTTGAAACAACTGTTTCTACGTCTTTTGCTGTTTTAGTTTTTTAATATTTCTTGTAAAGAATTTTTGTTTCTGTAACTAGTTATACTTCATAGTATATTTGCTTTTCATATTTAGAAAAACTAACTGTAGTCCATAGGATATATACCTTGGAAAATAATTCAAACATGTTACCTCAGGTTTATTTGTAAGATCTATCATTCTTCTTTTGTGAAGCTGTTTAATATCTGTTTAATGTTTTGAATAATCCTATTGCCACTGATGTAAAAAAATAGAGGCATACCGATTCCCTTCAAGTGTTACATCTTAGAATTTGTCTGATATTATTTCAAGACATTAGCTGAACAAGTTAGAACCCACATTCTGGGGTGCATGTAGCCTGGATACAGTTAATAGAAAACTAAATATCTCCTCCCATTACCTTCCTTGACATTAGTGATTATTCCTTTACATTTATCTCAGGCCTACTCTCCTAGTCTGTTTTCCCAGATTCACAGTTTTAAGATTTATGTTTCATAATTGCAACATCACTGTATGAATGCATAGAGGGGATTCTGAACTCAGCTGTCCCACTGGCATTCAAATGAATAACTTCTTTCACCAAACTTTTCAGGAGACAAGGACTGTTGAGGGTATCACTTTAAAACAAGTATTCATGGGCAATGGGTAAATGTGAGGTTTTTCAAAGTAGAAGCTCAGAACCTCAATATAGGATTTATGGGGTTTAACGGATTTTAGGAGCCCAGAGCTTATGAAAGTATGCAATTCTTATTAAGAATTTTATCCCTGAGCGTGACTGTGGGGCACATCATGTGCCCAGGAATCTGTAAAGCCAACTTGAGTTTCAGTCACAGACACTGCAGACTGGCACTTCGCAGGCTTTTGAACGTGATTGGACTGCCTCAGGTTAATCTCTGGCTCAGCTGCAAGGAGTTTCTTCATCTCTTCCTCACATTATTTTCAGACTCTCTTTTTTCTCTCCTATGTTTTTAGCTCTGTTCTTCCTTTAAAAAAGGAAGAGAGGAAAAGGAGGAGAGGATGCGGGGGAGAGACAGAGAGAGACAAAGAGACAGTCTATGGTACACCCACCACCTGGTGGAATGGCAATAAATTAATAGTAAAATTATCCTAGCATTTAAAATTCTTTCTTGAGATTCTCCTATTTGTACCTGGAAGATGTCTGATAAAAACAATGGACTTTACTTTCTTTGTGAAGTACTGGATCATTTTGTACAGATTAATAAGGAGATCACAGTAGACAAAACCAAAATATCTTCCTTTCCTTTTTGAGCCTGTCTCTGTAATACAACGTTTGTAATACTGTTAGCTTAAAGGAACTTTATTATAAGTCCTTCAGACAAATATGCATAAGAAGGTAAGTAGAACAGTGGTGTAATTTACAAATTGTATTTCATTTTCTGTATATATTTGAAATGTCCAAAGATATAGTATGGATTCTATTCCATCTACTCTGTGGCCATGCATATAGTATACTATATTTTATCCTACTTATTCTTTTCTTAAACCATAAACCATGATTTTAACATAATTTAAGGGAAAAAAGAGAATGTTTTAAATTAAAACAGTGCCTAGAGGAAATATATATAAATATATAACATAACGTTCTGCCCCTGGGATAATACTTTTCCATCAAACCTTAAAATGGAACAGAGGTTCAGATTATCTATTTCACTACATAAACGTTTACAATTCCCTAAACTCTGGTTTATGAAAATCCATAAAAATTTCCTTTTTAGATTAATACAGATTTAATGCTTAGTCCCTTGGCTGAGAATTCAAATTTACTCTTTCTGTAATAGTCAAAAGGTCATTGTCAATAACAGCCACATTAAGAATGGTTATTTCAGCATTTAAAATTAATCAAATCGATCCTTTCTACTTTATGTGCTTAATATTCACTTAGAAAGGCTACGTGATCAAAACATTAAGGACTGTGAATTTGGAAGGGAGAAAGAGGAAGGAAAGGGTGGTAGTAATGGTGGCTTTTCCTTTCGCGAAGACAGAATTGCGGTTGGGGTAGGTTATTTGACATTTTACTGTTTTGATCAGTGGTTAAAACACAGTTGTAATCACATACTAATACTAAGTAGATTTTCTGAGTAAAGTAAGACTTCAGCTTTGTTTTAACATAGCAGATAACATCCCGATCCATGTAATCATAAAGAGAAGCAGAAATAAATCTAAAATCCTAAAATTTTCCATTCTTCCCTCCCTCTTCATAGAACATAATTCATACTTATCCACGCTGGCCCGGGGAGGCATTGAAACTTTTTTTTTTTAGGGCTGCCCCTGCTGCATGTGGAGATTCCTAGGCCAGGGGTGGAATCAGAGCTACAGCTGCCAGCCTACACCACAGCCACAGCAGTACAGAATCCAAGCTGTGTCTGCAACCTATACCATTGCTCACGGCAACACCAGATCCCTAACCCGCTGAGCAAGGCCAGGGATTGAAACTGTGTCCTCATGGATTCTAGTCAGACTTGGTTCCGCTGAGCCTCAATGGAAACTCCGGCATTGAAACTCACCTTTTTTTTTTTTTTTTTTTTGTCTTTTGTCGTTTTAGGGCCACAACCGTGGCATGTGGAGGTTCTTAGGCTAGGGGTCTAATCGGAGCTACAGCTGCTGGCCACAGCCTCAGTTATAGCAACGTGGGATCCCAGCCACATCTGCCACCTACACCACAGCTCACGGCAACACTGGATCCTTAACCCACTAAGTGAGGCCAGGGATCGAACCTGCAACCTCATGGTTCCTAGTTGGATTTGTTTTCTGCTGAGCCTCTACGGGAACTCCCCTGGCGTTGAAACTCTTTACACCACATCTCAAAGTCATGCTTATGTCTCTCATCTGATAAAACTCATTGTCTTCTCAAAAATAAATAAATAAATAAATAAATTCCTTGAGGAGTTCTTTTAAATCCTTGTTCCGTCTTACTTGTCCAGGATTTTCTCTCATTTTTGCATATGTTCCAGCTCAGCAGTGTTACTTTCAGAACTTCCTTTGCCCTTTGATTTTGCCCTTCTATAGGCTTAATAGCTTCACTTATCAAAATCCATCCTTTAGGGCCTTCCCAAATATCACCTCAAATTCTTGTTACTTATTGTCAAATGTGGGGTTGACCTTTCCATTCTGTAAAATACTGTTATTTCCTAAGGAGCTTACATGTGAAAATAAGGACAGTGTCTCATTTATCTTGAAATCGCCATTATGCAATTTCTCACTCACTCTCTTACATAGAACATTACTCATCTTATTTAGAGGCTGAATAGATCATTAAATGGATAACATCAGTGGGGCCATGGAATTGATTTACTTGAGTGAAATCTATATACAAAGCACTTAATAAATATTAAATGCTGTCAATCCTCAATTATTCATGGGTATATTATTTGCATTATAGCTGTGATATGACTTTAAAGGTCACATTTACATAATGAATGAGTCTGCCTGATGAAGTCTTTAGTTGACATAAATAGGTTCTTAGTGTGTGTCCATCTGACAGAGATTTGAAATGAAACCTCTGTAAATCAATTTTATTATTTAATTACCACCAATTCCCCTTTACCATCTTAGTCAAAGGCTTTTAACTGCTTTGCCTAAATCTGAAAGCTGATACTGATCTTTCCCAGCATTTTATGGGGGACCATGGAAAAAGCTAATTGGGAGATTAGAATTCAAAAGGCCAGAAGTTTTCCATTCCTCCTTCCATCAGATCTTCATAGTGGAGTTGTGTTAATCTGTGAATTAAGTTGTTTAGTTAATCCAGGAAACTTCATGATGAAAGCAAAAGAACTTTTGGTAGGGAGAGATTCTGTCTCTTTGTGTTCTTTCTTCTCTATCTCTCTCTCTCTCTTAGTGTTTAAAATGCACCGTGCAATTTTACAATCAATAAAATCATAAAAATATGGCTCTCACTAAGGATGTTAGCCTAGATTAACTACAGGATTTTGGGGAAGGATGGGTTAGTTGATGGGTTTATTTGTAAGCCTTAGATAAAACCCCATGAAGAAAGAAGACTACATTTTATTGAAATTCATAATGTACAGTATATATAGAAAATTATAGGGAGTACAAGATATCATTTACTATTACATAATATTTTGAAATTAAGGCAAATATGAAATCATTAGCTTAGCCACCAGGACCTCCAGTGGTGTTTGCCTAGCAGTGATCTATGTGGACAGGTTTTGGAAACTGTCAGCAATTTTATTCAGTCGGGTCCAGTGGCAAGGACTGGGATTTACTTGATAAATTCATGCTAGATAAAACCTTTTGTGCACATTAGCATGACAACCAGTGTGCATAAAATACAATAGAAGCAGCATTCATTTGTAATGTGTTTTATACCCAAAGAATTAACAGTTTAGGAAAGGAAGCAAGAAATGAATTAGATGACTTACAAATATTTCTGCTTTTTTGCAGTTTCAAAGATAGGGAATTTGTGTATATTTACTTTAAAAATGCCTTGTAGGCAAAGAAATGACTGGAAGAAACAATAACTCTAATAAAAGCTAAATTAATGTTTCCAAATCTGGTAACATTAGGAAGAAGGCAGTCACTTGAATTATCATAGTCTAGCACCAACTCTTTTAGAATGCTCATGTTTTAAAAGTTGATAGCAGATGTACTAGGAAGTCTTTACTTCAAAAAGACTGCAGAGCTTTTTTTTTTATCAGATGGGAATGCATTCAGCTATGAGTAACAGAAAACTAACAGCAGTTTAACTGTCTAAGGGTTTATTTGTCTTGTGCAAAGGATGCTGGAGGTAGCAGTCTAGGGCTGACACAGCAATCCAGTGATATCATCAAAGACATGGTTTCCTTTTCCTCTTTCTTCTCAGCCATCCTTAGCATAGTGTCTCGCCCTCTGCTTGTCCCTCATGGTCACATGTGGTGGGACTACTGCTCCTCTAGCATTGGATCCTCATTCTGAGCAGAGTGAAAAAAGAAATGGAAGGAAAGCAGGAATGGTGGCCTCTCTATCCGGGAAGCCAGGGTTTCCCAGGACCCTGTGGCTTCTATCTCCTAGACAGGAACAATATGACAGGACTAGCTTCAGGGAGGCTGAGGAGCATGGGTTTTTAATTAGACATATTTGCGGGTGAACAGCACTGGGCTTGTAAAAATGAAAAGGAAGTAGAGACTGGATTTGGATATACAATCAGCAATATCTACTATAGCCCTGTAGTTCAGACAAAGCTAAATTTGATGAGACTGGAAAAATAATTAACTGATGAGATATGAAAAGCAATATACCTGAAACTACCGACTTATTTGGAAAAATAGATTTTCTTATATAATGTCCAAGATTGGTAAGGAGGAAAATAAAATGAGTGTTTCAAACAGAAAACCAGGTATTACCTGTATATAATTCTGTTAAGGATCTAATACCAAAAAAACTGAGCTAAGTTTAGGTTAATGACAAGTTATTCATGTTCTGCACTATCAAGACTTCCTTTATTTCCTAGACAAATGGTCTAGCTTAATTTGCACATGTGACACATGACTGAAGTAGTTGAACTGGAGCCTCTCTGATCTTTAATTCAGTGATCCTGCTTTATCGAGCTGTGTTGGAATCGAACTCTGACAGCAGCAGAAAATACCAAATGGATGTATTTGGTAGCGATTTATAGCTGAGACAGAAATGAAAAGGGAGAATGAGGTAACTGATTAATGGTGCCCCCCCATCCCTCTGTGGTCTGAGATAGCTTGATAAGTGAATGTCTAAGTTGGAGTCAGTTTAAATGATCCATGTTTCAAATCTCTACTTTCTTCCATGGGTAGGGAAGTAGGGTCTGAAAATAAAAGTTTGTAATCAGAGTCATTTCGTTTTTAAAGCATGAAAGCTACTGTGCCTATCTCAACCAATAGCTAGTAGTGCTAAGCAAAGTGTCTGTATTTAAATATTTAAAAATTTCCCTGACTGGGAGACAAACAGATTTTGCACACAGCCAAAATATTACCTCTCTTTAGCTAGGTTTTCCCCCATTCATCATCTCTTAACTATTGCCAACATTAGAGTTTCATCCTTGTCTCTTCTCAGTGATAGAGATTTTGGCTTCTCTTCTCCCCAGTTCACCTCGTTTGTGTTCTGATTGGTCTGCAATATCATTTGGATTGAGAAATAGTAGAGCAGAGCGTGGCTGGATTGGCTTAGAATCTGCCCATTCCATCATCTGTGTACTGCCTCTTACACATTGCTGTCCTAAGTGCCAGGGGTGTGAAAATGAAGGGTTTCTGGTCTTAGCTATCTAAGGGCTCTTCTTAGGGCTCTTTCTATTGGGGGGCTTTAGCTGTAATTGTGGACAAAAGACTGATTTATAAAGGTGTTATGACCTTTAAATGTGTTTCATGAAGCATGACGAATTGGTCTCATGGCAATGCTCCCACGCCCAGACAAGCCGAGATTGGTACTTTACACTGATTTGTAGAAGACATAAATTCCAGCGTTTCATATCCGTCAACTGAAGAAGTAAACTTCTTGTCATTACCTCTGCTTTTTTTTTTATTGCTTGCAAGGTAGCTATTCCTTTTCCCCCATCATTGAGCATCTGGCCGTTATTCCTCACTACATCTGAAAGGGAATATTTGCATAGTTACCAGCCATTATCAGAGAGAATTTCATTTTACTCTTGGCAGGACATGGATAGCCTGAAATCTAGAAAAGACTTGCAAATCATCTCTTTGTTATTCTACTGGATGGGGCTTGCATTCTGTACAGAATTTCCTTTTGACTTTTTATCACTAGTCCATGCCCAATCCTATCCTTATTAAGAATGGAATAAATCTAAGATACAGTCTTTTCTGCTAAAACTGATAGTTCATGTTACTATATGGTAGTTGATATTAATGCGTATCACATTAATGCATTGTTTTTGCCAAAATATCCTCCACCTCTCCATCAGGGATAAGGATGTAGAAGTACAAAGATGGTAAAGAGGACAGAGAATACTCCCAGACATGAAAGCAGTAATTAACCGATTTCATTTATTTTTATTATAAATAAGTACAGTTTATTTACAGTGTTACATTAGTTTGAAGTGTACAGCAAATCGATTGAGTTATGTGTATGTATATTTATTCTTTTCAAATTCCTTTCCACGATAGGTTATTATTAGATACCGAGTATAGTCCCCTATGCTACACATAGGTAGTCCTTTTGGTTTACCTATTTTATGTGTAGTAGTGTCTATGTTAATCCCAAATTCCTAATTTATCCCCCCCACACCTAGACCCTTTGGTAACCATGCTTGTTTTCTACATCTGTGAATCTATTTCTGTTTTGTATCTTTTTGTAAATTTATTTTGTATCTTTTTTTTTAGATTCCACATATGTGATGTCATATGACATTTATCTTTGTCTGACCTACTTAGTATGATAATCTCAGTTCCATCCATGTTGCTGCAAATGGCATTATCTCATTCTTTTTTATGACTGGGTAATATTCCATTGCACATATTGTACCATGTCTTCTTTATCCATTCATCTGTCGGTGTACATCTAGGTTGTTTCTGTGTCTTGGCTATTGTAAATAGTGCTTTTATGAACATTGGAGTGCATGTATCTTTTCAAATTGTATTTTTGTCTGTATGTCTGCCCAGGAGTGGGATTGCAGAATCACACAGCAACTCTGTTTTTAGTTTTCTAAGGAATCTCCATACTGTTCTCCATAGTTGCTGCACCAATGTAGATTCCCACCAACAGTATAGGAGAGCTCTTTTTTCTAACCAATTTTATTTTGAAGTCCCGAAATGTATTAGTAGTATATATGATTAAGCGTTAGCTGATGCTTGCAACAGAGATATACAGTGGCTCAAGCTCAAGAAAAAAATCAGGTCTTGTGTTCTTCTACCCAATTGTTCAGGGACTAGGCTGGTGGAGACTTTACCATCTTTAATACGTGGTTTCAAGGTTGACCTTGGGGACAGCACTGTTCCAGACAGCGAGAGGGAAAAACCGCAAGGGATATAGATAGAAATCCATCCTGTGATCATCCTAACTGCAAGGGAGGCTAGGAAATGAAATCTAGCATTCCTGTCCAGAAAGAGAAGGATTTTGATAAACGGTCAGCAGTGTAATTCATTTTCCAATGACAAACTAGCTAAAAATCAGATTAGAAATGATTGTAATTGAACCTGATCTTTTGACAAGTCTATATTTTCATCAAGCCTGTAGATTGCTTAAGAAGTATAACAAGCCTCCCAGAATTTCAGGTACTTACTAAGTAGACCTGGAAAATGATGTTATTTATAAAACTGCTTTTCCGAAGTTAAAGTTTTAGTCTAAAACCAGACCATGATAGAATGAGACACATTAATGTAAGGTAACATTAGGAGATACATCAAATATTTTTCCAGGATTAGTGATGATATCCTTTTCCTGAAAAATAATGTTACAGAAAGTAATGGCCTCTATGAGACATGTTGAAGACCAAAAAGTACTTGGTATTTGTAGGTACCATGCGTTGTAAATGTAAGATCTATTCTAAATCTTCTGATCTGATTTTCTTTCCCAAGTTTCTTAGCTGCTTTCTAGATTTAGAGAGAGCATCACCATGTTTTTGTATGGGAGACTGCTGGATATTTACCTCCTCAAAACTCTTTTATTTCTTTTGAGAATTCATTTTTCTTTGTAACTTTGTATCAATAGCATAGCCTATATGCTAGGCTAATATCACACTTCTTGCATGTGGCAACATGAACTTCCTTGCTCAAATAACCAGATTCCAGATCAAGAAACAGAACACTGAAAGTCCCTGCCCCTTATTCTAAGCTCCCTCCCTTCTCTCTTCTAATTACTACCCCTTCCTTCCAAGGATGGTCACTAGCCTCAATTCCAGTAGACGGAATTGTACTTTATATAGACAGATTCACGTAGTGTATACCCTTTTGTTCCACATTAGTTTGTACAATCATTCATCTTCCATTGTGGAAATAGACTATAATTTATGTAGTCATTCTGCTGTTGATCAGCATTTGGGTAGTTTATAGATTTGAGGCTACTACAACTATTGCTGCTATAAACATTCCAGTCTATGGCCTTTGGATAAAATAAGTACACATTTCTGTTGAGTGTGTAACTAAGAGATGAGTTGTAGGATATAGATAAAGTCTATTTCAAGAAATACTGGCAATTTTCCATAGATGCTATACCAATATACTTGGTGATTCATTTTTAATTAAAAAAGGTCAAAATTTGCATAAAAATGGAGCTCAATTCTTATCTCCCCTTTTCAAATATATAAACTCTATTCTCAATGAGAACCTTCTGCTAAGGGCATTGTAGGCCGCCTTCAAATAGGCTGTAATGAGAGCAGCTAATTAATGATAGTTATGTGCTTTTTGCTTTCTAAGTATTCTATTTTACATGTGGGCTTGAAATAAAAGTAATAATTTTGTATCAGTAATTTTACTATATTCATTCTGACTATTGCAGTAACCTCAAATAATGATCTGGCTCGTGCCAGTTTTTTCTCCAGTTCCATCAGCAAATTGATAATAATCTGAAAATGCAGTAATTAACATTTGATTCCATAGCTCTTTCCCAGATCTTTCATTATGTTTTCCTGTTTTCTGCAAATTTACCAGTTTTTTCAAGGCCTTTGTAAGATGCTAAATTATTAATTGAATAGTGACTCCTTTACTTTGAAGAATGGCTCCTTTTGTACTTTTCCTGTTAAAACTGTATATGTGCAGTGTGATATAGCTACACAGATTTTTTTTTTTTTTGGCTTTTTAGGGCCACAACCATGGCATATGGAGGTTCCCAGGCTAGGGGTCCAATCGGAGCTGTAGCTGCCGGCCTACACCACAGCCACAGCAATGCAGGATCCAAGCCGCCTCTGTGACCCACACCACAGCTTACGGCAATGCCAGATCCTTAACCCACTGAGTGAGGCCAGGGATCAAACCTGCAACCTCATGGTTCCTAGTCGGATTCATTTCCGCTGCGCCATGAAGGGAACTCCGCTACGCAATTATAAATGTCCACATGCTCCTCATTTCATTATGATTATATGAGCTAAAATTATATAGGGGAAAAAAAACCAATTCAGACATTCCTCTGAAGAATGTGGGATAAATATAGATGGCCCAATACTGGGTTTTCTAGATCTATCTTCATATGTATTTTCCAGTGTACAAATAATTTGAGGGAAAAATATTTAAGTCCCCGTGTTAGTGATTCTGTAGCAAATGTATGTGGTGTAGGCCGGTGGTTATCGACCTTTGCATTTGCATACTGATTTTAAATAGGTAGTGACATATTAGGTTGCCATTTCTATTTTCCCAAGTGAGGTCATCTTTAAAAAGATCCTACCCTCCACTCTTATCATTTCATAGAATCACAGATATTTAAAATTGTTTAAAGTAATAACAATGATGTCAGAATAAAAGATAGCCCTTTAAATGGGGCAACTGTAGCTGATACTCGGAGCTGTTTCTATTGCTCTCTTTTCTACATGGACCAGTGAAAACTTTCTCAAGGAGAAGCTTTGGTGTCAAGGAACCATTGGAATAAATGCTGCATTGATGGCTTTATTTTATTTATTTATTTATTTTTTTAACTTAGTGAATTTTATTTCAGTTATAGGTGTACATAAATCATTATGAGTCAATTTGATAGATTTTGTGTCCCAAACCCACAGTGCATCCCCCCACCCCCCAGATTGTCTTATTTGAAAAACCAAGGTTTTCCAAAGTCTGTGAGTCATTCTCTGTTCTGCAAAGAAGTTCATTGTGTCTTTTTAGTTTCCACATGTAAGCAGTAGCATTGGGTGTTGCTGTCTAATTGTCTGACTGGTTTCACTTCTCATGATAATTTCTAGGTCCATCCATGTTGCTATAAATGTTGGTAATTCGTTCCTTTTAATGGCTGAGTAACATTCCATTGTGTGTATGTACCATATCTTCCCTATCCACTCCTCTGTCGATGGGCGTTTAGGTTGTTTCTATGATCTGGCTATTGCATAGAGTGCTGCAATGAACTCTGGAGTACATGTGTCTTTTCGAGTCATGGTTTCCACTGGATAGATGCCCAGGAGTGGGATTGCTGGATCAAATGGTAATTCTATTTTGAGTTTTCTGAGGAATCTCCATACTGTTTTCCACAGTGGCTGCACCAATTTGCATTCCCACCAGCAGTGTAATAGGGATCCTTTTTCTCCATACCCTCTCCAGCACTTATTGTTTGTAGACTTTTTGATGATGGCCATTCTGGCTGGTGTAAGGTGGTACCTCATAGTGGTTTTGATTTGCATTTTTCTAATGAGGAGCGATGTTGAACATCTTTTCATGTGTTTATTTGCCATCTGAATGTCTTCTTTGGAGAATTGTCTGCCTAGATCCTCCGCCCATTTTTTGATGGGGTTGTTTGTTTTTTTGGTTTTGAGCTGTAGGAGGTGTTTGTAAATTTTGGAGATTAATCCCTTGTCAGTTGATTCATTCAAATATTTTCTCCCATTCTGTGGGTTGTCTTTTCGTTTTGTTTAGGGTTTTCTTAGCTGTGCAGAAACTTTGAAGTTTAATTAAGTCCCATTTGTTTATTTCTCTTTTTATTGTCCTTACTCTGACACATGGATCTGAGAAGATGTTGCTATCATTTATGTCAGAGAGTGTTTGGCCTATGTTTTCCTCTAAGAGTTTTATAGTATCTGGTCTTCTATCTAGATCTTTAATCCATTTTGAGTTTATTTTTGTGTATGGTGTTAGGAAGTGTTCTAGTTTCATTTTTTTACATGTAGCTGTCCAGTTTTCCCAGCACCACTTATTGAAGAGGCTGTCTTTTGTCCAATGTATATTCATGCCTCCTTTGTCATAGATTAGTTGACTATAGATGCATGGATTTAATTCTGGGCTTTCTATCCTGTTCCACTGATCTATATTTCTGTCTTTGTGGCAGTACCATACGGTTTTGATGACTGTAGCTTTGTAGTAAAGTCTGAAGTCAGGGAGCCTGATTCCTCCAGCTCCATTTTTCTTTTTCAGGATGTCTTTGGCTATTCTGGGTTTTTTGTATTTCCAAACAAACTTTAAAATATTTTGTTCTAGTTCTGTGAAAAAGGTCCTTGGTATTTTGATAGGGATTGCATTGAATCTGTAGATAAATTAAGGCAGCTTTTTCCAGCTTTAAGTCTTTGGAAAGTGACATGTGGCTGGCAGTGAACAGCATCAGTTGGAAAGGTCCATTACTGGTAAAACCACTCATTCAAGGAAAGCTTGTCTGTGTCAGGCCAAGATGCTTCAGGATTAATCTTTTCAGAATGATCCTCCTCTCTTGCTTATTTTGTTAGTCTTATTCTTTCTTTTTTTATTTTTTTGTTTTTTTAGGGCCGCTCTCACTGCATGTGGAAGTTCCCAGGCCAGGGGTCAAATCTGAGCTACAGCTGCTGGCCTACGCCATAGCCACAGCAACACCAGATCTGAACCTACACCACAGCTCACGACAATGCCAGATCCTTAACTCACTGAGCAGGGCCAGGGATCGAACTTACATCCTCATGGATCCTAGTTGGGTTCATTAACCGCTGAGCCACGAAGGGAACTCGTATTCTGTTGCTCTTTTTCATTGAAAGGCAGCATGTCACTAGTTTCTTCATAAATGTAAGGTGATACAATATGTCGTTTGTGAAATGGATACTAAACATCTTGAGTTGTATGAGGGTAGGATTGCATTTTTAGAGGGAAATTCTCTAACCAACTTCACAGTAACAAAATCTGGGAGCCAAGAATATTATAAGATGTGGATGCCTTAGCTAGAAATATTGAGTGTTTTCAGGATTTTTACATTTTTTGTAAAATAATATGTACACTTGTAACAGTCGAGGTTCTGCAATAAAATAAAAGATAGCCATTCATTTAAAATCTTGTTCCACTGAAACGAGTCCTAGAGCAAATGAAGTGCAAATTGTTGTATTTCCCTAACTTAGAGGATATGTAGAAGACAAACATTCAAACCCAATTGCATTAGTTACAGGTAGTCTTTTTTCCTTATAGGTATTGATAATCTAACACTGCTAACAGTTGTCTGTGTATGAAAACCAGGGGCCAAGCCATTCAGAAAACACAACTACACAGCAACACTGTAAGAGGGAGGTGTTAATCTGTGCTACCACGTAGCAAAAGATCAGCCTGTTCATTCATGTGTCTTAACTAGGTTCAGCAGAAACCTAATTACAGTGCATTTGAATGCCTTGAAAATGGGGTAAAGGGAAAAAGAATTGTTGGAGTAGAAAGTTTACATATTTTGACTCCCAATGGGAAAAGCTCTAGGGAGATTTGAGTTAGTAACTTTTAAGTTAAGCCAAAATCTTTTTTTTTTTTTCCAGATTACATTGGTGGAGGGCAGGTGGTAGAGGAAGAGAGTAAGAACCTATTAATCAGAGTATACTTTTATGTGTGTTATGCTTTCATACTGTGTTTACATTAACATGAATTTTAGAGTCAGAACAGATCTGGACCCAAGTTCTAATTTTATCTCTTCCAAACTGTGTAACCTTAATGTGTCACAATTATAAAATGACTCAATACCTACTGCAGATACTATTATTCTTAGCTGACGTGTGTGAGGAGAAAGTAAAAGGAAGAAGATAGACAAAAATTCTACTTCAGTGGAACTAATGGTAGTTTTTAAAATTGCTATTCCTTCTTTTCTTCTTTCCAGTGTATTATTATTATTATTATTATTATTATTATTATTATTATTATTATTGTAATCATCATTTATCACTATTAGGTATAGATATTGAGAGCCTACTGTAGGTCAGACACATAGGATACGTTATTCTCTTGAATTCTCAACCCTCTGAATAGGTTTTCTTTAGTTCCATGTTACTGCTGAGTAAATGAGACTCAGAGAACTTAAGTTTTTTTCCAACATCACATAACTAGTTGACCTCAGAGCCGGACCTTAAATAGTCTGTGGGACTTTAAAACCCATGCTCTATCTACTCAGAGTTAACAGCTCTTGCAGGATCCCATCCTGACTTCTTTCTCTTGGTTGTTTTTTATTTTATTGCAGAACCCCGACTGTTACAAGTGTACATATTATTTTACGAAAAATGTAAAAATCCTAACCACAAATCTGGAGCAAGGTCTCTGACTTTGGTAGGTCTAGGAATCTTTGCTTCTGAGGAAAAGGTAATTGTAATTGTCTCATTAGAGTTTTTTTGTTTTTTTATTTTTCTTTTTCCTTTAAGAATGTTATCAAGCATCAGCTGGAAACTTGCTTTTAATATAAGTGAATAAACCCGGCAACACATTTTATTTTCCCTGAGGCATATTGCTGGGAGACTCTATTTCCGATTTTAAGAGAAAAAAACATATGCTGAACCAGCTGTCTATTTCCATTTAAATTGATAGGAGCAGAGACTTGTGAATTATGTTTCATTTTTCAGTTCCAACATTATTGATGTCTTTGACCTTATGGTAGAAAACTTTGTTCTAAATAGATTTCCCTAAGCAAAAATGTCAGGGGACAATTTCTGCATTGATCTAGGTAAAGTGAGCAAGTTTTAAGAAAGAACAATTTTAAAGTTTTAGAATTGCTTTTAATATTATGTTAGTTATAATCTTGAACACTCTTTTTATCACACCTTATTTTATCACATCTTATTATGTGTGTTCTGTCTTGTCTTTGTCTTTCACTGAGTGATGAGTTCTATGGGGATGAGAAAGTGTTTTGTTCATCTTTATTTACCAGTTATTAGCTCATTTTCTGGCACAGAGCAGATAGTCAATAAATTTGTTGAATGAATTGATTAGTAAGTTGACATGTGGTGATATAAATGATCTATGATAAATTTTATTTTACGTGTGTATGTAGTGTGTGTGTCTGTGTGAGCAAAGAGAATTTGATCTTCATATCATTGAAAAGTTATATTATCTTCATGCAATTTTTATTCCTTTAGCTAAATTTATATCAATGTTAGATATATAACAATATAGTCATATAATTTATATAAAATTAGAAAAAATATTTTACATGATTAATATGTTCACTCATAATCTAATGCCTGAAAATCATTTTAAAAACGAAAGCATTGGAAGGAGTAGATTTGAGGTTCCTCTCCCATTCCCTTGCTTGGTGCCCTACAAGTAAATCTTCCCTCCTAAAAAAAGGAAAGAAAAATAAAGCATTGGAAAAATATTTCTTTCCCAAGAAGCATTTAGTATTTAATAGTATTAAACTTATAAAATGTTTATTAGAAAACATTAATTTTAGAGCTAATATGTGTGTTGGAATGCAGATGTGTGTGTGTGGAGGTGGGGAAGAAATGGCAGGCACCGTGTTAGGTGCTCTTAATGACTGATCTCATTTAATTCTTGCAGCAGCCCTTAGGATGGTCTTATCAACTATTTTATAGAGAAATTGAGATTCAGAGAGATTTACTAACTTGGTCAAATAACATAGTAGGTTGGGAGTGGACTCTAATCAGTCTTCTTGTTTCCAAATAAAGCAGTCTTTTAGGGATGATCTGTTATTTATATGAAAAAAATAAGCAGGAGTTCCCGCTATGGCCTAGTGGGTTAATTATCCGGCTTGTCTATGAGGAGGTGCTGGGTTTGATCCCTGGCCTGTTGCAGTGGATTAAGGATCTGATATTGCTGCATCTGTGGTGTAGGTTGTAGCTCTGGCTCAGATTTGATCTCTGGCCTGGGAACTTCCATATGGTCTGGGGATGGCTGGAAAAAGAAAAAGAAAGAAAAAACAGCACTGATGTTTATGGAAACACCTAATGGTGTCTTAAATCTAAAAGTTTCTAATGAAAATCAAGATTGTGTAACTCCTAATGATTTAAATCAAACACATAAAATCTATTATATTTTTAAATGACCAGTTTATTCTTTCAATATATAATGGCACAGTTATTATTAGATTAAAATTTTTTTAATTATACATGTAAAACTGGTCACATGATTTTACTTGTGTAATCATCCTAGCCTCAATCCTACATGGACAAAAAAATAAAGCCAACCATAGTAAAACAAAAACACTTAATTGTCTGTTGTTAAACACTTGAAAGTTAAATGCTAACTTCTTTCTCAAATATCATTTAGAATCAGATTTGCTATTAACATTTACAGACACCCAAGGCTATAAATCAATTTTGCATGCATCACATTTCACTGATCCTAACCGTCATATTTGCAAACAGACAAGAAGAGTTTTACTCCTTTTCTCCCAAGTGTTATGACTCCTTTTTTGGGCAATGAATGTAACTCCTCCAGAAAGTCTTCTTGCTCTGTCTTGCTTGCTCTTGTTTCTCAACATTTCAAGGGTTCTTGATGTGTTTTGTTTTGGTGTTTTTTTTTTAATTCAAAAAATATTCACTGAGCATCTGCAAGATGTAGATGGTATGGGCATGGCCCATCCATGAATAAGAGGATGCACCACAGTATGGACCAGCCCTTCCAGCTTGACGTGAACAAAACTCAGGGAAAGAAGCAAGTGATTGTTAGAGTGGAAAATGCAAAAACTAGGAGTTCCCGTAGTGGTGCAGCGGAAATGAATCTGACCAGTATCCATGAGAATGCAGGTTCGATCCCTGGCCTTGCTCAGTGGGTTAAGGATACGGCACTGCCCTGAGCTGTGGTATATAAGTCGCAGATGTGGCTCAGATCCAGCATTGCTGTGGCTGTGGTGTGGGCCGGTGACTACAGCTCCGATTTGACCCCTAGCCAGGGAACTTCCATATGATGTGAGTACAGCCATAAAAAAAAAGAAGAAGAAGAAAAGAAAAAAAGAAAGTGAGAAAACTGAAGGCTGTGTGAGATCTGACATAGCACCCAGGGAGGGCTGAGCAGCTTTTCCTGAAGAGGTGATGTGTAAATAGGTATTTATTCCCCCAGGCCAACGTGATGAGAGGGGAAATTCCAGGTACAATGTAATGTGCAGGTGGTGATGAGAAAGGAGGGACGCAGGGGAAGAGTCTTGCAGAGGCAGATTCTCAAAGGACTATTAAGATATTTCAAGAGCTCCCTTATTGACTCACATTATATGGATGAGGCAGTGAGACTCAAAAATGCCCAGTGTGACAAAAGTAACAGGAAGCAGCTGCAAGGTTTGATGCAAGTTTGACATGGCTTTTTAGTTTACTTGATGAGAAGTATTTATTATAATTTCATTTTGTATTTTTATCTTCATTTCACTCTAGTAAAAACAAAAACCTCAAGTACACGCAAGTTCCAGGAATATGGCTGTATTTGTGCAGTTATTTCTAGCAATCCGTGGCATTCAGACAAAATTCTCCCCGAACTTGAGAAATGTGATGTGCCTGGCACTTCACTATGTCACCACTGACATCCACTGCCAGGGAGAGAGGGTTAGAGAGCAGAGGACATCCACCGTCAAGCCACTGAGAGCGTTGACGGGCATTATGGCTTCAACATTTGTACTTTTAATTCAGCATAACTAAATGCACAGAAGCAAAGACATTCACTTTCTAACCAATATCCATTCTTTTTTCAGTCTTTTTTACATCATCTTTCCTCACTCTTGTCAGAATAATTTCAAATCTTGATGAAGTGATCCTGAGATTGTATCTAGATTAAATTCCTGAGTCTAAATAATCTTCCAAGTAGCCAGTGATGTTTGGGATCTTCTGAATATAGAAATTTCCATGTTTAGGGGATTGTGACACCCCAGTCTGCTACCTCCAGGCTTCCAGTGGGTAATTAGCTGGGAAGCTTAGCCAGCACCCTACTCCAGAACAGTATTCAGATAGATCTCGGAAGGATCAAGGATAATCAAATGTCTCCCGTTGCCCCATCCCTTGATCTTTCCTTTTTCCAAGTAGGGGCTAAAAGGAGATTAATAAAGCATGCCCTGATGGGCAGCCCATTAAGCCCAGGACTTTCTGTTACTTGAAAGGAAGGTAAAAAACAAACAAACACAACAAACAAAAAAACCCCAGACCTGATGGAATGTTCTATGACCTGGATTTTAACTCTTCTCTCTCTTCTCTGTATAAAATTTAATGTAATTGACTGCAAAGAGAAGAGTTGGTCTCTGAAAGCACTTTTCCAAACGTAGCTGCCATGTCAAATGTATGCAGTGTTATTTTGAACATGACTTAAGTGGGTCTCAAAATGCTTCTCAGAAGTAAGTGCTCAAATATTTTCTACTATGAAAACCCCTATGAATATTTTGGTCACTAGATATCTTCTGTGATTCCAGCATAAAGCATGTTGTCCAAGTTCACTCATGTCACTCTTGCAAAGAACGATGCATCCATACTCAGTTTTCCCATGCCTATTAATATGTAAATGATAAGCCTCACATATCATAACTTTTATTTTCATCTTTGTGGGAGTCTTATGTCTGTATTTACCTGAATTAATGTAAAAGAAATTCCCTAGGAATATAACAGTGATCTCTATCCACCATTTTTTTCTGGACTGCTTTGAGCTTAATGCTTTGTATGCAGTATCTCATTTAGTCTTCAAAACTTCTTATTATTTATTTTCTCTCCTTATAAGGGTAAGAAAACACTTAGCTATTTAAGTAATTTGCCCATATTCACACAACTAGTCATGGGAAAAAGCAGAGGACCCAGGAGACTTAAGCCCATGTTCCATTTTTACTTACTAGCTTAAATTCTGGAATTTGCTCTAGGAAACTCCATGTATGCTTGTGATTTAAGATGTCTTATCACCTGAGCACTTTCAAGATGTATACATCTCCTCTTTCCCTATTCTCCCACTCAGCTAGATCTTGACTGTGGGATGGAGAATCGCCTTGGCCTTGATGTGACCTCAGTGCCCTTTGTATTTGACACACTGCTGGGGTCCTGTCCTGATCATCTCTGAAAACATATTAGAAGGATTATTTAAAGGAGTCTGAATTATGACCATATAACAGTGAGACAACTGTGAAAAATAAAAACATTATTCACATTGGAGTTCCCTTCGTGGCTCAGTGGTTAAGGAATCCGACTAAGAACCATGAGGTTGTGGGTTCGATCCCTGGCCTTGCTCAGTGGGTAAAAGGATCCGGCGTTGCTGTGAGCTGTGGTGAAGGTTGCAGACACGGCTCGGATCCCGCGTTGCTGTGGCTGTGGCGAAGGCCGGAGGCTACAGCTCCTGTTAAACCCCTAGCCTGGGAACCTCCATATGCCACGGGTGCAGCTCTACATAAAGGCAAAAAGACCAAAACAAAACAAAACATTATTCACATTCTTTTCTTGAGCTTCCTAAAGCAATGCTATAAAGTGTAAGGACATCCATTCTGTGTCATACATATATATTGAGTTGCTACTATTTACTTTCAAAAGTGAGAACTTTGAGTGCATAAGCGTTATGAGCTCAATGAGATCCAAGTCAAATGCCTAGGGATATGCAATAAGAAGCTTAAATATTCAATATGTAAAAGTATTTCTCATTGTAGATCTTTCCTGTGAACTCTGTATACTGATTAATGATTATATAAGGGATAATTGATGAGCGCCAATTTGGCATATTTAATATATCCTGAGACAGATTATTTTCCCTAGTTTTCTGGCAGATAGCAGCGAGCACCCAAAAAATAATCTTTAAAGAAGCAAGAAGTCCAGGATAGAGAGAGTAATTATAGGAACATATGTAGGGATAGAATTAAGGGAATGAGATCTGGAAAAAAAAAGACTATGAGAAAAAAGGAATTTTTGTAATAGTGAACACTTTAAATGTTTTAGAATATTTTAAATCGAGTCAAAAAAATTAGACTTTTAGTTGCAGTGTGCTTTGACTTTTTTCACCCTAAATTATTCTTTCAAATTCATGTTATTCATCCCCCATGATGGGTGTAATTTAGCACTTCTTGTCTTAGAGACTTCTGTATTTCTCACTCATTGATATGATCAAAAGCATCTTATTTTGTCAGAAGAAGAGAAATGAAGACTATTTTCTGGCATTGTCCTAGGGCCACATTTTCTGGCCTTATTAGCATTTTATTTCAAGCAGTAGAGTAAACAGGAATGCTTGTGATTGAAGGCAGATTAATTATAGGGTATAGGAATATTAGAACCTATGCTATTGTCCTGAATAGTGTCTACTGCTGTTTCGTTATCCAAAAGGGAGTAAGCATTTGGGGAATAAGGACTGTGACACATTAAGTAATATTCAAGATGCCCACCCCCTCACTAGACTGCCAAAAGGCTGGGCTTGTCACAGGTTTGGAGGCTATGATGTATTATTGTCGCCTCTGCTGCTACGCCCTTGGATGCACCTCTTGTGATGTGTGACTTGCATTGAAAGTGGGAAGGCACACAGGAGATTTCTGATGCGGTGTATGTAGGAGTTAGTGATGCATAGCTGGCAGATGCAGATTTCAGCATCTTTCATTGTAAAAATTCAGGAATTTGACAATACTTCTGACTAGCTTTGAGCTTAGAGTAGTACATCTCTTTTACAGAGGATTTTAATTGCTTCAAAATGATTGATACAAAATGTAATATTATCATAGCTTTATTTATATATTCAGCATTTTTAGTGGAGCATAGGAGGGAGAAGCAGTATAGCTTGGTAGTAAAAATCATGGGATCTGAAGTCAAGCTACCTTGGAAAACTACAAAGTCTCAGTGTTTTTCATCTGTAAAATGGATATAAATACTAGTATTTATCTCATAAGACTGGTGAGATGACAATAAATTTATGCAAGAAAAGGATTACCAGTAGTGCCCAGCACATAATTAACACACATTAATGTTAGCTTTTATTATTATGGTCCTAATTAACACATCTAAAAATGAGTAAAATTCATATAACCAATTAATCTACAGATATTTATTGTGTATCTGTGTGCCTGTGCCTGAGTTAGGCACAATATGGAATATAGTCAGCCATCGTAAGGAATATCTTAATGAGCTGGCATTAGAAGGAATAACAATAGAAAAGAAGTAGTTGTTGTGTAATTCCAACTCCAGTTTCAGCCACATGCAAAAGGAAGAAGAGGTCACTGTGGACTGTTGTAATCAGATAAGAGTCACTGAGTGCTGAACTTGAACTGGACCAAGAAGATTTAGAAATTTTGGTGGGATTTCTAAAGGGCTGAAAGGGGTACAGCCCTTTATAAGACCTTTCTGTGCCCCTTGCTCCTGTAGCTATTTCTCTTAAGTTAAAATTACTGACTTCTCAGCTCTTTTCCAATCTGCTAAATCAGAAACTATAATATAAGAGTACAATGCTTAGGAATCTGCATTCATATGGAGCCCAAGTCATTTTTTTTTTTAGCTTTTTTTTTTTGGTCTTTTTAGGGCTGCACCTGCAGCATATGGGGGTTCCCAGGCTAGGGGTCAAATTGGAGCTGCAGCTGCCAGCCTCCACCACAGCCACAGCAATGCCAGATCCCAGCTGAGTTTGCGACCTACACCACAGCTCGCAGCAATTCTGGATCGTTGATCCACTGAGCGAGGCCAGGGATCAAACCTTCATCCTCATGGATGCTAATCAGTTTCATTTCTGCTAAGCCACAGTGGGAACTCCTGGAGCCCAAGTAATTTTTTATCAAACAATGGAGAGCCTATATTAGAGAAGGCCAGACATATTAAGGCCTTAATTAGGCCTCATATAATTCATTTTCAGCAACTTTTATCCTTGAATCTCGAGAAGCAGCAATATGTAACAAATTTCTTTGGAACCTGGCTTGGTCCTCATCTCTTTCTTTCATAAAGAAGTCTCCCTTTACTGATCAGTGTTTATTATTCTCACTGTATTTTTCAATTTTTAAAAACTTTCTTTTAAAAATTGAAGAATAATTGTTATACACTATTTTAAGTTACAGGTATACAATACAGAGATTCACCATTTTTAAAGGTTATGTCTCATTTTATAGTTATTATAAAATACTGACTGGGTGGCTTCGCGGAAATGAGTCTAACATTCATGAGCACACAGGTTCGATCCCTGGCCTCACTCAGTCAGTTAAGGATCTGGCGTTGCTGTGAGCTGTGGTGTAGTTTCCAGACGTGGTTCGGATCCCACTTTGCTGTGGCTGTGGTGTAGGCCAGCAACTATAGCTCCAATTCAACCCCTAGCCTGGGAAACTCCATATGCCACAGGGCAGCCCTAAAAAGACCAAAAAAAAAAAAGAAAAGAAACCAGTAAAATACTGGCTATAGTCTCTGTGTTGTATAGTGTATGCCTTCCCCTATATTTCTCCTGCCCACTTCCCCCAGCCCACTGATAACTACTAGTTTTTTCTCTATCTGTGGGTCTGCTTCTTTTTTGGTTACATTCACTAGTTTGTTATGTTTTTTAGAGTTCAAATGTAAGTGAGAACATACAGTGTTTGTCTTTTTCTGTATGACTTATTTTGCTCAGTATTATTCCTTCCAAGTCTATTTATGTTGCTGCAAATGGTAATTTTTTTTAGGGTTGATTATTATTCCATAGTATGTATGTATTATATCATCTATATCCATCCATCTGTTGATGAACTCTTAGGTTTCTTCCATATCTTGGCTATTGTAAATAACCAATATGCTGCTATGAACATTGGGGTGCATGTGTCTTTTCCAGTTAGTGTTTTTCTTTTTCTCAGATATATACTCAGAAGTAGAAATGCTGTGTCATTTGATAGTTCCACTTTTAGTTTTTTGAGAAACCTCTATCCTGTTTTCCACCGTGGTATCACCAATTTACATTGCCACCAACAATGTAAGAGGGTTCCATTTTCTTCACATCCTTGCCAACATTTGTTATTTGTGTTCTTTTTGATGATAGCCATTCTGACGGGTGTAGGTAATATCTCTTTTTAGTTTGATTTGCATTTCCCTGATGATTACCGATGTTGAGCATCTTTTAATGTGCCTGTTGTCCATTTGCAAGTCCTCATTGGGAAAATGTCTATTCAGTTTTTCTGCGCCACCCCCTTTTTGCTTTTTTAGGGACACCTGTGGCATATGGAGGTTCCAAGGCTAGGGGTCAGATGGTAGCTACAGCTGGTGGCCTGTGCCACAGCCACAGCAACATGGTTGGGATCTAAGTCACATCCGTGACTTACATCACAGCTCACAGCAATGCCAGATCCTTAACCCACTAAGCAAGGCCAGGGATCAAAACTGCATCCTCATGGATACTAGTCATGTTTGTTAACTGGTGAGCCATGATGGGAACTCCTCTTCTGCCCATTTTTTAATTGGGTTGTGTGTGAAAATACCAAAGGTGGTGAGTAGCCAAAATATCTTGAGAAAGAAAAAGAGAGATGGAGGAATCACACTTTCTTGGCTTCAGACTATACTACGAAGCTGTGGTAATCAAAACAGTATGGTACTGGCACAAAAACAGACCCACAGATCAATGGAAGAGAATAGAGAGCCCAGAAATAAACCCATGTACTTATGTTCAATTAATTTACAGCAAAGTAGGCAAGTGGAAAAAAGACAGTCTTTTCAATGTCTATTGAGGCGGTGCTGGCGAAACTGGATAGCTACACGAAAAATAATGAAATTAGAACATTCTCTAACACTATACACAAAAATAAATTCAAAATAGATTAAAACCCTAAATGTAATACCATAAAACTCCTATGGGAAAACATAGGCAGAAAACTCCTTGACATAAATTATAGCGATATTTCTTTTTTTTTTATAAATTATAGCGATATTTCTTTTTTTTTTGGCTCTGTCTCAAAATAAAGGAAATAAAAGCAAAAATAAACAAATGGGAACTAATTAAACTTAAAAGCTCACACACAGCAAAGGACATCATTGACAAAATGAAAAAACAACCCACTGAATGGGAGAAAAAAATTGCAAGTGATATGACTGATAAGGGGTTAAAATACAGCATATATAAACAGCTTATTCAACTCAATATCTTTTTTTCTTAACACTATTGTTTTTGTTTTTGGAGCAGTTTTAGGTTCATAGCAAAACTGAGAGGAAAATAAAGAGATTTCACATATACCCCTGACCCAACACATGCCTAACCCTCCCATTATCAACATCCTTGACCAGAGTGGAACATTTGTTGAACCTGTATTATAACAATGTTATCGCATAAAGTCTGTAGTTTACCTTAGATTTCAATCTTAGTGTTTCATTCTATGACTTTGGATAAATGTATAATTAAATGTGAATACCGTAATAGTATTTTAAGAGTGTTTTCACTGCCCTAAAAATCCTCTGTGCTCTGCCTAAGTTCTTCACCCCTAATCCCTGGTAACCAGTGATTTTGTTTTTTGGGTTTTTTGGTTTGGTTTGGTTTGGTTTTTAGCATCTCCATAGGTTTGCCTTTGCTGAATGCACGTGCTTGGGATCATACAGAATGTAACCTTTTCAGATTGAGTTATTTCTCTTAATATTATGGATTTATAATTTCTCCATAATAGCCCATTTCTTTTTAGTGCTGAATAATATTCCATCATCTGGATGTACCAAAGTTTATTTATACATTCACTTACTAAAAGTCATCTTGGTTGCTTTCAAGTTTTTGAAATTATGAACAAAGCTTCTATAAACATTTGTGTACAGGCTATTGTATAGACATAACATTCTCAACTCCTTTGGGTAAACATGATTGCTAAGGGAGTTACCATCGTGGCACAGCAGAAATGATTATAACTAGTATCCATGAGGATGCAGGTTTGATCCCTGGTCTTGCTCAGTGGGTCAGAGATCTCTCCTTCCCGTGAGCTGTGGTGTAGGTCACAGACACGGCTTGGATTCTGTGTTGGTGTGGCTGTGGTGTAGACTCCAATTTGACCCCTAGCCTGGAAACTTCCATATGCCGCAGGAGCAGCCCTAAAAAGCAAAAACAACAAAAAAGAAAAAAGAAAAAAAAATCATGATTGCTGAATTGTAAAGCTATGTGTAATTCTATAAGAAGCCACCAAACTCTCTTCAGAATGGCTGTACCCATGATTCATTCTCACCACCAATGTATAAGAGTTCCTCTTTTTCCACATTCTCACCACTATTTTGTGTCGTCACCTTTCAGATTTTGGCTATTTTAATAGATGTGTAGTGATATCTCGTTTTTCTAATTTGTATTTTCCTGATAATATATGATGTGGAGCATCTTTTCATGTTTATTTACCATCTGTCTATCTCCTTTTGTAAAGTGTCTGGTAAGATCTTTGTCTTTATTCAGGTTTCTTCAGTTTTATGATTTCTTTGTATATTTGAAGTAACAGTTCTTTATCAGATGTGTCTTTTGTAATTTTTTTTCCCTAGTCTGTGACTTGTTTCATCATTCTCTTTAATACTAACCTGGAACACTTTTATGCTGTAGCGCTTAACTCGTTGAGTTATAACCGTTTATGGTATTATATCACCAAACTTCTAGATCTTGCATTTATTGTTCTCTTAGTCTCATCTTAACAGTTAATTCTCAGTAAATAGTTGATGTTGAAACTTTAGAGACCTTACCATCACCTGAGCTCCTTGTTTAAGAAGCAGATTTCTAGTTTCCATTGCTTAAATATTCTTATTCTGGAGCTGAAATGAACATTTATAACAGGCCTGTAAATAGGCCACCAACCTCTTTAAAAGAAAAAAAAAGGCTGAAAAATGCAGATGAATGACTATGGGAGAGAGCTAAGAAACAGCTTTAGAAGAGAGAATAAACATGGCATCTATAGAAGATAATCAGAAGACCACTGACTTGGTGTATTGGATACAGTGGCTATGGGAAAAAAATAGAGTTTGTTGGGTAAAATTATGCATGTCCTTGAGGAATACTCAAAGGAGTTTTGAATTGAATGTGACTCCTTGCATGAAGAGGTATTTTTAGAGGAGGAGAATGAGTAAGGTTGTTGACCCTAGTAGTCTTCACCATGAGTCCTAGGGGAGTTGGATCAGATGTTCTCTGAAGTCTCTCGACACTGAATCGTATAGTGCTGTCGAGCACCAAATTATATAGATATTGAATGGTATTAAACAGTTTGTATTTATGAGGTAGCACTTTCTCCTTAAATACATTTTACTTAAAGAAGTTCAATATAAATTAAAAATTTTATTCATAAATGATCTTGGATCAGCTTGTGGAAGGTTTACTTAGGGTTTGTAGTGATAAGCTGGAGCTGGGTAGTATCAGATCATGAGAGCCAATTGTTACATTTCTAGGGATTTGAAAAGCCAGTTGTTAAGTACAGTCATTATTAAATTATACAAACCTACACTTGAATAAATTATATGAAAATCAAAGGTAATCATATGCAAAACTCATTACTTGGTAATTATTTTACTACATTTTACTGTTACCTGTGCTCTTGAGGTTACGTCAGTGAATCTGTGTGGTGGAAATACCATATAAGGAAGTGATACTGCGTATCTCTTTCCAACTCTACATTTAGTGAGGTCACATTAGAAATCAAACAAAGTATTGGTATTTACACAATGGGAATTACCAGGCCCTACACATCAGGGCTTTTTCCCTCTGGAAAAACTGGATAAACATATACTTGCCGGCACAGCAGGGGTTACAAGGATAGAAAGAGCCCATTGTTTTTGTGGAGATTCATTTTGGTCCATGATATAGTTCAGAATTAGCCCGCTCAGTCATGCCTCTGTTCTGCCTGAACCCCCTTTTCACATCTCCCCATGTTAGACTAGAAGCAAGAGGATAGATTTTAAGATCCACAAATGGACTGCTTTCATTGTCAGAGAGGAGGTGCCTTTTGTGTACTTGAATTTCACGTCTTCAAAAATATCTCAGAACCTTTCTCCAGAACACTTTTTCTTCCAAAGTCTGATGAATATGGCTCTATTTTATCATTTACAGCTTTTGAAATTACTAGAATTTGAAAGACAGTTGCAATCTGTCTTGAAAGCCAGGGAGACTACAGCCATGAATGAAGAAAACAATGGCTTATTTTCCCTTTCACTATAGAAAACCATTCTTTATCTTCGTGGAAATAAGAAAATGAAATGTTTTGTTTAGTTAGGAACAATCTCAAGATCTTTCTGACATCCTGTATTTTCTGAAAATGTAAGTGTTAGCTAAGATTATGCTTCAGCTATAGAAGTCCAAGAATCTTCCTCTTCCATGGCCCTGAAGAAAGCAAATTCTGGTCATACATGTTATTATCTGTGCTTGTGCTGAAAGGTAAAAGAATGGCTGAGCATTCTTCAGGAGCTTTTCATTTTTCAGATATGCCTTTAAGATTTAAAATCCTTACTTAAGCAGACATGTGCTTAACGAAGGATTCTGAAGAATATTTTCTTTTCTGGGTATTTAAAAAATTAAGAAAGGTGTTCTCAGTTTGTGACAGATTTGTTGTAAAAAGAGAAATGTGGCTTCTCAAAGACAGTGCTGTGGTTTTGATTCAAGCTGACATAATTAAGGTATAAACATATCAAGTAGTTTGTTTAGATTAAACTTTAGATGCTGATAAAGAAGCAAATCCTTTGAGATTGATATAAAGATTCTTATTCTGAAATGAATGGAAACAATGTCCATAAATATAAAAACGAGGACCTAAACATCACCAGAGAGGCCTTGAAGGTAAATGGGAGTATTCTTGGGAAAAATTTATAGCAACGTTTCCCAAGTTCGGTCCTCAGACCACTTGAGAATGGAGCTTGTAACTTAGATTCTTGGTTGTGTACCCCTAACCAACGGTACTGAATCAGAGCAGGGTGCAGGGATGGTCAGAAAATACACATTTTTTTATCAGGTCCTCAGAAAGGTTTATATACACTCAAGTTATAACCCACTGATTTAGAAACAGTAACTGAGAATTTGCCTCAGTTTCTCTAACTACAAAATTGGAGATGGTAAAAGTGGGGTTGTTGATGGATTGAGTGAGTCCATATATGTAAAATGCTTAAAATAAGCTACTTTGTAGTAAATAAATGTTATAGCATTGGCTATTACTGCTGCTATTGTTATTGTTGTGGTTACTCTTGTCAAGGGATTATCAGTGTTAGCTGGAATGGAAACAAACTAGAATGCTTATAATCATTGTAGCTGTCAGAGGTCTTAAATATCATAATGAAGCCAACACACAGCCGAAGAGCTAGCCTCGATTTAATATAATCTGGGATGTTGAATAGCCATCCTGATGATTTTCCCTAGTTTCCTATTGCATATGTAACTTTTTTGTTTAAAGACTATTTTTTTGGAAAAGTTACATTTTATTATTTCAGAAATGTTCGATGTCATTCTAGAATCGGGGTTGTGTATCTCACATGTGAATTTCAGTTTTTATATTCTTTACAAACAAATGACGTTTTTTAAAAATAATGACAGTGATTCACAATATACCGTGTTGATTTACATGGGCTCCTCCAGCAGCTCAGATCTTCACCGGAGTCGCATATCCCTGAGGCAGGAAAGCATCCCTGACGGTGACGCCCTGTGACTGAGGTAACCACACATCTTCTCCTGGAGAGAGTGGGCACTTCTTCCAGGTGAAGGCCAGGCTGATGGAGGTGCGCTGAGGGTCATGACGTAAATGAAGGCTTGATGCTGGGAGACCAGCAAAATGAGAAAATCCACGGGGGTCAATTAGTGTGATTCAGCTGGGAGAAAATGAGGTGGGCAGCATTTCCTCTAGCTCTCCATCAGTGACACAGCCATCATCCGTGCTTGGCGACGAGCACAGTGAGAACAAAGACGAAAGGACTTTGTCCCTCAGAAAGAAGGGCTTTCCCCATCCCCTTTTCTTGTGCTAAATTATCCATGCCTAATGGTATGCTTGACTCCATGACTAACCAGTGCAGAGTTAGTGCCAACCTAGTTGTGTTTTCGTGTCGTTTCTGGCATGTGCTTTCTAGGCGCACAGTTTTGACTTACATTGTGTTTGAATAAATAACCTTTTGTTTATTATCAGAGTTTTCTGTGAAGGGTTATAATTTGGAATTTCCAAATCAAATAGGTTTTTCTAGATTCTAGTGACATGGTGAAGACATTTAGACATTTATATTTTATATAATTACCTCTCAGACCTATTCTAAGATGACATAAAAATGTGCATGTGGAGAGCATTCTGATGTGCTTTACATGACACAGCGTGTGTTGTGGGAGAATTCAAGATTTTTATGAAAGCGTGTTAGATTGTTATTAAAGTATATGAAAGGGCAAGTACATTCTGCTCAATCTGAAATACTGTGAAAATGGTTTCTGGCTTAGCTTGCTTACTAACTTAACAAACAGTATTAATTTTGTGTGAGTATATGGCACATTGGAAGTATAGTGTAACTGCTTGGCATAGCAAATACTAGGAAACCCTTTTGGATAGCTACTATAATTAGCCATGTTTTACAGATGAGGAATTGGTTGCAAAGAAAGGTTAAGTACCTTTCCCAAGGTCACACAGCCTAGTACGCATGGCAGTCCTGGTAAACAGATCCTCTAGTTGTGGTCCACTAGGTTAATTCAATAAACTTATAAGCAGGGCTAAGCCTGAACCTTTACCAGCTATTTCCATGGCTTTGAGATGTTAAATACTAAGTAAAACAGGATTCCCAGTGAACACTTGAGTCTTTTTCACTATACACTTTTCAGTAATGCCTTACTCATGTAGCTTTTTTTTTTAATAAAAAGGAAAGAAAATATCACTCTATTACTAATTCGTATTTGGTTGATTTGATTGTATAATAATTACTTAGGTGTTTATAAGTTTGTCTTGTTCATTATGTTCTATTTATACTGTAAACTTTCAATCACTCCATAATAAACTAATTAGGTCATGTTATTGATAGAACCAATGCTTTTAAAAATTTCTCTTTTGGGCATTTATAAAAATGTGCTTATCTACAGTTATAAAAAATAATTTTTATGGATACCGTAGGCAGTTTTTAAAATTAAAAAAATTCAAAGTTAATTGTAATAAATACACCTGCAGACCAGTTTGAATCAAATTTTTATCATCTTGTTATATTTTATATATTAAAAATTAGAGCTAACATTTAAAATCCCCTTTATTCTGCATTCTGATTCTATTTCCCATATGCAGTCAACCACCATCATGCATTTAATGTGTATATTGCTTATTCACTTTTATGTTGCTTTTATACACACACACACAAGTATACACACATCCAAAATATTGTGTAATGTTTCATTTTAAATTTTATGCAAATTATATATCATGCAGGTAGCATTCTGCAACATGCTTTTTTCACTCAACAATATTTTTTTCCCTCTATTTTATTACTATACACTTTTTCAGTTATTTAGATTCTTTTAAACTTTTTAGTAACAAAAACGTTTCCTGGAACATACTAATGAGGGCAAGGAGAATTGTCTCTTGCAGTCCCAGAGATAATCCCAGACGCATAGACCTAAGCATTCAGTGAATACTTGTACAATGAATAAATGCACGACTAAGTACTGCAGTGAACATCAGTGTCATGTTTGTGCACATTTGGGGAGTTTCTTCGAGATACAAAACCAGAAGTGGAATTGATGGATCTGAGGGTGAATATGATTACTGATTTCATTAAATAATGCAATTACTCTCTGAAATGGCTGCAAGTTTAGTCTCTGGTAATCAGCATATGAGAGTTCTCTGTTTACAGCATTGTTGTAATATGATTTTATCAGACTTAAAAATGTTTGTCTATTTGTCAGGTAAGATATCTGTCATGATTGTTTTAATTATTTACTTTTTTCCTAATTGCTAGCAAAGTTGTTCTTCTTCACAAATGTTCATTAACCATTTTTTCCTGCCAGTTTTTGCATCTAATTTAACAATGCTATTACAATTTATGTCACAGAACTAAATGCAGAATGACAGTATGTATGCGAGACCAATTACAATTTAAATTTATAGATGATAAATAACTGTACTAAATATTTCACAGTGTATAGTAAAATATTAATACCGAACTATTCACTCAAAGACTCTTTAAGCAATTATTATCTTTGTTTCTTTATCCATAATAGTTCTGACTTTAAATATAGATTATGAGTACCATGTCTCAGAAAATAGAAGTCTTGTCCATGAATTTTCTTATACCTGGAGCATAAATCTTAGGCCCTTGTTCAGAACCTAACTTCTAGTTTTAGTAATTGTGAAATTAATTTTATGTACAGTTCCTTAAGAGTTAAACTTACTCAATTAACAACCATGTAGCAAATGCTTCATAGTACTTATACTTTTAAAATAGCTTAAAGCTCATTAGACAGAATATATCCTAGTTTTTATCAGTACATTTTGGGCATGATGAATTATGTAGACTAGAAGTGCTATCATAAATCTTTGATGACAATAGTAATGTTTTAACGCACAACATTAAAATGTTGGATTTTCATAAAAAAGAATTTACATACTAAAAGTTAACTGTTATTTCTACATTTGCATCAGTGCAGTTCTCTGATATAGAAAGACTAAGAGAGGAAGAAAAATATTGAGAGAGACAGACAGATGGAATGTAATCATTTAGACCAGAAAGATATAATAAGATTATGAGATTTTAGAAAGAGAATGAATATGGTAAAAATAAACGGAGCTAGAGATAATGAGGAATTATTATCCTTTACTTATGGCCTGCCCGGAATGACTTAGTTTGGTGTTATTTTAACCATTTAATAGTAATTTGTACACTAAAAGCACTAGAAAAAAATGATCAGTTTCTATAGCGTCTGAATGTTGTCAGTGCAGATCCAAGTATCAGCAGCCATATTCAAAGTCACAAAGTCACTGGGGAAGATACTGAAACACTGGGAAAAAAAAAAAAAAGCCTTGATTTGGTGTTCCTCTGTGCCAGAGGTCGTAACTGTGGCTCAGATTTGGTCCTGGCCTGGGAACTACCATATCCCGCAAGTATGGCCGGGGGGGAAAAAAGAATGTACTTGGTTTTGCCGGCCGATGCCACAACAATACCAGATCCAAGCCGCATCTGTGATCTACACCACGGCTCATGGCAACGCCAGATCGTTAACCCACTGAGCAAGTCCAGGGATCGAACCCGCAACCTCACAGTTCTCAGTAGGATTTGTTAACCGCTGCGCCACCTTGGGAACTCCAAGGAGAACAATCTTGAAAGCATGAGTAGGAATTGGTTAATAGTCCATTCTGATGATGATTCCCAACCAGCTTTTAGTCGGAGCCACAGGAGCTCAATCCTAGTGGGGGAAAAATATGCAAACAATTTGACGGGAGTGGAAAGAACAGAAGAAAGTATGATGAAAGACCTAAAATATTACACAACAGAAGAGTATTTACAGCCTGGCTAAATAAATGAATGGACATATCAGTTAACTTTATTTTTAAAAGAGTATAAATGCTTCTGGGGAAAGAGATTTTAAGGGTGATACTAAGGGCAATTTTGAGAATTCCTGGGACAAAATGAAGATCTCTTATCAAGAAATACTTCCTGGGAGTATGATCTGTCAAAATGCAGGAAGCTTTCCAATAGAGTTAATAAGAATTCCCTTAAGACATAAGGACGTTGGTCAGACACCCTTAGAAAACAGTCAGTAGTGTGAGATACAGTTATTTCATCCTTTTGCAGAGGAATAGCAGAGTGGAACTGTTGTGTCTTTTCATTTGTAAGTCATTTTAGAGAAGACACTAGAGAAGTCTTTGAGAAGCTCTAGATCAAATAGTTAATGCATTCTGATTTGGAATTTCTGTCCCATGTTAGCTGTGAGCAAGGGCAGATTACTTCAGCTTTCTCCACCTTGGTTTTACTGGTCTGTAAAATGT
>PVHT020000166.1:11309942-11383224 GCA_004024745.2 Catagonus wagneri
GTGTTCTCATGCATGTATTTACTCTGTCCCACTTAGAATCAGAAGTTCCCAGGGAAATAAAGCCCATCTTCTCTTTCCCTAATAATCCCCAAAGCCCCTGCTGCCATGCTGTGCCCACAGAAGGGAGGCAGTAAACGTGGTAGAGTGGATTGGACCCTCCTCTCCTCCCTCATTTGCCTTAGGTGGTCTCCCGCGGAGCCCTGTCTAAAATAATCAAGGCTTGGGATTTGTGTTCTCATTATGCTAATGGTTATTGCTTCCTTTATTTTTGGAAAGCCAGTCTTTGGGCTCCAAGCTAAACATGCTCTTTTCTGCATCCCACCCGGCAATTCTGAGAAGCTGCCTCTCATTCTTGGGCTCTCCTAGGCCATCCTCCTCCCCCCAGTAGGAGAAGGATAAGAGGAAGTTGAAGTATTTACTCTGAGATGGAGGACCTTGAGCACTTGAGCCCCAGGGCTGCCTCTGGACCAATATTTCTGTTCAGCTGCTCCCAGATTTTTCAACAAGAGCTGTCAGAAACCAAGCGCGGGTCTGAAGAGCGACTTCATCTGTAATTTCCATTTCTTTCTACTCCCTGCTGTGTTTCTTGCTATCTGGAAGCTTCTAGGCAGAGGAGCAGGCTGTTGGCATCACTAACCCTTTTCCTCTCTCAAATGCCATATTTTTCCTTGGAATGTTAGTTTCTTTTTCAGAAAATTCTATTTTTGTAAAACTACCCAGAAATCAATGTTAGGCTTTCAGCTGTGAAATTATTTCAAAGAATGCATTCTAACAAAAAGAGGTACCGTTCTTATGAAGAGTTTAGATGTTCTGTTTATAGAGAAGAGTTCCTAAGAATCGTTTGCTTAGCTAAGTATTAAACACTTTTTAATTTTTTCAACATTAATTTTTCTTCCTGGCTTTCCGGGGGAAAAGTTAAGGGCTCTGATCCTGGTTCATTCTCTAGCTTGGTCATTTGGGGAAATTTCCTTTACATACATGGACTTCCATTTTCCATGTATAAAATGATGAGTAGTATCAACTGAAAAAAATGCCCAAACTAAAAGTTGAGAATTATATTTTATTTGGGCTTGCTGAGGACTTAAGCCTAGGACAGAACTTCTCAGATAGCTCTGAGGGACTGCTCTGAAGAGGTAAGAGAGGAGGTTAAGTCAGGATATGCAGGAGTTTTTGAAGAAAAAAAAAATCCTAGGTAGACAGAACAGCAGAACATTATTGTTAACTCAATAAAAAACAGACATCTCTAATGAATTAGCACTTTTCTTTGTATGGAAAAATGCAAGAGTCTGGGCTCATTGAAATCATTCATTTGATATGCATCTTAACTATCTGTTTTCTCCATCCTGAATCCCCTAGGGTGACTGCACTGGCTGAGCTGCCACATCCTTTGTTTAGTGATAAGGCAGGCGACATTCTTCACCCACAGTAGAGTGGACAGATAAAATAGATGTTCTCTAAAGTACTTTTCAAATCTAAAATGTTACGATTCTACCACTAAATTCACATCTTCTCAACAACCAATAAAACTTAGCATTAGCATTGCTGAAAATATATTTGGGGATGTATCTATGTCCATGCGAAAAAGAAAAAGTTTTGAGCCAGTGTTCAGGATTTTCGGGTGACTTTCACGCCCTAAGTTGAAGTAAGTAAAGCAGAACATTCATTAATGGAAGGCTTAGGTAATCCCTCTTTTATCAAGATTAATCAGTTATTTTTAAATTAGTCACTGTGAATTGACATAGCCAGTTTGATCCTTCTCATTTATCAGGTTCTTTTTGGTGACTGCCGTAGCCTGCATTAATTAGAAGAAAATGCGGTGCATAGGTCTCGTCTCTGCAACCAGGCCATGGGGTATAATGTAATAACAAAAATGCATTTCAAACTGAATTGTGTGTGTGCTTTTTTTCTTTTCTTGTCTTTTTCCAGGGCCGCAACCACAGCATATGGAGGTTCCCAGGCTAGGGGTTGAATCTGAGCTACAGCTGCTGGTGTACACCACAGCTCACAGCAACGCCGGATCCTTGACCCACTGAGTGAGGCCAGGGATCTGAACCCTCAACCTCATGGTTCCTAGTCGGATTCGTTAACCACTGAGCCGCAACAGGAACAACCCCATCGACTGAAAAAAATGCCCAACCTGCAGCTTGGGAATAATGTTTTATTTGGCAGACATAATGAGGACTTAAGCCTTGGAGACAGCCTCTCAGACAGCTCTGAGGGGCTCTTCTAAAGAGACAAGGGAGGAGACAGGGTAGATAGGAATTTTTCCAAGACAAACAAAACAAAACACAAACAGGTAGTCAGAACATCAAAAGATTAGTCTTAACTAAAGGAAAGCCAAACATCTCAAGTTAATAACTTCAGCACTTTTCTTTGTAAAAGAAGATGCAAGAGTCCGGGCTCATTGAAATCATTACTTTGATAAGCATCTTAACTATCTAGGGCTAGTATCCTCTTTTCTCCATTCTGAATCCCCTTGGGTGCAGCATTGAGATGTCTGCAGTGGCTGATAGCTTGATGGCTGCAATCATCCTGTTTACTGATTTGGCCTATAGCATACTTCTTCCACAAGCTGCAGTCTATGACTGTCAAGGAGGTACAACTGCCATCCAGCCCATTTTTTTAATCTCCATAGATTCTCAGAAACCTGTCCTTTAGACATTCTGCTCAGTGTCTTACGTGAAAGATTTATGCCGTGTGGATGTGACAATGTTTCTGAAGCAGGATTACCTCCTTCT
Organism: Catagonus wagneri; assembly: GCA_004024745.2. Classification (NCBI taxonomy): domain Eukaryota; kingdom Metazoa; phylum Chordata; class Mammalia; order Artiodactyla; family Tayassuidae; genus Catagonus; species Catagonus wagneri. The sequence continues at coordinate 11,312,681 of PVHT020000166.1, forward strand.
GTAGTCAGATTTAGGTAACTGATTCTGAAACTGACAGAACTAATGGTCTGAACCTAGCCAGAACCCAGACTGGGACTTGAATCCCTGGCACAGGACTTGAACCCAGTCTAAACCCAGATTGGGAATTGAACCCACAGTATTTAATTAGAATCACTCATCTGGTGTCTGGACTTACTAAGGTTCCTATTCTTTGTGCCTCAGCGTAGAAAGAATTCAGTGCAAGACAAAGCCATAGGCAAGAAATAGATTTAAGATAGGACACTTGCAAGTGGGCAGGCAGGGTGGCTCTGCTCCAAGGATTAGGTGAGCCACAGTTTTATAATCCAAGGGGGTGGGAAAAGACCGCCTCTTCCTCTTTCTTTGAGTAGTAACTCCTCCTTGATATCTGGTAAGAGAATTTTTGACCCTATAAGGTCAAACTAGGACTGTCGTGGTGCTTATTCAAATCAGCAGAAGGGCGGTCCTCAAACTCCTGCCCTCGGTCTGAATCTGAATGCAGGCCTCAATGCATCCTCCACCCAATGACCTGAGTTATATCATGTGCATCCACTAGTCAAGCAAGCCTGCCTCATTTCTCAAGCAATTGTTACCTTACAGTGATCTCCCAAAGTTCCCTAGATCTCCGTCTCTATCTTATGGTCCCTTATTGGGACTTTTGCAACTCCCTGTGTAACTGTCCTACTCCATCCCTACCTGTTCCACTTAAGGGCACAAGAAGTTGGAGCCCTAGGAGGAGGACACCAATGAGAGTCCCGTGTATCCCTGTTCATCAGTGGTAAAGGTACAGTTTTTGAATCAAGCCATGTTTCTTTTTTTATTAATAAAATTTATTTTTTTTATTAGAGTATAGTTGTTTTATGGTGTTAATTTCTGATGTATAGCATAGTGACCCAGTCATTCATATACATGCATTATCTTTCTCCTATTCTGTTATGGTTTATCCCAAGAGATTGGATATAGTTCCTTGCGCTATACAGTAGGACTTCTTCGCTTACCCATTCTAAATGTAATAGTTTGTATCTACCAGCCTCAAACTCCCAGTCCATCCCACTCCTTCCTGCCTCCCCCTTGGCAGCTGTAGTCTGTTCTCTCTGTCTGTGAGTCTGTTGCTCTATTGTAGATGGGTTCATTAACCGCACATTTCTTGAACGAATTTTTAAGTCTCTTATGTGAATTAACAAACCTTTTAGTCTTTTAGTTACAGTTCAAGATAGCATTAGTTACACTGTTCTGAAGAGCCGTGTCTGGAGTGGGGACTTTGTATTAAGGTTCTTTAGATATCAAAGAATGCCCCTAAGATGAAAGATGAAACTCACTCTCTGTCTCTCTCTCTCTCTGCCTCTCTCTCTTAGACACGTACGTATATATGTATACTCACACCCCACACTACACTGCGTACTGCTGAAATACTTTGAGGTACATTATTATAGACTGTATGACAACGTGGTAAAACTTTATAGTAGTAACAAGAAGGGATATGTCTCTGTGTACAAACGGGTACCAATGTCATGTGACTTTCTAGAAACAGTCAATCAATATAAAAATATATATGTGTAGATAAACCACCTCCCTTTTCTTACATAAATAAGAGCATGATATAAATACTGTATGTGCCTTGGGGTTTTTATTTAACATCGCCTGGATATCTTTTTATAGCAGCATATATAGCATAACTCTATATTTCAATATATTTATTGTGTGAGTATATTTGCATCATTTATAAATTACATTTATCATTTATGAAACAATCCATGTTGGTTACATATTCAACATTTTGTATTTTTCACTGATCTCAGGTTCTGAGTGATCATAATCATGTGATTACTCCCAGTTTGAAAATACTAGATCTAATTTAAACTGATAAATTCTATTATTCAGGAGACCATAGGTTGTTAAACTTATATTTTATTTTATTTTATTTATTTTATTTTATTTTAATAGAGCCAAGCTAGTAAATATTATAGGCTTTGGGGGCTATAAAGATTCTTTAACAGCTGCTCAAATCTGTCCACATAGCACCAAAGCAGCCCATGGCAATATGTAAACTAATGAGCCTGGCTGTATTATAATAAAACCTTATTTTAAAACCAGGCTAGGGGCTTGGTTTGGCCTGAAGGCCAGAGTTTGCTGAGCCTACAACTAGCCAGCATCTGGAAGTGACAACTTACAGATGAGTTTCTACAAGCCTGGGAGCACCTTAAAGGCACGGACTGGATCTTTTCATCTCCATTTCCCCCAGTTCCTAGATAAACAGTGACTCGACACATGTTTTTTGAGTTAAAGAATGAATTCACAGAAAAGATTTAGAAGCAACCCTTTGTGTTACCATTTACTGTCTCTGAACATGAGCTGTGCTGTTTTTAGCTGAAAACATGCACATCGCAGTCTGGTTATCGCTCACACATAGAGCTTAGGAGATGTATAGGTTTTAAAAATATGCTCTTACTCATCACACCTAAACAGTTTCATCAAGAAGTAGAAAAGAAGTTCTCTAACAAATCTGAGGTGCCTACTGCATGCTGTCAGTTTCTGCAGTCTTGGCTGACCTGCTATAAAACTTAAAACTTTACTGGATGCTATGTTTGTGTTACAGGTTTCTTTCTGAGTTTCATTATGACTGATCCAATGTGTTTTTCTTGCCTACAACCAAAAACAACTCATATGCATACTTTCTTCCTTAGGTTTTGAGAACACTACTCTGTCATATAAAGAGTCATTATCAAATGTATATGTGTTTAAGGAGAGAGAGCTAGAGAAAGGACCTATGTCTCACTGTGGTACAATTTTGAGCTTTTTCTACTCTTCCAAATTGAAAATATCTATGTAAATGTGAGTCATGTCTTGTAAGTAGATGTGCATTCTAGAATTCTTTTCTTCCTAAACCGTGAAGCACCATCCATAAGCAATACGGAAAACTCCCTGAAATCTCTGTAAACCACATTGAGGAAAAAAACCTAGGTCAGATAGAATGCTGTTCACATTCTGGACTAAAGGAGAGATGTTTCTAGTTCGTATGCACAATAGAATTCTAACTTGAGCCCAGAATTTCAGGCTTCTATTACTTTGGCCCTTTGGTCCAGTGGCATTGTTGCTGATATCCTAGCCTTTGTTAGAATTCCCAGTCTTGCTTGGGAAGGTGGGCCTCTGCCAGGTTAGTTAGCCTGAAGCTAGTGGCTGGAAGGATTGTTCTTGACGCCTGTATCCAACCTGGTTACTTCCTGATCTAAAGCAGCCAAAGCGACCAGAACACAAATAACCGTGAAATCCTCACTGGCCACACCATCCACTGGCTCTGAGAGGAGCTTCAGGAAAAAGAAAAGAAATGAACTTTTGGAAAGGGATTATCTTGAGTGAAGAACTTTGTCCATAACCAAATAAATAGAACCTGGCGACCCACCTGGCCGGCCTTCCAGTCACTGGTGTCTTTGGGGATGTGAGGGTCTATATTTCATTTCTGTGGGTTTAAAAAGATCAGATACTTTTGGAAGGGCACCAGAGGTCAAGGTACAGGTCTGTAGATGGATCAAACAAACACTTTAGATTTAATCTCCAGAATTGTACTATGAGCTTGGTAGTGGTACTGTTTTCTTTATTTTACCACTTGCTTAAAGTCTTGCTTCTAGGATTCAGACACAGACCATTGAACTCCAGAATACTGGCTTTTTAACATTGTGCCATAATTCACTATTTAAAATACTGGATCCCACAAAAAGGCCAGTAGGGATCACTGGACTGCAATGCTAAGCGTTATCTAAGTGTTGGGAAGAATGAATACATAATTTATGTGGATTGCTGTGTATAATTCCTGGAGGAAAGTTCATCACTGAATAAAAGGTTAATATTGGTAACTCACATAGCTTCTGGGCAAATTAGCAGGAAAAGCTAATTTTAAAAATGTTTTTAAAAATGTTATGGCCACACTTTGAGTATATGGAAATTCTTAGGCCAAGGGTTGAATCTGAGCCACAGCTGCAATTTACACCACAGTTGTGGGAACGCCAGATATTTTAACCCACTGCATCGGGGTGGGGATCAAACCTGCATCTCCACAGTGACCTGAGCCTCTGCAGTTGGATTTGTAACCCACTGCGGCGTCATGGAAGGAACTCTAGGAAAAGCCTTATTAATTTTATTAAATTAGGTGTTCAAATCTTTTAATTTTTAATATTGTTATTAACAAATATCTAGGTGCACAACATGATATAGATAGCATAGCCTGGGGAAACTGTCTTGGTTTCTCTTTTAAAAGAAGTGAATTCAGTGAGAAGCAGCCTTTAGTGGCTGAAAGTGAGAAGTGTAGGGAATAAGAGACTCTTTCCTGTGTTGACGTTTGAGGCTTGCCTTCTTACTTTCAACTTTATCTCATAACTGTCTCCCGGCTGGGTCTGTCTCTTCGGTTTAAAGAAAGTGGCAAGAAAAGTCCTAGAACATTTTGTTTGTGTGTAATTGACATGACAAATGATGAGCTCTTACCTAAGAGGCCCCATGTAACAGTTTGCTTAATAATGCAGGGGAAGGTGGTGGTGGTGGGGAAGCAGTGGTTTCTGGTCTCTCTTATCAAGCCCAGAACAATCTTTCATTTACTAAATTCATGCCACAAGAGCATAGTCAATATTAAATCTAAAAAAAGGGGAAAAAATCTCTTACAGAAACAGCTGTGTTCAATACACAGCCAGTTTACTCCAGCAAATTGCTAGAAATGGAAAAGTTTCCATTTCTTTTTGTGTTTATCCTTGATAGTTGTCTTAAAAAAACTGCCTTTTGTAAATAAGCCTAGTTTTAAACAGCCCTTTAACTAATATCTGTAGTTGGAGTTTTAAGTGCTACAGAATTTTAGACCATTAAAATAAATCTGATGGAAAGAATTATCTTCCAAAGAAAATATTTTGAAGCATTCTGGTGGTATTGTTTTTTTTTTTTTTTTCCATCTTACACGTAAATTGGGTTGTGTTTCTTTTATGGCTACATTATCATTAGTCAAAAATCTGACAGAGCTCATTTAAGGCCAGAGTTGGACCCTACTGAGAGCTTGTTCATGGTTACTGCACTGTCTCTGTGTAAAGGTTCATTGCTGAAGCACACTGCAGAGGGGAAAAAGCAAACACACGAGTTTCTTGAACAGTAGAAAATAACCGCCATTTAATCTTACTGAGTTGCTGCAAAGAATGCAGTGGACTAATGAATTCTCAAGAGCAGGGACTTACTTAGCTGTGTTCTCTCCATTTCTTATTTAGTTCCAAGCACAGTGCTTGGAATTCTTGAACTTCTCAGTCCATGCTGGAGACCTGGAAAAGGATACAAAAAACTCAGATAACAAAATTAACTAGATAGGCCCTGATACAGAATTGTGTCCATGTCAGAAGTATTGGATGATTAAGGAGATAGAGTAATTAAGTACAGACAGCCTGGATTCCATTAAGCATGATGCATTGATTACAATAAATGAAAATTTGGTGCTTGAAAGAGTAAGTTTTACAAATTTTTACAAACTATCCATATTAATATCAGCCTAAACCTTGGGGAGGTGAGAGGCCTCTGCTTTCAGATTAGTAAAGTAGGGCTTTTGTTTTCTTGTGTATTTTGTAAAACAGGACTTGTTAACTTGTCACCTACTTACTGTTGTGTGAGTTTAACTGAATAAAGATAAAATCCCAGATACATTCCATAGTGTTGACAATGACGGAATGTTCAGTCTAATGGGAAATTTGTCAGTTGTGGGGCTTATCTCCTTTACGCTCCTTGAAATATTTGTCTTTATTCAATGTTTTCTAGCCAGTGGCCAAGTGTTACATTTCCGTTGGCGTAATATAGTCTCTATCTGTTTCTGTCTCTTTCCCTCTCCAGCTTGGCATCAGGGAAATCTAACTGAAGTTTTCTCAGTACTATTGGCCCCTGTCACAATGGCTTTTCAAATAGTAGGCGCTGGATCAATGTTTAATGAATTTCTTCTGAATGTGTGTAGTTTGCTTCAAGTCATTCATGCAAACATTGAAGAGGACAGACAGAGCTCTGCTGACCTGGTCCAGCAAACCTCTCTCTAGTAGACTGCAACACGTCAATCTGTGCTCTTTGGTTACAGTTGTTCAACCAGTTACTAATCTAACTAACTGTAACCGGTTGAACAACTGAACCCAAAGGGTGCAAAGTGGAAACATTTCATTGAGAAGTCGTCTCTGGAAAAGGAAACACCGTCAGATCCCCCTTCAGTATGCAAAGGGAAAATTCCTTCTCAAGTAGAAGCTCCATGGTGCCTCTGAATTATCGTTAATTTGTAATGCTGTGTAAGTCTCCATGTACCATCTGTCTTTTGGGTGAGGCTTATTTGAACTGTAAGGTGCTGCCTCCTTAGTGGGTGATACTCACATGTGTTAACTGTTGTCTGAAAATCACCCAGGAGATGAACAATAAAAAGTTTTTGAAAATAAGGCATGCTTCTTTTATTGATAGTTGTCCCTCAAGGCTGAAGTGAGATATGCTATGTGAGATGGAAACTCTGATAAGAAATGAACAATCATTTGTGGTTTATATGAGGGAATGTAACCCTGTGTATGAATCTGTTGTCAAGAGCAGGACGCTTTGGGGTTATTATTCTAAAGTTTGTTTAAAAATATATTTTTTTATTTTCTTCAAAGTAAATTTCCTACTCTTGATATTATACCACATTAACAAAACATAATGGTAAAGCTGTTGCTGATTATGGAGTTCCCTTCGTGGCTCAGTGGTTAATGAATCTGACTAAGAACCATTAATTTGCGGGTTCGATCCCTGGCCTTGCTCAGTGGGTTAAGGATCCGGCGTTGCCGTGAGCTGTGGTGTAGGTTGCAGACGCGGCCCAGATCCCGCGTTGCTGTGGCTGTGGCGAAGGGCGGCAGCTACAGCTCCTGTTAGACCTCTAGCCTGGGAACCTCCATATGCTGCGGGTGCGGTTCTACATAAAGGGAAAAAGACAAAAAAAAAAGCTATTGCTGATTATTTCATGTTTCCTCTGTGAGGACCCAGGGAACATTTCTACCTGATACTTCAGTTATCAAGAATAGCCTCATGGTGGAAGTTCCCGCTATGGCACAGTGCATTAAGAATCCCACTTCAAAGTCTTGGGTAGCAGCTGTGGCTCAGATTCAACCCCTGGCCTGGAAACCTCCATATGCCGTGGGTGTGGCCATAAAATTAAAAAGGAAAAAAAAAAAAAAAGAATAGCCTCATGCCTTCTGAGTAACTTCAAACTGGAAAAGATTATGTTCTCTTTTCATATTGGTTGCTAAGAAGCTCATTTATCACCTATGGTACCTGTGGGATGCATCGTCTTTTATTTTATATTTATTTATTCATTCATTCATTTATGGCTGTGGCAGGCAGTGGCTTAATGACAGATCTCAGTTCCCAGAGCAGGGATTAAACCCGGGCCACAGTGGTGAGTGAATATAGTCCTAACCACCAGACTGCTAGGGAAATCCCAAGTGCATTTTAAAGAATAACTTTGTTTCTTTATATTTTCCTTAGCCCTATCAAATCTTTTGTTGTTGTTTTTTTTTGGCTGCACTAGCATCATGGGGAAGTTCCTGGGCCAGGGATCCAACCTGAGCAATAGCAGTGACAGTGCTGGATCCTTAACCACTAGGCCACCAGAGAACTCCCTCAAATCTTTTTTTTTTTTTTAAGCATGTTATAATTAATAAATGCATGGCAAATCAAAACCCGTTTCTAGATGAGATTGCTGTTGATATATGAATACATCTATTTTTCTAGCTTCCCACCTCCTTTCTTGTCATGTTTCTGTTGACTAGGGCTCTCTTGTTCCTTGGAGACTTAGGTTAACTTTTGCCATGACCCCTATGCCAGGACCACATTTAACATCTTTATGCTTCTCTCTGCCTTGGACCTCTGTATCCACCCGTAGGTGCTCTTTCTCCAGTAGGGCCTCTAACCTGGATACAGAGCTGTAAAGATTTGAGCTGTTTATCATGAGAAATCCAAGAACCTGTAGCACTGGTGATTTTTTTCTCTTATTTTATTAAATTATAGTTGATTTGTGATATTGTGCCAATTTCTGCTGTATAGCAAAGTGACCCAGTCATATATATATATATGTGTGTGTGTGTATATATATATATGTTCTTTTTCTCATGTTATCTTCTATCATGTTCTATCCCGAGAGACTGGGTATAATTCCCTATGCTATATGGTAGGCGCTCGTTGCTTTTCCATTCTAAATGTAATAATTTGCATATATTAACCACAAACTCCCAGTCCATCCTAATCCCTCTCCTCTGCCCCTTGGCAACCACAAGTCTGTTCTCTATGAGTCTGTTTCTGTTTTGTAGATAGGTTCATTTGTGCCATATTTTAGATTCCGCTGTAAATGATATCATATGGTATTTGTCTTTCTCTTTCTGACTTACATCACTTAGTATGAGAATCTCTAGTTGCACCTACGTTGTTGCAGATGGCATTATTTCATTCTTTTTTATGGCCAAGTAGTATCCCATTCTATATATGTACCACATAAGTTTGACAGTTTTACTAAAATCTTGAAGTATTGTAAGGAAGATTCATATTGACCATGAGCCGTACAGCCTCCTGTTATCTTGCTTGTCCCGTTTCCTTACCTAGGGGCTCCTCTTGAAGTCTTAGCTTTCCAAAATCACTTCTAATCTTACCCTGAGACCTGCCCTAATTGTGAAGCTCCCTGGGGCTCTGTTACAGGGCCCCTTCCTCCACTCTCATTCCTGAATTCTGAGGAATGACATTTTCTCCATCTAGTTTACATTTGCTTTTCAGTACTAATTGTTCTAGATAAAACATTCACTCAATAAATCATTCACTTAAATCTGCTATGGTCTAGATACTGGAGACACTAGCATAAATAAATAAAGCCCATCTCCTAAGGAGTTCAAATTGAAGGAGTTCAAACTGGGGGATCGGAGAGCAGAAATTTAAATAGATTAGAGAACAAATATGTGGTGAGTGCCAAGATTAGCCATATGCACATTAGCTTTATGGGAGTACATCTCACCTGGCGAGGAAAGGTGTGATCTCAGGTGAGTTCTTAGAAATGAGTATGGGGTTGGGAAAGGAAGAGGTGGAGGGTCCAGGAGTAGGGGACTAGCAGAAAAAGAGATGCTGAGGCAAGGAATCACATGGATATGGGACAAGGGGTCATTGACAAGATCTGAAGCTGGAAACATACAAAGACTGATTCCTGGGGACCGTGTGTGCCAGCTCAAGGTGCATTTATCCTGGAACCTACAAATATTCCAAACAGTGGTGAGGCAAGGTCAGATCCTGGAGGCTGAATGGAGAATAAAAATGCAAGGACAGGAGTTCCCGTCGTGGCTCAGTGGAAGCGAATCTGACCAGTATCCATGAGGACGCAGGTTTGATCCCTGGCCTTGCTCAGTGGGTTAAGGATACAGCATTGCCGTGAGCTATGGTGTAGGTCACAGACGCGGCTCAGACCTGGCGTTGCTGTGACTGTGGCATAGGCCAGCAGCTACTGCTCCAATTCAGCCTCTAGCCTGGGAACTTCCATATGCCACAGATGTGGCCCTTAAAAAAAAATGCAAGGACAAGATTGGAGACCAGGAGTATTAAAGGTGGCCGCTGCTGTGGCTCAGGCAAAACAGCACAAAGACATAAGCTAGGGTGGTAGTTGTAGAGATTGAGAGAAGGGTGTTAATTCCATAAATATTTAGTAGATATAAGTGTCATTTGTATGAGTATACTTGGGAGGAGAGGACAAGTCATTTAATGAGTAGTTGATTGGTCATTGATAAATAAGACATGGAGAAGGTTAGGTTTTAGGGCAGGTGGAGTGAGTTTTGGAGGTAGAAACTGGATCGAAGTTGGATTCTATAGAGGAGGTTGGGGAGATCTAGCGTGCATATAATTATAAGTATTCAAATACCTCACGTATACATTTAGATAATATACATATAAATTTATTCTCCTCTGTCCATTTGTTGGGCGTTGTATATAAATACAGCTGTCACATTTAGTAATTTTACCCCCCATATAATTTTTGGAATTCAATAATGTGAGTCAAGAGAAGATGACCGTTTCTATTTAATCTCTTCAAAGTTGCCTTCTTACTCTACTTGGATTCATAAGAAAATAGCTAAATTGTTATTTTGAGTGACATCCTTTGTAGAAGGAAATTAAACATGTCAAAGATATATATTACCCAAACTAGGGATGCGGGTAAAATGATATAATATCACAAAATGATTTTCTAGTTAGCTGACGCCGAAAATTTATACTAGTTGTGCTTATAATTAATGAATAATTTCACTTTAGGCAGAACCAACAGAGATTGTAATCCCACAGCCCTGCAATTTTGAACGTTTTTGTTCTTCCTTTTAGTATTTTTCTAGATATTCTCAGTTGGCAACTGGAAACAGTTCAGTAATGATTGTGCAGCTTCCTCATGCAGGGTATTGAAATTTATGGCCAAGGATCCCTGTGGCGCTGCTCCTGTAATTTCAGCCCACTATTAGATTAAATACACCTACACAGGCTTAAAGGGTCCTGTCTGGGGCACTCTGATCAATATTCTGTACTTCTTGTGCAGAAGAAGCTATTAAGATTTTCTCAGACGGTAGACTGTCGAAATTGGATCTAAGCAGTAGACAGTGGCTTAAATGAGGAATCCACGGACCCTTGCTTAGTATCAATCGAGGCTTTGGGAGGGTTTGAAAAAAAATTGCCCTTTGACTCAGCTTCGAAGTGGGGATACAGATGTTAAATATCTCTAGTTCTATGTCATTGATTCTTAGGTATTTACCAGGAAAGTGGCACAAGTGAGTCCATAGACAAGGCTCCACTGGCTTTCATCACCAAATCATGCCCTCCATCTCTCCTTTCCTTTCCTTTCCCTTTCTTCCCTTTCTCTCTCTTTTTTTTTTTTTTTTGTGTCAGTCACTGCACTAACCAGCACTATCGCCATCCTCTCATTATCATCATCACGATGTGTGCATCATCCACTTCTTACCTGCTTAGGTTTGCCTGTGTTTGAACCAGGCCTTCTGGGTCCAAAGCACATGTTCTTCATTTCTACTTCACACCTCATTTTTCTAATAGCCCAGAGTCTCCCCTAGGGGGTAAAATAGTTGGTGCTATGCTTTTAAAATAGATTTGAGATTCAGTAAGCTCTGTTTCTATTGGTGCTCTTTCATGTAATTTTAGAAAGTGATGCCAGAAGTTAACCTTTTGCATTTTTTAAAAAAAATTTTGAGATACTTATAACCATCAGCTATGTAGCTATGATTTATTGCCACATTTAGTATATTAGATTGCCTTTTTTTTTTTATGGCCACACCCGCGGCATATGGAGTTTCCCAGGCTAGGGATCCAATCGGAGCTATAGGTTCTGACCTACACCACAGCCACAGCAACACAGAATCTGAGCCTCGTCTGCGACTTACACCATAGCTCACCGCAATGCCAGATCCTTAACCCACTGAGCAAGCACAGGGATCAAACCTGCAACCTCATGGTTCCTAGTCGGATTCCTTTCTGCTGCACCACAATGGGAACTCCTAGTATATTACATTGTAACAGATATTTCTGATTCTTAAAAAAAATAAATAAATAAACTGTTAATCTAGCCATATCTCCTTCTGTCTGCGCCACAAAACTACAAATTTCTTATAAACCTATGAGAATCATGCGTTTCCCTAGCCATCAGTAGAAATGAATGGCTTAAGAAATTCTGCTTCAAGATCTCAAATGGTAAAAACCATCGACATTGAAAGCTCTTCTGAAAGCTCTTCTGTTTGGCTTCCTCTGATGGAGGATGTGGTAATGGAAAGGTACAAAGTGCACCGCATACCCAACAAGCTAATTGCCCGCTCCAACGCCTCTCTCAGGCCCAAGTACCAAGTGAAATCTCCACTCTCAGGGAAATTAGGCAACTGACACAGAGCCTGGGTTTGTTCAACTGATCTAAATCTGTGATGAGCTAGTGATAGTCTGTGCTAATGAAGGCGATTCTTTGAATCAAATGCTTGTGGACGTGGATCTCCAGAAGTAGAATGTAGATTTGATGCCGCTATCCCTGTTGTAAGAGCTGCTGCATGTGTAATTGCAGTTTCACTCTAAATAGATTTGCTTTTGGACTCTAAAGCACAGCCCAATACTTCATGTTCTTGCTATCTTCCAACCTCAAAAAAAAAAAAAAAAAAAAAGACCAATAAATCCCAAATCTCTCCAAGCATCGTAGGTAAACTACCATTCTTTTTACATTTAGTGTCATAATGTTTTCAAACAACAAATCCGTTTATAGGTCAGGTTCCTTGTGTTAGGATTTGAGTGCCCTGCCTGACCCTTCATGCTGGTAATAGTTTTAAAGGGCCCTGTGGGAAATCAAACCACAATACAATCAACCCTTCAAATATCCATGCAATATAGATAGTCGGGGGCCAAGTTTATTACCCTGTGGTCTGCTTAGAGGGCACAGGGCCATTTCCCTCACCTCTAATACAGACCCAGACACACCTCAGCCAACCACTCACAGTCTTAAAAACATGGTGGGCTTTCTCTGTTCTCTATAAAGGATGCTCGTCTTTCTCCTTCCTTCCTCTAGCTGCCTGCTGCTTCCCGGTCGAAGGCCAGTTCCTCTCAAAGTCTTCAGGAAAAACGGGGATCCTCTTCCACTGGATCTCGATTCTTTTTGCAATAATTTTGGAACATTAGCATAACCTTTGCCATATTAGACTCCCAGTTATCTGTTTATGGTCTGAATCCTCCTTGAGAGAAGGGCTATTTGCAGCCCTGAAACTGATGTCTAGAGGCTTCAATATAAAATACATACATACATACATACATACATACATACATACATAAAATAAGTAAATAGGACAGGGAAATTTCTTGAGGCAAGTGGGACCAATGCCTAGATCCTGCTGGGACAATTCATCTGGGTGAATCGCTGGCCCTTTCAACCCAGACCAGCCTTTCCTACCTCAGTCACTAGTCAGATCTGAGCCCCTCCCCAGGCTGCTGATTTTCAGTAAATATATAATCCCAGCTCATCTTAATAAAGGCGATCTTGGTAACAGGTTGTTTGACACCTCATTGATCTGGGAAAATCTCAGTCAGGTCTGCTTTGGAATCCTGTCTCACAACCTGTGTGATCTTGAGCAATCTTCCATCTTCCTGGGCTTTAGTTTCCTCATTTGTTAAAAGAGCTTGATAAAGACCTTCCTTATAGGTTTGTTGTGAAGATTAAAGCGATGGTAAGTGTCGGGTACTCCTAGAACAGAACAGGGCAATACTTTCATTGCACGAACAAAACAGTACCTAGAACATAGGAAGTCCCCCCTTTTCCATCCCCACCCTACATACTTGCCCTTCAGGTCCCCCGTTTGCCTTGCTGAGACCCTGGGGGGAGAGAAAGTCCTCTTGTTACCCACTCTCTTGACTCTCAGTATGCCTCCTTTACCGCACTTAACACAATGATTAATTATACAGCTTTTTTTTTAAAATGGATCTCTCCTTTTTATTTATTTATTTTTTCCCATGGAACTTCCTATTTTATTGTCCTATGATGGATATAAATATTATAAAATTTACAGGGGTACCATATAGTGATGTACAATTTTTTTTTTGTCTTTTTGCCTTTTATCTAGAGCCGCACCTGTGGCACATGGAGGTTCCCAGGCTAGGGGTCTAACAGGAGTTGTAGCCGCCGGCCTTCCCCACAGCCACAGCAACGCGGGATCTGAGCCATGTCTGCAACCTACACCACAGTTCATGGCAACGCCAGATCCTTAACCCACTGAGCAAGGCCAGGGATCAAACCTGCAACCTCATGGTTCTTAGTCGGATTTGTTAACCACTGAGCCACGAAGGGAACTCCAGTGATGCACAATTTTTAAAGCTTATACTCCATTAATAGTTATTATAAGGTATTTGATATATTCCCTGTGTTGTACAATAGATGCTTGCAGCTCATCGTATACATAATAGTTTGTGCCTCTTAATCCCCTTCCCTGTGTTGCCTCTGCCCCTTCCTTTCCCCCACTGGTAATCACTGATTTGTGCTCTTCATCAGTGAGTCTTCTTATTTTTGTTATATGCATTAGTTTGTTTTAATTGTTAAATTCTACACATGAGTGATACCATGCCGTATTTGTCTTTCTCTGCCTTACTTGTTTCACTTAACGTAATACCCTCCAAGTCCATCCGTGTTGCTGAAAATGCCAATATTTCATTCTTTTTTTATGGCTGAGAAGTACTCAACTGTATTTATGCATTATATCTTCTTTATCCATTTATCCATTGATGCTGGGTGTTTCCTTTTTAGAATGTTAGCCCCCCCGTTCAGGGACTGCTTGTTATGTTAAATGCTTTCTCTCCAGTTCCTACTATATATTTGGCTCATAATAAATTCTGATTGAATGGATGAATAAACTTCACTCATCTTGCTAAATATGGCCTCTAACTTAGATTCACCCCAGATTACCCTCAATTCAGGCTGACTTTCTCACTTAACTCCCTCAGCTCTAAGATTAAAAAAAACCACCCTAATTCTGTACCAAAACATGCTATCTCAATTGCACTTGCCAGTATTAGGAAAAACATTTCAGGAATTTTTTTTCTAGACTAGATCTTTCGAGGTCTGCTTATGGATGAGTATAAGTACGGATTAGATTACTCTTTTTCTCTCTGATTCCTTAATTCTCATATATTTAACTTGTTCTATTAGATATTCATTCCGTCAGTAGATCTTTGCTGTGTGAGCCTCTCCTCTAAGCAGGTGGAGGGATGAGAAGGTGTATGGAGCACTGTTCACTCAGTGAAGGAACTTACACAGTAACAGACGTGGTAAGGCGTGTGCAGAGGTAGCTCGAGTATAAGACTATGGGGCCAATACTTTTAAAAAGACGCACACCAAGAGCTTAAGTACTTTCCTCAATTGTTACTCTCTACTGCATCCTCAGTTTTTACTGGTATCTCACCAAATAACTGTGCCCAAGTATAATTTCTGCGAGTCATTGCTCCAGTGTACTTTTTCCGTGAGGACTGCCTGCCCACTGTGCGTACTACCTGTTATTGCACTGCACTCCCCACCCTGCCTTGACTGTCTTCCTCTGTTCCCCTTCTCAATTCATGCCCTAATACTCGCTCATCACTTTCTCTGATACTGCGTAATATCCTTGTATATTATGCTGTCGCTTGTTGTCTCTCTACACGAGAATGTAAGGTCCATGCGGGTCAGGATCTGTTAGTCACTGACGTGTATCTCCAGTAAACATCTGATATGTGACAGGTGTTTGATGGACATTTGTTGAATGGATTTTTTCAGTAAAGTGGGGAATAGTGGTTACGCAGTGAGACCGGACAAATGACGTGACTTTACCACGCCCCACTGGATGATCTCAGATGACCTACTTCTAGCCTCTTATTCCTCAGACGGACCTATTGTAGAAAAGGCAAAACTTTACCTCTCTCTTCTTAAGGCCTCCTATTGGGCCTGAGAATTAAATTGATGTAAAACAGATTAGCAGGTGGAAAACATGCAAATATATTTAATATTAGTTTTCTGTGATGCAGGAGCCCTCAGAAGGAAATGAAGACCCAAAGCAGTGACAAAACCGAAATGCTTGTATACTAGGCTGAACAGAGAGAGGCAATTGTGGAAAAGTAACTAAACCATATAGAGAGGTTAACAGAAGATAAAAAGTATTTTTATGAGGTCTATTTTTACAGAATTCTCCCAGCCTTGGTATCTTGTTTCTGTTAAAGAATGTTTCTTTCCTCCTGGTACAAGGAGAGCATTTTTCACATGGCAGTTTTTTTTTATTTTATTTTTATTTATTTTTGTGTATTTTTTCTTTTTCAGGGTTAGTTAATCCATGGGGTAGCTAAGGAAACAATTCAACAGACACATCACGTACCCACCGTGTGTCACACACAGTGGCAACATTTGGTAATTTAACCATAAAAGATGCAGTCCTTGCCTTGAGGGAGCAATTGTAATCTACCCTAAAGAGCTGAGAGTTGAGAGAGCACCTTGGAGTGAGGGGTGGGTGGGTAGGACAGTATCCATAAAAGACTCATTAGAAGAGATGATCCTTGAATTGTGTGTATTTTTGTTTTTTTATTTTGGGTTTTGACTTTTTTTTCCCCCAAAACACGAGGGTATCACAGAGTCTGGGTGTTTGGGTTCTACAACAAATATGAGATAGGAATTTGAACTGCTCGTTGAATTTTCAAGGAAAGGATGATCCTAGTAGGCTAGAGACCTTGGAGATTTCCAGGTTGCTGACGTTGCGTTAGATATAAATCAGTATAGCCCTGATGGGTGTACACTTTGAAAGGCATGTGCCTCCATGAGACAGAGCTGATTTTCCACAAGTAGTTATTCAACACCTAAGTGAACACCCTTCAGCAAAATTGACTCATGGAAATGTCTGACAAAGGTCTTTTAAAAGTAGACTCTTGGAGTTCCTTCAGTGGTGCAGTGGATTAAGAATCAAACTGCAGCAGCTTTGGTCACTGTAAAGGCTCAGGTTCGATCCCCTGAGTTGGGTGCAGTGGGTTAAGGATCCGGTGTTGCTGGAATTGTGGCATAGGTCGGAGCTGTGGCTCAGATTCAATCCCTGACTAGGGAACTTCCAAATGCCAGGGGTGTAGCCTTTAAAAAAAAAAAAAAGACTGATACCTGGTTTACTTGTTACTGTTACCAGTCTGTGATTTGTAGGAGCAAATGATCATGGAGTGCATAGTAGTCTTTGGCCCTGTTTCTCAATAATTACTGTAGCTGCATAGTCCTTCCTAGGCCTTTGACTTGGTTCTGAAGCAGCCTCCTTATTAATCCTGAGATCTCTGTGCTGAATCTTTTACACCAGACTCTGAGCAAGGACTGGTTAGGCCTTGAAGTCAGAAGTCCAAAAGCATTCCTGATGGTCTCCCACCCGGTTACAGCATCCTGCTGTAGTCCCACATGGCAGCTGAAACATCTCTTTCACATTTCTTTAGATTCCTGTAGCATTTGATGTCTCTACCATGTAATTTACACTTAATTATAAGTTGTTTTGCATAATTTAATGGTTGTTTCAAGTATGAATGTCTGGCCTTCGTAAAAAGATTTTTTTAAAAGCCCTTTTAGAACAAGGGCTCACGGCATAATACCAGATGGAAATGTGGACTAAACCAAGACTACTAACTTCGCCTCAAGTTTACTGAACCATCTTCCCAGCAAGGAAGGCCAGTCTGACATATAACTCATTCTTCGAACCTGGACTTACTTTATATAGGAATAAATACACAGAGTGCATAGAGTTTGTAAATGAAGCAGCTAGATTTTCAACAACATAATGCAGTATAAAAAAAATTGAGGAAACTGCTGAGAAATAGATTTGGAAATGGAGACTGGGGTTGGGCAAGGGTAAAAACTGTGTTACAACTTAGTGCTGAAAAAGGGTCTGGCTTAGTCTGATTAATAATAAATATGGCTGTTTTGTTAAGTCTTCATCCCTTTCCAACTTCCCAGTATGAATTCAAATGTTATCTATGTTGGAGTCACCTCTATCTCAGCACTTAAGGCAGCAGATTTTGTTGTTTTATTTTCATATCCATTTATCCCTTAGAACTGATCCAAATATTCAGTAGAACAGTGGCTAAAAAAAGAAAAAAAAAATTCTATCCATAGAAGACTTCAGGCTTATCAAAGCAGAATTTTATTTTGGGTATTTTAATTTTCATTTATTTTTAAAAATACTATTGATGTACAGTTGATTTACAAAGTTGTGTTAATTTCTGCTGTGATTCAGCTATACATATATCCATTCTTATATAGGTTATCACGAAATATTGAGATTTCCCTGTGCTATATAGCAGGCCCCGTCCACATACAACAGTGAGCCTGTTAGGCTCTTTTTATTTATCTGCTCCCTGGGAGATGGATTGTTACCTAGAACCTTTGATACTAAGATATGATAAACTACTTGACAAGAAAGTAGATAAGGAAAAATTACTTTTTACTCCTTCAACAAGTACATCTCTTCAGATCTTGTCTAACTTCTGGGCTGATAATTGTGCTCTGGGACCCTTTCCAGAGTTGTTATCAAAATGGAACCAAATACATTTTATTTTAACCGCCTTGTAATTAAAGTTTCATGCCAATGAGTTCAGTTATTTTTAAGGGAAACAGTGAATCTTACGTAAAAGTTCCACTAAAATTGGCAGATCCGTGTGACTTTTTCAACTATTAATTCAATCTGACCTTGAAACAAATATTAAAACATCTTAAAACATTTTTTAAGCTTTATTACATTTCATTTTGGGGGGGATTAACTTTAATAACCATATCTAATATATAACACAAATCCATAAATAATGCTGAGAAAAACAGTGGAAAACATCCATAAGTACAAAGGTTTTTCATATAATGCTGAGAAAAACAGTGGAAAACATCCATAAGTACAAAGGTTTTTCATATGAAGCATATTAAAATGAAGTGTTGTTTCATAAAGTCTGTGGACATTTTTATTAGGCACCTCACGTTTCATTTGTTTGTTTTGCTATGTTATCAACTTGGGGAAATAGGAACTTGAATTTCTGTAGGACAATTTGCTCTTTATTAATTGTTTGCTCTTTATTAATTATTAATGAAATTGTCTTTGGATATATTATGAATACTAAGATATAAGATAACTGGTGGTTATTTCTTCATGAATTTGAAGACCCAAGTACTTTTGTTGGTTTCTCAGTATTCTTCCAAATACCCGATTCCCTTGTTTTCTGTTCCTTCCTCAGCTACAGCTCTCTAGCAATTTGTTGTTATCAGAATCTCTAAGAGAATGACCCCAAATCTGAAGAAAACCAGACTGTTAAATGGTATTTGTGAACTGCTTTTTGAGCCATTGAAGGATCTTACTTTTAGATGAACTTGCCATTTGAGGATTTGGCAACTGCATCCTTTCTTCCCTGACCTTGAGTTTCAGATCCACCCCTTAGTTCTCTTACTAAGAGTGCAGATCTCTACCATCCCCAGGCAATCAGCAGAATAAAGCGCTGGTTCAGGGCCATTGACAGGAAAAAAGAAATAACCAGTACACTAGAGTGCTTTCTTGTACTGACACGTTTTTTGTGTTGGGATATAATCCAAGTACATTTATTACAAGCCAGTAACATTCTTTCACTCATTATTTATTTGACAAATATTCTTGAGCAGCCGCTATGTACCAAGCATTATTCATTCTTCTAAGTTTTTAAATTGTAATCAGTTCTATTTTTTATAATCTGTTATTTACCAAAGTACTGATAACTGGGATCTGTCTTTCTTTCCCATTGGGTTTTGGTCATAAAGCATAAAGATTGTGAGACTGGCCTCTGGAATCAGAGAATCTATGAAAAAAATCCCAGCTCTAGCACTTTCTAGTCGTGAGACTTTGGGCAAGTCTGTGTGAACTTTTCTAAGCCTCATTTACTTCATCTTTGCAATGGCGGTAATGGTAGTATTTACTTTTATTTCCTGAATGAGAAAATGCGTGTAAAGTGTTTTGCCCTGGGCTTGGCGGGCTAGAAAGCATTCAGTAGATGTTATTCGCTAGTGTTAGTAAATCATGGTACTTGGCTACTTGATTGTCATAATCTTTTTCAACATCTATGGAGCATGTACCTATGAAGTGTACTCAAAATAAACTTGGACAGCCAGAGAGACACCACCATCTGGCCTGTTGTGTAATAAACAAAAGCCCTTAAACTGGGTCTGGCAGTGGGGAAGGGAACAGATGCTCTGAATGCCTTGAAGAATGTGTTTCTCACTATATGTTTAAGCTGTGATGAATGTCATTAATGTCATCTCTCCTTTTATTTTAGGTAAGTACATCACCATTTCTGAAACTCTGTGCAGATGGGTAAGTCTTGCTGTTGGAGCTTTTCATGTTGATTTGCCTACTTGGAGAATCTGAACCAGACAATGTGCTTATCACGGTCATACAAATGCTTTTATTTTGTTCAAGCAGAGATCTGGAAAGATAACAGCGTTTCCCACACACATTCCATGTCTGTTTCAAATCTTTGGCAGAAAAAAATGCCTTCATTATTTTAAATTGGATAACATGTTATGTTTAATCTAAATAACTGAAGACTGAGTTTTTTACTCAGTAGAAGGCAGGGTATTTGAAAGACTTTAGAATAGAAAAAAAGTGATTTCCCTTCTTTGCGTAATCATAAATATCTCCCTGAAGTAAACATACAAACCCTTATTTTTCTGCTTGTAAATGAACAGTCTTTTTTGATGCATAAAAAAGCAAGCATTCCATTGATCAGATTCTATTAATGAGACATAATTGTGTAGCAAATAGAAAATGTGGTCAATGGTCCTGAAAGATCATGTGTACAGAACATTGTAGAGGCAATTCCTATTACTAGTGGGAGTTTGCATAATTTCATATTTCTATAGTTGGCTGTTTTTATCCCCATAGAAGAAGAACTGGAAGAAAAGACCTAAAAACAAGCAATTTAGTACAGACCTAAGTTTGATGTGAAAGATGAGTAAGCTGTGAAACAACTCACAAAAGGAAGTTGGGAAATCTTTGTTGCTGGTGAACTTTAAAAAAGTACATAGACAGTTTTATTTGTGTTAGGAGACTACGATTTATCCTGCCTTGAGGCAAAGTATTGAATTGACTCGTTGTCCTCAGAGATAAAATCCAGTTTGCTCCTCCAGCTTTAATTTCCCCTACGTACTCCATATATACTCTGTGTATGAGTTTTTGGTCTTTTAAGAAGCTAATGCTAAAGTGGGCTTATAAATGCAAGATTTTGGGAAATGCTCATTTAAGAGAAAATAGGGAGCAAGCCAGGTAAAGTTTAGCAAAACCTCAAATTATGACACAGATTTGACACTAAATGAAGAAGAGAGAGAAGTTGGGTGGAAACATCCTAGATTGGGTTAGGTAAAGCCTTATGTATGGAGTCCTTAAGCCAAAATTGACACTGAAATTTGTCTTGAAGGATGGCCAGGTAGCTAGATTGAGTGGGTGCTATGTTCAAAGACACAGTGGTTTGAACCATCATAGAGAAGGTTGATGGTACAGTGAATCGTACATAACATAGTGAATTTATGGGACTATAGCAGAAGGAGATTCTGAAAAATTCACCTAAAGCTAGATGAAAAGAGACTTTTGGGCTTGGTAAGTTGTTTGGACCCTAAGATTGTCTGAGGATCATGTGGGTTTGGCAGAATCACACAAAAAAATTGACATATACGATTCCATTTATTTATACCAGAGAAAAAGAGATAGTTATATTTTTATGTTTACTTTCATGTGTAAATTTAAATATGTTTTATGTATATTTAAATAAGGTTTCTGTATCTTAAAACTGATGATAAATTGCAATGAAGAAATGACATATTGATAAAATAAGATAAAAAAACAGGGCATAGGACCCAGATATAATGGGAAAATTTTTTAGACTTTTAATCTCACATGTGAGATTTCTTGCAAATAATAATTTCCTTTTCTGCATACATTTCCTTTTTGTACTGGGCATTTATTATGACAAAGTTGGAAACTCTTGTTTTATTCCAAATAGTAAGATATCAAAAAGGAGTTTTAGGGTATCTTTGCAATATTTGGGAAACTAGTCAGAAATTCCCCAGAAGGTCACTTGACAATTTCAACTTTAAATCTCCATAGGCCCTAAATTCAATATATTATCCTATTTTATAAGAACTATAGATGTACTCATGCTTTTTAGTTTAAAAAAGGCAATTTACAACGGGGAAATGATTCACTAAATTATCAGTATAGAAATTATACTTTAAGTTGTCTAGGTTGGGAGCAATTAAGTTGATTGATTACCTGAAGAGCAGAAAAGTTTAGACTATTATTGCCTGAAAACTCAGATTAGATACATTTATGTAAATAAATACATTGATACATTAGCACTTGTTCACAAAGTAATTCCTAGCTGTTCAATCCTGACTAGTGGTTTCTGAATATTTTTGTAGGTGTTTGATTGCTGTTAGTTCATTGTTTTGTAACCTCCCTAGCACATGTCAAGAGTCAGGTTATAGAAGGCATCAAGATTTTTAAACACAGCTTTTGGATGAATAACTTACAAAATGAGAAAATTATATTACCAGGATAAATGATATAGAACTGTATCTTCTCAAAAAAGATGACTATTCTGTAATTTGTCATATGGATCCACATCTACTGTTGAGTACTTTTAAGATGTATTAGCTTTTGCTAACTCAGGAGGTAAGATTTTCTCTAAGAGAAAGGGGAGGAGGAGTAGGGGGCTGGAGGAGATGATGAGTTTTGTAATAGTAGCTGTCACCAGTCAGTACTTGACAAACTGGAGATGCTCCCCAGTGATTATTGAAGGAACTGGATAAATGGTAAATGGAATGCATGCACAAGAGTGAGTAAAGGTAACCCCTAGGATAAAAAGGAAGAATACAGTGTTTTCAGCCTTTTTCTTCTTTTCTTTTGAGAATAAACTATAGCAGGAAAAGCATTTTAAATTAAGAGCCAGGGCACACAAAGATATACATACAATTGTGTGTAATTATAATTCAAGTATCAGAAATAAATACTTAGCTCTATCAAGTGTGATGCATTCTAATATTCTTTCTTTTCTTCCCCTCACATTAAAAAATGCTGGTCATATCCCACTGCATAGAATTCATAATCTACTAATAGATCACAGCTCACAGTTTGAAAAATGCTTATGTGGGAAAATATACATTTGTGTTATTATTCAGAAATGAATCTATTAGAGCCAGTTATTACATTCAGGCCTGAAAAATAAAAGCCAAAGAGTCCAAGTACTTTCTCACTAACAAAGGAATTTATTCTAATTTTTAATTTGACATAATTTTAGATTTACTGTAAAATTGCAAGAATGGCACAAAAGACTATTGGATACCCTTCACCAATTGTCCTGTATCATTCTCATTTTCTATCTTCTTCCTCTTTCTCTCTCTCTCGATCTATCTCTATCCAGATACACACATGTATATACGTAAATACATGTTTATTTTTATAATTTTCCTTTTGAACTATTTAGGTTGTAGGTGTGATACTCTTTTACCTCTGAATACTTAAATATTTCATAAAATGTGGAATTAGTTTACATATAGCTCAGGGATCAAAATTATAAAATTAATAGTGATACAGTACTATTATCTGATCTACAGACCTTATTTTAAATTTCAATAGTTGTTCCAATAGTTCTTTAGGGCAATAAAAAATACAAAATAATGCTTTGCAAGTAGTTGTCATGTTTTTTTAATACCCTTTAAACTGGAACAGGTTCTGAGAGTTTCATCGTATTTCATGACATTGGTGGGGTTTTTATGGTTTATTTTTTGTTGTTGTTGTTGTTTTTAAATACAGGCTAGTTGTTTCACAGATTTCTCTTCAATTTGAGTTTTAGGTTTCCTTGTGATGAGATTCAGGTCATACAGTGTTGGCAGGAATATTATGAGAGTGATATTATAAGTTCTTTCATCTGGAGGCACATGCTGTTTAGCTCCATTACCACAATTTTAACCTTGATCATTTGTTCAAAGTGATATCTGCCATGTTTCTCCACTATGGTTACCATTTTTCCACTCTGTAATAAAAAGCAGCTTGTAGAGTCATACTTTGAGACTATGGAAATATCCTGATATTTCTCAAATTTTTACCCAATCATTAGAATTTATAGCCGATTTCTGCCTGTAACAATTATTATAATGATGGTTGCTAAGGGCGATTATTTCTTCTTGATTTATTAGTTGGCATCTTTTCACAGGGAAAAGTGTTCTTTTCCTATCTATGTGTTTGTTTCTGTATAGCCTCATGGATTCCTTATGTAGCAGATTACATCCTTTATTATTGTTAGTTGATATCATTATTTATTTTGATGTTCATACTGTTGTGAATTTGGACAATGAGAGTTCCTTCTACTTGGCTCCATTGCCATTTTGAGCTGTACCTATCATTCCTTCAGTACTTTCTTACTTTTCAACACAAGATATTTAAGACTCTAGTGTTTTCCCCTACCCCAGCTTTGGAAGCAGCTGCTTCTTTAAGGATCCTTAGTTCCTTTTAATAGAAAAAGATATTTAGAAACCAAAATTTGGGGGGGGGTGCTCATTGCTACTGGAGAGTTTTTGCTTCTAGTCCACTAGTTTTACCTTGTATCAGTAGTGGAAAAAGCATATGTATATACAGACTTCTATACATAAATGTGTGCATAAATATACATGCCCGTGTGTATCTGTATTCATATGTATATCCAGGCCTCTCTATATATTACATATATGATTTCACACCAATACCTACAATTCCAGTTCAGTACAACAGTGTTCATTTTTTTTTCTCCATTTTCCTCTGTTCCCTTAAAACAGTAAGAAATCTGCCTCTCATTATTCACAATATTATTACGTATTTTCTTAATCCTAGAATGTAATTTTACAAGGTAGTTTCAGAATTGCTAACCAATGCCTCTGGGGGTGGGGGGTGAGAGGGAAGAACATGGGGAAAAAAAAGACCATAAGCTTTTTAATGTGATTTTTAGCATTCTTTGTTGTCTTATATGCCTAATCCTGTATTCCAATGTCACTTGGTTAGTTTTCCCTTCACCCCATTCTCATCCTACTTTGAGTTGTGTTTCTCATTTGAAATCTGGTTCAGTTAGTTTGTTTCAGTTTGTAAATTTGTTTTCATCTAAGGCTGAATCAAACAATATGGGGATTGACTTTCTCTATTTCCATATTTAAAATATGATGCTAATAATCCCATTTCTGCAGTAATAAGGATTGCCTCATGCCATTAAATACCCAGCCAAAGTAGGTAGGTAGGTATTATTTTTTTCCTGGAGTAGATATCTATGACTTAAATCAGAGTATCTGTTGAACTTTGTCTTGGACCAAACTTCAGGATCATCTGGGAAAAAATATAGAGATAAATGTGGGGTACAGGAGTGTTTTCATACATGTTTCTGAGTGAATTCCAAATGTATTTTTGGGTTTTTATAGGTGGTTATTTGCACCTCATCTTGTTTTGATTAGTGTAGATGATTAAGATTAGTACATAAAAGCTGTCTTATTAATTTATGTATTTTTTGTGTTTTTTTTTAAAGGACATGCATTTAAAATGCATAAAAGAACTATGTAAAGCTAAGTCAGAAGCACAATGTAAAAGTACATTTTGTGTTTAGTAGTAAATTTAGACCTGAACCTCCTGAAAGACACAGTAAATAGGGAAGCCTGATAGTATTTGTCTTTTAACAGGAAAACTTTCATCCTGTAAATATGCTAATATTTTTCATTAGTATCTTTGTACAAAGCAGATCAATGTCTTTAACAATGATTTAATGTGAGTTATATACAAGCCCATTATTTATTTTTCATTGTGGGTAAATATGTATTCTTTTATATAGCCTTGATACGTCTGTTTATTAAACCATTATCCTATGTAAGAATTTCTGTAAAAATTTAAGTCATTACAGGTCATCTGATGACTTGATATTGGGAAACAACTTAGTGTACACATCAGAATGGCTTTTCAGTCTGGCCATTGCATTACCTTTGTCATATATCACATGGCTCAACTTAGCTTGTCAGGAACTTGATTACAGAAGATAGATGGTTGTCAGCTGAGATTTAGCCCTTTGTCTGGAGTGTGAATAATCTGAGATTTCTACTGGAGTGAGATCTAGAGGTTTTTATATTACAGGATTAGAGTTAGCAAAATCACTGAGAAATGTTTATGGAGGTAAGATAACCACAGAGGTATCTGATTACCTATTCGGAGCACTTGCAGTAGCATTTCTTACTGTTTATTGATTTAGTCAAAAAACAGTAAAGTAAAATAAACTGCAAAGTGTTTTTTTTTTTTACTTTTTATAATGGAGAAGTAATCACTATTTCAAGGTAATCACTTTTATCTCAATTAGTATGTAAAACATCCTTCCTTAAAGCCATTATTCCTATGACATTTAAGTAATCTAGTCTAGAAAATACTTCTAAGTTCAGCAATTTTGAAATTAAAATTTATTGCTCTTTTCTTATCCTACGTCTGTAGAAATAGATATTGTGTCAGTATAAGAGATTCTGATCATGTAATCCCTATCATGGGTTAAAAATAAATGTTGAATTTTTCTATTATTGTATTATTGTTGTCTTTTGCCAAAACAGAGAAAAGAAACTGAGAGAATAAGCTTATCTCTTTAATGAGATTAATTTGAAATTTTTCCTGGAAGTTTTACAAAGATTAGTGATACCTAGTATATTACATAGATGCTCATTAATGAGTTGCTGTTAATAGTCAAATGTTTGAGATGAATATACATTAACAGCAAACTGTTTAAAATTATGATGCTCTCATACATGTATTTACAAAAAATGAGAGATTAACATTAAAAGTGATAACAAACGATACATAATGTGCTTCCTTACACATTTTTAAATACTTAGACTATAATATGAAACTGCTTCTGATAGAATTAGAGATATTGTTTCCTTGTATTTATAGCTATAACTTAAATAAATTTTAAAATGATGTTGTTAGCTTTTACAACAAAAATTGACATACTATTACAATAAAAATAATCCAGCAAGAATTTTAGCATCCCACATTTTCTGAAAGCAAGCCAAGACTACTTTTTTGCATTCCTTTGGTGGAGATCCTAAGTTATTTCAACAAGTCTTCAGGGACTGGCTCATCATTTTGCTGCCAGAGTGATGTATGTACGCACCTCGGTTTTAAGCAATAATGTGATCATTTATTTACTTAATTCATCATTTATTGGGTATTTATTATATGCTTAATAAGACTTGAGAATACAGAGAAAAGTGAGGGTTTTGGCCCTCAGGAACTAAAAGTTTAGTGGAGAGATTGTCACAGACATCCAAAAATCCGGGTTAGGCTGTGCCAGAGTGTGAGCAATGTGGTCCAGGAGCATGGGCGGTCACAGATGACTCCTGCTGCAGACTCACACCTGGGAGGGAGGTGGGGGGGCAGATGGCTGGGGAGCGGGTGCTCTCCATCCTGCATTGTTTGGTTAGCTCCAAGCTAATTCAGAAAAACTTCCATTTCTAAATCTTCCATTAAACACCCTTATAATAACGTCAGTGCCCCTTCTGCTGTTATTAAGTTAGTCTTTGTCAATAAGTCCTACAATGTGGACCTGCCATTCCAAGCATCATGCAAAAGATACTTTGCAAATATACGCAAAAGAAATTTGGCTCAACTTCATAGTCTGTAATTCTGAGAAATCCACAACTCTCATCTTTCTTCAGAAGAACAATGAGAAAGAACAATAGGTGAAAACTATTGCCACTGTTTACTTGACTTTCTGTGCATCTCCATTCCTCATCTGTCCCAGATGGTTTAAGCTGGTTGCTCTTTCTCTCTCTTAGTGTGATAAGAGTCAATAAGATTATTAATTCACAAAACCTTAAGCTTCTACTTAGAAAAGACTAGATAACTGATAAGTAGTGTGTTATTTAGGTGGATCAAGAGAGGCCAGATCATTGGAATAGAGAAAGGTTTTAAGTTAAATCACTGGTGTAAGATTGCTGAACAGTGAGACAACATTTTCCTGTATTTCTTTCAATATTTGCCTTTCTGCATATATGCAATAGAATAACACTTGTTTTAACTATTACTGTGTGGACATATATACATATAGCTACAGATTTTTAAAAACATGTATTTTAAACAATTTTTTTCTTTCAATTCACAAGATTAGAGAATTTAGAGTTATAACTATTCTTCCTCTCCCCTCCCTTTTAAATTCATCTGCATTTCCTTTCCTGCTGCTTTTTCATAAATAAAATATATACATATTTCAGTGTATGTACTTTATATATACTTTGGCTAACTTTCTTATGAAACACAGAGTAGTTTATGATTTAAATGATTCTGTGCAGTCTAAAAGATTATAAAATCCTTCAGCTTTTAGTAGCTCTCTACTGGTTTATTAATTTATCATAAATTTAATACTTTATCTAGGTTTGATCCGTATCATAAAGCACAAGTAGACCATTTACAGACCTGTGCTTGTCACTGATATTTGATAAATATTGGTTGGCTCAATGAAGACATAAATAAATGCTTTTAGCCCTTTTAAATATATGAAAAGTATCTACAAATATCAGATATCTCAAGGTCAATACTAAACATAAAGTTAATTCCTAAGAAAACTTCCAGGCATGCAACCATATAGATTGATTTATTAAAACCAGTCATTAAAAACCTCTTTCAACTGATCTTATTTTCCTTATTTCAGAAGATAAATGCAGGAGTTCCCATCGTGACTCAGTGGTTAACGAATCCGACTAGGAACCATGAGGTTGCGGGTTCGATCCCTGGCATCACTCAGTGGGTTAAGGATCCGGCGTTGCCGTGAGCTGTGGTGTAGGTTGCAGATGTGGCTCGGATCTCCTGTTGCTGTGGCTGTGGCGAAGGCTGGCGTCTACAGCTCCTGTTAGACCCTAGCCTGGGAACCTCCATATGCCGCAGGTACAGCCCTAGATAAGGCAAAAAGACAAAAAAAAAGAGAAAAAGATAAATGCAGATAAATACTGTCATTGCTTGGAAATCCTATCTTCTGTTTCAGAAAACAGAAGTGTGTGCTTGTGCTATTGATATACAACTTGATCCCTCATCTCAGTGAGCAAGAAAGCAAGCCCTCTCCAAATTTAAAATCTTTGTCGGTCACACTGGGATCACTTAAAATTAATTTTTTCCCAAGCGTGTTTCTTAACAGGCATTTCAAAATTACTTTGAAAGCTATTGCTCTCATGAAAGTTCAGTGGGTGCCAAACTTGGAACTTCGGGTCATCAAGATTAGCAGAAACAGATTCACAGGCTTCATAAAGCTTACAGTTACCAAGGGGACAGGTGGGGCGGGGGAGGAATGACTGGGGGTTTGGGACTAGTATATGCACACTGAGATATATGAAAATTACTGGCCAACAGGGACTGGTATTAATCTATGTGGGGAAAGAATCTGAATGAGCATGGCTATGTGTACACGTATAGCTGAATCACTGTGTTGCACAGTAGATGTTATCACAGCCTTGTGACTCATCTATACTCCAATAAAACTTTAAAAAATGGGGGAAAAAAAGATCAGCAGAGAGCATCTCCATATGCACATGAGAAAACTTAGATGGAAGAGGTTCCGTAATAGCTCAGACTCTAAAGCAGAAGAGTCAGACTTGAATCCAGGTAGATGAGATCCAAAGTCCTCTCAAATTCCATTATAAAGACTGATTGGTTCCCTCAAATATCATGAAAGTTTATGTGTCCATTGTCATTTCATAGGCTTCAAGCACTTATAGATTGGGAAGGTGTAGCCCACAGACACACTGAATTACCTTAGGGACAAACAACTGTGACTTTATGTATGGGAGTTGGATGGCTGAGCTGTAGGTAGCTATGGAAGTGTTGGTTAAAAACAAACAAACAGAAGAACATTCCTTTCCACCCTGTGACAGTCTTTGGACTTTGAGAGTTGTAATGTCATAAAGAGTTTACTGTAGATTATGGAACACTTGACACTTGAATCTCAATTCAGTGACTAGAGAAGTAAAAATCTACTTTTTTGAACTTTAGAGAGAAATTGAGTGTTTTTGAAATATTTGTTTGGTAAAGGAGGCATCTGAATAGGCTCAGTGAAATTCATTTTACCTCAGAATGAAAACCAGGTTACAGCTAGTCGGAGTACAGGTGTAGATACTACGAAGTCAGCATTGACACATATGTGCCATTATTTGCCTAGAAGTCACTGGAGAGTAAGAGTATAATTAGGGAAATTTCCTGTGGAGATGAAAAGATGTATTAGACAAGTCCTTGTCTTTGTAGAACTTTCCAGAGGGGAAAAACTGATCAAAATCTACCAGGACAGTATGGACAGCTGCCTGACGTAGGCAAGTGTACCTTATCCTGTTGACATCCATATAACACTAGAAAATATCATCAGTTGCTTTTTCCTGAACACTTTTGATTCCACGTTGAGGAACGTTTTGTTCTTTAAAAATAGTATGCCATTTATTTCATCTAACTTTTTCCTCTGTGTTTTTTGTTTGTTTTATGGCTGTACCCACAGCATATGGAAGTTCCCAGGTCAGGAATCAAAACCAAGCCACAGCTGAGACCTTTAACCCACTGTGCCGGGCAGCGGATTGAATCTGCACCTCTGCAGCGACTTGAGCCCCTGCAGTCAGATTCTTGACCCACTGCACCACAGTGGAAACTCCTCTGTGTTTTTAAATTTAGCAATTTAGTAGCATACTATCAGAATATCACTTAAAATGAGGCTTTTTTGGGGGGAGAGTTGTGCTCAGGGCATGTGGAATTTCCTGGACCAGGGACTGAACCAGTGCCACAGCAATGACAATGCCAAATCCTTAACTCTCAAGGCAACCAGGGAACTCCAAATGAGGCATTTTTAGTAACTGTATTTTATAGCGCAGTGTTTGAAATTATGTTTCAAAAGTCTCAATAATTACTAATGAGCCAAAGACATGTTCATTGATATTGTGTTCCATATAAAGACATTTATTTTGGAAGCCATAAGCCACAAGGGAGGTTGAAGTTAAAAAGTGACCCCCTAAGACCGGGAATGCCACGTTAATATCATTATAACTCACATTTTTTAAAGTAATGACTATGCATTATGGCATTCATAGGAAATAACTAGGTAAAGTTCCTGCACAAGGAATTTCTGCTCTACTTCTCTTTCAGTTCTGATGTGTTGCCCATCGCACTGCCTGGTTTAGAAAAAGCACAGAGATGTGATTTCCTATCTGATCACTAGATGGCATCCTGCTTCCCCATAGAATGAAGTGGTTCAGGAATTTCCAAGTGCAGTTCACATAAGAGCCCAGAACTGGGGGAGACAATTGCACTTCCCACAGGGTTTTGATCTATTAAACTCATCAAAGCAGCAGGTAGCACGTGTTACTTTGCATTCAAAAGGAGAGTAATGATTTAGTTCGGAAACAGTATCAAGGAAATGATCCCTACTTAGGAAAAACATGAAGTATGCCTTTAGGAGGTGATTCAGAAGGAGGTCTGTTTACTTTCCCAAAAACTCATCAGAAACAAGGAAACATCTTATACTTACCTGGGAAACTGGGTCCTAGTCAGTGGGCATTTATTAAAGAATAGAAATACCGGCAAATGTTCTAGAGTTCACACAGTCATTTTCTGCAAACCAAGTAAAAGATAAAGTACACTCTGCAAAGTCATAGACAAATAGTCACAGGCTATTTATTGTCCCACCCAAAAAAGCTTTGCCGGACCTGTTAGAGCACAGGGATATATCTGAAGCATCCGTTTAACCTTCCTAAGTAAAGATTTACACTTGCTAAGATAGAATAGAAGACTTCTCTGAAGGAAGTACTATACATGTTTGGACAATTGCAGACTCTTAGAACATTGCGTTAAAATGATTTAGAAGGAATTTTTTCAAAGATGCATAAAATATGGAAGTGGCCATTTCATGTACTTAAAATATTGGTGCAACAAACCACAATACATTTGCGATACATTTTCGTGTTGTGATTTCTAAACTACTTGTTAATAAATGTATAGATTCAGTGGTAGTTTGAGATATTATTATCTCTCTTCCCAGCTGAGATATTATTAGCTCAGAAAATTAAAAATCTTTCCCTTTCTCTTCTGGCACTTAAGAAAAAAACTGGTCCATAGAACTTTGGAGCTAGAAGAGCATTTCACATTTTTCCAAGTATCACATGTAACCCTTTTGTTTTGTATATGTAGAGAGATTAATTTGTGGTGCATCCTGGACTTTCTGCATCACATCGTGTTGAACAATTTCCTTTTTGCAGTGAGAGGCGAAAAAATCTGTAGTAATGAAATGTAAAATAGATTATGCACAAAGAATTACTGATTACAATGTTTTCCAGGGCGGTGATTTTAATTTGGTGTTGGCATTTTAAGGATACATGAATAAAAGCAATTATATATTTGGCTACATTATTATAATGTAGTTAACTACTCAGAAATTTAAAAAGAGTTGTATCAGATTATTATCAAATTTCAGAAATGGATTTTTCTTCTTTGGTTCATTGACTGCCTTGACTCTTTGTTATACGGGTGGTATAAACTTTTCCTTTCCTTTCCTTCTTTTCGGAGTGGCTCTGGGGAATCCTTAGGTAAATGCTTGTTGGTTTTCCATAATAATTATCCCTGAGCCTTAATGGTTTCTGGTTTTGGCCCTTCTTCATTTTCTCCAAATTTAGGCAGGAGTTCAGGATAGCTTCCAGTTGCAAAAAGAATTCTCCATTCAACTTACCATCTTGTCTCTGTCTGTGTGGTCTTGGCAAACTCTTCAGGCCTGGCCAGGCATGATATTGCTGGCAGAAATGAAGCTCTGCCTCACTTGGGCTCCAGCTTTGCCTTTTTGACTTAAGACTTTGCAGATTTAGGGAGAGTCCATGAATACCTGAAACATTGTATTTATAAGAGTGTGCTATGGAGATATTGAGCAACTCAGATCTTTTAAACCTCCTGAGTTTAAGAATGATATACTTCAATGCAAGTTCCCTTAGAAATGAAGCTTTTAATAATTTAGATTAAAGGACAAGGAATTCCTGCATTTGCTCACTATTTCATGAGTAATACTTTTAATGTGAAAGTTTACTTTTTCAAACAGGAAAATAATAACCTAATACTTGATTTTTCTTTATTGTCTGGTTGTTGTCCTTGTCAATCCCTATGTACCATTTGTATTTTCATTGCCTACCATTTACCCGAAGCTAATTTTTATAGTTAGAAAAGAATCATGCTAGTCAAATAGGAATTATCCTTCCTTGAAATAGAGGGGTTATTACTCTTTCACATGGTGATATGTCTGCCTAAGTACTGTATGGATCCTTAATAATGTATTTCTTTGATCCCCCAACTCAAAGGAGGGTGGTCGAGGCCATGCTGTTTGTTTTAACCAGGATGAGAACCTGACCTCAATTTATACATTGCCTTTCTTAGACTGATAATTCAAAGAGGTAATCATCAACCAGGACGGGATCACTGACAGTATTTAACTCTGCTACAGTTACCAGATTAAATAGCCAGAGCTCATACCTCATTTCTGCCCCATCTTCAGAAATACCTTTCACATGGAAATGTGTATTAAAAGTTAGTGAGTATATATTGCTTGTATGTACTTTGAAATTTTCATTGGAATAGTAACTAAAAGAGCTAAGCTGGTCATTGCAGTGACTAAATCAAACAAAAATATTAACATTAAAAGGATATAGTTTATCTTCAAAATTCCATAACTAGTGTATTCTCACAACATACCTTGAAATGTAGAACCCTGTAGTAATAACAAAAACAAAAGTAATAGTGAACACAGGGTATTTATTTATTTTTTATGATTTTTTATAATTGGTTTACAGTATTTTATCAATTTGTACTGTACAGCAAAGTGACACAGTCATACATACATATATATATATATATATTCTTTTTCTCACATTATCTTCTGTCATATTCCATCACAAGTGACTAGATATAGTTCCCTGTGCTATGTAGCAGTATCTCATTGCTTACCTACTCCAAATGCAATAGTTTATATCTGTTAACCCGAAGTTCCCAGTCCATCCCACTCCCTCCCCCTCCCCTCCCCCTTGGCAACCAGAAGTCTGTTCTCCACGCCCGTGATTTTTTTTTTCTGTGGACAGGTTCATTTATGCCATATATTAGGTTCCAGATATAAGTGATATCATATGGTATTTCTTTCTGACTTCACTTAATATGAGTTTCTAGTTCCAACCGTGTTGCTGCAAATGGCAGTGTAGTATTCCATTGTGTATATATACTGCCTCTTTTAAATCTATTTATCTGTCGATGGACATTAGGTTGTTTCCACATCTTGGCTATTGTGAATAGTGTCGCAGTGAATATACAGGTGCACTTATCTTTTTCAAGTAAACTTTTGTCTGGATATATGCCCAAGAGTGGGATTGCTGGGTCATATGGTGGTTTTATATTTAGTTTTCTAAGATACCTCCATACTGTTTTCCATAGTGGTTGTACCAATTTACATTCCCACCAAGAGTGTGGAAGGGTACCCTTTTCTCCACACCCTCTCCAGCATTTTGAACACAGCGTACTTATGTGTCAGGTACTCCCTAAGCATTTTGTATACATTAACCCAACTAATCTTCCACAAAAACTCAAAAGTTATATGCATGGCTTGTATTTCCATCTTTTAGGTGTAAAAAAAAGGAGAAACAGGTAGTTTAATATGTGTTCTTTACCATAATGCCTTGCTATTTTTCAGCAACCTGCCACTGCCTCTTCTGGGTTTGTTGCTGGGAGTGCAATGCTATAGAACTGATAAAGTAGAGCACTGATTAATTTTACATTATGTGAAAGTGAAACTCAAGGAACATTTAGGGGGTGGACAATGTGCAGTGTTGTGGATCTACACCTAGAAAATTAAGGGATTGAACTCTCCGATCCCCCAAATTCTGTAGGGTTTTTGTTGTTGTTTTATGACCACACCCACAGCATATGGACATTCCCAGGCCAGACATCGAATTCCAGCCACAGCTGCAACCTATGCCACAGCCATAGCAATGTAAGATCCTTAATCCTTTTTACTGCTGGGCTGGGAATGAACCTAGTCCTCCTCAGTGACCTGAGTCACTGCAGCGGGATCCTTAACCCATTGTGCCACAGCGGGAACTTCCCCAAATCTGTGTTTTAAATGATGGCACTGACTGGTAAAATACAGATTTAAACTTATTTAGCATTTTCACATTATCAACTAGGAGATTATGAAAATGGGTAGAAAATTCTGAGACTGTGGGAAGGGTCTGTAAGTTTCTGAAAATTAAAGAAATAAAGAAGTAACTTGTTTACATATTTTAGATATTAAGCCCTTGTCAGTTGCATTGTTTGAAACTATTTTTTCCCATTCTGTAAGTGGTTTTTTTTGTGTGTGTGTGTGTGTAGTTTCCTTTGCTGTGCAAAAGCTTGTCAGTTTGATTAGATCCCATTGGTTTATTTTTGCTTATATTTCTGTTGCTTTGGGAGACTTACCAAAGAAAACATTCATAAGGTTGATGTCAGAGAATGTTTTGCCTGTGTTCTCTTCTAGGAGTTTGATGGTGTCTTGTCTTACGTTTAAGTCTTTAAGCCATTTCGAGTTTATTTTTGTGCATGGTGTGAGGGTCTGTTCCAGTTTCATTGATTTACATGCAGCTGTCCAGTTTTCCCAGCACCACTTGCTGAAAAGACTGTCTTTTTTTTCCATTTTATATTCTTGCCTCCTTTGTTGAAGATTAATTGACCATAGGCATCTGGGTTTATTTCTGTGTTCTCTATTCTGTTCCATTGGTCTGTATGTCTGTTTTGGTACCAGTACCACATCCAGTACCACATTGTCTTGATTATTGTGGCTTTGCAACTCAACAGCAAAAAAGCAAGCAACCCAACTGAAAAATGGGGCAAAAGACCTGAATAGACGTGTTTCCAAAGAAGATATACAGATGGCCAATGAGCACATGAAAAAATGCTCAGCATCACTGATTATTAGAGAAATGCAAATCGAAAATACTATGAGGTTCTACCTTACCCCCATCAGAATGGTCATCATTAAGTCCACAAATAACAAATCCTGGAGTGGGTGTGGAGAAAAGAGAACCCTTCTGCACTGTTGGTGGGAATGTAAACTGGTACAACCACTATGGAAAACAGTATGGAAGTACCTCAAAAAACTAATATAGAATTACCATATGACCCAGCAATTCCACTCTTGGGTGTACATCCAGACAAAACTTTCCCTGAAAAAGACACATGCACCCATATATTCATTGCAGCACTATTCACAATAGCCAAGACATGGAAACAACCTAAATGTCCATCAACAGATGAATGGATTAACATGTGGTATGTATACATAATGGAATACTACTCACCCATAAAAAAGAACAAAACAGGACTTCCCATGTGGCTCACAACATAACTACTCGGTGTTGCTTCTACAGTGGCTGTGGCTCGACCCCTGGCCTGGGAACTTCCATATACCGCAGGTGCGGCCACTTGTTTAAAAAAAAAAAAAAAAGAACAAAACAATGCCATTAGCAGCAACATGGTTGGAACTAGAGACTCTCATATTAAGTGAAGTAAGTCAGAAAGAGAAAGGCAAATACCACATTATATCACTTGTATCTGGAATCTATATTATTCTCAATATTAGTTAAAAAATGCCAGAGACTTGAACTGCTGTAGTCATCATATGTAGTCTTACGGATACACCTATTCTCAGTGTTTAAGGTTTAAGGATGGGTAGGACTTCTGTAGAAGTAAGGCCAGCATAATTACAAACGGAAGAAGGAATACTGAACAAAGGCATGGAAACAGAAAACAGGGTACGTCCTCTTTGGGGAAAGAGCCAGTGGGCCAGTGAGCTCAAGTACAGGATGAAAAGAATTAGCAGGCAGATGTTGATGGAATGCCATAGGAAGATCCATCTGGAATATTTTCATGGGAGCGTAGACTGGGTGTGTGGTCTAAGAAACATTAAAACTGATGGATTAGACTGGATAAGAGGTAATGTGGAGTTAAGTTGGTGACAATGAAAAGGCTCAGGGAGGCATTTCAAAGATATTATGCCATATTACACAAATTAATATGGTAATTGAGAAAGAATGAGGTATCCAAGGTGTTTCTCATGTTCAGGCTTGAATAACTAGGAGAATGATGAGGTGGGAATGGCAAAGAGAAATCAGGAGAAGATCCTAAATTGGAAGAAGATGCTGGGAGAGATTTGTTGAGTTTGAGTGTTAGCTGGTGATGAAAGTAGATTATGCCTAACTTGGAAGTGAGGTCAGGGTGGAGGTATGAATAAGAAAAACATTTATATAATTGAGCTATTTGAAGCCATTGAAGTGGTTGAGAGAAACTTTAGAAAGAAAAGAAAAGAGGGCTTATGGATAAATCTTCAAAAAGATAGCAGGAAGTCAATGCAAAGCAGAGACGAACCTGAGTAGATTAAGCAGTTGGAGAAGAATCGAATAGTATGATGTCCAGGAAACTCTAGGAGAACTTCATAAAGAGGGGACAAACCATAGTTATCCAGTCTTCAAAATCCGCCTGATTGAAAAATTGTGGCACTGTTTTGAATTGTATGAGAGAAGAGGGGTGATTTTAGTGACTCCCATCTTTTCCAACACTTGTCTTTTAATTAAACACACTGGCAAAGATTTGTTTTCCAATCATACTGAGCGCAATATAATCTAAATTTAGCAGATACCGGTGGTGGCCCCTTCACAACTTATTTCCTCTCTTCTCTTGCCAAAGATGCCAATTCTTTCTTCAGATGCCACCTTTCTCAGGGAAGACGGCCTTACCCCCAGGTCGGGGGTACATTGGGTAGTCTGCCTCAATCAGGGTCATCTCTTGTTCCCTAAGATTGTCTTAGTCACGGGCAGGTAACACAGTTCTGGAGCATGAGGTGTGAAGAAAGTTTGCTGGAGGGCTTTTTAAATACACATGCTTAGGAGAAGCATTTGTTTAGGCCTTCGCCATGTCTGTGAGTGATCGTCATGCTGTGATAGTCATCCTGTGACTGCTAGAGGAATCTGGCATGTGGAGGATGTGGAGCAGAATGATGGAAAGGATGTACTTCCTGGATATTACTGTCTTTGGTGTAACCAGACCCACAGTCCCCTGCCTCTGAGCTTTTTGGCAGTTGAAATTTGTTTCCACCCACCCCCCTTTTTGTCCTTTTAGGGCCACACACACGGCATATGGAGGTTCCCACGCTAGGGATCGAATTGAAGCTGAAGCCACCGGCCTACTCCACAGCTCACACAACGCCAGATCCTTAACCCACTGAGCGAGACCAGGGATTGAACCTGCGTCCTCATGGATACTAGTTGAGTTCATTAACCACTGAGACACGACCAGAACTCCTTGAAATCTCCTCATTTTTAAAGCCAGCAGAGTCTTAGTTTTCAATTACTTTAATCCCAAAGCATGCCAACCGACAAGAAATACAAAGTTTTCATTTCAAATTTATTCTTTTTTTTTTAAACTTTGTGTATATTTTTATTAAGGTTTATTAAGGTCTTTGTAAGATCGTATTTTTCTTTCCTTTTTTTTTTTTTTGTCTTTTTGCCTTATTTGGACCGCACCCGCGGCATGTGGAGGTTCCCAGGCTAGGGGTCTAACAGGAGCTGTAGCCGCCGGCCTTCACCACAGCCACAGCAACGCGGGATCCAAGCCGCGTCTGCAACCCACACCACAGCTTGTGGCAACGCCGGATCCTTAACCCACTGAGCAAGGCCAGGGATGAAACCCGCAACCTCATGGTTCCTAGTCGGATTTGTTAACCACTGAGCCACAAAGGGAACTCCTCAAATTTATTCTTAACATTTTGAAATTGCCAGAGCCCCCAGGTAAAGAAGCTCTTAGGAGAAGGCTGGATAAAAAACACACTTTCTTCAGAAACAAACTAAAAATTTCTGGCAGGGAAGCTGAGCAAGCCCAGGGAAGTTTCTCAGGCTAACTGGCAATGTGTCTGTTTTGCTAAACAGGTGACCGTTGGTAAATCAAATTTTTGAATTGGACTGGAAATTGTATTGGAATGTAATATCTGCTCACATTGTGCATTTCATGGAATTAGCCTGTTTTTGTTGTTTGTTTAGGCATTTTCCAAGCTGTAGGCTGACCCAAACATGCTATTAGTCTGCCTGGCATCTAGGTCCTCCTTTATATATGCTTGAGACATGCTGTGAAACCAAGTGTCTGCAATCTGGAAAAAGGTACCACAGTCCATCTTGCAGAAAAGAGCTTGAATGTTAACAGAAGAGATACACATTTCACTCTGAAATCACAGTTGGCCAAGAGCATCTGTCATACCCTTAACACTGTCAGGCTAATTATAAGCCATCATTTTTATTCTTCTTGGAATCCAAAAGTCAGGAAAGTTGAGGGGGGCAAATTCTTAAGGGACTGTGAAATCTATCATTGCTAGGACTTTTTACACGTCAGTCGCTTACTCTTTAAAAATCTGCCATCCAGCAGTCTTTTTTGGAAACAGCAAGCCATGCTACGCATTCCTATGAATAAAACGCACAGTAGCTGCATCCAAATACAGTGACTGAGCTGGGTGACTCCTCCTTGGAATATTCTTTTTTAAATCTGTTTAGGTAGAGACCCTTTATTGCTTGTTGAAAAATTCCAAAAGATTTGGGACTGTGTGTAGTAAATTACAAATAACTACATAGAATTCCTAAAGGTTTCCTATGTTTTTCTTTCTAAAATGGTGTTTTTTGAAGATTTTGTTGTTGTTACAGTTGGTTTTAGGGAAGGGCCCATTAAAGAATCCAGCGAATAGTGGGAGAATTAGGCTTTTTGGCATTTGTGGTAAATTAGGTCACTTCAGATCATCTGCACGGTAAATTTTGTTGCAGTAATTGTGTGCTTCTGTACATAGGCAATATGTAAACTGTCCAGTCACAGGACTTTGCTGGAGGGACTGAGGAGGCATTCTTTTGAATGTAATGTTGTTTTCGTCTTTTTCCTTAGCTGTATTAGATTTCTTTGGGATAGAAATTTTATGTTGGGAAAAGTACAAGATTTAGTGACCTGAAGCAGAAAAAATATAGCCACAAGAAATTCAGATAATCCTCCATTAACTTGGAGTTCTGTTTGGAATGTGAACCCCAAATCAGTCCTAGGAACATTGTAACGTTACTCCAGCAACTGAAGGAGACATAAAGCAAAGAAGTCTTTCCATTATTGATCCCAAGGTAGTGGTTACTTTGTTTGCCATAACACCTGGGATAGCTTAAGGTACAGACTCAAGTTTCTATCATGGAAAATTTACTCTTATCACCCTAGGAAGACTCTGGGAAGACAACCACCTGATATTCCTTTGGCGATGTTTCAACTTTGTGTGTATGGAGTATTAAGTCCAATTTTAGAGAGGCATGTTGCTATAGAGAAGCAAGAGGTCATGATAATCAATAGTTACCTTATACTGGTGATTAGATATAGACTCCACAAATGTGTTTTTGTAAGCATTAGCAATGTCCTTTTTGGAGATAGGATGGCATTCCAAAAAATTCTATCTATAGGAAATTGGCAGTACCTAAAGATAATGAGGGAAATATGTTCATCTTAGTCTGGTGTACAGAATTTTCTTTGCCATTTAAAAAATTAGTTTCTCTGAAGTGTAAATAGGTTAGCTTTAATCAAGAATAAAATGTTATTGACATGAGAACTTTCATTGACTCTACAAATTTCTCGTCAACATTATGACTGTTCCTAAAATGCATCCGAATAAAAGAAATGCTTTCAAAACTAGGCAAACCTTGGTTACTTTGGTTTCAATTTTCAAACAAAGCATAAATCTTTATTTATAGATACTATTTATATTTTGCATGTTTTTTCCTGCCCTTAAATATTGATTTCTCAGAACTGGGTACTGAACCTGATATATCAAACTCCAAAATAGACAACAGATGAAATTGAACCGTTATGGCTGAGTTAGGACAGGGATGAGTCTTAAGATTCACTATTCACCTTTCTTCTTCCACCTTATCCCTCTCTGCTACATTTTCACTCAAACTTTTTATCAAAAGACCTTTGTTTCTAATTCCTGGGTCTGTGGCATCCATTTGATAAGTTTCTCCTTGAGTCTGAGCTTCATCAAACTGTATAACGTATACCCTAGACTCATTTCCCTCGTCCCTCTCTCTTTTGACGTTTAGTCAGTCATTGCTATTTCCTTATCACAAGAATAGGCAGGTATCTCTCTTCTCTCCCCTATTCTTATGTCTTAATTCAGGCCATCAGGTTTTTTCTCTTTTGGACTGTTTTTCTGTGGACCTCTCTGATTTTTTGCTTTTGATTCATTGGTTAACATTTTCTAAACTTTTTGACCTTATATATCATAAGCAAAGGGAAAAAAATTGAATATGAACGCCTAATATGTTTATTTAGGTAGCTATGAATTTATATGTTATGTGTATGTACTGGTATGTAAAGTTAAAACCAACAAGTACCAAATTATTTAAGATTTTAAGCATACATGTGGACACATATTTCTTCATATACCCTATGGATGGCTTGACTGTGCTCTAGCATGTGCATTACCCCACTTTGGAGATTTTTGCTCAGTGTCTGACAGAGAATCTTTCTGAAACCAAACTTAATGCTTCACGTCCTTCAATAGAACTCAATGACTAATAGATAAAATCCAAATTCTTAAACACAGAAGACAAGGTTGTCCGTGAACAAACTGTTGACTGCTTCTCAAATCTAAAATAAAATAATACCTCTATGGAGTTCCTGTTTTGGCTCAGCAGAAACAAATGTGACTAGCATCCATGAAGACACGGGTTCGATCCCTGACCCTGCTCAGGGTTAAAGATCTGGCATTGCCGTGAGCTGTGATGTAAGTTGCAGACGTGGCTAGGATCCCGCATTGCTGTGGCTGTGGTGTAGGCCGGCAGCTACAGCTCCCATTTGACCCCTAGCCTGGGAACCTCCATATACTATGGGTGCAGCCCTAAAAAAGACAAAATAAATAAATAATAAAATAAAAATAAAATAATACCTCTAAAAACTCTTATTAAACAGTTTAGACTTGTTAAAATATTAAATAATTTGAACTTCTCAAAATAAATGTGTCAATACATTGCTTTTTTGGACCGGTACAGACTTAGCTGTGTTGTAGCTTCCAATAGGACATTACAGCGAGACTATGTGGCATGAAATATCTACATGATTCTCACCTCAAAAATGTCAATAAACAAAAATTATTAAATTTTTGGAGGGTATTGGAGGATAAAATACATATGTGGGGTCCTGTAACCTTTATACATGTCAGTCCTTGGGAAATTAGGGAGTGAGGAACACAGAATAAAATGCTGGAATTAGCATTCGAACTTTCATTGACTCTGCAAATTTCTTTTTAACATTATGAGTTTCTAAAGTACATTGGAATGAAGGAAATACCTTTTTTTTTTTTTTAAGGAAGTGCTTATAAAAACAGTCGAGCATTTGTTACTTTGGCTCCAATTTTAAAACAAAACTCTACATCTTT
Source organism: Catagonus wagneri (assembly GCA_004024745.2). NCBI lineage: Eukaryota > Metazoa > Chordata > Mammalia > Artiodactyla > Tayassuidae > Catagonus > Catagonus wagneri. The sequence continues at coordinate 11,354,735 of PVHT020000166.1, forward strand.
TTGTTTGTTTGTTCTGAAGTATAGTTGATTTACACTGTTTCGGATGTACAGCCAAGAGATTCAGTTACATGTATTTATATATCTTTTTCGGATCCTTTTCCATTATAGGCTATTATAAGATACTGAATATAGTTCTCTGTGCCTTGATGGTTATCTGTTTTATATATAGTAGTGTGTATCTGTTAATCCCAAATTCCTAAATTTTCCCTCCCCTCCTTATCTTTGATAACCATAAGTTTGTTTTCTGTGTCTGTGAATCATTCTATTTTGTAAATAACTTCATTTATATCATTTTTTAGATTCCTCATATAAGTGATATATAATATTTAATTTGTTTATCTGACTTACTTCCTTTGGTAGAAAAAGGAGATATTTCCTATATATGTGTTGAGATGAGATAAGCTTAAGAAAAAGAGCAGAGCTGAATGTTATGCTATCTTGTTAACCTTTGTCAGGCCCTTCTGCCTTGGTATGGTTCAAATTTCTGCTGTATATTTTGATACTTTCCGTCTCCATAGCAGTTGCTCAGGAATATATTGCCAGAAATGACACTGAAAATGCAATTAATTTATAAATAGATCCTCCTGTTCCGTAGAAGCCATTATTTAGGAAATTATGAGGTATTGTGGGAGATTGAACATAAGATAGAATAGTTCATTTGCTCAGAAAAATATAAATAGTTAGAAATATCAAAATATAACCAAGCAAGCATCAGACAGATGAAATTAAATGATTATTCAATATTTCTTTCATATGGCAAAGAAGAGATTTAAAATTGAATTTCTAATTAAGCAAATGGGTAATTTCTAAATCTCATATTCCATGTAATTGTTCAAAAAATATATAACTTTTTTTTCTAGAAGTGTTAGGGAAACAAAAAGCGAAGTTTTATATGAGTCACTGACTCATAATGAATACTTTCTTTAAACCTAGAACATATTAGACTAGGGTTAACATTTTCTCACTTTAAATTTAATCATTAGTGAAGAATCCTAGATGTCTCTTTGTACATACATTACCTTATTCATAGAAGAATTTGAGTAGAATTAGAAATGTTTGCAGTATGTAAACTGTTTTGAAAGGGAGACAATTAATAATAAATAGCAGAAGTAAAAGTTATCTTTCTGGAAGCTAGGGATTTCTCTCACCCTTCTCTGCCTGTTTTTCCCAAATTAAAATATAGAGCATTGAATATCTAATTCATCAAGTTCTTTTCATTGAGGGTGATTTGCCTGGGTTCTTAGATGCAATTAAAAGGAGAGGGTAAATGTGGTTTCCTTAAACAGTGCCTTTCTTTCTTCTGAGTTTGTAAAAGTGTTTTAGGAATAGCAAACTAACAGTGCAACAGTAGTGTTTAATTCTCGTGATGTGTCATTTTAAACCTTTTCCAAAGTAAACTCTATGAGTAATGTGAGCACATGCATGGGAAACTGAAATTAAAGTGTTCAAACTGTTGTGACAAACAACAGATATTCAGGGTCAGTGCGATTAAAGCTACAGATAATCACTCCATCTGCTCCATTGTTGGAAAGAACGAGGCCCAGATGCTGCAGTGTACCTTTTCTTTCTCCTGTACCTTGGTTATTGACAAATTAGATTTACAAAGAGAAATCTAGATTGCCCAGGCTTTCCCCTGAGATCATGTCAAGAATTCCTCTCCATCTAAAATATTTTCTTATTTTCCTGCTGTTTCCAGTAGGTTGGGCTGCTAGATCCATTAGAAGGAAGTAGAGGGAGGCCTCAGTGAAACCTTCCACAGGGCACAGCTGGTTAGATCTATGACCACTGAACTGATGCTGCTGCTAGTCACCAGACCACCAAGCCAGCCTCAAAGGACTTTCCTCCTAATGCCTAAAGAAAATTAGATTTAGTGGGGAGAAACAGACCCCTTACGCTATTTTCTTTTTCTTTCTAATAGATAAATAATTGCACGGCAGTCAGCTTTTCTGTAGTGACAAGCCACCCCAATCTCAGTGTCTTAAAATTCCAAACTTGCATTTCTTTCTTCCATTACACATAGGTACTGCTCATATGCAGCTCTGCTCTGCATGCCTTCTTATTCTAGGATTCGGGCTGAAGGAACAACCCCTACATGGGCTGTAATGCTCTTACAGTAGAGGGAGAAGTGCAAGAGGCTGGAGGGAACTCAAGATGCTTCTTAGAGTTCTTGCTCTGAAATGACTCTCACTTCCACTCATTTTCCATTGACCCAAGCAAGCTTATGGTCAGGTAGACAATGAGGTGAAACAACATATCCTTTCTACAAGAAGGTCTAGAAATTCACTTGGCAAATCTTCTAGAGGTACCAGTGAAATGTCACAAGAAATAATGCAACCCACTACAGTATATAGTGGGTAAAATGCCTACCCCAAAGCCACAGCCACCTCCTACACTGCACTATTCTTTTGTATCTTATCTTCCCATCTAAAATGAACCACTCTTGATTCATCTGAACCTGAGTTTTACAGACCTGTAAAGAGGGCAAGAGAAATGCAGTGGGCCCAGGAAGAAGTGGGACTATTGCCATATGTGTGATTTATTCTAGACTCTGTCCAGGTTCTACTTCATTCCTGGATATCTTATGATAGAAGATTAATAGGCTTGTGTGGTAAATTCCTTATGTACAAATTTATTTACCTAATTTTAGCTCAGAGATTATAAGCCAGTTGTTGGTCACACGAACATGCAATAAAGAAGGACATCTGCATATTGTTTATGTAAAAGGCCAGAGTCATACATGTCACTTTGCAGGCAGACAAAATGTGAGCTGGATATGTCAACACCTTGCTCATTGTACCAACCATTCTTTCTGTCATATAAATTAGCCTCCTAATGACATGCCCGCATTGTATTTACACTTTGACCTCTCTGGCCCTTTAACTTGGAGCAGGTAGTAAAGTTTTCAGGCGCCATTTGATATTTCTATATCTTTAGAAAATAATACCAAGGTAAAGCTCTTTAATTTGAGCAAATTCTATGTTAAAAAACAACTTATTTTTTATATTGCCGGAAATTAAAAAATTCTAATCTGCTTGTTAAGACCTCATAAAAGTAAAACATGGTAAGATCTCCAGGAGGACCATTGCAGGAGCGAGATGACCCAAAAAAGGTAATGATGTTGCTGTTAAATGACAATGTGGGAAACTGCTTTTGAGGTTACAAGTGCACAAGTGAAATCGCCCTTTCTCCTGTGTGTTTTAGTACTAGCCATAGAGTAGGCTGGCCAGTAGGGGTTACTCTATGCATTATGGTGTCAGGGTGGTAAATTAGAGCTTGACAGAATCTTTTAAGACAGCTATTCTCGCAGTGGTGAATTTAGTTACAAAACTCAGAATTTGTGATAACTTGCTTTGAGCACCATTTCAGCAGCTTTTATTCCATTTATATGACTTTGAACCATATTTCAATAATTCATTCATTTCTCCGTGCTGATTGTCCTTTATCAAATCAAACACACACATCAAAGATGTAAAGTAGCTCTATGATCCAATTTAGCATCTTTTTTTTTTTCCTGGGTAGTATTCTCCATCCTTGAGGTTTGGATTCTAAGCATTCTGGAATACAAAGTCTTGTATAAACACAGTCACAATGCTAATTTTTAAAAAGGCAAATATCCAGCCATTTTCAGTGACCCTAAAACAGCACTTGCTCTCTGGTAAGTGGCCCTTCAATTTTAGAAAATAAAGTGCCTTAGAAATTTAGAGGGAAAATTGGAGAGAAAAAGGAGGTCAAAATAATTAATTCTGATGGTAATTTTTACCTGAGGAAGAGAAGATAAATGAAAGTAAGAGGTTTTGAATACAGTTTCCATAAAAACAAAGGGAAATTTGAAAAAAGATAAGCTTTTTGGCTGAAGCCCAAATTGGTAAAAATGGGTTTTGCTTACCAAACTTTGTACAGACAGACTTCATTAGAATAAAACACTATCCCCTCTGAAATAAATAAATAAATAAATAAATAAATGTATTATAATGGGTTTGAAATGCAAAAGTTAATAAAGTTTCTGTTTCAAAAATTTTTATTGGGATTTTATTGATATAATTTAATGTTTCTTAATAAAAAAAATCAAGTTTGTTACAAGACACTTGCAAGAGAGCAAGAGAGTAGGAGTCTTTTAACTGCTCCTGTCTTGACGCATCTGGAGCCCAAGGATGCACAGCATCGTTCAGACCATGCCCTGTTGCCTAGAGCAGAAGGGTGGTCTTTTCATGGGTGAGAAAGAGGGTATTATAATACATGACTTACTCTTCAGACAGGTTGGTGTAGATGTCAGTGTAGCGGAACACCGTGTGAGAGAATGGGCATAGCTGGGAGAAAGTACTAAATAAAAGCAGTATTTTTGAATAGACCGCCATTACCTGTTAAGACTCTTAATCTCATCTCTGATAGCATTGTTACTGGAGAGGCTCAGAGACCACACTTTGAAAAGAAATCACTTCTCCATTGCGGTTGGTTTTCATCATAGTTTTCCCCACTCAGCTAGTTTGTAGAAGATACTAAAATGTAATTAGTTGCTCCTCTGTACTAACACTCTGTCCCTAATTACCTAGATTTAAAAGACTTTTCTGCACTTTTTATTCCAGTTCTTGTGGGATGAAGTAATTTTTAGGGCTTTATTTCCTTTCTGTTGAAAGTTCTCTTCTAGTTCTTGGGAAGGAAGACTTATGTTTGCCTCTGAGGAGCTAGTAAGTTTGTTCACCTCCCTAAGTGATTCACTCTAAAGCAATTTCTCCCATCAGACATTTGTTTGAAATTTTCAGAACTTGCTTTTATTTACTGACTAAACACATCCCTTCTTAGCATGCTGATCTCCTTGGAATTTGTAGCTTTAAATCATACCGTGAAAACATGGCCTTAAAATATTTGTTTCATCAAAATTTTCTAAAAATATATATAAAGATAAATATATTTTTCAAACCATGCAGTGAAAGAGATCTTTGGCACTGTCATTTGTAATTACGGACCTCTGGAGTCATGCTGGCAACATCAGAAACCAAGTGGCGCATTTGAAAATCTGGCTGTCCAGCTCATAGGCAGGTGATATAGAGTCAGGTTTCAGAGTCTGAGATTAAATTCAGCAGACCTGAGGATCCTGCCACCCAAGACTGACACTTATTTTCGTGAGCTTCGGGTCTTTCTTCCTTTTTTAAAATCTGTTAGGTACAATCATGATATCTCTCCCATATAATTTTTAAGGGTTAAATTCGATGATGCATTTAGAAATTATTACTATACCAGGAATAGAGTAAACAGTGGTTTTTTTAAAAAAAAAATAGTAAGTGGTCCTTGTAATTTTTTTAATGTGTTGATTCTAATTAAACAAACAAAATTATATTTCACCCAAAGGTAAAACAGTGTCCCCTTTCTCACTCATCAAAGGGCCAGCCTTCTGCTGCAGGGTACAGGGGATGGCTGAACCAATCTGTGCATCCTTGGGCTCCATATGCAGCAAAGCATGGGCTGTTGGAAAACTCTCACTCTCTTGCAAAGAATAAAATTTCCCCTAAACCTACTTATAAGGATACATAGGGAATTTAAAGCCAATATGTATTTTTAAGTAATAAATTCATATATTTCTGTATCTGTGATAATAAAGATTGTAGTAATTTGCAAAGAGGAGTAACCTATAACACTGATTAAATATTAAATAATGATATTAAACAAAAGTGTAATTCAGAAAAAGCCTCATTATAAAAACAAAATGTATTAACACTCTTTAGCGTGAAGATGGTTTTTGTATCTTTGGGTTTATTTTATAAATCTGCTGTTATGAGCTAATGAGGTGTGAAGAAAAAAGATGATTTTATTGAATAAAATTCTGCATGAATCTAAATACCAGCAGATCACACAAAAATCCCAGTCCTCCTCATTTAGCTAAAATAATTACATGATATATATTGTCCTACATATATGTGTATACATATGTATGTATGCGTATATGTGTTACAACTGTCCCTATATATAAATGGTGTATATATATGTATATATATGTATGTATAAATAGTATAAACTTTCTGGGAAAAATACAGAGTTGCTGTTATTTTTTTAGGAACTAAATGATGAAATGTATTTTTCACTAGAAATTTAACCTAAAACTTTCATTTGTTCAGTGGTCTAGATTCACTTTAAAGGTTTAGAAAGTAAGACATGGGCACATCCTTAATCTACTGGTGATGAAGATCCACTCATTGGCAGAATGGGAAAAAAATCATGTTTCATATGGAATTATTTGATTCCCCAGAGTTTCAGCTTTGCTAGCAATTAAAAAAAAAAAAACCTCCATATTCTGAGCTACTCTTCAGTTTTAACAATTATAATGGCAAAGAATTATGTTTATTCATAGCAGTTATTCATAATGTAGCAAATGGTTATCATATGCTTTGTAAGGATAGTACTTCCAGAGAATTTTTTTTTCTTTTGTAGTTTGTCCTTTCAATATTTCAAAAGATTATGTTGTGACTACAATTCTAAGTATACATCTCATGGGGATGAGAATAATTGTGATGGTAGCAATAGATATCATTCACCGGGTTCTTACCATGTGCTTAGTGTTTTTGTAGAATACTTGCTCCTAGATCTTGCATTACCAGGGGAGATGGGTTCTGTTGCTACCATAACAAAGACACTACAGTTTAGGAACTCCTGAAATTCTCACAACTAAGGATGGTGCTATGGCTAAGGGCTTACAAATGTCAGAATCCTCCCCTGATGTACCCTGCATATAGTTTAGGTTTGAGGGGGGGTTGTCTACTGCCCTCAAAGCCAAGGTCCAAACCTTTGGCTTTAATTGCTTTCTTGTCACCCACATGAGACATGGACTTGAGAGGTATTTTCTAGTAAGAGAGATGGCACGCCTTGACTCACCTGCCAATCCCAGAGGAAGGAAGGCTGAGAGAGCACGTAAGAGGTCCTCTTACAACACTGTGTCCCTTCCCCTAGTGAACTTGGCCCAGTGCCTTGTACTCTGATGCATCGAAATCACAAACTTTCTTTCCTGTGTGAGTGTGTGTGTGTGTGATTTGTATGTAGGTGTGAAGTATAAATGTGTGAGAGGTCTGTATGTGGTGTGTATACGTGAATGTCACATGCATGAGAGTTTTATGTGAATGTCACATGTGTGGAGTGTGTACATACGGGTTTGTTCTCTGTGTTTGGGAGGTGTTTATGTGTTTCTGTGGTGCGTGTGAGGTGTGTATGTGTGAGCATTCTGTATGTAACATGAATGTGTGAGGTGTGTATATATGTCTATGGTATGTATGGTGTGTGTGTATATGCATTGTGAGGTGAGTATGTATGTGTCTGCCACATGTGTGATGTCTGTATGTGTATTATGTATGCGTATGTGTGAACTGAGTGTGTGGTTGTATATGGTGTATTGCAGGTGGGAGTTATAGAAAGGAAAGGCAAGAGACTGGTCAAAGGGATACAGCTGAGAGTTCACTTTTTACTAAGAATAGTTATAAATTAGAGTGCTCTGGACTTGGACTTTGGAGTCTTGGGGTCAGGTCCTACCCAACTCTGTAACTCGCTATTTAATATTTGAAAGCAGCTTAGCCCGTTTGAATCTTAGTTTTCCCATCTCTGGAAGAAAAGTACTTTTAACTTAAATGCTGTGGGTAATGTTTAGGTTGCAGCTACCGATAAACTGTAAAATGCTACGTAACTGGAAGGTATTACCTATTTTCACTAGTAGTGGTGTTATTTTTCCAATATGTCTTATAGTGAAATTCCGGAACAACAACATAATGTGAAGGGGATTGTACTAAGAAGTCTGTCACTATGTGCCTCTATCTTCAAGAAGTTTTTAAAGTTAATTTTCATTGATAATACATGGTATTTGCATCAAAAACAAAAACAAGAAAGATTTATATTAACTCCATGTCTAGTGAGTGTGTGGGATATTAAGCACCCGACATTGTGAATTTAAAGGCCATTTTAACTAAGAGCTTTGCTCTAAGATGCAGGGCAGCAAATTCTATCATAGTAGAATTTGGCATTGAGTTCTTCAGATTCCCCCCTCCCTTTTTTTTGTCTTTTTGCCTTTTGTAGGGCCTCACCCATGGCATATGGAGGTTCCCAGGCTAGGGGATCTAACCAGAGCTGTAGCCACTGGCCTACGCCACAGCCACAGTAACACGGGATCCGAGCCTCATCTGCAACCTTACACCACAGCTCACAGCAAGGCAGGCTCCTTAACCCACTGAGCAAGGCTAGGGATCAAACCCGCAACCTCATGGTTTCTAGTCAGATTCGTTAACCACTGAGCCACGACAGAACTCCCAGATCCTTATTTTTAAGCTGTATGGGAAATGGGTGAGAATGACATAGAACACAGCCATTGCTAAATTAGTTAAGTATAGAATTACCATGTGATTCAGCAGTTCTGTACCTATGTACATACCCCCAAAACTAAAAACATATGTTCTCATAAACACTTGTAACTGAATGTTCATAGCAGTATCATTCATAGTAGCCTAAATATAGAAACTCTCCAAATGTCCATTAACTGATGAATGGATAGATGAATGTGGCATATCCGTTCAATGGGAGATTGCTTGTTTGACATTAAAAAGTTATTCACTACTAATACATGCTATTACATGGATAAATTTTGAACACATGCTAAATGAAAGAAGCCAGAACAGTATATGACATGATTCCATTTGTAGACAGATCTCTAGAGACAGAAAGTATATTAATAGTTACCTAGGGCTGGGGGGTGGGGAGCATGAAATGATTGGAGCTTGGTGGCTGAGGAGTGTGAGATTTCTTTTTTAGGGGAAATGAAAATGTTCTAAGGAGTTCAGCGGGTTAAGAACCCAACTAGTATCCATGAGGATGTGTGTTCGATCCCTGGCCTTGCTCAGTGGATTAAGGCTCTGGCGTTGCCGTGAGCTGTGGTGTAGGTTGCAGGCACAGCTCTGATCCCACTTTGCTGGGGCTGTGGTGCAGGCTTCAGTTGCAGCTCAGATTCAACCCTAGCCTGGGAACCTTTGTATGCCACAGGTACAGCCATAAAAAGCAAAAACAAACAAACAAACAAAAAAACAAACAAAACAAAAAAAAAGAAAAAAGGAAAAAAGCAAAAGAAAATGTTCTACAATTCTAAAATTACAGTTGTATGTACAAACCTGGGAACATACTAAAAGCCATTGAATTGTACACTTTAAATGGGTGGATTGTGTGCTATTTGAATTATATCTTGACAAAGCTATTAAAAAAATACAAAACAGTTTTCCTAAGAAGTGAACCCTACCCATTTATTGTACCAATAGCCCCGGCAAAAACCACTCCTGACCTTCCTTGATACAAATCAACACAGACAGGGTAGGAGACAATTAGGCTGAGAAAGCGTTCTAGACCACAAAGTCTCCCTGGAAGGAGACGGCTTCGTCTAGGACGAATGACCAATAGTAGGGAACAGGTGAGCAACCCTCTGGTTTTCAATGTATGGTGGTATATTCTGGAATAAGCAGGTCCTGGAAAGTGCTCTGTGAATAGCCATTCTTTTTTCTCCTCTTCTCCTCCTTCCTCACCTCCCCTTCCTCTTTCTCCTTTTCCTTGTCTCAGCCACTCTCTCCTCTTTATTTTCCCCCATAAATTACCTTGTGATTAATTAATTTAGAATTATAGTTGAGTGTATATTTGACGTAACTGTTTTCTTTGCTTTCATGGTTTTGAAGTATTTTCTTTGACAAGACTGGGGAAAGTGCAGAGTTGGAATGAATCCTCTCTGTCCTTAATTGCTAATAGGAAGAATTTTTAGGTATGCATGCCCTCATTCTTTGCTGTGTGACTCCTAACTGCATCTCCAGTCTCCCAGAGCAGGGTGTGCTGCTTCTAGCCTTACCTTTCCCACCCCCCATTCAAACTTCCACATACAAACATCACATTTACTGTGTTTGCAGATGACCTCTCAGGAATGAGATGTATACTCTTATTATACTCTCACATTCAATCACTGCCTTTTTAAAACTTTTTTTTTTGACTTAACATTTAATTAAAGGATAGCCAGCTCACTCTGCAGCTTTGTAAACCTAACCAATAGATGCCTTTTATTAGCTTCAATTTTGAAATGGGGGATAATATCTTTCAGCTTTAAAAATTGATATTTCTATAAACTCTTTTTTTTTTGCATTGAAAAGCTCCTGGAAAATGACACTTCAATTCTAATTACTGTTATTAAATATCCTTGAAATTGTTTTGACTAAGCAGAGCCAGATAAGTGGTGTTTATGTACCTTGCAGCACTAACTGAGATTGTTTCCTCAACATGGAAAGAATCACTGGTTTACCAAATAAGAGAATTCAGCATCTATTGTTTGTCAGTCCTGTGTTAACTGCATTTATAGTTCTGACAGTTTCCATGATGGAATTTGTAAAAAAATAAAAATAAAATAGATGTACAGTCAGATCTGAATTTGTTTTATATATATGTATATATATGTATTTATATATATACATATATATAAAACAAATATATATATGGGCTACACCACAGCCATAGTAACTCAGCATCTGAGCTGCTGCTGCAACCTACACCACAGCTCACGGCCACCCCAGATCCTTAACCCTCTCAGTGGATCAAACCCGAATCCTCATGGATACTAGTCAGGTTTGTTAACCACTGTGCCAATACAGGAATGCTGAATTTGTTATATTTAAGTGAGTGTTTTCAAATCTCCAGTCAATGGAAATGTTGAGATTTAAAGAATGGTTGAGGAGATAAGGTTTTATAATTGCTCTTCTGGGGAAAAATGGGTAGACAGTAAAGTCCTGAGATCTCTGCTATCAAACAAATACACACTCATAAGGAAGTTAAAAAGCCACCGTGATACAGACAGGTCTTACGTTAACATTGATATCTATTTTAAATAGATACAGATATTAGCTGTAACAGTTTCACATGTTTTACAAGGAGGGAGCTCCGTGTGTACTCAGTGTGCTTATCGTTACATACCCTGAGCACACAGTACAAGCATATTGTGCAAGCAAAGAATCTGGGCTGGGACATGTCAGTGCCTACGTGGCCTGTGAGCGGAGATGTGCAGAATGGAAAATATGGAGACTTGGAAAGATTTCTAGGGTTCATTTTTTTCCCAGCAGTTTTCAGAGTTCATTAGTCAGCACTGGTGGAGAATGAGTGGTCCCAGGCAGGGACCAACTGCATACTCTCAGTGTTCTAAAATTACTGGTTTTATCAGCTATGCTTCAATAAAGACATTAAAATTAAAAAAATAAAAAAAAGAAAAGAAAAGAACTGGTCCACAGACTCTCTGAATGGAGAAACAGTGCTGTGACCAGCACTCACCGGAGGGAAGCAAAGAAAGCAGATCCAGAGAAGAGGGAAGAGTGGGTCTCTCTCTCTTTTTTTGTTTTGTTTTGTTTTGTTTTTTAGGGCCACACCCTTGGCATGTGGAGGTTCCCAGGCTAGAGGTCTAATCAGAGCTACAGCTGCCAGCCTACACCACAGCCACAGCAACTCAGGATCCCAGCCGTGTCTGTGGCCTACACAACAGCTCATGGCAACGCTGGATCCTTAACCCACTGAGCGAGACCAGGAGCCGAAACCAAGTCCTCGTGGATGCTAGTCAGGTTCGTTAACCACTGAGCCATGACGGGAACTCCGTGAAGAGTTGGTCTTGAAGCAGTCAACAGTGCCGTGCTGAAGAAGGTCTCAGCATACCCACCAGAGTTCTGAAACCAGGATGGTCCATCATAGTTGTCCCAAACAACCCTGGAGCTGGCCCTTTATACCCCTCATGTTACTTTGATATTCAGTGTTTGGATGAGGCGGCTCTCTTGAGCTGAGGCAAATCACAAGAAGAGCTGACAGCTGAGAGCACTTCCTAAACCTGGGGAAATGAGTCATTCATTCCTGAGGGCTTATCAGGACAGCATCCACTAAAGGGTGAGGTATTTTGGAACCAGCAGCATTGGAAAATGCCTTGTAGATAGATTCCTTGCTGCTTTCATTCCTTCGTTTCCTTCTTTCTCTCCCCCAACCTGGTGTTTTTCCAAAAATACTTTAAAGGACTAGGTTCTGAGTTATCATGAGGAAGGAAAATAAATAATCATTTTTATAAGTCCAACTATTCTTTTACGTCAAGACATGGATTAGTTATGATTGACCTCAACAATCGTAATTGTTTCCCATGGAAAAGTTAGCTCCATATATCTGATGACCCAAGTACTCCTTGTGACAGTCTGTATCTATGTAATACTAGCATCCTGACAGCCAGATGGAATGTCAGGAGGAAGCTCCAGATAAAATTATTTTTTCCATTCTATTGAAGAAAAAAAGAGAGCATATCTATTGAGTGCCCACTAAATGTGACATCAGACTTTTTCTTATCTATAGTAGAAACTTAACAAATGAGAGTACATTCATTTGAAAAGTTGTGTTCTCATTTTAACCTCTATTTTTTTATAAAATAAAATTGATTAACCAATGCATAAAAATACCATGTTTTAAAAACCACACCATATTCATTTGAGCTGCGTTGTTTTTGGGTTCACTGTTCGCTTTCATTTTTTAGATTTATTTGGCTATCACATAGCTTTTGAAGCAGCCCAAAATAGAAAATGATGGAGAAGCTGGTAAATGGATATATAAAATCAGCATATTATATTGGCAACAAAATGATATTGTTTATTAACCACTGACTAGAAAACTTCTTAGGTCTTTAAAGCTGTTTTTATTGATATTTGCTTTCAAGGCGCTTAGAAATGTCACTTAATGGCTCTTGAGAATGGATGTTGGCAAAAGGCTGTGGAGTCTTTTAAGATTTTCATGAATTTTTAAAAATGATCACTCTTCCGGAGTTCTTGTCAGGGCTCAGAGCAGAAATGAATCTGACTAGTATCCATGAAGATACAGGTTCAATCCCTGGCCTCAAGGAACTGATTTGTGCATCTTCAGTCCCCTTATTCCAACCACTATTAAAGTTTATACCCTCTAGACACATAATTTGTACCAATTAAATGGAAAGGAGAATTAGAACAGCCTCTGGGACTTTTCTGTGACTACTGATTGTTTTATCAACAACCCTTAAATCTTAGGTTTACCAAAAGAAAGTGTTTTTAATTGAAACCATTTTTTTTTTTTTGGTCTTTTTGCCTTTATGTAGAGCCGTACCCACGGCATATGGAGGTTCCCAGGCTAGGGGTCTAACAGGAGCTGTAGCTGCTGGCCTTCGCCACAGCCACAGCAACGCGGGATCCGAGCCGTGTCTGCAACCTACACCCCAGCTCACGGCAACGCCGGATCCCCAACCCACTGAGCAAGGCCAGGGATCGAACCCGCAACCTCATGGTTCTTAGTCGGATTCGTTAACCACTGAGCCACGAAGGGAACTCCTGAAACCATTCTTCTAATGTGAGGATGTTAGTTTCGAAAACATGCGAGTAAAAATTGATTGTTTTTCGAATCTAAATTGAAAAGGGGGGGCATATAATCCAGTCTCTTGGGATAGACCATGATTGAAGATAACATGAGAAAGGGAATACATAAATATGTATGACTGGCTCGCTTTCGTGTATAGCAGAAATTGGCACAACATTGTAAATCAACTGTACTTTAATAAACAACAAAAAAGAAATGTAGGGGGGGAATTACAGGATCTTTTTCCTCTTTGAAATTAACGTATTGTTTGTGGTGTTAGGTTGACTACATTTTTTTTTTTTTATAAAACCGCTTGTACATCAAGAACAAATTCAGAGTAGTTTGTTTAGATCTTAAGAATTGATACTCTTCTTTAACTTGACAAAAGTCTAAGCAGTTCTGTAAAAGAAACTCTGTAGCATGAACTATCAGTATTTTTTAATCTTGTGGTCAACTTTTGTTTCTCAAAGTGGTGGTTTTAAATGATGACTTTATAAGAATAGAACTATGTTTTTCTCCAGCTATGCAACAAATATTTCCTGATAGTCACCTAACAAGTGGCATATATATGCCATTTCCAGAATCAACACTGTAAAATGCCCAAACCCTCGTCAAGGCCTCATTTTGGTTATTTGCAAACTGCCTTCTTCCATATTCATGAAGGTATTAATCCTGTTTCTGGAATAGGCCTATCTCTCCTTGTCTTTGGGTTTCCTATCTCAGTTCTGCAATCTCCTCTCTGGCCATTACACTCTCAAATCATTTCAAAATTCTTCCTCCCAGGATAATCTGTCTAGTTTTTCTAACCTTCTAACTTCCCATTACTCATCATTTTAATTCCTTCTACAGGCTCCCTATTGCTTTTGTAACCAATTTCAAAGTACTTATCCTTATCTTGAAGGCCATTCACCGGTCTGCCCCCGCTGACGTCATTTTCTTTATCACCTTCGATTCTTCCCTTTGCTCACAGTTGTACACACAAGCACATTTCCAGTGCTTTTTGCCTTGAAGAGCTTTAATCTTTTCCTCATACTCTGTTAGAAAAGAAGGTAATTGATCTGTGGCTTAAAATTCACTAATGCATCTGGCAGTAAAGTTCTGTATTTTGTGCACAACTTATTCTGTACCGACTCCTCCCATCCTTTGCCTCCCACATAGCATTCTCCATTCCCCTCTTGCTACTAAAGGTGTTTAGGTGGCTGCCCTATTATCAGGTTGCACCTTCTGCAGTAGCAAGCAATTATTTTTAATAAATCCTAAAACCACAGAAGTTAAGTTACAGATGGGGATTCCCCTAAACACAAGAATCCAACTTCCCATTCACCATAGAAACTCTCTCAGAACATTCCTGATGCCTAAAATTACCTTTGGAGAGAGAAAATCAACACACAAAAACCAGCTCTTTCCTTGTTGCACAGGACTCATTTGGAGAAAGTTTTATTTGTGCAGAAGAAATATGGTTCCCTGCTGGTTCCTCTTAGTATCACGTGTCACCAGAGAGACATGAAATAATTCTAATGATCTATTGCCTTGAAAATACGAAAGAACAGAGCCGTCATCTCCATTAAACTCATCTGTTTGGGGTCAGATGTCCAAGTCCAAGTTGCTTCGGCGGTTCCTCTTGTGGCAGACTTTTTGAGAAGTTTCACACTGTTGTCTCATCTCTTATATAGCTTGGTCAGCAAATAAATAAAGCTTGCTGTCAGTGTGGGTCTTGACGTCTGTCACTTACTATCACTATATAACCTGAAAATAAATTAATAAGTTAATAATTAAACATCCTCTTTGTCCTGTAATGAATTTGAAAGCTCATATTCATACTTTTTTAGTTACTAAAGTCTCCTGAGGCTCAAAGAGAACTTAAAATTGCTAATGACTGAAAACAAGCAGAATACTTTGAATATTCACATTGCACTTTGGGAATTGTTCAGTGACTATGTCTCCTGAATACTTTGCTCCTTGAAATTATCAAGTTCTTGGAATTTATTTTTCTCCCTGTCTTGTGATGTGTGGTTAGAACTGGTACAGCAAGATCACATTTAGAACTTTTCTTTTGTTCTTCCCAATGAAAATGTTCTATTGGACAATGAAATGCTAGGTTTGTGTTTTTATAGCTTTAGGGGGTTCTGGAATCCTCTAAGTGTCTAATGAGATCTAGCAACACTCTTTTGAAAAAAAAATATATATATATTTTACAAATATACTCATAATCACCAGAATTATTTAAATTTAGGGGTACAGGTGTCACTGGGATCATATCCAAGTTACCATTACAGGGTACTGATTCCTGGTTAAAAATCACTGATTTAGTTGTACCTCATTTTATATCTATCTCTTCCTGAGAGGATATATAAAAATAAAACTGTATTACCAACTTCTGTGTTTAATAGTTCTATTCAGCAACCATTTAAGGGAAAATTATTTTCCATATAAAGTTTAATTCAAATTTTTATGGACTATTGAGTTTTTAATGTGAACGTATTTGTATGATCTTATGCTTCAGCCTTTTTCTTCTATATACTTTCTTAAAACATTTTCATAATAAAAAGGACTAAAAAAATATTTTTCTCTTTAAACCCTCATCTCCAAACTCCTTCTATCTGCAGTTATCAGCTACACTTAAATTTATATGATAGAAGATATATCTTAAGACAAATATTAGGAAGTTCCCTTGTAGTGCAGTGGGTTAAGGATCTGAAGTTTCCACAGCTGTAGCACAGGCTACAACTGTGATGAAGTTTAATTCCCGGCCCAGGAATTTCTTCATGCCACAGGTGTGGCAAAAAAAAAAAAAAAAAGACAAATTTTATTTCTTTAAAATGTGTTACAATACCTGCATATTTTACAGGTATATTTATACAGGTGTAGGTAGGTATATTTGAAATCACTATTTTCCTTATTTTAAAAAACTATGAAATTTCTCAACTTCAAAAATAAAATTAAAATTAAGTTAAATTTAAAATTTACAAGTAGTGTATAAGGAAAGGATAGAAAATAACAACAGCATGTATCATACATAACACTCATTCATAGTTTTAAATATAATAATCTTAGTAGCTACAGATAAATGTTTGATCAGTGTTTTTATAATACTAAGCTTAACAATATTAAAGTATTAATTATTACACAAAAATGATCTGTAATGCCAGCTCTAATAATCTTTTGTCATACGTCACTTATATAATTTGCTGAACTTGATGAAAACTTCTGCTTCAGCTTGAAGGCGCTGGAGGTGCTGAGCTGTCTGCATTCTGTAGGAAGGACTGTGGGGCTGAATAAGTACAACAGACTTGTGAAATATATTGTCTACAAGTTTTACCACTTTTGGTAATAAATGTACAAAGCCCATCACAATGTTAATTCTAGTTTATGAATATTTATGAACATTTAACCAAAAGATTGCCAAAATACATTGCTCTACATTGAGAACATAAAATTTGGCTTTATATGTAATAAGTTTTAGAATACATTTTTAGAGAACTATGCATTTACAACCAATACTTGTAATACAAATTAACTTCAGAATGTATTATGAGGAATATAACGTTTTTTGTTTTAGTGCAATCAAGAAGAGGGTGTAGTCTTTTAATTTTAATTAACTTATTTTTAGTTTGGCAATAGTAGTAAGCCTTTATGTTCCTGGATGACCTCCAGAATCAGTCCCTGAAAGAGCTGAATTCCACAGTCCGGTGTTTAACAAATAGATTTATATTCATTGTATTACTTAGTCATAATGTAGAGGAAGTTACGTCTTATATCTCATATCTCATGGTGACTGTTGCGGTTGACAAGCAATGGGTCCAGGTTTTATGGTTCCCCAGGCTTTATATAACTTAGGAAGCCCACTTTAAGAGAAATGAATACAACATGGGTAACAACTGAATACGTATTTAGGGAAAAGAAAAGAAAAGGAAAGAGAAAAGAAAAGAAAGGAAAAGAAAAGAAAAAAGAGAAAGAAAAAGAAAAATTGTGGCATATTACAAACTGAATGCTTCTCTAATTCAACTTTTAATTAGCCAGACCCCCAAAAGGGAGTGGAGTCACCCCATTGCCACTGAACGTAAGGAGAAGATACATAAGGAATACATAAATGCATAGACAAAATCTTTAAGTAGATTTTGGGCTTAAACGACCACAATTAAAATATCTTACTTTTGCAAAATTCCCAAATCATCTGAGCATATCAACCTGGCATTTCTGTTAGCACAAGTCTGTGTATCCAGCATACAGTGAGGCCAAACAAGCTGAGATGTCAGAGTTTGGAGCGGAGAAAGGTTTATTGCACAGCCATGCAAGGAGATGGGTGGCTCATGCCCCCAAATTTTCTTGAACTCCCCAAACCAAAATTGCAAAGCATTTTTAAAGGCAAGGTGAGGGAGGGGCGTATTTAGTTGTTGCAAACTTTCTGGTGCAGAAATACTTTGCTCTTGCATCTGTCCAGAGAGGTCAGGTCACGATGTTCCTGTAAACATCCAAGAGGAACTAAAGCAGAGGATATGGGAGAAGGACCTTTCCCTGGAAGTCCCCAGAGCGTCCTGCTTGGTTACATTTCCAGTGCCTTGGAAAGAAGCAGCATGAAGCTTCACCCTTGCTAGCTTCATGATAAACCCACTTCTGCTGGTGTACAGGAAAATATCTAGATGGGAGCAGATTGCCTGAGGAAACAAAGTAGGCAGTTATTACAGAAGTAGCCCTCCTTTTCCTAAAGTTGAGCCACCATCTTGCAGAGATTTCATGAAGTTCCTTATATGCATTCTCCTCTAGAAGTTTTCTGATACTTGGTGTTTCACAAATCACACTACTTTAAATCACCCCCGACATTAATAGCATAATATTTTGAGGGTTGGGGGGACTGACTGGACTCAGTAAGCTTTAAATGTGCATTTGTTTCTCATTATTGTGACCTGCATAGAAAGAAGTAATAATACCTTTCATGTGAAACGTTCCCCTTGGTTTACTTGAAAGTACCAAATGGCATTGTGTGATAACAATATAAAAACATAATTCGGAGAGTAAAATATGCTCTTTATGATCTGGATTGTCCTTTAAGTTTTTTAATATCTGCAAGAAGCTGATAATTCACCATTGTCTGATTAAAACTCACAAACACACATGTACATAAGAAATAAAAATTTAGGCAACACACATATCATTGGGTAGGATAATTCATCTGAAAAATCTGAAATAAATGGTGATGAGAACCTCTGGACTAAGCTTCAGTGTAAACAAGTGGGTTATTTAAATTCTCTCTCAATATAGAAACTTCAAGCAAATAAGGCCGCATGACTCTGGGGCCATAATTCAGGAACAATCTGTAAAGCAAAATATAGAGGCACTAATTTTGTTGCATTTGCAGCCCACACACTCTAACGCTGGGTTTATTCCTGTTATTCTGGCTAAAGATGAGTTAGGAACCTCTAATATAGCCATTCCTAAAAGACAGTAATTGATTCAGAATGTGAGACTGAGAGAAATCCTAGAAGTCTGACCTTCACAGCATTTATCGATCAATAATACATTACTTAGACTAATGCAATACCCCAAATCCCCACGGTCTGCTGCCAAGATACTATTTTACCTCAATAATTTGATTGAGAGCAGTCAATATAGATCATTTTGTCCCAATAATGATTTGCCGATTCAGGGAGCATGCAACATCCAGCTACAATGTAGATAAAACTCAGGCCGGTCACATAGTGTATAGTCACCTGGCTTTCCTGTTTTCTTATGAGAGTCCTCTTAGAAGAGTAGCTTTTAATGGTCAGTTAAACCAAAACATGTTCTAAATTCCCTACACTCTACTTCGTGCATGATTATATCTATCTTGACATGAAATCCTTTCCTTCTTGGAGTTAATAACATTCATCTCTCTTCTAAAGATGCTAGGTATTATCAGTATTGGGGAGATGTGTGTGGGCAAACTCTGGTCTGTGGCTTTGTGTGTTACTAGGGAATTATGGCTTCTTGGAGTAATAAGTCACCATTAAATAGTCAGATGTTAGGAAAACTTTGATCCAGTTAAGAAAACTACCCCAAATTCTGAAATTAATTTGCTACATTTGGATGCAAACTGTATAGCTGTTTTGATGACATTCTCATATGCCTTCTTATATTGTCTTTGGATGACGTGAAGAGATGTCAATATAAACTGATGCTAAGTTGTGTAAATGAAAAGAATTAATTCTAGCAATATGCTATCTCATCGGTCCATTTTAAATCATGTATTTGTATTTGCAAGATTATTTTAAGAAGTCCAATGAGATAAAACCATATACAATATAGCACACACATTTAAAGTATACAGCTGGGCAAATTTTGCTGTATGGATACACTCCTGTGAGAAAATTATCAAAATCAAAATAGCAGACATAGCTATTACCCCTAAAAGTTTTCTTTTGCCCCTTTGTTATCCCTAACCCCTGTCATTTTCTAGAAATCTCACTGTCTCCAAGCTGATCAGTGATCAACTGAAGACTAGAGGGGAGCCAGTGCAGACTACGTCCCAAATTCTCTGTGTGAACCACTCTCCTTGTCGCTCAGCTCAGCAAAGTCTACCCACCTTGACCTCCTCAAATTGCCAGCACCATCTCCTCAATTTAGGGACACTGTACCTCTGGCTGGGTTCTCCCTTAACTATGTGGTGGCCTGGAAACGCTCTCTCCAGGCAGAAAGCAGGGTCGTCAGAGAATTCAGCTATATGTTTTCCTTTTCTTTGCTCACGGTCCTGTGATACCTGTTGCCTAATGTCTGAAAATGGTTGTTTCATATATTTTGTCTAGTTTTGCAATTCTTCCCTGAAGGAGTATAACCCTGCCTCCTTCCACTCCCTTTGCCAGGAAGCAGAGATCTCCCCAGTGACCATATGTATTTGATTATTATGTTCAGTGTTTGAAAAGAAGAACATTTTAGAGAGTATTTTATACCAAGTGGTATTTTTCATTATATTGATTGTATTTAAAGAAACAAGTTTATTAGAAGTATTTAGTTATACAGGTTATAAAAGATCATTGTAAAAGATTAGATAAATCCAGATTAACAAAACTTGGTAAGAAGCATATTTGTAGTAATAGGACAAGTGTCAACATTTTGTAGTATATTTTAAAAAATATTTTTTCTTAGCTAGATGTTTACAGAGCTATCAAAAATGCATAAATTTAATAAGAACTTATACATACTGCTATTTAAAGGAAAATATTTCAAATCTTAAAGGTAAATATTTCTTAGTAAAAATTATATACATACACGTATATACTGAGAATTGGCATAATTTTACTCCCACCCTCAGAAAGAACTTCTAAAAGTCACATAGTTTTTCCCAGAGTTGTTTCTATACATACACAAACACACTTGGAAGTATCTTTCCATACAAAAGAAAAGAAATCATTCTGTGCATTTCTTTTCCCCTTTTGCTTTCTACCTTAATCAGTGCAGATAAACTTCACCATTTAAACATCCTCCAGTGATTCCATCCTATGGCTGAACCACGATATTTTTAACCAATTTGCTAACAGGCATTTATGTTGCCCCTAACGTTTTGACATTGTTCAGTTGTTTATTTCCTCACTCGTTTATTAATTTGTAGACAAGCAGCTAGATCAAAAATGATGTCCATTTAATGTAATCGTTCTAGCCAAATTACCCTCCAAAAATCTGTACTTTTTTCCCCAGGAAAATATCACTGTCTCCTTTCAAAAACCCATTACAACCCTTAGTATTTTTTTATCTTTTAAATCTATACCCCCAATCAATGTAAATGAATACCTCTATTATTTTATTTTGTTTATTTATTTTGCTTTTTAGGGCTGCATATGTGGCATATGGAAATTCCCAGGCTAGGGTTCAAATCTAAGCTGCAGCTGCCAGCCTGCGCCACAGCCACAGTAACACCAGATCTGAGCCACATCTGCTAGCAGCTCAGGGCAACGCAGGATCCTTAACCCACTGAGCAAGGCTAGGGATAGAACCCACATCCTAATGGATATTAGTGGGGATCGTTTCCACTAAGCCACAACAGGAACTCCTATCTCTGTTATTGTAGTTGTCATTTCTTTCATTATTAATCAGATTTCAACTTGCTTATCAGCCTTTCGGGGAGGAACAGGGATTCTCTGCCTCTGGACTTTGCCTAGTTTTAATTGGTATGTCCATCTTCTTATTTCCTAATTTATAACAACTCATCTTAAAGGGTTCCCTCACCAGGATAATTTTGTCACATTTTTAAGGACTCATGATTTTTCTTAAAGTAAAATTGAGTATATAAAGAAATTGGAGAGCTTTTGATGTCTGAATATGATATGCCTTCTGCAAAGGGAGTACATGCATGCTGGGGAGGAGCGATTCAGAAGGAACTTAAGGGAAGTCTTAGGAGTGATGGAAGTACTTATTACTTTGCCTGTGGTGATGCTTTCATGGATACACGCTTATGGCAAAACGTGTCAAGCTATACATTTTAAATATGTGCAGCTAATTGTATCTCAACCTTGGCCCTACAAAGCTGTTACTTTAAAAAGTGACACCAGTAAACAGCTTTCTACTAAAATGGGAATTGAATTTGGTCAGAGTATTTTTTGTATTATCTTGGTTAAATTTCTCCTGGCACAGTTACATTGGCTTTCTAAAATAAATTGGGAAGCCAAAGGGAGTCCCTTTCACCTTCAAGATTAAAACAAACAAACAAACAAAAAACCAAAACTGAACCAGTAAAATAAGTGCTTCTAAATCAGATCAGTCTAACAGAGAACAGACTTTTTGTTGCCAAGGGTCGGGGGTGGTGGAGGGATGGATTGGAAGTTTGGGCTTAGAAGATACCAACTATTACATACAAAATGGATAACAAGGTCCTAATGTGTATCACAGGGAACTATGTTCAATATCTTGTAATAAACCACAATGGAGAAGAGTTTGATAAAGAATACATATGTATATAAGTATCTGAATCATTTTGCTGTTCACCAGAAACTAACACAACACTGTAAATGAACTATACTTAAAAATAAATTTAAAAAAATAAATCAGATCAGTCTAAAAATAAATAAATTAAATAAATAAAAAAAATCTCAAAAATAAATATGACTTCTGGGTGGCATTGGGAGTCATAATCTATACCTTTCTGGGAATGATGGAGAGAAGAAGGAAAGAGAGAAAGAGATATGAGATTGCTTTAAATCTCAACAATGGAGTTAAAGGGTGATAATGACACGATAAATTTTTAGAGATTATCAGTATTGAGAATGAGGCACACTTAAAAATCTTTCCTTTTAGTATGAGAGGTGACAATTTAATAATTCCAAAAAGTAGTATGAGCTTGAGTCTCACCCATACTTATCAGGCAGGATTTATGGAGTTGAAGATCACTGAAGAATGTGGTAGGAAGGCAAGTTAGTAGGAGAAGATGCTAAGTAATATCCACAGGGCTAAGTCAGCCAGGGCTTCAAGTCTGACCCAGTGGGTCAGCAGGCTGAGTTTTCACAATGGGGCCTGCCTGAAAATATCGCATATCTGCTCAGCTATACAGTACAGAGACACTTTGGCGCTTTTTATTAATTTTCATGAAATAGCTTGAAAGTTTCCATGTCATAAGAATGAGATAAAGTTTAACAACTTAAAGTATCATGATTAGAAGAAGCAGAAGAAAGAGAAAGAGGAGAAAGAGGCAGGAAAGAAAAGAAAAAAACTGATGCAGTTGAAAGATAATGGGAAGAACTCTGGTGTTGGAGTCTGAAGGGCAGGGTCAAGTCCCAACTTGGATATCTTCCAGCTGTGAAACACCAAAAAATTATTTAGCTTTTCAGAACCTCAGTTTTCTCCAATCTGTAAGTTTGTAATAAAAACATAGACACCTTTTAAGGTTATGGTAAAAATGCCTTGATGCATGTGTAAACATTTTTCAAACTATAACCCTACTCTTCAATAATGTTTGTGGTTCCAGACGCACTCTGGTTTTAAATCTACGATTGGTTTCTGTCCTCAATCAATAGCCTCTCTAGCAAGAACAAAGCTGTTCTTTAAAATTGAGGCGTTAATGTTAAAAAATATATATATAACAAAACCAAAACACTAAAAACCTGTTACATCAAACTCAGTAACTTTGGGCAATGAGGGAAACTTTGCTGTGTAATCCCCATCCCACTATATACTCATTGTATCTTTAAAATTTGAAGGGTGAAAGGAGAAGGTGATGGGAACAAGCAGGTGTGCGTGTGGTCGCAGGGCGAGTATTGTAAAATAAAACTAGATTTTATTGCATTAGTTAGTCTCATATGTATAGATTTGAGCAGGTGTCTGTCCTAGGAGCCTGCTCTGGCTCTACCTGTCTGCCCGGTGACTGTTTCTACCAGGATGCCTTGAAGCCACCTCAAACTCAGCATGCTCAATTTGGAACTTATTATCTGCTCCCCAGTTGTTCAAAGCAGAAGCCTTCAGGCCACCCTGGACTCTTTTCTCCCCTTAAACCTCTCCTCTGTCCATATGGGCCGGTCTCCACATGCTGCTGATTCCACCTTCTAAATATCTTCTCTTCTCTCATCACCTGCCCTTCTGGTGGTCCTGCCTGGGTTTAGGTTATGGGCCTCTCAGTGTTTGATATCCTCTCTCCTCCAACAGATCTGTCCTCCAAATTGCCACCACCAAGAACCATCGTTCTAAAACACCAACTGTCTTTCCAAAACACAGGACTTTCTCTCCTCTGTAGGAATTTAACCGCAGAGTGTATTCAGATAAATGAGCCAAGAGAGAAGGAGGAAAAAAAAGGAAAGAACTCTAAATGTTCCTGAAGAGGGGATTAGTTATACCAATAGGCTATAAAATAGCATTAAGATGGTGGTTCAAATCTGCATTGAAAATTCAAAAAATCACTAATGTTCATTATAAAAATCAAATTACAGAAAAATGTCCATAAAAGTTGTAGGAGCAATGCCAAGTAGTTATGCTGTGAGCCACTGTGTATGTGTATGACTGGGTCACTTTGTTGTACAGCAAATTATCACAGTCTTATAAATTAACTCTATTTCAATAAAACTTTAAAAAATAAAGGTAAAAAAGTTTTAGGGGATAAATTATACCATAAAGAGAGATTTCTGGTGGTAGAGTTCAGCAGGATTTTTTCTGGTCCAGGTACCCATAAAATCAAAAGCAAAATGTCACTAAAACAGAACACACACACCCCTGCCGCCACCCCTGTTGGCTTTTTACAAAAAGAAGCCCTTCTGCTAAAGATTTCAGTGACCAGCCCAAGTCCTGGAACTCAGCACAGCAAATGTGAAAGGCCATAGAGCAAATTCACTAACGCCTTAAAAGTTATGAAAACCAGGGGCTTCAAGACATCCCATGTCCTCCCCGTTTTTTCAAGAAAAATTTTTGTGCAGTCTCTGATACAAAACACCATGTGGTGTCCTCAACTCCATCTATTCATAACTGTGTTTTCTATTTGCATTCCTTTAAAAAAAAGGACTCTGTTCCTATGTATCTTTAAAGGCCCAAGAAAAATAATGCTTAAAGACTGGGGGAGGTAGAAGGGAGAGACAAACCTGGCTGTCCCTTGTTTGTTTTTACCTCTCAGCCAGGGCTCCTGATTGATGAGAATCAGTTGTCCTTGAATGCTTATGTTCATCAATTTAACATGAACGTGTTTTTTAAATAGCATTATCATCATTTTGTTAATGGTGGTGGGATCTGGTGTTGCCTATATCCTCGCTCAGTAAGAGGCTTTAGAGACCATGGTGTGTGAGTACGCACATACACATACACATAGACACCTTGTAGCTTTGCAATCTGCATCATTTTGATACCAGTAAAACTATCCATTATTTTTACAGAAATGCTGTTATTAAGTTCTATGTAATGTGGCATGATAGGGGTTTGTTTTTCAGTTTTTAATAACCAGTTTCCTCATAGCAAGTACCTTAAACATTGTCAGGAAAAAAATACTGATTAAACTTCAATCTCTTCTCAGTTCACTTCACTTTTTAAATTGTTTTCCATCTGCACCGCCAACACACTCATTTCTTTTATATTATGAAATATAATTGACATGAGTAATGACATTGATGTCAACTATTTATTAGTGTAAATAGGTACACACAGAGATTAGTGGAGACTTCTGAAAAAGACAGCTAAATAGTTAATACTAGCACCTTTTGTATTTCCATGATGACTTACTGTATATGAAAGATAGGTATTTCTTTGTTTAAATTTTTTTAAAGTATAGTTGATTTACAACATTTTATCAATTTCTGCTATACAGCAAAGTGACATATATATGAATGTACATACATATGTACATTCTTTTTCTCGTATTAGGGAGATAGATATTTCAACTGTGTAGAAGAATAGTATTTTTAAATCATCCATGGAAATAGTATTCAGGATTTTGAACATAAGTATTGATTTTTCTGTTACAAAGATAAGTATGTATGTTACTTAGACTTCAATCACTTTGTTTTAGAATTTAAAAAATTATCAGTATGTCTTAAATCTTTTTGTCCAATTGCAAAAGTGGAGTAATTATCTCAATAGTAAAAAACAAAAACAGATAACAACAACAAAACTTCTGTTTTTTTAAGGGATATGGTATGGTGGGAGGGATTATGATAAAGGAAATAGGCAATGGTGTGAGATCAGTCTGGGCTCAAACCCACTTTCTAGAGTTAACTAGCTGGACAACTTTAGGCAACTCACCCAAACTATTTAAGTACTAGTTTCCTTCTCTGCAAAACAGCAATAGTAGTAGTACATAATTGATTGTGTCATGATGAGATAAAATGAGGTAATGTCAGGTAAAGTGATTGACAGTGTGCTTGGTATTCAAAAAATATTTTAACCTCATTTTTAATAATTCTTAGAGCCATTATGTACAGATAATAAAAATTATCTGTAAAATTGTCTTTTGCTTGCATTTCGTTTTACAGTTCACAAAGTACTATCACAAACATGACCTCATTTTATCCTCGTCATAAACATGACACAGAGAAATTATAAATGAACCCCAGGAAAATTCAATGACTTAACAGAAGTTCTACAATGTATCAGAAGCAGGACTAGGACAAAATACTTCCTGTGAAGGTCATTCCAAAGCTAGTGAATATCTATATCAAGATCTAGATCTAGATCTATGGGTACCTCCTGGAATATAGGTAGGCATATTTAGTACAGGCAGCAGTTGTATTTCTCTGTGTTCATTTCTGGTATTGGATGCTATTCCTATTATAAAAGTTGTGACCTTGCCACTCACAGAACAGATGGCATTGCTTGGTCAAAGTCAGACCATATTTAGAACATTTCTGAAAAGCCTTTCTCATTTGGATAAATGTCTCTGACTGTGACAATGGCTTCTCTACATTACGTGAACAAACCAATTCATGGACCATGTCCTAAGAGCTCTCTGCCATCCATTCTCAGGAGGGCAAGTGTTGAACTTACATTTTCAAAAGTGAACTTTTCAGACTCTCCAGAAGAGAACATCAAAGCTTCTTTGATAAAGGCGAGGGCCTGGGAAGGTGCACACTCATTAATAAGGGAATTATCTGTCCTCGTGGAAATAACGACTTTGAACAATTAGTTGTCTTCTGAAGCAAGATAATATAAAATATCTAACTTTACACATGGAAGACCAGAGAAGGCAGTGGGAGAAAAGGCTAAGAGAAGGGGATTATAGATTTCATAACACTGTTTAAATTTACCTAAAATTTACAATAGCCTAAGCATGTATTATATGTTTACGTGTATGTTTATCTACATACATAATATATATGTATGTGATAGGGTAGATAGAGATGTATCCACACTCCAAAGGCAAAATTTATAGATTATTAAGATAATTATAAAATTTGCTGTAAACAAAAAAGCCAAGTAAGTAATTTCTACTAAATTTAAAAAAGATTTTTTTTTGTCTTTTTGCCTTTTCTAGGGCTGCACCCATGGCATATGGAGGTTCCCAGGCTAGGGGTCCAATTGGAGCTGTTGCTGCTGGCCTACGCCACAGCCACAGCAACGCCAGATCCAACCCGCATCTGTGACCTACACCACAGCTCATGGCAACGCCAGATCCTTAACCCACTGAGTGAGGCCAGGGATCAACCCTGCAACCTCATGGCTTCTAGTTGGATTTGTTAACCACTGAGCCATGACAGGAACTCCTAAATTTTAAAATTTTAAGTGATACATATTGTGGCCATTATAGAGCTTACTTTTATTTACAGACAAAATTAATTTTCTAATATGCACGGAAACAGATATGGGTAGGGTCAGAAAAGATAAGTCAGAGCAGTGAGAATAATACTAAGAGGACATTCAGGTGCAAGAGACAGACCAATTCAGATTTCTGTCTAGACTCTGTCTCATAACAGCAAAATTTCCTCAGGCAAATTATTTAATCTCTTTAAGCTCGATATCCTCATCTTATGAATGAGGACACCAATACCTGACCCCTGGGATAGCTTTGAAGATGGAAATATATGCACACTTTACACAGCTTGTCCATTCAAGTCTACTTGTATTAGTTTGCTAGGACTGCCGTAACAGAATACCACAGATTGGGTGATTTAAGCATCAGAAATTCATTGTCTCACCTGGAAGCTAGAGGTCTGAAATCATCACTTCTTGGAGTTCCCGTCGCGGCTCAGTGGTTAACGAATCCGACTAGGAACCATGAGGTTGCGGGTTCGATCCTTGGCCTTGCTCAGTGGGTTAAGGATCCGGCGTTGCCGTGAGCTGTGGTGTAGGTTGCAGACGCGGCTCGGATCCCGCGTTGCTGTGGCTGTGGCGTAGGCCTGTGGCTACAGCTCCGATTAGACCCCTAGCCTGGGAACTTCCATATGCCACAGGTGCAGCCATCAAAAGGACAAAAAGACAAAAAAAATCGTCACTTCTTGTCCTTTTAGGCAAGATCAAGTGCAGAAGTCTGAGATCAAGTGAGACGGCATGGGTTCCTCCTGAGGGCTGTGAAGGGAGTTCTGTCCCAGATGGTGTTTTCCCATGTCTTTGTCTTTCTTCTGTACATGGTTCTGTGTCCACTTTTTTTTTTCTTTTATATAAGGGTACATTGATATTGAATTAGGGCTCACCATACTCCAGTATTAACTCATATTAACTAATTACATCTATAGTCACCC